>OY730184.1:22734057-23934057 GCA_963422495.1 Polyommatus iphigenia | reverse complement strand
TGGAGATCCGTCTGCCTTTTAAACTTACCTGTAAACATAATAAGAATATATTAACCCATCAGTCGTGGCAAAACGAGACACAATAGCTTTTTCATTGTTATCGCGGCCGGATGTGGCCGCTTGGGGCTTCATGAATTAATTATGGGTTCACAAAGTACTGCATTTTTCATGATTGACATGACAAATATTTATTTAAAAAGCCCTTCACCTACATATTAGAACATTATTTTACAATAGTTGAACTATTAATAACTAGGGGTGCCACTACATGAAATATATGAAATATTATATACAGTGGCGTAGCTAGGTAACCAAGGGCCCTGGGGCAAATTAAGATATGGGGCCCCACTGCTATGATTTTCTTGCAGTTTCACTGGCTTTGCACTAGATTCTAGAATAATTCGAATATCCTTAACTTCAGAGCGTAACGCACACATCAGTGAATGAGCAATGGCCAATGCGTATTGTAAAACGAAACGAACACGACTAATTTCTCTTGTGTATTTATTTTGAAAATGGGAGAAATTTCCATGAGTTCAGTTCGATCGAGAGGGCCCCCTGAGCTTGAGGGCCCCGGGGCACTGCCCCGCCTAGCCCCTTAGTAGCTACTCCGCTGATTATATACACGCTAATGAAATATCAAAATTATCATTACATAAAAGTTCACATTAATATACATGACCAAAGAATTTAATAAAGAAAATAACAATTACCGGTTTTTGGGGTATTAAATAAAAGCTTTTTAGGTCCTTGAGGAGGGATCTCTTCCTGCACCACAAACACCTCACACATCTCAGGCTCCAGATCCACAATAGCACTGGTCTTTTGAACTGGTTTTGGGTCATATGTAGAAATAATTACATTTTCATTTACTCTGGCGTTACTATTATCACCACCATACATTTCTTCACTAACAAAACCTTCACCACTACCATCACCAGAGTCTATGTCCCGATCACCACCAAAGGGCATTTCAAATCCGCTGGCTGTGCTTCCCAGCAGACTTGTTACTCTATCTAATATTTCATCTGGAGGGATATATTCCCCAGCTCCTTCCCCAGTCTGAAATCAAAAGTCAAGGGTTAATATACGAAGGCTCCACTGCCATGGACGTATAAAAAAAGGCGGACGGAGGCCCACCAAACACAAAACTGTGTCGTTCAGAGTCAGCCAGCTGGCTGTATGTACGGTCCGCACGCACACATTCTTGCGCTAGTCCATACCATTTGACAGGCGTCAGAATGTGTGCGTGGCCGACTCTGAAGAAAAGTGAAGACACAGTTTTGTATATGACAAGACTCCGTCCGCCTTTTTTTCTATGTTCATGTCCACTGCAATAATGATAAATGTCCTCAGTAAGATAATTGGGTTTTTAAATTTAGAACGGTATAACAAATAAAGATTATTTTTTAGGAAACGCCTGTGACGTTGAGCGTTTTAGCCGTGTAGCCGAAATATAAAAAACATATTTATCACAGAACTATAAGCGATATTGCTAATTTTGTAAATATATTTTCAAGATATTGTTTCAATAGTGACCGAATGGCATTACTCTTTAAGATTTAAATTTTTTTGGACGTTCGTTCATCATTATTGCAGTGGACCCTTCACATGTTGCAGTCATCTGATTACATACAAAATTCAAGTCTTGAGTAAACATTGTTTAGTCATTTTGGTTAAAAGGTAATATTGCTTGCTAGCTTATTTCTTGCCCGCATAGGATCCAACAACACCCATTTTGGTGACAGATAAAATGCTGATACTTATTTTTGAATCAGTTGTTAAAACTTAAATTTACAAATAAAAGATACAATTACCTGTATGCAATTCATCCTTATATTTGTGCTGCGTTTACGTGCGTTCTTCTTTAGGTTTTCCCACTTTAAACGCAACTGCTGTGGTGTACGACGACAAACTGTTGCCGAGGCATTGAATCGCACAGTTAAGCGATTCCATTCTTCGGTTTTCAATTTGTTATTTGTCGCATTAGTAGTTAGTCGTGATAATTTAGCTGGCTTCTATGAGCTCCAGTAAAGTTTTCGTCTCATCTTTTGTTAAAGGTTTGCTCTTTACCTAAAACAAAATAGATAAAAGTTAGTTTAACAAAATTATATAAAGGCGGGAAACGCTTAGCTTAGCTACAATGCAACGCTATGCTACGCTTTTTTTGTACATATTATTACAACAAGGTAAAAATCACACGCTGTAACGCACGTTTCTTGCAAACAGTATTTGGAAACAATGATAGCTGATAGGTACATTACATACTACTACAATACAATTGATAAAACTCACCACTTCTGTGTCCATTGCAAAAATAAAATAATATTATTATTTAAACGTAACAATTAATCTCACACAAAACAAGACCGACAGTTTCTTCACAAACTATATAGAATGCTAATCACAATCATGAATCAACACAACAATGACAGTTTGTGACAATGACTTTTGATTTGACTTTGACAATTGACGGATGGCTTTAAAATATTCCGTTCCATTTCATCCATTTATTGCATCGAGATTTAAAAATATTAAAAAGCAGACACAGTTTGCATCTTTGTTAATTAATAAAGTATTATAATAGTTTAATAAATATTTTGTAAACTATTGAATTTTATTTTGCTTGTCGATTTGATTTATATTTCCATTAAAATACACACGAGAAACAAGACGCGCGAAACTGAACGTGCGGGAGGGAAAAGATCGCGGGCAATCCGGCCACAAAAAGGATTCTGGATTTCAACTTTTATTATTGAAATGGAGATTGGAGATCGATCGAAGCATTGGGAACGATCCGAGATTGATTTCAATATATTGATTAGGATCGAATATTGGGTTCGGCCGTAAATCAAAGAGGATGTAAACTGTATACTACGTAACAAGAGGTCGGACTTAGAAGAAAAAAACAAACATCCGTTATTTTTTTAATTTGAAACTGAAGTTAAAATTTTTAAGTAAACATACCAAAAATTTTAAAAAATAAAAAAAAAAAAGAAATGAGCTCAAATAAATGTTTTATTTCAATAAAAATTATTGTACTTAACTTAATAAATAGGCTATGGTAAATTAAACAATAAAACAGATTTAATCCACAAGCTTTTGTTGATTTCTATTATTAAATAGGGAGTGCCTCCGCTGCCGGCGCCGGTTGCCGAAATGGCTGCCGGCGCCGGTTGCTGAAATGGCTGCCGGCGCCGTTTTCCGAACTCCGAAGTTTGCCGAAGTCACGCGATGTTTGCCGAATAGGCTGCCGGCGCCTATTCGGCAAACATCGCTTGTCAAATGACAGAATAATGATCAAAAACATCAGTCTTGAGCTAAAGGACTATTAAAAGTACAAATAATAAGGTCATACATAGTCATATTGTAAGGATGCATATATCTGAATCCTTCGATCGGGGATTCTTGGAAATGCTATTGTTGTCGCGGTCACCGGTGCTCGTATGGCTCGTATGGGGCTTGAATCTTGATGCCTGATGGGTTAATGGTGGTGATTATGATGCTGATAAATGTGATCTGCATAGTAGCATAATACAATACTTTGCTTCTAAACAACGCTGAAACTCTCAAACATGTATAAGGAATCTGAAGTTCTGTTCAGTACCTTCGGAAGTATACCACGGGGTTTATAACTGTAGCTGTGGTGCAAAATCTTACTTTTTAGTAGCTGAAAAGAGGTAGCTAAGGTAAAGCTAAGCTAAGAAAATGCATCACAAAAAACTAAAATATCCACAGCCAAATAAATAGGTACCTAACCTTCACCTTTTGAAGTCGGTAAAGTCGATTATATTTGAGATTATAATTATTTATTTTTAAAATTTGTGTATCGGCACTGGAACCTAGCGCTTTACGCATTATCACCGGCTCCCATTATGAGTGCCAGCACCGGCAGCCGTTGTTTTATATCTCGGCTGCCGGCAGTATACTTACCGCCGGTTCCCATTACTGATATTTTTGGGAGCCGGCGCCGGCAGCGGAGGCACTCCCTATTAAAAATTATAATATTACAGTACAGTTTTATGTATTTTATTTATAAATATAATAGAATAGCTGTCAATGCTACTCTACTAACTACTTGATTGCCATAAACAGTAAACTCTATACAGGGTGTAATAAGACCACTTCCGATAACTTTGGGGTATGATTATACTACATTTTCTGATTACGAAAATGTATTTTTTTTTATTTTATTTTTTTTATTTTTAATTTTAATTTTAATTTTTTTTATAATTAATACCTTTTAAACATGATAATAAACCACATAGAAAAATAATTTAAAATATTTTTTTAAATTTTATTATTTTTACTTCATTATGCAATAGGCAGCGCGCGGTCAACGTTATCGTGTGTACGAAGTACCTACGAACTCGAAAACGTTGACCGCGCAATCAGCTGTTAGCACTTAGCTCCGGGCTCCGGCCTACGCACGCGTCGAAAGGTCGTATGCGACGAATGAAGATACACTACGACAGAACACACAGAAACCCTAATGTATGTGGTGTCTTTTCAATTTTAAACCCATGAAGGTCGCCATGACGTGGAACTTAGAACTCTCACCTCTGACCTCTTATCTAAGTTACTTGCAGTGTTAAAAGTTTAATGGTAACACGTAGAAAACTGTAAGCAACTGTCTGTGCACAACTTGCTACAGTATGGCAAACTTAGAAGTTTGCCATACTGTTGTACTTGTAACTAGTCTAAGATTATTAGACTACATAGTTACAAAAATTTAATCGTAACTAAATAACGAAACCAATGCGGATGAACTGTCTATCCGCAATCGTCACTTATCAATCGAAATTACAGATGATACACGAAAAAACCTCATACATAAAACTGGCAATTAACTTACGTGAAAAATGTTGAGTGTGTTCTTACTTCTTTATGCATTTTGAAAATAGTCCTTAATACCAAGCAATAAGACCAGTGACCACCAACAACGTCAAAAACACTTCTCGTTTTAAACGAAATCTATCACACGGCACACTACAAAGTATTTTAACACAACTGAAATAATAATCAATTAACACTTAACACAATAACTACTACCACGTTTTGATACTTGAAGTAATTGTTAAATAATCAAACTTATCTCTAACAACAACCTATTACCTCAATGCCCAAATGGCTACTAAATTAGAAGAATCTATTTTAATTTTTAAAATAATGTTTATCGGCTTTCGGTGAAGACGTCAAAGGACACCGACACCTGCCGACACGGGCGGCGGCTTGCTTTGTCCTTTGATGCGGACCCGACAAAGCGCCGCCGCTCTGCCTAGCACAACGCACGTGTCGCTAATCCATTTCAAGGACAATCTAAGTGTTGTACCCTATTAATTCAAAACGATGTAGTCGATATTTAAATTACCATTAAATAATAAAAATTATAACTATTATTTAGTAGATGTAATCTCATTTTTAAAATGAACTCTATTAAGAGGTTATAAATTCGGAAAATTTTATCGGGACACATAGTCAAGTTGCATTCGATAATTTCGATACCTACATTACCGTGATAAAGTGATTGTTATACTATGGTACGCGTTATGCGTTATACGTATGCGCGTATACGCGTTTACGCATGCAATGAAAATACTTTAATAATACCTATTTAATTTTAAATAACTTTTAATTATTATTGTCGCTATTCTTAACATTGAGTAGGTATTTGTTTTTTTTAGTTTGACTGTAATCAATACTTACTCGTATGTAAAACAATTAATAACGATTCATCGATAAAAAAATATCGATAACTCAAAATATGCAGAGGGATACATCCCTATTATTTAACAAAGTTTTTTCACGCGCGCCGCGCTGGTGTACTGTGAAGTTTTTGTTTAAGTTTTGTAATTTTACGGATGTTCTGGTCTTATTGCTTGTTTTGTGACATTCTTAACTATTTTTTCACGTGATACGTCCGAAGAATGTGCGATGAAATGTGAATGAACTTTTAATACTCGTAAACCTTTATGGAACGAGGGTGAACATCGTCGTCGATAGACGATAGTGCGGTTTAAACAGTGCAGTAAAAAGTGTTTTTAAAAGAATTGGAATGTCTCCTGTTTACTTTTGTTTAGTGTTGAAAAACTCTGCAATCTACATTGAGTTAGATGGAGCACAGCTCGAACTGCATTTCATAAAAGCAGACAGCTGATCACAGGTCAGTGAACATGTTATCAAGATTTTTTTTCCATAGTAACTGTGTATTGTATTTTTACAACCTGATTCGGATGAGAATTATGATTACTTTTCCTTTTTGACCGGAAGTAAAAACTGAGTATTTTTGAGTAATAAACCTAAGAAACGGTAATTAATAAATTCTAACATTTTATTAAATCGTGAAAACAATTGTTATTTAATAATCATTACAATATTGGTGGTTTATTCACTACCTACGGGCTAGGGCCTAGGGCACACCACGATCAGCTGTTTTGTCTAGCGCAGGGCCGCGCGCGCGGGACTTGGCGCGGGCGGCGCGGGGGGGCTGGTGCAGCCCGGGGCCGGCGGGGCTCCACTGGCGCGCGATATTATCGCGCATTTACATCAGCATTATACATTGCGTGTTGAAAATTTTGACTATTTTAAAAACTGGCGATTTAAAGAAAATTACTTGCACCAATGGATATATCTCATGCCCTATAATAACCCCACGAAGTTATCGGAAGCGGTCTTTTGACACCCTGTATAAGGAGGGGATTAAAGCTGCGCGTCCACCAGGTCGGAAACGGGACGTACGGTGCGGACGGCACGTCGTGTCGTCATATACTTGTCAGGCGCAGAATGACGTTCCAGTACTTCTAGTGCAGTTCATAGTAGTCAGTACCATACATACAAAGCAACAAATCCGTCCACTGCGTACCTACGCTCCGATTCCGATCCAGTGGACCGCACCTTTATACATACACACTTTGTTTTCTTACACTCTGTATACGACAGCTGAAATCTATCGCGCGGGCTCAGCCAGCTGCATACCACCTCACTTGATCAGAGGATTTTTCCTTGGTGGCCGTACCACTCATAATCCCATACCTTCTCCTAAAATCTCCTTGCTTTGAATATCTTTGCTGCTTTCGTTCCCAAGCGCTCGCATGCGACTGCGAGAACAAAAGATTTCCTAGAATCCGCGATCGAGGTAACACAATGATATTGTATGTTACTAACGTAACTAGATTGGCAGTTTACGACAGCAACGCGTCACCACTTTGAAGATGCCTGCAGGCATATCTGCCATACATAATGACATACTAACATCAATGATATTGTATGTTACTAACGTAACACTAACATTATGAAGTGACATTGTCTTTTGGGCTATCAAGTGGTTACGCATTTCTGAGAATCGTTTGTAAGACGTTGCCACTCTAGTATTTTAGAAACTCATTGAGGTAATAGCTATTGCTTGCAGACTAAAATGTTGCAAGCAATTTAACCAGAAAGGTCAGAAAGGTGAATCTACTCAAAATGTTATTTTTGGCCAAAAATTTTGTTTTTTAAAAAACCCTTAAATATTGCTCTGAATGTTTCTGGTGTTAAAAGGCACCGAAATAGAATTCCCTTTCTGTAAGAGTCACGAAATAAAATTAAATAATTTATAAGATATTTATTAAGTAAAAACTGTTGTTCATGACAATAACAAAGTTGGAGGGAATGACGTGTTTACTTAGAATAATGACAATTTGTTGAGAATAATGATTATTTTAAAAATCTTATCCATATTCGTGCTGATTATATTACAGGGAAAAGGTGGTAATGTGGCCCTTGTACATATATTGGCCCCCCTCAATATTTAATGTTTTAACAACGCTATCCAGTATAATTTTGGTGGAACGGGATGCTCGCGGCATGCTACTAATTTAGCACCGTACAAATCCAACAGAGGCTGTCAAGTTCGATTGTCATTCGATCAAGTTAAACTTGCGAGTTGCGACCTGCGAAATATTTTAAGTGTGTGTGATTTTATTTCGATAGTTGTTAAGAAACAGAAATATTTGGCTTTTGTGTTCAAACATCGGATACATCAAACTGTTCTCCTACGGAATTTAAAAGGTAAATATAAAATTATACATTTAATAAATATTTTAGTACGTTTGTTTAAATATTAGCAGTGATTGTAATTTGGCCCCCACACATTGGTCGTAATGTTGTTCCAATGACAGAGCTGGAGAGCCATGGGTACAGTATCAAATTTTTGACTAATGGGCTATAGTATGTAGCCTGTGGAGGCTCCAAAGGTGACTATTACATTTGTGATTTTTGCCGTTAAGTTTCACTTGTGCAATACATTTAATGTGATATCCCCGGGGGGCCACATTACCATCACTTGATCTCAAAATACCAAATCTGATTGATTAAGAATAATTAAAACTTTCGATTATCCTGCACGAGTTTTATTTATTCCCTAATAAGACATGTTTAAACAAATGAATAAGAAGTCCCATAATGTATTTTTTAGGTTTCTGGCTCCTATATTTTTTAAATAATGCTTGATAAAGAAAGTGGGGGGCCACATTACCACCTTCTCCTATATTATTCTTATTATAAACGCCTCCGTGGTCCAGTAGTTAAGAGCGTGGCTCTTGACTCAGCGGTAGTGGATTTGATTCCCGCGTTGGAAACATATTGTTAATTGTTATTTCCAAGTTTGGTTAGGACATTGCAAGCTGATCACCTGATTGTCTGACACTCAGAACAGGAAAATAAGGTCTGACAAGTAAGATGATCCATACGTCGGATCACGGATGGGCATGTAAAAGTCGGTCCTGCGCCTGATCTCTCGCCAGTAGTCGTGTCGGTTGTCCGTCCCACTGGGTTATGAGAGTTAAAAGGAATAGAGATTGCTCATGTGTACTGCGCACACACTTGGGCGCTATGAAAATACTCCTGTGTAACTGGCCTGATTTCAATGAAACCAGCCACCGTCATCGAAACCGGTGTGGGGGTTATTATTATTATTATTATTATAAGTAAAAGTAGGATTTTCAATAAAACTTGTATATTAGTAAAAGTATTGATCTAATATATATAAATCTCCTGTCACGATGTTTGTCCGCGATGGATTCCCCGGAACTACTTAACCGATTTTAATGCTTTTTTTTAAATGTGTGCTTTTTTCCAACTTGAGAGATAGGATAGCTTAGATCTTTAATTATAGTCGCAATTTTATTTTATTGCAAATTATTTGTCTATAATTAATTGACAGTCACAATTATCTGTTAACTCCAAAAGATTCCAACAGATGTCGATACTGAGTACTTTATATATTGATAGGTGCATTTGTTGAATAAATAATAGTAAATTATTACAACCTGAGACTGACGGCGACCATTGTGCGACGGGATAGCGATCGACGTTGCTTCAATAAAATAATATGACAAATACATAATATATTATGGCAAAGCAACGTTTGCCGGGACAGCTAGTTTATTATAAAAATGTATTCCCTAAAATATAGCTAATACCAAAACCTACCTTTAAAAAATATATTCTACCTTTTCGAGTCACCTGCAATAAAAAAATGTACACCTGTTAAATAATAATTCTGATATTTATTATTTCTCAAATAACATTTTACTACCAAACGTTCCGCGACCACCAGACAAATTAGTCCACAAAAAATAGCCTATGATCCTTCACGTGGTCAATTTCTTAATTCTTATCAGTTATCTGTACCAAATAACAGAAAAATTGCTCCAGCAGCTCGTGAGATAAGCCCTTTCAAATAATTTCCCCCGTTTTTCCATATTTTTCTCTATTTCTTAGCTCCTATTAGTCTTATCGTAAAAAAATATAGCCTTCCTCGATAAATGGGCTATCTAACACTGAAAGAATTTTTCAAATCAGATCAGTATTTCCTGAGATTAGTGTGTTCAAATAAGCCCTCTTCCAAATAATTTCCCCCCGTTTTTTCCACATTTTCCTCTATTTCTTCGCTCCTATTATTCTTGGCGTGCTAAAATATTCCTTATAGCCTTCCTCCATGAATGGGCTATCTAACACTGAAAGAATTTTTCAAATCGGACCAGTAGTTCCTGAGATTAGCGCGTTCAAATAAGCCCTTTCAAATAATTTCCCTCCGTTTTTTCCACATTTTCCTCTATTTCTTCGCTCCTATTATTCTTAGCGTAATAAAATATTGCCTATAGCCTTCCTCGATAAACGGGCTATCTAACACTGAAAGAATTTTTCAAATCGGACCAGTAGTTCCTGAGATTAGCGCGTTCAAACAACCTCTCCTGCTTTATAATATTCAAGTATAGATAACATTTTTACTACTTTTTCTTACTATTCTACTACTACTTTTCGAAAATGTGTCAAATAACTACCTAATTGTAATATCGACATTGCATCGATTCGATATATTTATCCCTGTTTTCCAGAAATACAGTTACAGATTTGGTCATTATTCTGAATGATCGTCATTATGTTTTTAGGGCTATTCAGGAAAATGACGTTCAGGAAAATGACGCGATTCACTAAATTCGTTGATAATTAAGTATTGATATAAAGAAAACTAAGAAAATTATTAAGAACTTAGAAATGTTGCGGGCCTTTATAACTTGGTATAAAAAAGTAGTGAAAAACAGACAAATGTTTGAACACATCGAGAAAGGTAAATGACGTGTTATTTGGAAATTTTTGTAGAACGTATTTCAAAGACTCACCAGTCACCTACATAAAACGAAGACCTCTATCCACACCAAAGCACTGCGATCAAATAAAGTGAGCCAGCAGATTTTATCGCAAAATAGGTTTCAACCCGTCACGTAGATATATCGGCAAGGTATTCAAAACAAACAATGCGCAGGACAATGACGCGAATTTTATGAACATTTTAAAAATAGAATTTTTAGTTATTTAATGTAAGTTGATGTGTTATATTTTGTTGGTATTGAATAGTTTATTAGTTCTTTATCTTCAAATTAACATTAAGTTTTTAGTCCTTTCTAGCTCGTTTTTTTTTATAAATAATAAATTGTAAGCGGCAGTATCGAAACAATTAGACATTGAAATGTGTAATGTTACATCAAATTTACGAAGGCGTTTTGTACCCAACTTCAAAGACATGAATTTAGTCTCTCTCAAATATTCGCCCAGAATCAAAGTAAAAAATGCCTATCTCCAATAATAAATGCATATCAAATAAAACCAAATAAATAATTTATACATTTATCTACGATTAAACATCCACTTAAATCTAATTATCTGAGTCAGAATTCCTACACTTCTCCTTAAGTTTTTCATACTCGTTGCGTTTGATGTAATCTTCCTTGATTCTTTGCATGTCGTTTAGCAGACTTGACACTTGGACGTTTTCTAACTTATCTTCTTCCCCTTCTTCCGCTTCCGATTCCGCGTCGCATCCGGAATCGTCGTCCGATTTATTTGTCGGAGGCGCCTCTTCGATATCGGAAGCCTCGTGAACGCTACTCTCCTCCGAACTGGCTCTAGAGTCGAGTCTGTAAAATTAATAAAATCTTTACTGGAACCATTTAACAGGTCATATTTTTGAATTTCAATTTTTAATACATTATTTTAAAGTTAAATTAAAGGTGCGAGCATTCACTTGTAATGTAACATTATAGATTCGTTTTTAAGTATTACATTACACGTGTAATGTAACATTAAAGATTCGACTTTGAGCATTACATTACAATACTATCTCCCTGACTGATGAGCATTCGCATGTAATATAACATTCAATTTAAGCATTCCATAGCTAGTTGATGTTACAAGTTGTATCAAGATATAACATACTGTATCATTACAAGTTACAATTATTACAATCATTACAAGTACTTAATACTACAGGTCCTAAGTTCCGAGTACTCAAGGGTGTCAAACAGGGTGACCCGCTCTCTCCTAAACTCTTTACTTGTGTGCTTGAAGAAGTCTTCAGAAAACTGAAAGATCCTTGGGCGGCGAAGGGCATTGAAGTTGGCGGAAAACGGCTCACAAACCTCCGTTTTGCTGACGACATTGTCTTGTTCGCTTCCACAGCCTCTGAGTTACAAACAATGCTCCAAGACTTGAGCACTGCAAGCCTCGAGGTGGGACTGGCAATGAATAGGTCCAAAACCAAAATAATGACCTATAGCACGAAGCGTCGGGTCGAGTTAGACGAGCAAGAAATGCAATGGGCCAGTTAGTTTCTTTTGAAAATAGACAAGGGAAGGAAGTCGATCGTCGAATCGAAAACGCCTGGAAGAGCTACTGGTCCATGAAGACGCTGATGAAGGGAAATTTACCGATCTCCCTGAAGCGCAGACTCGTCGACATGTGCATTCTGCCCGTCCTAACCTACGGTGCACAAACTTGGTCATTGACCGATTCACAAAAGTCTCAACTCGGGGTTTGCCAAAGAGCAATGGAGCGCAGTATGTTAGGAGTAAAACTACTGGACAAAATAAGGAACACCACACTGCGCTCCAAAACAGGTATCAAGGATGTAGGTGGCTTCCAAGCTGAAGTGGGATTGGGCGGGTCACGTAGGCCGTATGCATTCCGACCGCTGGGCAAGGATCTCAACAGAGTGGGCACCTGAGGACGGACACCGCCGCCGAGGCCGGCCTAGAAAAAGATGGCGTGATGAGCTGGAGGCATACCAGCCAGGCTGGCCAACGGTGGCGCAGGATAGAGACAGATGGAAGTCTTTGGGGGAGGCCTTTGCCCAGCAGTGGGACAGTTTAGGCTTGAAATAATAAATAATAATCATTACAAGGTGCGCATTGCAATGCTCGGCTCTATAACATTACATTACAAGCGAATGCTCCCGAGTCCCGGTGAGGGAGCACCTTTAGAGTAAATAAATCCAAGGAAGAAAGAGTAATCAGTAGGTGACTTTGCGCATATGAATAATTGAACAATGATTCATATACTCAAAGTCAAACCTGTTTGCTATCACTTTTAGAATGTCGCTGCCCCTCACCTGTAAGCCTTAGGCATATTGTCTCTCATAGCTTTGCGTTTTGACTCCATTTTGTCTAGCAACGAGTAGCGGTTGTTTGGATGATTTTTCTTCTTTCTTATACTCTTCGCGATGACCCGCTTTTGATGGTCCAGTTGCGGGAATAATTCTGGAAAAAAACGGTTAAAATGTTAAATATATTTGTGTACCTATTTCAAGGTTACCTCTATAGGCGACTTTAATACCTCGATCTTGGGAATCGCAGACACAATAGATTTTCAATTGCGAAGTGAGCGGCGCTCAACGCGGCCTCTGCGGCGTTCATCTCGGCCTCCTGTATCATTATGCGTATACGTGCGTACTGTGCGTATACTTGCGTACTGCATATACGTGTGTACTGCGTATACGTACACGATTCAGCAGCGATGCTATACGACGTTTGCGTATATAGCATATTTGAGTATATTTACCGTGCGCGGCACTCAACGCAGCCTCTGCGGCGTTCATCTCGGCCTCCTGTATGGAGTGTCCGCGCGCCGCCGCCAGCCGCTGGCCGCGGAAATACACCCCGACTGTGTACACGCGCGTGTTCGTCGGACCCAGGCATTCGATCACCCTAAAACACGATAATCCCGTAAAAAATTGCATGTAACAAAGCCTTTGGCCAGGCACTTAACGGGCCGGGTCCCATCGAAATTCTCATACATACGTAATACCAAAATCATTTTCTCATACGAAAATATTTAACATGTTTGAGTTATTTTTCAGCTTAAAATAGTAATTACGTAGGTTCAAAATTAAAACAAAAAAAATTTTTTTTTGTTTAAATATTTTGAAGTAAATTTTTAGGAACCTAGGTAATTACTATCTTAAACTGAAAAATAACTCAAACATGTTAAATATTTTCGTATGAGAAAATGATTTTGGAATTACGTTTGTATGAGAAATTCCAAGGGTACCCGGCCTCTTAACAACCCTGCTAATATGCCATGAAAACAATAGTTTCAAAGAACAAAGCCGTTAGCTAAGAATAAAGATACCCATTCTTGAATTCTTGATTTACAATCACGAAAGTTGCGAAAAATAATGCTAACGCACGCGAAGTAATTTATACATTCATCCATCATCCAATACATAATATTAATGTTTCTTTGAGTGAAATAATAATTCATAGCTGCTACATTAAATGTAAGGCTATGCTATAAAAGCGCTATTTGTGCGTAAAGAAGTCAAGTAGATATCTGTCGATGTACGACTACATTATCGTGTGCGATGGCACTATTTTGGAGCGTGAAAAAGACAGGTAGCAATAAGTCTATGCACGATCTGAATTTCGACCAGACTTTAGCCAAAGACACATATAAACAAACAAGCTATATACACATAAATATAGCATAAAACAAACATGTACATACTTGTACATAGGTATATCCGGTTCCCCGCCCTCCATAGATCGCAGTGTAAGACAGCACTGCTGTAGCTTAGACTTGGGATCGTTCCAGTCTTGGTTGAGGATAAACTCCTGCAGTCGCGGGAACAGGCACGCGTTGCAGAACACCTGGCAATACTCCAGGTTCTAAAAAGAGAAAGTTATACACAGACCTACGTAATTTTGTCGGGTTATATGTTAAGTCCAGTGACAGATCACGACTATCTTTTACTTCCACTTTGCCTGCCTCTTGAAAATAAGTTGATTCATAGGCAGATGGGGGACTTAAGTAGTTTTGTCGCGTTAGGCATCCATTGTAATGGATAACTGTGGTAAAACTGATAGCAAAACCTACCGTGTACGGTAGGTTTTGCTATCAGTTTTACCACAGTCATGGCTGTGACTGATGGATAACCTACCGTGTAAGAGCGTGACAGACGGTTGCATGAAGCTGATTGACGAAAATCTGGATATTTAGATTTTTGCTTCATGCAACCATCAGTCACGAATTTTGAGTGAGTGTTGTCACATATCTGACAAAATTGGAAGAAAAATAGAAACGTATACCTTTGAAAATTTTGGCTTTGACTGACATAAAACTGAAGAGAATTGAGTGACCATCTAATACCATTCGTCAGTCCATCAGTCACCATCAGTCAAACATAATTCATGACTGACGGAATTGACTGACGCTTGCATGCGCGTGTGATGGATGCCTTAAGTCAAACCCAGCCGACAGATCACAATTAACATTGAATTGACATGATCCGACCAAATGACGTTGGTCTGTCAACTGCCTAGGAATCAATTTCCTCGATGGTACACCTTTTAACTTACCTTGTCAATATACAGCGCGCCCAGGAAAGCCTCCAGCAAATCAGCCTTATGTTTCTTAGTTGTGGGCTTGGATTTGGGATTGTTGTAGATGGCGTAAGTCGACATGTCAAGGTCATCACACACCATGGACTGCGTGCGATTGTTGACCAGCGATGAACGCAGCAACTGCAGAATTAAAAAATATTGAAATTTAAATTACCTACATTAAAATAAGCCGCAATCGCAGCTTGTAACTCCAGGCACCATGTCACGAATGTAATAGCAAAGCCCATATCGAAATTAAAGAAAGATTTTTTAAGGTTATCCACAGAATACATATTAGTTTAACAACAGATTCCTCACTCCCGAAACCCGTTTAAAGAAATAACGACGCAAGCTACGATACTATAAAGTTGAAATTCCGACGCGCAATGCTAAATTCCTTATGGATAAATTTACCTACAAGTGCGCTCTCTTTCTATCGCATAACGCGTACCTTTTCTTAAGAAATCAACCTTTTAGAAAACAAAATATTTTTTTAAATAACTATTGGTATGAATAGCAAACATTTTTATAGTAATATCAAATTTTAGTAAAACAACCTATATTTTATAGTAGTTCTATATTGGATTATAATATTGCAGGAAACTTTTACAATTTAAACATAGTAACTTGTGTTTATTTCTGTGTAGTTTGTGTGTTTCTTTGTATGAAATTGGTTTATTTGCTATGTTTGTATAGTTTTTATCTACTATTTGTATTTAAATACCTTATTCAAATATAATAGGTACATATTTCATTGGCTTTTTTAATTGTTCATTTTTATACGATTTATAACGATTTTGTCACAGCGGTTAAATCAGTATCATATTGCATTAAATTCCTCTATGATCAGTATACAGTAGATATGCGACGAAAAATCTTGCGCGTGCGTCACCGCTCGCTTGTGAGTCCCTTATGATTTGCCACCCGCGGGTGGTACTTACAGTTCGATGCCTATACGCGTGAGTGGGACATGCCTGGTTATACCAAGACTTCGGGGATATGGGATCACGGGATACCTCGGATCTCGCGGTGTATACTCGTATATTACAATATAATAATTTGTAGTATGTAATATTTTGTATATAATAATGTGGCTTGTCATACGCAATAACGGGAAAGGAATACGTTAAAACTAAAAATTAATGTTGATAAAACTAAAGATGACGCCCGCAACTCCGTTGTGCCAAAAATTTTTTTATCGCGCAGGAGTCGCACATTTTTTCAAAATAAAAGTATTCTATGTCCTTTCCCGGGACTCAAAGTATCTCCATGCCAAATTTCAGCAAAATCGGTTATCGGTTTTGAGCGTAAAAAGGTATCAGACAGACACACTTTCGCATTTATAATAATATATCAGTATGAATGATATAGGCTCCATAGACTTATATATAATGACCACCAAAAAATGCACTGATGCCCTAAACTTGTTTACCAAAAAAAGATATTGAACACCAAAAAAATGAAGTCTAATATTGCAATACTACCAGCTATTTTAGTCATGAAAACACTTCAAATTGTAATCGAACACCAAATATAGTAAATGATCACCAAATATAGTAAATGACCACCAAATATACTAAATGACCGCAAAATATAGTAAATGATCACCAAATATAGTAAATGATCACCAAATATAGTAAATGATTACCAAATATAGTAAATGACCACCAAATATACTAAATGACCGCAAAATATAGTAAATGATCACCAAATATAGTAAATGATCACCAAATATAGTAAATGATCACCAAATATAGTAAATTATCGCCAAATCCTTGTGAGCAAATCAATGCAATATTTCTGTCCAAATAAATCACTACGATTGACAAAAAATGTAATATACATATTATTATTAACAAAATAATCGGCCAAGTGTGAGTCGTATGGAGGGTTCCGTACCGTTTATAGAGCAAAATTAGACCTATTATTATTTTTTAACAAAAAATTAAAACCGACTTCCAAGGTAAAAATAAAAGTGATACTTATTTATTCTTAATCTAAAAATAATCAAATAATTCTTATTCCTTATTATAGTGGCGTCTTCAGACTTCGCCTAAAATAATAAAATAAAATAAATAAAATAAAATCATTTATTTCAGGCCTCTGCGACCCATAAACCATTTGAAAATTTCGTTACATTATCATTATAGTAATTACATTAGAATTGCAATACATTTAAATAAAATAATATGATAAAAAATTGTCAAAAATACAATATAAAATAAAAATTAATCACAATCACAGTTAATCACAATATCTTTGTATAAATAAATTTAAAATCATTGTATTCAATAAATTACTATTAAAACTTAAATTAAAAATTTAAAAAAAAACTTATGAACTAATAGACATTTAGCAATAAAAATTAAATTAAAAGTGTAAAATTAAAATCATGTATAAATAAAATAATATACTTAATAAAAAAATTGTCAAAATAGATAAACCTCAACTATTTCTGTACTCAATCTTCGTACTTTTGAAGTTGGTACCAGCCCGGAAAAGTTCTGAGATCCTTGACATAGCAATTACGCTAAGGTAAGCTGGTACCGACTTCAAATTAGGTTACGTTTTACGTAAAATAAAATTAAATGTTGTCCAAAAAAATTTAAGTTTTTTAAATAAAAAAAATGGCTATTGTGCCTCACTCGACATAGATAAGTATAGTGTGTCACGGACTTTTTTGTAGATATTTATAAGATCTACAATACTTAGAACATTTTATGGTTCTATCTTTTATAGTTTCGGCAGCGTACGCAAAATAAGTAACTTTTCTGGTTGATTTTTTCATCTGGCGTCTGAAAAACCCAAATATCTTTTACGAAACCCTATTTTTTCCAAAATAAAATGTAGCCTATGTTTAGCAGAAATAATGTAGGATTTGCTTGGAGTAGTTTAAATAAAGCCAAAATCCTCAAACTTGTATCTATAAGGATTCAAAAGTTCTGTTGGGTACCTTCAGAACCAGGGTATATCCTGGTGCAAAATCTTACTTTTTGGTAGTATACGCCTGAAATACTTCAGAAAAAATCGAAATCACCATATGTTCCCATATAAATTTCAAGGAGTCCCCTCGATTCCTCATGGATCCCATCATCAGATCACCACTTTTGTGAACATGGTACCGACCTCGGATTCAACCCTGTACAACAACAAAAGAATCATGAAAATCGGTCCATAAACGGCAAAGTTATGGTTGAACATACAAAAAAAAATATAAACAGACGAACATATAACCTCCTCCTTTTTGGAAGTCGGTTAAAAATTGTGTTTTTGTATGGGTTGGGACTTGGGAACCCCTTTAATTTTTTTTATATTATTATTAATTATTGAAGTAAACATAATCATAATCAAGGCCTTTGCGAAAATATCAACGTGCCTACTTGTTGCCATTATTGATATCGAGCCAAAAAGGCCAAAAAAATCACGTTTGTTGTATGGGAGCCCCCCTTAAATAATAATTTTATTTTGTTTTTAGTACTTGCTGTTATAGCGGCAACAGATATACACAATCTGTTAAATTTTCAGAAGTCTAGCTGGAGCGGTTCTTGATATACAGCCTAGAGAAAGACAGACGGACGGACAGACGGACAGACATCGAAGTCTCAGTAATAGAGTCCCGTTTTTAGGGTTCCGTACCCAAAGGGTACAAACGGGACACTTTTACTAAGACTTGCTATTGCTAAATAAAAATATATTTGGTTATAAATGTTATAATTTTACATTACAATGCTAACGTATAATGTTGGTGATCATTTACTAATTTTGGTGATTGTTTACTACTTATGGTTTAACAATGATTTATTTGGAGTCATTTTGCATAAATAGGATAGCGAGATAATAAATCTTTGGTGATCATTTTACATTAACCCATCAGTCGTGGCAAAACGAGACACAATAGCTTTTTCATTGTTATCGCGGCCGGATGTGGCCGCTTGGGGCTTCATGAATTAAAATGCTCGTATAATGTTGGTGATCATTTACTAATTTTGGTGATTATTTACTTATTTTGGTGATCATTTACTATTTTTGGTTTTAAGATGTTATTGTTTGGTGATATGTTGATGTTTGGTGATGAATGATGATCTTTGGTTATCATTTTACATTAAAATGGTGGCCTGCATTTTGGTGATGGTTTACTATTTTTGTCTGTGAAATGCTACTATTTCTGGTGATCAGTTAATTATAAGCCCTTTAAAACCCTAAATAGATCAGGGGCCTGGTCCAACCAGTAGAACCCATCCATCAAACACTCACGGATAAATGTCCTTCATGATGATCAGGGAAGTGTCGGTACAGACGGTCTGACACTACCAGCTGCAGAACAGTATCGCCCAGAAACTCCAGCCGCTGGTTGGAGCCCATGGTGAGGTGGGTGAAGCCCACGGAGCGGTCCGTGAACGCGCGAGCCAGGAGACGGATGTGCTTGAATTGTACACCTGGAAATGTGTATATTGTTAAATAAATACCAGTTGACCCGGCAAACGTTGTTTTGCGATATAAATTATATTTTCTAGTATATAAAAAGTCGAAAAAAAATCTATTCTCCGGCCTAACGAATGTGCATACAAAATTTAATTAAAATTGGTTGAGCCGTTTTGGAGGAGTTGTGTGCTTGTGCGTGAACTCGGCGTTGCGCGAACACGAGAATTTTATATATTAGACTAGAAGATAAACACTACCACTAACACTACTAACATAGTCTAAGAAAAATTGTTACTAACCTAATGATTATTATCTAATATACAGGGTGTCAAAAGACCGCTTCCGATAACTTCGTGGGGTTATTATAGGGCATGAGATATATCCATTGGTGCAAGTAATTTTCTTTAAATCGCCAGTTTTTAAAATAGTCAAAATTTTCAACACGCAATGTATAATGCTGATGTAAATGCGCGATAATATCGCGCGCCAGTGGAGCCCCGCCGGCCCCGGGCTGCACCAGCCCCCCCGCGCCGCCCGCGCCAAGTCCCGCGCGCGCGGCCCTGCGCTAGACAAAACAGCTGATCGTGGTGTGCCCTAGCCCGTAGGTAGTGAATAAACCACCAATATTGTAATAATTATTAGACAACATAATGTTAGAATTTATTAATTTCAGTTTCTTAGGTTATTAGTTTATTACTCAAAAATACTCAGTTTTTACTTCCGGCCAAAAAGGAAAAAAAATCATAATTCACATCCGAATCAGGTTGTAAAAATACAATACACAGTTACTTACACCTATCTATGGAAAAAATACTTGATAACATGTTCACTGACCTGTGATCAGCTGTCTGCTTTTATGAAATGCAGTTCGAGCTGTGCTCCATCTACCTCAATGTAGATTGCAGAGTTTTTCAACACGAAACAAAAGTAAACAGGAGACATTCCAATTCTTTAAACACTTTTTACTGCACTGTTTAAACCGCACTATCGTCTATCGACGACGACGCGATGTTCACCCCCGTTCCATAAAGGTTTACGAGTATTAAAAGTTCATTCACATTTCATCGCACATCCATCGGACACGTATCATGTTACAGCCCGTTATTAATTACAAACATAGAAAAAATATTAATTACAAACATCCATAAAATTACAAAACTTAAACAAAAACGTCACAGTACACAGCGCGGCGCGTGTTTACAGCCGACTGAACAAAATTGAATAAAAAACTTTGTAAAATAATAGGGATGTATCCCTGTGCATATTTTGAGTTATCGCTAATTTTTATCGATAAATCGTACTGTTTTACATACGAGTTCGTTTTGATTTGTAGTCAAATTAAAAATAAGCAAATACCTACTCAATGTTAAGAATAGCGACAATAATTAAAAGTTATTTAATTAATTAGGTATTATTAAAGTATTTTCATTGCGTACGTAGACGCGCATAACGCGTGCCATGGCTTATCAATCACTTTATCACGGTAATGTCGGTATCGAAATTATCGAATGCAACTTGACTATGTATCCCGATAAAAACTTTCTGAATTTATAACCTCTTAATAGAGTTAACTTTAAAAATGAGAATAGTAGACCTACCAAATAATAGTTATAATTTTTATTATTTAATGGTAATTTAAATATCGACTACATCGTTTTGAATTTATAGGGTACAACACTTAGATTGTCCTTGAAATGGATTAGCGACACGTGCGTCGTACACCTACAGAGCGGCCGGCGGCGCGTGCGGCGGCGCCTTTGACGTTGCCGCCAAGCGGTCTGGTCGTCCCGTCGGTATCTTTCGATCGATCGAAAGTCGATACATGTTTTAAAGACGATTTTCGCATAATTAGACTTTAGTTCCAATTTGCATCTTGAGGTTGAAGGTTGTCCGTTGAGTTATGTTTAATTAATAAGCGTATTACGATCTTTTTAAAACGTATTATTGTGATAACTAAATGTGTAAAATGTAAATTAATTAACTATTATTTCTTATTTGTTTGCGTTAAAAAAATAAGACATCGTGTAAAAAGAGATGTGTTGTTATTGGTGGTGTTATTGATTGGTGATATGGACTATTTTCAAAATGCATAGAGAGCACATTCAAAAATCAGAATTCAACATTTTTCACGTAAGTAATTAATTGCTAGTTTTTTCATACTGTATCGTCTGTAGTAGATAAAAAGCGATAATTGCAGATCTAGGTACTGTCCATCCACAATCATCGTTCTGCATAACACGGAAAATGTGTTATTATTTTTTGTTTAAACTTTGTGTTGTGTTAGATTTCGTGTAAGAAACGTGTTGTTGTTGGTGGTATTATTGCTTAGTGCTAAAGAATACTTACAAAATGCATAGAGTCTAGAGAAATAAGAACACTTTAAGAACTTAACATTTCAATAATGGCAACCAGTAGGCACGTTGATATTTTCGCAAAGGTCTTGATTATATGTTTACTTCAATAATTAAAAAAATTAATTTAAAAAAAAATTAAAGGGGGCTCCCAAGTCCCAAAACATACAAAAACACAATTTTAGGTCTAATTTTGCTCTATAAACGGTACGGAACCCTCCATACGACTCACACTTGGCCGATTATTTTGTTAATAATATGCTTACATTTTTTGTCAGTCGTAGTGAATAGTGATTTATTTGGACAGAAATATTGAATTGATTTGCTCACAAGGATTAGGCGACAATTTACTATATTTGGTGATCATTTTTACTATATTTGGCGGTCATTTATTATTTACTATATTTGGTGGTCATTTACTATATTTGGTGATCATTTACTTTATTTGGTGATCATTTACTATATTTGGTGGTATTTACTATATTCGGTGATCATTAACTATATTTGGTGTTCGATTACAATTTGAAGTGTTGTCATGACTAAAATAGCTGGTAGTATTGCAATTTTAGACTATTTTTTTGGTGTTCAATATCTTTTTTTGGTAAACAAGTTTAGGGTATCAGTGCATTTTTGGTGGTCATTATATTTGTTCCCATATATTATGGCAAAGCAACGTTTGCCGGGACAGCTAGTTATTATTATAAATCTAAATACAACAATAACAGATAGAAGTTTAAACAACTTCTATCTGTTATTGTTATATTTGGATTAGACATGTAATCAATTTTATGGCAAATAAAAAAGTTTGCAAAAAAGTTAGCGTTAGCAATTTTAAATCGTTAGCTCTTATAATTCGCGATCACTGCTTAAGCATGGTCAGAAATACAATTAAACCTATTTTAATTGTTTATCTAGATTCAGCAAAAAGCCGCCAATGTAAGGGTGTTTACACACGGCGCCGCAGCGGTGGCGGTGCGGCGCCGTGAGTAAACACCCTTACTTCAAATATTCGTCTTTGGCAGGCGTTAGGCGGTAATACATTGACTCAATACATACTTAAATTATACACCAAATCTGCCAAATAATTGGCATAACTACTTGTATACTAGATGACGCCAGCAACTCCATTGCGACAAAAATCGATTACCGCGCCGGAACTGTAAATTTTTCCAGGATAAAAAGTATTCTATGTCCTTTCTTGGGATTCAAAGGTATCTCCATACCAAACAGCAAAATCGGTCACTTTCGCATTTATAATATTAAGTATGGATTTTCTGGCACAGATTTGTACAGTTATAGACTTATATTTCGCGTTTCGTTTTATGTCTATTACCTATAGAATCTTCGAATTTAGTCAGCCTCTGTAGGAACTCAAAGTCCTTGATATAATGTCTATCTCCCAACGGCTCTTGTTCCTGCAACGGATGTGGTCGCTCTCTGCTCCATACTTCGAGTAGATCAGGCTCATTGTGCCAAAGAGCTAGACTAAATACTCGGTCCGTTATCTGTAATGAAATAGTTTTAAAGGTTTGAAAGCAGCTTGTGAAGTGTTCTAAATGTAGGTTAGTTTTCTTGTACCGTATTTTTTTTAGAACACAATAATATAAACATTTTTTGGTGCAGTAACTTGACCAACAAACACAGCGGACCTTAAATAGTTATACGCTGCGTAAATGTCGTTATTAGTAAGTGTAAAAAATTATAAGAAACTGCCGCACTTAAAGACGAAAGGAGAAAGATCATAACTCTATGGTACCCAGTACCATTTTGCGTCATTATGAAACTTGGTTTTTTAAAGTCTATGATTATCACTTTAGCTCCTATAAAAATTTCTTTGTAAACAAAACCGGGGTTTCAGAGTAATTTGATAAAATCGAAAATAGCCTCAAAATCTTCAAGCACCTATTTTATTGACAAGTCATACACGAGCGAACGTTATTGCTCTAAAAAATAGAGTAAGGCGCTTATATTAGTAATAAATCATCACCGAAATCTTCCGCATACTGTGTTGTGACTAAAAACCGCCGCTATTATATCTACTATTTAGATTCTATGGGTATTTATTATTATTGAATACATTCTCATAAGCAATTTAAGCAAAAATGTAAGTAACATTTTGCCATGCAGAATGTATGTGCGCCGCAGACTCGATCACACATAAAGTGTGCCGTCTGCGATCTTTACTGATCTGATACTTTTCACAATGGACACATTAGCGGTTAGCTCAATAGGTAATAGCGCACTAGCGGCCATCGGTGTGGCCGCCTGGCCGGCGGCCGCTTGGTTGCCAGGTGCGCGCGTGGTCTATGGCGGTTTCATACTATCTATCTCGATGGCCGCCGCGACCTGCCCGCTATTGGGCTATGCTCATGCTGTTGACTGGAGTGAAAAATAAAACAAACAATGTATTTTTATTTTATCCAAACAGTGTCACAACAATAACAAATATATAATATTATACATCAAACTTCCAGCGGCTCTTTTTCATTTATAACATGAACATTAACTTGATTCAATAAACTATTTCATTTCATTTCATTAACAAAGAAAAGAGTTGTATTATAAACTAAAAAAAGGCAAACACAAAGGGCTTAATTCTACTCTTACTTAGATATATAACCTGTAATATTACATGTAAATTAAGCCTCATATAGTGTATGAATTAATACACATAATTCAGTAAGTAATTCACATATTGCAGTACATATTATGGAACATGTTATGTACTGCAAAATGTGAACATGATCACACAAACATTTAAATAAGATTCATTTTTATTTACATAAAAGAAAAAAATCTATTTAAATCATTCATCATACTCCTGCAAAACTCATCTAAATCTACATATACAACTTATAATTAAGTACATAATATATATAACTGTTCCTTTAGGCTGGTTTTATTGTCACGCGGACCGTCGGTACGGATCGCTCCGTATAGACCGATCTAAGCAGAGCGATCCGTACCAATGGTCCGCATGACATGACCAGTCTCATACATAAAAGTACCCGTAAACATCCATTTCAAAACAATTAACAAATATACAGTGATTAGATGTACTTGCAGCTCGTTTGTACACAGAAGAAATCATTTTTTGGTTTGTATAGTTTGGAGGTATATCACTTGATCCAGCATCTGTCAGAATACCTCTTAACAAACCAGGGCGATTGGAGTCTTGCTCATCATAACGTCGCACTTCTCTTTCAGTTGTCCTCCGGCAAGCAGCACAAACTCTTTTCAATCTTGAGATCTAAAAAGTGATATGTAATATGGTAATACATTCATCGTATTGTTAAATCTTACAAATAATAGTGACAAGAAATAAAAATGTTTCATGAAATTATTTGTGAAAACATGTTTATTAGGACACAAAGCACTACCAGCAGTATCCAATATTGGAAAATTAAAAATATTAATAGGATATAACTTAAAATAAACAAAAATTATTACCCAGTGCAACAGAAATTATAGTCTATAATTATAATGTTTCTCATGTCGATCTTGTCTTACAGGATATTTTGTTCTTGTAGTAGGTAGAATAGACTACTCTTCTATAACCGAAAGAAGGTTAAAAGAGCCTTCACTGGTTCTGTTTACTCTGTACAGAATCTGAAGTCAGCTGTAATAAAACAATGAATTAAATAGTGTTTGTAATATGTATATTCATAGAAATATCTATACTCTAAAGTCTAAATGGTAATTGTGAAATCAAAAACTACATAATTTGTCAGGAAATAGGTACATAGAAGGTGCCTTTTTACATAGAATTTAATATACTTACTTTACATATTCAGAAAATAAATTAATTTGTGCTTACCGGACTGGGAGTTATCCAAGATTGTAATTAATTAAACATTGAAGTAGACACTCTTGTTCTAAAGTATTTATTTATATTATTTTGTGAAATTCATCTGAAAAATAAAAGACAATATAAAGACGTATTCGCAAATGTCACAATGACAGATCACAGATGTTAGATGCGTCGGTTAGGGACGCGATCGAAAAATCGAAGTCTATGAAAAAAATCGATTTTATGTCTAATAGCAGCACTGAATCGATTAGGTGTAATGGATTAGCTTAATTTTACTGTTATTTAACGTACATAATATGGAAAAGATAATGCATGATATCAATAAATAATATTATCATTCGGAAATTGTTATTAAAGCAAGTAATATTTATGAAAATTGGAATAACGATTACAATTACTGCTTTAGTCGAATGAATCGATAGAATAGAATAGAATAGAATAATTGTTTATTTGCAGCTATTACCATAAGATACAACAAAGAAAAAAAGAATATATACTTAACTTAAATTATGAGTAAAACAAATTAATAACAATAATATTCCCAAATAATCAGCTGCAAATTGGACCAAGCTCGGCAGTGTTGGCACACCTATCAGGTATCCAACGCCGATCTTCCGCTTGACCCATTTTGTGACCTCACAGCCGTCCCAAGTCTCCATTATTTGAACAAAAATAAGGATCATTTATAAAAGAATCAGGTAAACATGCAATAATTATCAAAATTTAACTACTTATACTTAAAATTACACCAATAATAACAATATTATAAATAAAATTCATTAAACATTAGTATTACTGGCAATTAATTAATTAATAAGCATTAATATTTTACTCTATCGAATAAAAATATAATTATCATAATTCATAACATTCCAAATAGCAAACCATTTGCATTTGTGAAGTAAACATAAAAAAAAAAATTACAATTTTAACAACAGAACAACAGAATAATAACATTAATATTATAAGTCCCAGGTGTATTACTTTTGAATGAGTGGTATAAATTACTATCCTATATTTATAACGTTTTAGTAAAAGTTTAATTACAATTTACAGGATACATAACATTATTAGGAAAAACATGAGAAGATGCCAACCGAATCTAACAACGTTGAAAACAGTCAGTAAACCTCAATCTGTAATAGCCATAAGCCCGAGATAACCAACGCGAAACACCTATATCACACTTATATCTTGGCGCAAGTTTTCCTGTGCTTTTTGTTCATGTAACAGAAAGCTTTTTAGTTGTCTTCTGAAAGATGCAAGGCTGTTCGAATTTCTAATAGGCGGAGGTATGTTGTTCCAACATTTGGTCGCCGAGTATCGAAAACTGCCTCTGAATGATGCTGTGTGGTGTTTCTCAACGGCCAATTGAGCTGAACATTGCCTTGAGCCGCAAGATCTAAGGCTGGTCGTTCGTGAAAGTTTTTCATACAGATATACAGGCTCCCCATGCTTTAACACACCAAATAAAAGACAGGCCAGATGGAGTTTTCTCCGGTGTTGCATTTTTAACAAAGAATGCTCGTTCAGGAAGGGTGTTACATGGCTTCTAGGTAGAATATCGAAACAGAAACGGGCGCAAGCATTTTGAACTCGTTGTACTAGTCTTTTTGTTACTGATGCTAAGCGTGGACCATATACAACGTCTGTGTAGTTAAGTTTTGACAGCACTAAAGACTCAACGAGACGGATACGCATTTCTGTTGATAGATATGGTCTTGCTCTATAAAGTATCTTGAGCCTGTAGAAGGAGTTATTAACCAGACTGGTTAAATGTTCCTGAAACCGCAGATTACAATCCAATAGTAATCCCAGATTACGTGCCACATACACACGTTCAATGGGTGCACCATTCATAATCACAGGAGTACTAGGATTCAAATGTCTAATTTGTTTAACGGAACCGCAAATCAGGTATTTTGATTTAGCAGGATTAAGACATAAACTGTTTTTTTGGGCCCACATCATTATATTATTGAGATCCTCATTAAGTAATAAAATTGTTTTTTCTATATCGCATGGCTTACAGGATATGTAAATTTGAGTATCATCCGCATAGAAATCAAACTTACATTGCCTTATATGGTTTTTTAGATCTGCTATGTATAATATAAACAGCAAAGGGCCCAAATTCGAACCCTGTGGGACTCCATCCTCTACATCCAAACTCTCAGATAACACAATAGAACCATCACTAAGAGAGATCTGAACACACTGGCGACGATCACTGAGGTAACTATCAAACCATTTTATCGTAGCATCGTCAAAGCCATAATACCTTAATTTTGATAGCAATATGCTTATGTTTATGGTATCAAATGCCCTCGTAAAATCCAATAGGACTAGCAAAGTGCAGTGATCCCTGTCTTGTGCACACAAGATGTTATCGGTAACATTAAGCAACGCAGTCACTGTACTCCGACCTTTCCTAAAGCCTGATTGCGTCTCTGGTAATAAATTATTATTTTCCAGGTAGCCTGACAATTGCTCACACACCACCTTTTCTAAGATTTTGGAGAGGCAGGGCAGTATACTAATAGGCCGAAGATCTTTTATTGCAACTGGGTTAGTGACTTTAGGTATAGGCTTTACTATAGCCTTCTTCCAGTGATGAGGATAAACACTAGTCTGGACAGATGTATTTATAATGCATCTAATTACATCAAGAGAATTTGGCAGTGTCAATAACAACATATCCAGACCAATGCCATCACAACCTACAGCATTGGATTTTAATGATTTTATTATTTTAAGTATTTTACCTGTGGAACGGTCTCTAAATGAAATGTACTGTTATGGAGTTTATGAAATTCAAAATATGTAATGTAAGATAACTGTGTAATTGAAATTTTAGGTATATTTAGGAAATGTTCATTTATTAGATTAGGATTATTAAAGTGTGAAGGGAGTTTTTTTTCTGAAGATGGTAAAATAAATTTTTTTATGTTTTTCCATAACTGTTTAGGTTCATTAATTTTGCTATTAATACTATATTTAAAATATGCTACTTTTTCATTATAAAGAGACTTATTTACTAATGTTTTAAGGCTTTTATAGTATTCCTTTTTACTCTCTGATTTAGTGTTGTGATATTCCCTTAATGATTTATCTCGCATTTCCATCATTAATTTAATAGTGTCCGTAATCCATGGATGAGAGATTGATTTTATACGAGCTGTTTTTACTGGGGCATGTTTGTCATAAAGCTCAAGGATCTCTGTGTTAAAGGTGTCTACCATTATGTTTACATCACGCATATTGAGAATTCTGTCCCAGTCCACAGCTTGAAGGTCTGTATTAAAACTGTCTGGGTCAATGTATTTAATAGGTCTGTATGTAATGGATGAACATTTATGTTTTTCTTTTTTTATATTCAGTTCACAACCTATCAGACAGTGTCCATACAATGAACCAACATGTTCAACAAAAATGTTTTTAGCTGTAAGGTCAGTGCTTATTGTGTCAATTAGTGTTTGACTGGTCTCAGTAAAGTGAGTTGGCGTAGTTATTAATTGATGTAAACCCAAGCAGCGCAAAAAACTTGTTAATTTACTTGATTTAGAAATTGTAACGATATTGTAACAATATATTGTTTGATGTATTTCTAATAATGCACTACATCACTAACCGAATGTGGAGGGAATTATTTAGTAACTTTTATTCTTTAATTTAAATTCCGGGTTTAAAAATTGGATTCCGGACGTGTAATTACGTAAAAAATTCTAAAAATAATTACTGTATTATTTTCATCAAAGCGCATGAGAATTAATGGTACCGACCTTGGGCATTCTCCATTAATTACTTAACTGTAGTTAAATGAAGATTTTTACAAATAATGTGGCTGACTTTTATCATGTATTTATTTATTAATAAAAAATATTAATTATTTGTATATGAGTGCGGCAGTTAGAGGGCTAAACTATAAATTAATGTATTTACCTCCAATCCTCCGTCCAAGAACAGCGCACCCATTAACGCTTCGAAGCAGTTAGCCATGGCGTGTCTCATCACCACCTCACGACAGAGATCAGCCCCGTGCGCGTATAGCATGTACTGTTCTAGACCTATGTTCTGTGAATAGAATATGGATTAATAGCCTATTATAGCAGAGTAAACAGTAACGAGTAGGCCGATTCAGAAGAGACCTTGAAATTTACAGGGTGTAACAAAAATAAGTGATAATACTTTAGGGTGTGTACGTGTTCCTTGTAGAGAGTTCACTGTGAAAGTTGCAGCGCTGAAAGACCAAAAAATTTTTTCACTTTTGTATGGGGAAACTCGTGTGTTGTGTGTGTGTTGAAACACAAAAGTGAAAAAAAAAATGTCTTTCAGCGCTGCTACTGTCACAGTGAACTCTCTACAAGGAACACGTGCACACCCTAAAGTATTATCAGTTATCACTTATTTTTGTTACACACTGTATACGTTTGACGTAGTATATCATATAGGCCGGCGCACGCCGTACTAATGCGACTCTGTAACTAAAGTAGCCCGCAAACGATCAAACATCAAACACGTCAAACATGTCAAATACGTACAAACTACGTGTTTGATGTTTGATCGTTTGCGGGAGCCCTTAGAGCGCTTACAGACGAACGGCACGTGTCGGCGGCACGCGTCGGCGGCAGTCAACGGCAGACGACGGCACCTGTCGGCGGCAGTCGACGGCAGTCGGCGGCACGTGTCGGCGGCAGTCGGCGGCAGTCGACGGCAGCCGTCGACAGTTTATCACGCTTGCAGTTGTGACGTAGCGCGTAATAGGTAAGCGTCCACAGGTCGGTATCGTACGCAGCGGATGTCTCGCATCAAACGGATAATTTTTTTACAGTACGTCCACTGTATCGGCAGCGTACGGATTACCGACTAGCCAGTATTTTTATCTTCAAATTAGTCCAAACAAAGTTCCTATGTCAAAATTTCTGCTTTCGACTATTCCATCCACACCCCCCTTTTGAGCATTCATTTACTAGGCTAGTTGGTAATCCGTGCGTTGCCGATTCAGCGGACGTACTGTGAAAAAATTATCCGTTAATGATGCGAGACGTCCGTTGCGTATGATACCGACTTGTGACCGCTTACCTTTAGGCGGTACGTCACAACTGGGGGCCTACCACCACCTCTACTAAGCGACACCGTTTGACAGATAAGCAATAATTACTTTAACGTCAAGCTAGCGATCTTAAAAAAGTTGATATTTCACAGCGGATTTAACAATGTTTTGTATTTTTTTACTGTTTTTTAGTAAAATTATATTTAAAAAGTGAGTACGGTAATGTTATTGTAATCTTACAACAAAGTGTTCTGGAAATATGATCGTAATAGGGAAGGTCGTGGTAGGCCCCCTGCCAGCGTCATAAACTGTCAACGGCTGCCGTCGGCTGCCGTCGACTGCCGTAAACTGCCGCCGACACGTGCCGTCAACTGCCGTCGACTGCCGCCGACACGTGCCGCCGACTGCCGTCGACTGCCGCCGACACGTGCCGTTCGTCTGTAAGAAGCCTTACTCAGCATTGTGAAACATGTCGAAAGTGACACTCGCGCCCAACTCACGTAGATTCGCCCATTTGTTTGAAGTCGAGGTATGTACTTTTTAGTTCCATCTACTTTGTTTATAGTAAATAGCTGCTAAAGTTGAGCCTTGTATTACTTTCGTACATGCTCGTATGTGACTATATTATCTTATTGACTTTGGTAACCAACCTTAGCCAATTGCGCCAAATGTTGATTCTGGACTATGGACGCTCTATAAGTCGCCAAACCTCCTTCAGCCAATCCGGGAAACATTCGGAACAGGTGTATAGACGATATGAACTCCACTACCGCGTCTCCGAGAAACTCGAGTCTCTCATTATGTTTAATCTCAGATTCCGTCTCGCTTATTCTACCGAAGCGCGACATTATGTTGATCAGGGTGACAATACCTAAAAATGAAGTTAATTTTAATATAAGGGTCCTGGGTCAATTCAGACCGCAACGCGACGAGGCGAGGCGAGGCGCGGCGCGGCATAAATTTGTATGGATTTGACAGAGATGAAAGATGCGTGAGACTTCTTGCGAATCTATCAAATCCATATAAACTTAGGAATGCATCAACGCGTCGCGTTGCGGTCTGAATCAACCCAAAAATCGAGAAGGATAATTCTATAAGAAAGTAGAAACTTCTTATCTCATCTGGTACAATTAATAAAGAGTGATCTAAAGTGTAAAATCAACTACAATTTTATACTTTAGGTTGGTAATACATTCACTGTAAATAATATTTATCGTTTACAGTGCATGCGATTTTTTTTTTAAATTCGTAACAGTATATTGGCGATTAGCCATCTATGTCTTGGTAGCCAATCAAATCTCTTCAAATTACACTGGCTGTCGCTTTCAGAACATACCCAATATCAAACATAATATTTATAGCATTTTTATTTTGTAATAAGTATATAAATAACAATCCTTTACCCTTCTTCCTTGTATAATGTATCCTCCTATCACCATACTCAGGCTGCCTTATCCCACAGTTGGTCAAACTATTCCTAGCATGATCTGGGTTGGTACCAAAAGTTTCTCTATACGAGGGATGGGTAAATGCCGTCTGAAGTAAGGACCGCTGTTTGAACACGTATCCGATTTTTTCCTCCAAACAGTCTAGGGATTTGTGGAAACGTAGATGACGTACTAAAACCGGGATTAGCATTGCGTGCTAAAAAAGAAATAGAACATATTTATTTAACTGATTAATAAAAACAACTTGCTTTTGTTTTAAGCTGCGTTTATTAATCCTTCAAGCCCCATAAGAGCACCGGTGATCGCGACAACAATAGAATACAATAGCATTTCCAAGAATCCGCGATCGAAGGATTAATAAGGCAGCGTTTTCATTAAGTATTAAGTTTTAAAAATTCTTGGGATGTTGGTAGATAATATATCGTTTTTGTAATGGCTATATCACAGTAAACCAAAGTATTTGTCATAAATTACAGAAATAGACAGTACATCAAATATACAAATAATACAGTAGCGAAAAGCTAATATAGGTAAAAGTAAAAGTGCCCTTAGACAGCGGTAATCATTTACCATCAGGTTATTCATTCGCTCGTTTGCTCCCAACTAACCTGCACTACATCGCACATCAGTCCTGTAGTATGGAATCCCTCGGACGATATCGCAACAGTAACATCCCGTTTCATCTTACTCTGGGTCCGCATTTCTTGGAGTTTCGCTTCTTTAGCGGCTAACTTCTGTCTCTCCTCGAATGACGGTTTAGCCATGTTGGCTATTAGATGGCGACATTTCACGTAGTAACGCCATGCTTTCTGATACCTGTAATAGATAATATGAAGGTAATTTAATTAGCAATAGAAGCCCATGATAATCGAGACATCAGTTTTGTGGGAAAATGTAAATTAACAGTAATAAATCAATCCATACTAATATTATAAATGCGAAAGTGTGTTTGTCTATCTATCTGTTATCTCTACACGCTTAAACCACTGAATTAATTTTGATAAAATATTGTATGGAAATCTACGAATAATAGCAGCGTTTTACCCTGAAATAAAACGCTTATTAAATACTTACCTTATTTGAAGCATAATAATTGAGATAGGCACTTCCGTTTCCGCACATTTTACCTCCTTTTCTTTCCTGAATGTTGGTAGCTCTGTCAACCTTGGCGCCATCATCGAGCAGGTAGAGGGAGAATTCCCGCTCGACTATGATCATTGAGTCGAAATTACACCAGGCAGAAATAAAAAGTTATGCTTCAAATAAGGTAAGTATTTAATAAGAGTTTTATTTCAGGATAAAACGCTGCTATTAAACACTTGACCGTTATTTGAAGCATAATAATTGAGACGTGTTTGTTATCGCCTGGTGATGATGGACGCCAATGTGACAAAATGTTGTTAGACGCCAATGTGAAAAGAAAATATAACAATATAAAATAAAATTAATAATATTTCCTTTTAGGAATACACCAAAAACTGACTGACAAATCAAAATACAACTTATAAAAGCTTTGATATGGACATAATGAAATCAACTAAAGGAACAAAAGAATTCCTTAAATCGTTAGAATTAGATGAAAGTACTTGTTTTTGTACCGATTTCCAATAACTGCCCAAAAGTGTTTCATCAATGGATACATTGTATATCCAACTTTTAGCCACAGCTGAGCGGACGTTACCTGGTGGTTCAGTTGCCTCAGACAAGTTAGTTTTGACCCAGCCAGCTATTACAGTTTTAAACGCGGCAGATGGTTTTCCTCGCAAATTCGTTAATAAATTGGCACATCTAGCTTCGCTACTCGCTACGCCTGCGATGAAGATTATGATTACAGCATTTAAGCCAATAAACAGCAAGGTTGTTTATCACTGGGATTGCTTAAAATCTTCCAGCTAGATTGCCTAGAATCAGAACTGTTTGTTTTAGTCAAATTCTTTAATGTGATTATCACCACTGTAAGAAGTATAAGATCACGTACTCGTCTGCCCTACGAAAACAAAAGAAAAATATCTGTATGTCTAGAGACTGCAAATAGATTACTTGCGTCAACAGTATAAGACTTCAAAAAGTTTTGAATATGTTGTACAGGCTTTTTCAATGACTAAGATATCTGCGTATTTTAGTAATTAAACCATTTAGTACATGTTGATGGAAAAGATATTTATTTACAGAATGACATCTAACAATTCTATGTCAATAGACCAGAAACAATACTTATTAAAAAGGTAAAATATAAAGAGTTCTATACAAACACCACACCCTCACACTAAATAACAAAATTCCATGACAACCATAATAATTAGCCTATGAAACATAATATGTAATTAACCTATACTAACTAATAGCCCCACCTATCTATGGGCCTCGTAAGACGTTTGGGCCGGTGCAAGCGTACAGGTGGAACGGCGGGAGGCGGATCCGTCGCAACGGAACTGTCGGTTAGGGACGGTGGTCCTACTAGTACAGGGGCGCCACTCTCGCCCGCAGCTGGGTGACTACAGGCACCACTCGAGGTCCCCGGTGTATGTGAATCCGGCGGCTCATACGGCACTGCCCACGGCTTGATTTGGTCCACGTGCCTCTTAAGTTGCCCTAGACCCGTATTCACTACGTAGTGCCGCGAACCTACTCCTTCTTCTACTCTCCCACGCACCCATTTTTCACCTTGCGCGTAATTGCGTACCAAGACATCCTCCCCAACTTGAACAGCTCGCGCTTGACCCCCGGCGGACTCTATTTGTTTTTCCTGAGCTACCCGCACCTTATCCTCAATCGGCCTACCCCACCTCAGATGATCTAACCTAGTACGTAACGACCTACGTTGCAACATCATGGCTGGCGACACCCCCGTGGTGCTATGCTCTACGTTTCTATATGCCAGCAGATATGCCTGCAAAGCCGCATCTAGATCGCAGCCATCCCGGGCCGATTTCTTCAACGCCCGCTTGTCAAACATTCTGTCGTAAGTCTCCTTATTAATACAAGAAATTGCACTTCCTGTATCAATTTCCATAACTAAAGTTTTATTATTAACGGTGATACTAATAGTATAGGGGGGGAAATCCTTAAAAGAGCGATTACAAATAGAATAATTAAATACCTCCTCACTATCTACACTACCCGAGCTGCCGTCCCCTTTTTCTTCGAGACAGTTTAGGCTAGTACTAGCTGTTTTCCTGCGGGGACACACTCGCTTGAGATGACCTTCCTTGTTGCAAATCTTGCATGTATAAGATTTAAATTTGCAATATTCCGGACTATGTTGGTACCCGCAAGTAGGACAACTCTTATTCTTGTTATTATTGATTATAGCGCTTTTATAGGTCACTAGAGACTTATTCTTGAATGATGACTGGTGTCTTCTTGAACCATGATCTAAATCCCGATTCTCATCAAGCTTATAGACGGCGGGTTGTCTGTATGCAGGATCGGTACTGACTGGTACCTGTAACTCCCGGTCACCAACTACAAGAGCCGCGTCCGACTCCGCCGACTCCATCGCTATAGCTATATTATACGCCTTATCAAAAGTCACATTCTCCTCGGTGAATAACCTTTGTCTTATGCCGTCTTTCCTTAATCCGCATACAAACTGATCCCTCAAGTTCTCTGATAGCGAGTCGTCAATGAATCCACAATTCTTGGACAACTTTTTAAGATCGGTAACAAAATTTGCAACGTTCTCTGCGCGACCTTGTACACGTCTCCGAAAATTGTATCTCTCGGCTAAAATCGACGGTTTAGGTCTGATATGTATTCCTACAATCTCGATGAGCTCCGAGTACTGCTTTGTAGCTGGTTTGTGCGGAGTACACAAGCTTGACATCAACTCGTATGTCTCGGCGCCTACAGCCGTAATCAGCGTTGCCACTTTTAGCTCATCCTTAATGCTATTGCATATAAAATACTGTTCAAGTCTGTCTATATACGACTCCCAGCAATCTGTCTCCAAATTAAACTCGGCCAACTTACCTACCGACATTTTAACGCTTTTACCTCGTCGCCACTAAGATATCTGCGTATTTTAGTAATTAAACCATTTAGTACATGTTGATGGAAAAGATATTTATTTACAGAATGACATCTAACAATTCTATGTCAATAGACCAGAAACAATACTTATTAAAAAGGTAAAATATAAAGAGTTCTATACAAACACCACACAATGCAATAGATTTTAACATGTTTTACCAAAACCAGAACTCAAAGGGCCAGAAATCTCCATATCAGACATGGTAGATATTACCTATTTATGTAATAAAATAGTGTTATAAGAGAGTTTATATCTATTAAAAATAGATATGCTAAAAATTTTGCAAGGACTGTGGCCGTCGGCTTGTGAGCATCACATCTGTGTAAATTACACCGATAACCATCTATTCTAGGCAACTTTATAAGTTTTGAGAATAGAAGGTCATGATAATAACAATAATTTTATATGGTCATCATCTCAGCCTACGAAATTTTGCGACCACCCCCATATTTCTATACTTCCAGGGTCATTTCCTGATATTTGGCAGAGGGACCCTCGTTGAAATGTCGATTAGGCATTTCTCCAGACTGCACTCGACTTGAGATCTGTTCGCCAAAATACTCGTTCCTAGCGTGGAACCACTAGGAGACTAATTCCTGGCGCCTGATTTAGGTGAGCCAGGCCTTTGGGTATTAATTGAGGTGGGGGAAACACCCAGGCTAGGGGGTACACCTGAGAAAAGGCATCGTGATATAAAGCTGCTTGATCGTTCAAGTCGAGAGTTACACAATTAGTCATTACATGAGCTTCGGCGGAAGCAAATAGACCAGTCACAGATACACTAAGTTTTCTGAACTTCTCCGTGCAAGAAGTTAACAGATTTGGGAATGATCCAATAACTCGAAAAATCTGAATTGTTATGTCCATCAGGGCAACTGACCTGGTGCGACCCTCGTCCCAACTCGCGAATATAAGTTCTAGTTGTTCGATTGTCACTCTGTCAAAGAACTGTCGAGCGAGCGAGAGTCTGGTGCTGACCTCGGAGAAAAAGAGCGCTAGAAGCTCTTTCTGATTGCAATGCATGAAATTTTCTTGTGCTGACCATGTCCCCGTTAAGGAAAGGTGGTCGAGTTGAGCACCCCAAGCTAGGTCCAATGCATCTGTTGCCAAGCAGTGCGACGGTGGGCTCCAATGAATGGAAATTGATAGATGATGACTTCGCAACCACCACCGAAGATCGTCGCTAAACGTAACGCTTGTCTCGGTAGAGAGCAGCGATTCAGAAATGCAGGCTTTTCCATGTCCATGAGAAGAGACAAGAGAGCTCGGTAATGTAGTCTCCCCTTCGGAACTATGAAACTGGCGAAGTTCAGGAGACCGACGATGCTCTGCAAGGTCTTTAGATCTACCAGACATTTGTCAGGACTCAGGACAGGTAAAATATTTTGTTGAATTTTTGATATTTTCTCGCCTGAAAGAAGCTTTTCGTTTTGTAACGTGTTCCAACAAACACCTAGAAATACCAGGTCTTGTTGAGGCGTAAGTATAGACTTTAGATTTATTTGCTAACCTTTATATTGAAGTCTTTGAAGCAAAATCTGGATATGCTCCTGTAGGATGATTTTGTTTTAATGAGCAATTAGATAATCGTCTAAATAAACGATGATACGTAGAACTTGCTCTCTGAGGGTTTGTGTAACCCAATTGGTCAGGGAAGCAAAAACTTTTGGAGCAGTGGTGAGACCGAACGCTAAGCAAGTCATTTGCAGCAACTGTCCCCTGTATATCAGACGTAGGAACCGTCAGTGCGATGGAGCGACTGCCAGGTGAAAATAAACTTGGGACAGTTATATTTTGCAAAGCCAATCGTTGGGTTGCAGAAAAACTGTCATTAGGTAAATATTTATGAGCTTGAATGGCTGAGTCAAAACATAATCGAGTAGAGTGGAAAGATTGAAAATAGGACAGCAGGACCCGTCGACCTTAGGGACCAGAAACATTGTCGAAATTAAACTTGGCGAGGGGCTGGCAACTTCTAGTTACACCCTGGTGTATCATTTGTCGAATTTGGAGAGACATATCCTCCGACTCTGTGGTAGAAAAATGATTTTGGTTCAATTTTGGAATGAACCGAGGAGGTTTCTCCATGAAGGGTATGCGGTACCCTTTTACAATCTTTAACAGATAACCTGGAGCATCTAGGCGCTGCCAACGGCGGTAAAACTTCAAAGCTTGACCCGCTCTGAATTTTTGTTTGTCAGTACTTACGTTTTTTGGCATTCCCGAGGTCCGAAAGAGAAGCGGCACGTTTACGGGTACTTCTGCCGTGGAAATTCCCGCTGTTATCCAATCGAGCTCCTCTCGAGTGAAAGGAACTTCCGGGAAGAAGGACCGTGGTTCAAAATTATTTCTTTGTCCCTGCGCGGGACGATTGTAAGAACAGCCTTGCGCAGGCTGGTGAGCATGGGAAATGTGCGAGCTAGCACAACATCCATGAGACATACCCTGCGCGGATATACAACTCTTAGCCTGCCCCTGCGGGGGGTGGCGAGTCGAAACTGTTGCTGCTAGAACCCGCTTGCGCAGCGGCAGCAACATTATTCTGACTATTCGCAACAAAGGTTTTGCGAGCTCCCTCAGTATTTTCGAGTAGTGACACCAGCAACTCCGAATTAACTTAGATAAAATGATTGCAAGAACTGGGTCGCGAACGAAATAGTAAATCTGACGTTGTGATACAATTCCTAACGGTTTCATTTAAACCTTCAGGGATCAAGCTTGAAGCGTGTGATCATTGTAACAATTTCTTAAGCGCAGATTGCAATCCTTCGCGCTGCTTAAGTACGCAATATAATAATGCCGTGTATGATTTGTCCACGTGAAATAGATATTTTAGAAAATCGAAATATTTAAACTCATCATTGACCTCTAAATCGACAAAAACTAATGTATGGTTATATCATTATAAGATTTTTGAACTTCAGAATAACGAACTTCTGACCATTCGTTAGTATGTTGAATATAATTTAATATAGCCAAAAAACCCCGGAGAAGTTTTCCGAACGGGCGTTTCTTTAAGTTTTGTTTCAATTTCAAAAACAAGATTCGGTTGTAAAGAATTGCTAACGGTCGTTTCATTTTCAAAATCAAGATTCGGTTGTAAAGAATTGCTAACGGTCGTTTCATTTTCAAAATCAAGATTCGGTTGTAAAGAATTGCTAACAGTCGTTTTATTTTCAAAAACAAGATTCGGTTGTAAAGAATTTCTAACGGTCGTTTCATTTTCATTTGATTTGCAATTCAATTTCCGACTGACAGTATCGTCGATGCAACAATCATCTGCATGACCTTGAAGAAAAAAAAAAATAAAAGATCGGTTTTCGTAAAAAGAATTAACCCTTTTGTTCAGTTACCTCTTGAGTTAATTTAGCTAAATGGTCGTCACGGCGCTGTCTGTATTTGCCCCCCCTTTTTTTGTGGCGGCGGCGCCTCGATTTACGTTTGCTGTGTGAAGTAGAAGTCGATAACGAGCTCGAATCACATGTGGAACTACAACTACTAGATGACCTTGCAAAAGAACGAGGCTTTTTATTAACTGCATTAGAGGGTAGTTCCAAATCGTTAGCTGGTGTCACTACCGAATCATTAACAAATTCACATTCGTTATTCATTATTAATAGCTACCTTAACCTAGGAAAGAACACAAACACAAGAACTTATCTAGAAAATTGCAAAATTTAAATGTAGTATTTAAATTTAAATTCGTTATTAAAATAACGATACGAACGATAAAACCGTTATTATTGATATTATTGATAAAATCGTTATGAATATTTCATATTTATCGTATCGATAAATATGAAATATTCATCTTTGCATTTTGCAAGAAAATAAGGGTATGAAAATATAACTTACGTGAATTACCACAACACTTGAAAAACGGTAAAACACAACACTTAAATTATTTCACTTTTTACATAAATTATATAACTAGGAGTTATATAATAAGGAGGTATATACGTAACGGCTTCTGAGCTCGACTGTGCGGTGCGGAAAACAAGACGCCAATGATCATAGTCGAGCGGGAATTCTCCCTCTACCTGCTCGATGATGGCGCCAAAGTTGACAGAGCTACCAACATTCAGGAAAGAAAAGGAGGTAAAATGTGCGGAAACGGAAGTGCCTATCTCAATTATTATGCTTCAAATAACGGTCAAGTGTATAATAAAAACTTTAAAAGTCCCGGGAAAGCACATAATATGATACTATTTATCCTTAAAAATGTACGGTTCCCGTGCGATAAACAAGTTTTGGGCGCAACGGAGTTGCGGGCGTCATTTAGTAATAAAATAATTGTGCAAATGTTCTTCTTAGGGCTTGTTTCACCACTTCCAGATGATAAGTGTCGGATAGGCTATCTACAACTTATCTGACAGATACTCCATACTCCATTTGTCAGATAAGTTGTAGATAGCCTATCCGGCACTTATCAGGAAGTGGTGATACAGGCCCTTAGTAAAGGATAAGTGCTTACTCAGGGTTACCAGCGTAGCTCAGCTGCGGTGGTCTTATACCGAAGTGCACAATCTCAGGGTAGTAATTTTTAGCCTCTTCGCTGTTCTTGTCAGAGGTCGGCGGACTTCGGTCGACCTGGTCAACTCGCACTGAACACGGTTTCTTGCCGGGGAATGTTACTATCATACCTGGAAATTATTATCAAACTTACAGTTTCAGTAGTTCATTTAATAACAATACTGTCTTTTTTACGAGCAAACCGGGTCACCTGATGGAAAGCAACTACCGTCTCCCAAACTCGCGACATTAGAAGAGCTGCAGGTGCGCCGGCCTTTTAAGAGGAAATACACTCTCTTCTTAAAAGTTTGGTCCGGAAATACTGCTGGTGACAGTTACACACTGGTTTCAGTGACGGTGGCTGGTCCGTTAAATCGAGCTTTGCAGGAGTAATTTTATAGGGCCCGAGTGTGTGCGCAGTTCAAAAGAGCATTCTCTTCCTATATCCAATGAAACGAGTAACAGAGACGACTGGCGAAAATTCACGCACAGAATCAGCCTCTAAAAAACTTTGACCCACCTTTGATCCTATCAACGAACTTTTGCCAGCTGTAGTGGTCCATCTCGTGTACTCGGGGCAGCGTGTCGCGGGGTATCAGCGGCCCGCTTTCGCTGATCAAATACTTTAGCACCTCACACATTGACAGCACCTGTGTAAAGATAAAAAAAAGTTACGCAACGTAACGAGGCGGTGAATTTTAGGCGGTGAATTTTTTATAAGTCATGCAAACTGAACTTTGTTTACAATGCAAGGCAATAAAAGTTGAATTGATAGACTTGTCGCTCGCAGTGGCATGCCGCTTCTAATTTTGAATGGCTAATTAAAAAATCAATTCATCATGTTGCAATGTGTGTGTACTTGTTTGTTTTAAATAGCACGAGTTAGGTTAACGCGGCAGCGGAATTACGTGACATGTGCATTGTGCACTGCAGCACTATCACTGACCTCCATTATACAAGTACGCTGGACATAAGATACCCAGCTGTTTTTTGTGCCTATTTGAAGCGGAATCAGCGCCCCCAATGCGGGGGAAGAGAACTAAATCTGACGTAACTTGCAAATGGCCGCTCAATCGCTATTGGTTGTAGAAACCAAAGAAAATATTATCACTACGGTGGTAGAAACTAGTATTAGTTCCAAGTACTCCCACTACTGCTATCAGCGCCAATATAGCAACTTTTAAACGTCATGTTTACGTCAGATTTAGTTCTCTTCCCCCGCATTGGGGCGCTGATTCCGCTTCAAATAGGCACAAAAAACAGCTGTCATTTCAAAGAGTATCATAGGTCCAGCGTACTTGTATAATGGAGATCAGTGAGCACTATGGACGGCGTCGCAGCTTCGCCTTATACGCTCTCACCATAACATAGTTTTTACAACTTTCACAATCATTACCTACAGTAATATGGTATCAAAGTTACAATAATAATTAACCACTAGAGGTTCTTACTCACAACTTTCCTAATCATTATCCACAATAGATTATAGAATAGCGTCAAAGTTACAACTTTTAGCCACTAGAGGCTCTTACCTCGCACCCCCCCTCCGGCAGGAATCTCACGAAGCGCGGCATGAAGTGGAACTGCGAGCAGGTGGTGTCGGTGGACTTGCCCAGGTCCAGGTCTATCAGCTCCAGCAGCTCAGTGAATAGATACTCCTCTGGAATAAAGATAATGATGCAAAAGTTAAAGAAAGTGTTAAAGTTGTGCGCAAATTGGCGGCAGACATTTTCTTGTATATTTTGTATTTTTGACGCAATAAGCCAGCAACGGCAAACTTTGTAATATGCGCGTATGGCCATGTGGCTAATGTTGTAATGTTACAATTGGAAGCGATGTTCATAGGTTCTACTAGCGATAGCGGTACTAATAAGTTCGTATTTATATCTTCTTGTATAGTTAATCAAGCTTAATTTTAAGTCACTACCATAAAATTGCGCACTGCGTCTCGTTTGAAATGTAATACGAAATTAGTTTTTGAACGAAAAAAACATACAATAATGATACAAATAATAACAATAAAAAATTATAAATTACTGACTATATAAAAATCTATATTCTTTATCACTATATTTAATTATATACTCACCAAACATATCAAGCTCCCGTATAGTGAAGTTCTGGGGCGCTGGTTCTTCAACATACAAGATAGTATACTCTATGTTGAACCTTATTACTTTACACTTGGGCAGCTTGGCCAGTTTATAGTGGGAGAACATGGAAAAACCAGAGAACAGAAACTCGTGCTCATCATGAGCGATGATGGTTGGTGCTTTGATGAGGAAGTTGGTTGGCGGTGACACTGTTATCCTGAAAAGAAAAAGGTAATACACATTGCTTATATTCTGTAATGAATGACATTCATTGCAGAATATAAGTATGTGCGTTGCGTCAGCGTTGCGTCGACGCAGCGCTGCCGTTGCGTTGTTTTACATACAAATAACCAAGGTGTTCACAGTGTAAAGTTAATAACCGTAAGTGCTACACAACTTCAATAACACCAAAACTTGCATAATATATGGCAGAAAGTCTATTGACCTCATGCACACAGAGTATTGGTATTTATATTCCATATTACAATTTACTTAAAACTAGGATAAGAATTGGGATAACTTAAAACTAGGATAGGCTGTCTCTTATTAACGGGTGGAAAGAAAAATATATCGGTCAAGTGTAAGGAGCAGGACGAATTTCTCTCTGTCGTACAGCCAGACTATAGTTTTTTTCCGCCTAAACTTAAAAAAAATTGAAGACGTGAGTGGAATAACTATGTAAGTTACATGAAAAAAAACGTTTTTAGCATAAATAGAGGCTTTAAGGCCGGAAAAATTGTTTAAAATAAAAAACTGTGGATTGTATATTATCTAGCCAAATATATTAGCCAGTTGATTAAGTAGATAAGTTAGAAGGTTTGTAAAAATAATATAAGGGAAAAAATTGAGCAATTGTCAGTATGTTATGAAATGTTACTTACTTATTTGATTCTTCCACTCACGTCTTGAATCTATATATATGTCGTAGGATTATTTGATAAATCGAATTATCGCGAAAATTCTAGGGATTTCGCGAAAAGACGGATAATTAGATAATGCTGTTTATATTTTTCAATTTTTCTAAAAAGTTAGGTTTTTTGGGAAAACGGGAGTTGCCTTAGTAACATTGCACATTCTTAACGCTGATTGGCTTGATTTTGGCTTACTGGCCAACTCTTATTCTGATTGGTTACTATCTTTTCCTATGTATCTTTGAGGTATTACACCATAGAATTATAAAGGGTAAGAAATGACAATGCCTCTTCATAGGAACTTTACTTTTTTATTTAACCTTTATCTCGTCTCAATTATAACCTCAAAATTAGTTTCTGGTTCTGTTGAGCTTACAGCACTAATTTCACTTGTATCAATCATTTTGTATTTACAGACACACTTTTAGATAATTTTTCGTACTATTTTTCAAGTCCAACTGCAATTTTAAATACATATTTAAATATCAAAAACTGCTAGGTCGCTTACAAAAACAACCACAAACAAAACAACGCGTGACAATGAATTGACATTTAAAACGTCAAGTCTTCAACCAACAAGTTGTGTTGTGGGGCGCTTAAACCGACCAATCAGTGATTTTTTTCGATAATAACTAACGATTCGTTTCGCAATCTTACTAAGGCGATTCGTGATTTCGCGAAAACACTACCTTTTGTCAGTAAGGTTGAAAAATGTAGTCACCATTGTCTAAGTATCTGTGTTTTCGCGAAGTCATCATCCTACGACATATACAAAAATGGATTTTCAAATGTGTTAGTTGCGCTAAAACTCGAAAACAGCTGAACGGATTGGGCTGATTATAGTCTTAAAATATTCGTAGAAATCCAGAGAAGGTTTTAAAGTGACACAAAGTTCACCGGGACAGCTAGTTAATAATAATTATGGTTTACTCACCTATAATGATACAGCTTGTCGATATTGCTCTGTGTGGGCACGCACTTGGGGTATTTAGTTTCGCCGGCGTATACGCCGTGCGGAATGCCGTACCGGCGGGCGCGTGCGCTGCACCGACATAGTGGACCACCGTTCATCTCGCCCGTGTTGTTAAACCTGAAATATTAATAGATGAATAAAAGTATTAATGATAACTTAACTGTAATTAAATGAAGCCCCTAACAAACTCTTCATTTACTTACATTTATGTATAATTACTAATTATTATTTGTCTCTTAAGGTGGTTCGTTTCCCATACAAAAAAACAATCGACATTAATTTGCCAATTTCATACTATTACTACATAAATTTATATGCACATCTATTTATATTGCAATACTATTCCCGCGAAATATATTTAAAATACTTTAAATAAAGTATTTTTTAAAATATATTTCGCGGGAATGGTATTGCAAAATAAATAGATGTGCATATAAATTTATGTAGTAATAGTATGAAATTAGCTAATTAATGTCGATTGTTTTTTTGTATGGGAAACGAACCACCTTAAAGTGTGACAGTAAGACAATCTTAAGAGTGTTGTTTGATTGAAGGCTAAAGTATCGGCTTTTGGTTATGGCCCCAGCCAAAATTTTTGCATGTTCATTTCCAAAATAGTAATTGATTTATTGAAATTGATCAATTGATTAAAAATGTTACTAATTATGTTAAATTTACATCATATATATTTCTAGAGCATTATTACCATAGTTCTGGGTGCAGTCTTCTTGGATGACTTTGTTTACGTTGTAGCTCCAACAAAATTCTATCGGTGTAACCTTGTAAGCTCTCGTCATCAATACATCCGTCACTTTCTGATGAAGATGATGATGAACTCTTGTCATCCACTGAAAACATAATTATTATATGATATAAACAAGCCATACTTATACTTAATAATAAAAACAAGCTACAAACAAATACTTATACTGTAATGCCAAGATTTGTTTCTGTTTGAACTTCTGAAAGTATGGAGTTATAGCAGATTACAGATACTGTGATTTCAAAGAAAGAACATAGGATAAAATGTATGCAGTATGCTTCATGTGTATGCTATACGAATTTCTAAATGAACTAGTTGCAACTCCTACTATAAGAATTCTCAATTTTATTTGGTTATAATAATACTTATTATTATTTTTTAACAAAAAATTAAAACTGACTTCCAAGGTAAAAACAAAAATAATACTTATTCATAATCTAAAAAGAATCAAATAATTCTTATTCCTTATTATAGTGGCGTCTTCAGACTTCGCCTAAACCTCAACTATATTTTCTGTACTCAATCTTCGTACTTTTGAAGTCGGTACCAGCCCGGAAAAGTTCTGAGATCCTTGACATAGCAAATTTTAAGTTAAGGAAAGCTGGTACCGACTTCAAAAGCATGAAGATTGAGTACAGAAAATATAGTTGAGGTTTAGGCGAAGTCTGAAGACGCCACTATAATAAGGAATAAGAATTATTTGATTCTTTTTAGATTATGAATAAGTATTGTTTTTGTTTTTACCTTGGAAGTCGGTTTTAATTTTTTGTTAAAAAATAATAATTTTACCCTTTTTAGTTGCATAATAATTATGAGACGACACGGCTATACGAGGGCTGCTATTTATGTATCCGGAATTAAAAAAAGAAACAAACATATATCATTTAATATGGTTTTATTGCTTTTCAAAGTATTCGCCGCGATGATCGACACACTTTTGCATACGCTGGAACCAATTTTCATAGCACTTTTTCCATTCTGATTGAGGTATCTCCAAAACGTGCATTTTGAACGCATCAACAGCCTCTTCGCGGCTCGAAAAACGTTGACCACGTAATTTGTTCTTCGCGTATGGAAATAAAAAGAAATCGTTAGGTGCCAAATCAGGGCTGTACGGCGGATGACCAGTCAATTCGATCTTTTGACCCTCCAAAAACTGAGTTGTTTCAGCTGAGGTGTGACAGCTAGCATTGTCGTGATGTAATATGATTCTGCGTTGTCGGTTGTCCTTTCTTATTTCTTCAAAGACTTCTGGTAAACAAATGGTCGTATACCATTCAGAATTAACCGTTTTACGATTCTCTAATGGCACTGTAGCCACATGTCCATTAATTCCAAAAAAACAGGCGACCATTTGCTTCAAAGTACTTTTTGCACGAGTAACTTTTGTTGGTTTCGGCTCATCTTGGAACACCCACACCGTTGACTGTTGTTTAGTTTCGGGGTCATATGCATAGATCCAAGATTCATCACCTGTGTAGATATTATAAACGGCTTTTGACGTACCACGGTTGTATTTTTTTATCATTTTTTTGCACCAATCGACACGAACCCGTTTTTGATCGATTGTCAAGTTGTGCGGAATCCAACGCGAACATATTTTTTTTTTTTACAGCCAAAGGTTCGTGTAATATCTTATGTATGCTCGTCATACTTATGCCTAAGGACGCCTCTATCTCGCGATATGTAACATGACGATCACGCATTATTAGTTCCCGCACAGCATCTATATTTTGTGGGACAACAGCTGTTTTTGGGCGACCTTCTTTATTTTCATCCGTGAGCATAGACCGCCCACGATTAAACTCACTGTACCAGTGATAAACAGTGGTTTTTGATGGTGCGTCATCTCCAAAAGTTGCGGTGAGTTGAATAAAGCACTGTTGTTGATTTAGCCCACGCCGAAAATCGTAGTAAATCATTGCACGAAAATGTTCACGCGTTAAATCCATGGCAAATGAAGACACGCAATTTTCAAAATGACGCCACAATGGAAAAATAATTGACAGTCACATGAAACAAAATGTATTCTTCAACCAAAGAGTTCTATTTTCAAATGTTGTAATTACTTTTTAAATATTGTTCTTGTAAGTGGCCAGTTCCGGATACATAAATAGCAGCCCTCGTATTATTATAGCTTGTTGTCAGTTGTACAATGTACATATTACTAGCGGTCGCCCGCGGCTCCGCCCGCGTGGATATGCAATACGGCTGCAAAAAGCCTACACAGGAAAGACTCGGTCAGCAAAATGATTCCCAGGTCAATTCACAGACTCCGACACTGACATCGACGACGCGGACGCAGTCATTATCCGAAGGGTGCACAGTGCACACTGCACAGATTGTCTTCCTACCGCACGCGCATCCCCGCTTGGTGACGCCCACTATCTTAATATTTTAATTTCGCCATAATTTCAAAACCAAACGTCCAATTTTAATCATTCAAAGACCAAATTTTATCTACATAAGCTGTACTTAGTGATGAAATAATTTATTTTGATAAGGATTAATAGCATGAGTAAAATAAACGCGTTTTTTTAAATGTAGTCCAAAAAATTCAAGATTTTTAAATAAAAAAATGGTTATTGTGCCTCATTAGACATAGATAAGTACAGTGTGTCGCGGACTTTTTTGTAGATTTTATAAGATCTATAATTACGTAGAACATTTGTGGTTCTATCTTTTATAGTTTCGGCAGCGTACGCAAAACAAGTAACTTTTCTGGTTGATTTTTTCACCTGGCGTCCGAGAAACCCAAATATCTTACAAAACCCTATTTTTTCCAAAATAAAATTTAGCCTATGATCAGCAGAAATAATGTAGCTTTTGCTTGGAGTAGTTTAAATAAAGCCAAAATCCTCAAACTTGTATCTATAAGGATTCAAAAGTTCTGTTGGGTACCTTCAGAACCAGGGTACATCCTGGTGCAAAATCTTACTTTTTGGTAGTATATGCCTGAAATACTTCAGAAAAAATCGAAATCACTATATGTTTCCATATACATTTCAAGGAGTCCCCTCGATTCCTCATGGATCCCATCATCAGATCACCACTTTTGTGAACATGGTACCAACCTCGGATTCAACCCTGTACAACAATAAAAGAATCATGAAAATCGGTCCATAAACGGCGAAGTTATGGTTGAACATACAAAAAAAATATATATAAACAGACGAACATATAACCTCCTCCTTTTTGGAAGTCGGTTAAAAATAAGAATAAACGATTTTTAAAAGACCATTAATAAAAAATTTATAGTTACATTTTCCGAAAATAAAAGCAATTTTTATGAAACAGGCAACATTTTCGATTTTTTATTTTATCTATCTACCTTTGCTCAAACTAGGTACCTACTATTATACCTAATGAGAAGTTATTCAAAACCAATCTTGATATTATTTTAAACTACTGTAAAAACATTTATAATGTAGAAAAGTTTATAAAAAAGTTGTGTTTAATTTAAGGTATTAGTAGATCAATGGAAATAATATAATATGTGTAACTTACTTCCATGCTTGCACACTTTACTTTTCAACTTCAGTGGAGGCAATTCATCTTTCTCTGGTCTGGCATTCCTTCCCCTTTCTATTAATGTTTTGTGGAATTTCTCACATATTTTCTCCAATTTGCTTGTTTGTTCCACACCTCCTTCTATAGCTTTGTAATAAAGTTCCGCTGGTGAACTTCGGTACCACATTTTTGGATTCTAAAAAATAAAACATGTTTTATATAAATAAGTTTAAACTTTAATACTTCGATCAGAGGTTCTAGGAATTCCCATTGTATTCTTTAGTTCTCGCAATCACCGGTGCTCGCGCGGGGCCTGAAGGATTAAGTCTGAATTATTTTAAACAGACTCAAAAATTAACGAATTTACTCACTTCTTCCTCATCTGAATTGTGTTCTTTAGACCATTTCTCCATCTTTCTTATAAAGTCTTCTGATGTCTTACAGTAGTTTTTCCTGTAATTATTTGTAAGTTAAATTAATGTCATGTTAAAACAGACAGATAAAGTATGGGTTTAAAATGTAAATTTATTTATAAATACTTATAACAACTTTTTAACCCATCAATCCCCAAGCGGTACCCTGCTGCCACATAAACAATTGAAAATCTATTGTGTCTGCGATTACCATAATCTAGGTATTTCACTCAAATTGCTGTTATGAATAAGTGTCAAGTGACAATGGTAGAGATAAACTACAATAACATGGCGCGCCCCTCCAAATTACTGTTTCAATGTGTGTAGTCACATCCTTATGAAAGAGATTGTATATAGTAAGTATTCAACCAATCAACCAGTACTCGTAATATTTCACTTGTCACTTATTACCAATGTCACTTATTACCAAGATTTGTTGGTCAACTAATCATAACTAGCTGACCGCACAAGACAACGCACATCAAACGTTTTGAATTTTGGAGGGGCATGCCATGTTATCATAGTTTATCTCTAATACATACTTAAAATCCTCTAATATTTTTTCTCTATCAGTCATGGGCTTCTGAGTTTCAGATCTGCTTCTGGAGGATGGTGATCTATGTCTGTGAGAGTAATGAGGCTCCGGGTGCCGGGAGTGTCTGCGCTCCGGAGATCTGTAGTGCCTCCTGTCATAGCTCCTACTGTGGCTTCTTCTGTGATCACTGTAATGAGATGGACTCCTTCTTCTTTCATATTCATGTCTCCTTCTCTCCTCGTAATATCTCTCTCTGTCTCTATAATATTTCTCTCTATAATATTCCTCTTTATCTCTGTAGCTGTGTCTCGAAGGACTTCTGCTATGTCTACGACTAGAACTCGGGCTCCGGCTAGATCTATAATATTCTCTATGACTATGTTCCTTGGCTCTTCTCTCCCTCTCGTAACTTCTGTCTCTCTCGTGTCTCCTCTCTGAAGGGGAATATCTCCTTCGTAGACTTTTGCTTGGATCGAAGCTCTCGGACGCGGATTTAGGTTCCCATGAAGAATGTCTCGGAGCATGTTTTTCATAGGGATGTTTTGGGCTCTGGTAACATGCATCTGGGTATGGGTAGCTATGCGCCCCATGGGGTGTATAGGTAGGTACTGGTGGCGGATAGTGAGTCGGAGGAGGAACGTTCAATGGTACGGGAGGCAAGTAGGGATGAGTAAATTCTGCCGGAACGTTTTGCGACGGAAACGGGGGAGGATGGTTGTAAATGGGAAGTGGAAGAGGCGGATCATCCCAAGAAGGCCCGGCAACTGGTGCGATTGGCGGAGGAACTCCTAAGTGCGGCGGAGGAACGGTGAAATTTACTGGAGGTATAGACATTTTTACACCACTTTTATTAGTACCACTAACTTAAAACATAGAGCTTTATGGTGAATCGCTTAATAGAATTTTACATTTTTTATTTGTTTTAGGTTTATGATATTTATTTTTAACCACAGTTTTATTGCCCACAGATATGTAGTATAATGTTATTGCCAAAACGTTTTTTTTTTTCTTCTTTTTTGGCAACTTGACACAAAGGATGTGTATGTTGTGCCACAGACAAGGTAAAAAGGTAAGGAATATGGCGGGAAAACCATATTCCTCCTATTATAACTTTCATCATCGTTTTCATGTATCGTCAGGTCTAAAGTCTAGTCAAAGTCTAAGTAAAAGTCAATACAGTCACAGGGGTCAAGTCGGTCGATTCAGTAAAGTGGTAGACGCTTTACTGAAACTTTTGCATGTGTGCATGAACACGAATATCTAATGGTTAATATTCTACCAATATTACACATTAAAAACCCAGCTAACACAATTTTAGGAAAATAATACAAAAACACAACAGCACTCTTTCACATCTCTCTCCAAAACTCCGCCAAAACTCCAAAAACGAATTAAATCTTGGCAAACAAGAATATCTTCCCTCACGAGCCGGACGTTTGCTTTTTGAGTTTTGGCATATGTACAGAATATAACGCAAACTGATTGCCATGCACTGGGCACGGATGAGTGATGACTTCATGCGACCATGCAAATACAAGATATAATAAATATTAATAAACCAGAAAAAAATCAGAACAAGCAAATATAAAGCAAAATATTGTTTCTTAGCCTTTATATATACACGGAATACATAAACATATAGTGCGTCAAGAATGTCTAGGAGGCGAAACTTTTTTTTTTAGCAATAGCAACACTCTTTTGACATTTAACCCTTTGTTGTATCAATACTCTATGACATAAAATCTACAAAACAAACATTTTCAATTTGCTTAAATTTAGATTTACAATGTGAAACTACATGTTACTGTGATATAATATTAACAATTAAAGTGAAAGACGTGTCAGAGTGCTGAAAATTTGAAGATTTTCATTGAAGAAAAATAGTAAAACGCGAAAATATCACTGAAATTCTCGCGTCCACATTTCCGATTCTAATCGTCCAATCGCCATAGTAGCAGGTAATTAAGCGTTTGTTTTATAAATTCTGTTTGTTAATTTTATTGTATAATGCAATTTTAAGTAGCCTGAGTAAGTATTATGTGGTATAATAAAACAATAATTTTACATAAACATAATTTACGTAAACAATGAACTGTCAAAGAAATCTATAATATAATGTGCCTAACAATGATTGATACTTTGACTTAGGTGCTTAGCGTAATTATGTATCTTAGATGTATATAAAATTCTGGTGTCACAGTGTATGTGCTTAACTCCTTGAACACTTTGATGCAGCGTAATATAATATTATAATTAAGTATTATGTTTTATGTTTACAGGTAGCAGAAAAAGCGTTTAACGAAATAACCGAAATTACTGGGAGAATTTATGCTATCATTTTGAAAAAAAAACACTGAAAATAAATACAAGGAGTGGGAATTAACCCTTTATTAGGATATTGAAGAGCTGATTATTGAAGATGAAAGTGCCTCTTCACTGTGACACCACTGCTGTAACTACCTACATGGACCTAGAAAGTGGCGATGATTCTGTTTCCGGCTGCATTGTAGAATATTATTTGGATGATCATATTTTATTAAAATAACAAAACCCTGTTTTTTATTTTTTGTTTTTTTTTTAAATAAGTAGTTCCTTAATAAAACAGGAGTGAGCGTCTCTCAGCTCTGACTGGTCATCAAAGTAGCTCTGCACCTCTCAGGGAGAGGGTACTTAAATAACAGGTGTTATAAATTCATAATATGTAATACTAGTGACTAGCTGATGTCCCGGTGAACTTCGTGTCACTTATAAACCTTCCCTGGACTTCCAGGAATATTTTAAGACTAAAATTAGCCACATCGATCCAACCGTTTAATCGAGTTATTGCATTTTTATATAGTCCGTCAAGAAAGTGAAGAAATTAAAAAGATATATTATTATTTAGATAAATAGATTGATTTGAAAGGGATGACACTACGATCCTGCCACTTTTTAATTTCTTCACTTTCTTGACAGACTATGACATATATAAACAAACAAACAAATCTTTATTTCCCTCAAAAAAGAATTTTACATGTTAAGTATCTTAAACAAAACACTGCTCCCCACACTAGGATTCCCTGTGTCGTGGAGAGCAGTCTCTTCCATCATGCACATAGATACATACAATTAATTTTAACCAGCTAATGACATATTTGGTATAACTGATAACTAACATAAAGTTACATGTTCTAAGTCTTTTTAACAGAACCAATAATGTATTTGTAAGTAAACAGGCAATATATTTTTTTAAGTAGGTGATGTTTTTATAATATGATACAAAATACACATAATAGCATTACAAGATGATTACCGGAGCCACCGAAACCAGCTACAGTACGTGTAAGTTAGTGATGAGGTGAGTTATACGAGTACAAAGATTATAATACTTTACATACATTAGATTGTTTCTTGTAATATCGTAAATTAAACATATATAACTACATCATAATTATTTCAAATTTTCTTAACTACATAATAATATATATAAATCATAATATTATTTACAACGTGTTTTTAAAACTGTATTTAATATAAAGTATCAAAATCTTTTATAGTGACTGGACACAGTGTGGCCATAATAGGCCACACCGGAAACAAGTGGCGACTCTATTAATGTCGTGACTTTTTTGACTATATATACAATAAATAATTTAATAAACAAAAGGAAGAGAATTCTAATTACAACTAGAGCCTAATGTGATTATGAGCCAATTATGAGCAATGAACGAGCTTAAGGTGTCTATAAATGGAGAATATACTAACGATAAAATAGATTTAAGATTAGTGGGACGAGGAATATTAGGAGGAAGGTAATCGTACAATGAAAGGTTGTTTTCGCAAGCAAAAAATATATGGTCTGGAGAGCCTTCATCCAAGCCACATTCACACAATGAGGTATCCCTCACCCTTATTTTAGCTAGAAATACCGGATTACATGAGTGACCCAGACGTAGCCGACAGATAGTTGAGCAAACAGGCTTATTAGCTTTCAAATATTTATAAAACCACGGTCGACTAGGTACTGAATTTTGAATTTCAGCGTAAAAACGACCTTTATTTCTACTCGACTTAGTCCAAATAGTATTCCACTCCAAAGTCAAATGCGACTTGGCCAGAGGCAAAAGATCCTGACAAAAAATTTTGAAATTGCTTAAACCACCACACTTTGCAGCTTCTTTGGCAGGCATCCAAGCAAGTACAACCTGAATTTTGCTACAATAGCATTTAAATAGTAGCGCCCTAATTTTAAAAATAAAAGGAAACCTAAATTTATTTCTAAAAGGGTTTGACAAAATTGCTTCCAGGGAACTTTTACAATCGGACATAATAATTGCCTTGTTAAGTTTGTGCGATTCTACAAATGAGACCGCATCAAAAATCGCTAGAGATTCTGCATTAAAAACCGAGGCAAGCGAAGGCAATTTATTATTAAGGATGACATTAAATTTTGGAATCCACACGGCACTACCAACACAAGAAGTATCTGATAGTTTTGAAGCGTCCGTGTAAATCAAAGTCCAATCCTTAAATTTATCACTTATTATGGCATTAAATTGGTTGTTATCAACGGGGGAACCCTTCAGTATGGGTAAATTTAAAATAACATCTGGAGAAAATACAAGGGAGGAAAATGAAGCTTCAAACAGCGGATTAACTGAAAATTGGGCCACAGGACATGAAAGAGATACTAGCTTTTGATAACTTTTCATAACACAGGGTAAACTTTTATGCGTCCAATAACTACTAGTTGAAAGATGTGAGAGAGAAGACAGCTTATTAATAAGAGGGTGGCAAGACCACTGGTAGACCTTAAATATGAACCTGTCAGACAAATACTGTCAGCGTAAAGATAAAGGAGGTTCCACACACTCCACTTGGAGCGCATTAATGGGGGATGACTTCATTGCACCTATGACTACCCGTAAACATTTTGCCTGCAGCTTATCATACATTTTTAAAGCAAATTTGCTACAAGACTCCAATAAAAAGGACGCATAATCCAAATGGCTACGAATTAAAGCATTGTACAATAACCTTTGGACGTATGGGTGAGAACCCCACCAAACTCCTGATAAGGATCGAAGGATATTTAAATTTCTTTCCGCCTTTTTTAAACAATTATTAATGTGGCTTGTACCAGACAATTTCGAATCCAAATGAAGGCCTAAATATTTAACAGAATTCCTAACTGGAAAAACTTGGTTGCTGTAAGCTAAAGAAATATCCGGGATATACTTAGCTCTTGAGAAAACAACTACAGAGCTTTTTTCTATGGATATTGAGAGACCATGATTCTCCAGCCAGTCACTTAAGTAGGACACTGCAGAATTAGTCGATCACAACCTTGAATAATATCCTTACAGATAATATACAGAGCCAAATCATCAGCATACTGGAGTATATTACAGAAGCAGCTTACAGAGCTTTCAAGGTCACTGGTATAAATATTGTATAGAAGTGGGCTAAGGACAGAACCTTGAGGGAGACCTCTCCAAACATACCTCGGAGAGACGGATATATTCTTATATTGTACATTAACAATCCTAGACGATAGATAATTACAAATATAATTAACAATTCTTCTTGACACACCTAATCTGAGTAATTTATGTCTAAGAACGGGGAGGAGAACATTATCATAAGCTGACTATATGTCTAGGAAAACACCCACCACTGACTCACCCTCCACAAACCATTCTAATCTATTTTTAATGAGATGCTCCAAAATAATAATTCAATAATTCTCCGACTTGGATCCCCACGCAATCAGTTGTGTTAACTTTTTCTGGGCAAAAACTGCCTAATCGGGTTTTTTGCTTTTACAATTCGCTGCTGGTTCAAATTTATAGTTTGTCAACTATTCAATGCAACAAATGTTGTAGATTCGGGCATGTAAAGGCGTTGTGTAGATCCCAGCCAAGATGTTTTAAGTGCTCTGGAATTCATGAAGCTGAGACTTGTTCAGTGCAGTCTGTTTCTTGTCTTTTTTTTTCTGGTCTCCACCAGGCTAACTCTATATCCTGCCCCGAATATTCTAGGCAAAAATCTATAAAATTGTTAATGTCTCAGGAAAGCATTTCTTACATGGAGGCTTCTACAAGGCTCCCCAAGGTAAGTCGTTCTTTCGCTGATGCCTCGAAAACTTATCAGTCTCCGTCCTCCTCGCTACCTTTGCATCACGCCGATCTGAGTTCCCAAACGTCTACGGTTCAGCGCTCATTTCGCAAAACCGTTCTTTCACCTCGCCCTACTCCTCCTCCAGCGGCTCCAGGCTATGACCATCTCGCTCATCAGGACTTAATAAGAAGCCCAAATTTTTCCTCACAAAATGGAAGTGCCTTTCCTAGTCAGGGACAGGCATCCCAGGTGTCCACTGAAGGCAGTGTTGCCAACTCTTCAAAGCATTTTCCCCCTAAAGCAACTTCAAAACCCACTAAATTTCAACCAAAACTCCCCAAAAAAATCAAAAAATTTAAAATTACTTGGGGTGTGTTCTACTAAGCGCTCAAAACGCTAAAATACACCTTCAGCTGGTTTAAATGGCGATTGCGATCGTTTCGACCACGGTAAAAACGAAAAAAAGGCAGTCAATTATTTATTTAAAATTTAACCGACAAAAGTTACAAATTACAATATATTTTTATATTGTAGGAATAAAAAAACAATTCAACATTTCAGAAAATGAAGAATCAGTGAGCATTTATTATTAAAATGTTAATTTTCATAATAATTAATGCTTTTTTAAAAAAAATAAAAAAAAAATTTAAAATATTATAAATTTCAACGGTTAAACTATAGAGACATGTGCTTTGTGCGGCAGTTCCATCTAGTATCTGCTTTTGCAGTAATTTTCTTAATAACATTTATTTAAATCGATACCAAACGCTAAGGTTGTTACTAAAAAAAAATATCCATTCTTCAAAAATTTTACCCCCAAAAATATCCCCAAGATATTTTACCCCCTAAAAAACCCACTAAATTTAGTGGGAAATCCCCATAGTTGGCAACACTGACTGAAGGTTTTGTCCACAGACTACTTAGGGCATGGAATTAATATATACTACGTATAACTGGAATTAATATATACGTTATACGTAGTTTATATTAATTCCATGAATTAGGGATACTACGTATGTTTTGTCCCAACAAGAATATATAACAATACGGTTGCGGCCTGCCATGTGTCAAATTGACAGCTAGAAATTTGACAATTGACGTTGACAGCTGATGTCAATTTTTTTTCATTTGGGCAAAAGAATTTGACATCAGTTTGGCATGAGTGGTTCTGGTTCTGGTTCAGAGGTTCCCAAACTTATTTTTATCTACTATCCACTTTAGGAACAAATCATGTTTTAGCGCCCCCATTGCATCTGCACAAAATGCATCCAGGTGAAATAAATCACCCTCCACAAGCCTCTACATATCGACCTCATTTTTTTCTGGGCCCCACACCGCCCGCCCGCGCCCTTCTTTAGATCTTCAGCGCCCACAAATGGGCGTAATCGCCCACTTTAGAGAAGGCTGTTCTAGTTCTAGCCAGACAAAAGTATTTACGAGGAATATATACAAAAATAGGTAAGTACTTATTTTGAAAATATGTAAGTATATAGAAAAATAGATAGATGAAGCAAACAAAAAAAAAAAGATTAACAAAAAGTAACAACTTTATTTAACTAATTTATTTACAGTAACATCTTAAAAGTTCAAATTATGACAAATGCTTTTCATCTTAGCACTACCTAAACATTCACCGTCTTTATAAAACACAGCATATTGACCTTCAGTCAAAGCCCTCAAGGGTTCATCAAGTAATACAGTTAGGCCTTCAGAATTAGTTACTACTCTACATGACACCAACGGCTTTGTGTGTTGAAATCTAAAATAGCAGTGAAGAACGTGATTTTCTTTAATTTCTACTGGCATTTGACAAATCCAATGAGGAGTCTCTGTAAAGCAAATGTTGTTCCACAAAGCAGGATGTTTTGTACCAGGAACCTGAAATAATTTCCAAAATGTCATGTTATGCTTCATTCATTCTAAGTTAATCTATGTACAAAAGGCAATATAGAATATTTAAACATAACCCTTTTATTATACAAACAAGAAACACACTAATTAGAGTTTAATCCATCAGAAACAATGAGTGCAATGGCCAATAGCCGCATACTGACCAAGCGAGCCGCCTCGCTGCCTAGCCCGAGCGTGCCGCGGCCGAGCCAAAAGTTGTCGGTTTTTGGTCGATGCTCAAAGGCGCCTCGGACGTTTGCCGCGCACTAACACGTACTGACCGACCGAGCAAATGCGCGCGAGGCTGCCGCGGCGAGGCGGCTCGCTTGGTCAGTACGCGGCTAATGAGCTAATATTTTAAAACCCTATGAACTAAATACTTACAACATAAATATTATTTGTTGTCATATCTTTCTTAAACACAAAATAGGCATCTTTCCAGTCTTTTAGACAACATCTCTGCCCAACTGTCCACTTATATATACCACTGTGTTCCCCAACTACTTTTCCATTTTCAATATCTATAAATTGTCCTTTTCTAGTTTGAATAAACTGAAAAATAATTATTAAAGTAAATATTGTTTTTTTTTTTAAATAATAACTCTGACATTGGCAACTCACCAAGGAGCCATTTTCAAAAAGAAGAAGAAGTTTAATAATAATATAATATTTTCTACAGTGTAACCTTTGGATGAGTTTTGGCGGGCATGTGAAAGAGTGCTGTTGTGTTTTTGTATTATTTTCCTAAAATTGTGTTAGCTGGGTTTTTAATGTGTAATATTGGTAGAATATTAACCATTAGATATTCGTGTTCATGCACAAGTGTAGGAAAGTGATGTAATATCCAGAAACGTGCTATTTTGTGTTCCCTCCAAACCTCCATCGAAAGTTTCAGTAAAGTGTCTACCACTTTACTAAATCGACCGACTTGACTCCTGTGACTGTATTGACTTTTACTTAGACTTTGACTAGACTTTAGACCTGACGATACATGAAAACGATGATGAAAGGTTTAAATAAGAGGAATATGGTTTTTCCGCCATATTCCTTACCTTTTTACCTTGTCTGTGGCACAACATACACATCCTTTGTGTCAAGTTGCCAAAAAAGAAGAAAAAAAAAAAAAAAAACCTTTGGATGGGGAGTTTTGCCGGGAATGTAAAAGGGTGCTGTTGTGTTTTTATATTATTTTCCTAAAATTGTGTTAACTGGGTTTTTAGTGTGTAATATTGGTAGAATATTAACCATTAGATATTCGTGTTCATGCACAAGTGTAGGAAAGTGATGTAATATCCAGAAACGTGCTATTTTGTGTTCCCTCCAAAACTCCATCAAAAGTTTCAGTAAAGCGTCTACCACTTTACTGAATCGACCGACTTGACTCCTTGACTGTATTGACTTTTACTTAGACTTTGACTAGACTTTAGACCTGACGATACATGAAAACGATGATGAAAATTATAATAGGAGGAATATGGTTTTCCCGCCATATTCCTTACTTTTTTACCTTGTCTGTGGCACAACATACACATCCTTTGTGTCAAGTTGCCAAAAAAGAAGAAAAAAAAAACCTTTGGATGGTACTTACATCTTCAATGAAATTTTTAAATTTATTCTTTCCTATAAAACAGATTCCAGTACTGTCTCTTTTGTCAGCTACCCTCAACAGTCCTTCTTTCCGAGCAATTTGTCTCACTTGACACTTGAGTAGATTTGCCAAGGGAAACATACATTTTCTTAGTGAAAACTGTTTTACTTGGGACAAGAAAAATGTTTGATCCTTGTATAGGTCTAGGGGTTGGAGAAGTTTTGCTTCTGGAAAAGTAAAATAAGGTAAATTTAAATGAGTGTATTTTTAATTTTGGAATATTGTATTGGTATTGAAATGTGTGCGAGGGAATACCTTTGTTGTCCTTGTAATGTTCCAGATAAGGGCCAAAGGAGGTATTTGCATAATGCCCTGTTGCTATTGCATCAACAGCTAAATTATTCCTGCAATGTTCAAAGAAGCTATCAAATTTAATATATCTATTGCACAAAATGTCAGGATTAGGCGTAAGACCAGTCTCGTATTCCTTAAGCAGTACGGCAAATACTTCGTTCCAATACTCTTTTATGAAATACACTCTGTGCAAGGGAATGTCGAGCTTACGGCAAACAAACGAAGCATCCTCAAAATCCTTTTCGTCAGAACATAAGCCGGACTCATAGTTACTGTCCCAATTTCTCATAAATACACCTTCCACTTGGTAATCTAAAAATAATAAGAAACACTTAGGAATTGCAAAATTTAGTTTAAAATAGTAATTATGAAAAGAGAGGTTATCTTACTAGCTCTTTTTAATAAAAGTGCAGCTACAGCACTATCTACTCCCCCAGAAATACCAACAGCAACTTTTCTAAACATATTTTTTTATCACATTTTACACATAAAAATGTTAATTTCTCGTATTATTTTTCTTCTTTTTTTTCTTTTTCTTCTTTCTTGGCAACTTGACACAAAGGATGTGTATGTTGTGCCACAGACAAGGTAAAAAGGTAAGGAATATGGCGGGAAAACCATATTCCTCCTATTATAATTTTCATTATCGTTTTCATGTATCGTCAGGTCCAAAGTCTAGTCAAAGTCTAAGTAAAAGTCAATACAGTCACAGGAGTCAAGTCGGTCGATTCAGTAAAGTGGTAGACGCTTTACTGAAACTTTCGATGGAGTTTTGGAGGGAACACAAAATAGCACGTTTCTGGATATTACATCACTTACCTATACTTGTGCATGAACACGAATATCTAATGGTTAGTATTCTACCAATATTACACATTAAAAACCCAGCTAACACAATTTTAGGAAAATAATACAAAAACACAACAGCACTTTTTCACATGCCCGCCAAAAACTCTCGTATTATTTTTATTCACGAAATACGAATTTTGGGTTTTTAATATTTGTCTTCATCTTCTTCGCTTTTTATTTTGATATTTTTTTTTATTTATGTTCCTAAGAATATTTTTGAATTAGCTGAGTACTAACGCCTCTAGTCCACCGGTCGCGGTTCGCTACGAAATCGCGGCGAAACAGGAATAGAGCGAGATGCAATATAACGTATTGTCGTGTGGCAGATGAGAGAGTAAATCGTTTCGCCGCATTTTCGCGGCGAACTGCGTCTGTGGACTAGAGGCGTAAAATGGGAATTATATTTTAGTTCTTTTACTTCTGTCTGGTCTCAGATTTCTCTAGCCCCTCGCAACGCAAGTCGGTACTTGGGCTTGGGAGTTGGGAGGCGCTCGGCGTGTAATATATATACTCTATATATATTATACTCCGAGCGGTATAGATCAATAATGAATAATGATCAATATAATAAATCAAAATTACACTGATCTACGGCCTACGGGCTACGGGTCCCTATACCCAATGACGCTATACTATTGGAGGTAACCTTATATTTTGACAGTTGATAATGTTACTCTTTCTAACTAACGATGCAGTAAGTTGAGTGAAAGAAAAAGCTCATATCGGTGTATAAACGTCAAAAGTTTGTAATGTTATGTCCTACCTAATAGGACATAACAAAGGAGTCGGTCTGCAATATTTCATGTTTAAAAAGTGCTAATAAAAGTGTTTAGTGAACGTTAAATGCAATATCTTGTTGGGTTTTGTGGTTCCGCTATATAATAAACCATAAAAACGGACAAGGAATGCCTCAAACATGGATTTAACATAACATACGTAAGTTTTCAACAACGTTTTTTGGGCTTATCAATCGGTATTTTTATAAGGTAAAAAGAAGATTTATAAGTTTAATAATCCCATAATCATGCTATATAAGGCATTAGTGATAAAAATGTCACATCAAGTAATAATTTGACTTCAAATATTGCATAGCTTTTTACGTGTACCTTAGGGATGCACTCTACTTGAAGTATAGTTTATCGATAAAAATATTGTCATGGACTAAATGATTTTGTTTTCAGAATTTGAAAATGCTTCAAAATAGACGACGAACAGAAATATTTAGACGCAAGTTTCATGCACGTTTTTAATTCTTACTCCCTCATGAAGGCATCACAATATTGGGATTATCATTTCAAACGTAAGTTTGAAACAATGATTTTATTGAAATAAAAAAGTTCTAACGGAGAGCAAAATAATTGCATGATCAACAGCTCTCACACCTCCCCCCTGTAAGTACTCAGTTCGTTACTTAGATCTACTTTTTGAAATTTTATATCCTAGCATTACTCTTTTTAATAAGTAAAATGTAAAAATTTTATAAGGCTAAAGTCATAATCATTTAATAAAATAAATTTAATACCTCGAACATCGAATTCCAGACACAATAGATATTCAGTTGTTATGCGGCACCGCTTGGGGCTTGATGGAAAAGTTACATAAAGCATATTGCCCCGATTATTATTTAATATGAACATACATATAATACATTATATTTTATAGTATTATGTACATTTGATGACACTAAACCAACTATTTTTTTAGGTTATTGGAATGCTCCTAAAGAACAGTTCAATATGGTGGTGATTGAGAGACTTATAATGAAGATAATATTATTTTTAAGTTTAGATTATAACCCGAGTATTCTATTGGTGAGATGGAGTGAGGAGTGGTTTAAGTGAGGAAAATCCCCCCCTTATCACTACCACCTTCAGCCACCTTCAGGAGACCCCCCCGTTAAGGAGATGTTGTCAACTGTTTTCAGTGTTTGAATATTTTTCATTTAAGAGGCCGGGTGCCATCTAAATTCTCATACATACGTAATACCATAATCATTTTCTCATACGAAAATATTAAACATGTTTGAGTTATTTTTCAGCTTAAAATAGTAATTACCTAGGTTCCTGCACAAAAATTTACTACAAAATATTTAAACACTAAAAATATTTTTTAGTGTTCAAATATTTTGTAGCTTACTACTTAATATTTAAACACTAAAAAATATGGTAAAACACTAAAAATATACAAGATGTTTGTGTAAACACCGTTGTCCTTGAAACCATCTAATGAGCCCGTCAAAATGAACAACTTTTTCTATGAGAACAATGCTGGGAATTTAAAAAATCTGTCTTCATACCCATTTAAATTGCCGATCCGGGCATCCGTATGGGTATGAAAACGGATTTTTTTTTGAGTTCTCAGCATTGTTCTCATAGAAAAAGTTGTTCATTTTGACGGACTCGTTTGATGGTTTCAAGGATAACGGTGTTTACACAAACACACTGTATAAATAAATAGTAAATTTACTACTAAATATTAAAACTCTAAAAATATTTTTTACTATTTAAATAATTTGTAGTAAATTTACTATATTTTATATGTATATATATATATATATATATATATATATATATATATATATATATATATATAGTAAAAAATAACTCAAACATCTTAAATATTTTCGCATGAGAAAATCATTTTGGTATTGCGTATGTATGAGAATTTCGATGGCACCCGGCCCCTTAAATTCTATTTTTTAATAATATTATGTGTGTAATATTATACAATGTGTCCTAACACCGGTGTCCAATCCTTACATGTTATGATGTATGGCATAGGTATTTTATTGACTGAAGGACCGGCTTCTGGTGTTGGGACTGTGGACACATTATATTATTAAGTGTCCCGTCACCAGTATCCAATGCTTTAACGTCTTTATTTCTTCGATAATACATAAAAATGTTTATTTTACAAAATTGTTGTATAATAGTTAAGTATAATAAAGTATATTTGATCTTCTGTTGTTTTTTATAAAAACTGTTGATTTTATTGAAATTACACACCGGTTAAGCCTTCGTGGCTTATGGAGTATACTTAATTATTATATTTTTAACTATTTGTGAAATTATATACTTATATATTTTATTTACATAAGTATTTTCATAAACTTAAATAAATATAAAATAATATCTTTTCACCAAATTGAAAGCGACTTCTAATTTAATGATCATAATTTATTATATCCTAAATTGAACATGCGGGTCGAATGAGGGATTTTCTTATTTTTTTAATTTGATTGTCAAACAGTTTCCATTTTAGTAACTAGATGGCGTACGGGTAGACAACTATCGGTAATACCAGGGAATACTAGCTACAAAACTGGGCAAAAGAATGTAAAACTTGATACATTTCAATTTGAAAAAGACGCAATAATATTCCAATGAATAGGATAATAGAGTTATTATAACGATGTTTTAGTTAAAACTCACGGAAGAAATAGCCCTGTTTACCGATATTCACACCAAATGTCACAGGAAATATACATTTTGGTTTTGACAACATCTTACCTGCACTTGTGCAAGATAACGGATATTTAATGGCTAATATTTTACCAATAATGAACATCAAAAACACAAATAACACAATTTGGGAAAAAATAATAAAAACCACACCAACAATAAAAGTAGAAGAAGTTTTGAAAGTGACATGCCCGCCAAAACTCTCTTTCAGTTGTCAGTTTTGAGTTTGACAATTTGCGTGTTCCTAAACTGTTATAAGTATACTGGCCTAATCGCTTAGGCCAATGATGGCTTAGATTTAAGATATTTTGATTTAATTGTCACACTTGACAGTACACTGATTTTTTTTGAAAGACTACCAATATGTTGTCTCTTGTCAGTGATGCCAATCTGCAGATAATTTCAGATGGGTGGGGAACCAATAGAAAATCTAGAAGTGTCTACCGTCGCGCCGTCTGGTGGAGATTGAAAAAAGAAAACTTCCCATTGATAACCTCCTTTTTTGATGTTGTTTAATATAAATCTATAACATAAAATTATGGTCGACTATTGGTCGATAGCTGTAGTCTAATTTTATATTTTTATCGATATATATAAGCAGATCGCCCATCCCTACACGCACACTACGGCAATTGCACACAGGCATAAAATGGCCACGCGCTGGCGAGCTAAAAAGCCATCTACCTATATCTTTAATCTGTGCCTACACCGGTCACCTTTTTTGTACCAACCATAAAGGTAATATACCTATCGGAATAGAGAAACAATCCCGAGCTGTCAAGCTTAACCAAAATTTGATTTACATCTGTGTATACCAGTGGCGAAGCCTCCATAGAACACGATTCCTACCGGCTTACCTTGGCTAATTTTAATATATACATTTTTTATTATTAATAATTATAGCTTACCCCGCTTCCTACAATTTCATAAAAATAATTCGCCATGTATTTAAAATCACGCAAACGCACACATACCCGTTTTTACGATCGCACTCAGAACGCGTACGTACTGCTCCATAGTGTGCGGTGGCCGGGGAACTCGCTCAAAACATCGGGAATCCAAACATTTGAAATGTATGAAATTCACGCACACATACACATTACTACTACATGCAAACGACTCGTCGATATTGTCGAACAACAAGCCGATCCCACATAGCTTACCTAGTCTTTATTTGTCATGTGTTAAGGTTTAGTTTCGCATGTTTCGCTTTAAAAGATTTCGTCCAATCACAACAGAGCTAATTGCAGCGGCCGACCGGCGCGTGCTGTCATTTCAATTCACTTAAACAATTATATTACGCGCTTATTTGCACTCATTTTGTACTGTTATTATTGTAATATGCAAAATTTTATTTATTAAGTTAGTGGGCTAGCTTGATTGTAATATTATATAGTTTAAAAGAATCGAAAGTAGTGAAATTTTACTTGCCAAGTGTTGTGTTGTGTTTTTGTTTGTTACATCGTAAAGGTTGGTTTGTTTTACTTACTTTGTAATTTGTCGTGACACGGTTAGGTGAGAAATGATATAAATAATAATTCTTAGGTAATTTTTCAGATTGTAGAATAGGAATATTAAATAACGACGACAGACGACAAATAACAAAATTAAACATTTAGGTACGTATTTCTGCTGATATTTCTTTGCTATTAGCTTTTGCCCGCGATTTCGTCTGCGTGGACTTCAGACAGGTAGCCTATGTTCCTTTCCATGTTTGACATGGGATGCATGCAAAATTTCATCTAAATCCAGTTTTTGCATGATTGAGTAACAAACATCTACACTGGCAAGTCAGGATTCACTTATTTTTGGTGTGTGAGTGTGAGTGACGTGTGCTTAAAACGGCTTTTTTTAAAGCCACTTTTATCATACTCGACATGCACTGTTCATATAATACCAGTGATGTCATGTATGGTGAAGGTGGTGAATACTAACAACACTAACACTGCATGCAACGCACACAATGCAAGCAAAGCACCCTAGTAGTTATGGAAAAGGTAAACTAACACACTTAATACAGGTATGTAATTTATTGCACGTTTTTTTTACAAGAATTGAAATTTTGCTTATTCACGAGTTAGCCATTTTTTGGTCCGGCTTTACCTTTATTTTTTTTCACCCCACGCCACTGGTGTATACAATTATGTTTACGTGTGCGTGTCAGTGATGTACAAACATCTTGTAATTCGACAAAATATCGATCATGGAATAATAATTGTAAGATTGTAAAAACAGAATGGGATAAAATAAAACTGCATAGATAGGTATAATAAAAATTGTAATTTTGAAGTAAAATATGACTTTTCTTCAAAATGCTTGCTGCATAATTAAGTATGCATGAATTTTTCTTCGGAGTCCAGTTTGGACGGTTAATTATTTTAAGCCATGAATTTCTGGTATCCAGGTCAGCAGGAAATCTGAAAAAATGGGCCAAGTGTGAGTCGGACTCGCGCATGAAGGGTAACCGGTTTCAACCGGGCATTTTCTAAAACCCGGCACGATACGACACGACATGTCATGACACGACGAATCGTGTCCTGTCGAAACACGACAGGTTACGTCACGTCACGTCACATCAGTACACGACACGACACGACTTCACTAGACCCTATTAATTTTCAATTCACTCTCAATGAGCCCTTTTATTTGATGCCCATCTTGCAGAAGTGCTTTTTAAAACTATTCCCCTATCTTGGATGAGCAGCCATATTGGATGTAGAATGACATTACATCTGTGGAAATTTCAGAAGTCTATTACTATAGCGGTTCTTGTTATACAGCCTGGAGACAGACAGACGGACGGACGGATGGACAGACGGACAGGCAACGAAGTCTTAGTAGTAGAGCGGGACCCGACTACTAGGACGTTTTACCCTTTGCGTGCGGACCCTTAACGATAAATTATGTATGATAGTATATTAATATACTTAAACTAATTATAAACTACGGATGAGTATGTTATCATTTCAACATTCGTAGATAATTAGTATACTTAACTAAAAAATATTTTCATATCGATACTACTTATCGATAACTTGATGCAGCACTAGTGTAAAATATATGAAAATTGTTTACACAAAATATCCTTAAATTGTGCACCATGGCTAGTCAAGTTATGTTTTCCATATAAATAAATATTTAAAGAAGTGTATTATGAAAATCAATACCAATAACTCGTAGGGAATTGGCAAAAATAAACTTAAAACTAGGTCCTGTCGATGTAGAATACTTCACCTGTGAAATGAATATTTGTCCGGGTTTTTTCGATGTGTGGATCCACAATCATTCCACAAACATTTAACCATGTTTCTAGAGCAGTATTTCTAAAAATTATTCATTATTTAACTTAAAATCACAATTTTTCTGAGAGCCCAAATTGACAACGATCGGCTCAGGGGCAGACAGACTGTCAAACAGATGAAAAAAAAGCTATGCAACCTCAAATCACGCTTCTCTTTCTACCACGCAGTGTTACTGATAGAGACATCTCGCTTACTCAGGCCTTTGTTTCTCTATTCCGATAGGTATATTAACTTTATGGTACCAACAGTCGTATTCATTTGCTTTTTCAACTACGCATGCGCGGCTTTTTTGTGTGTCAGTGTCATCAATGTGAGTGTCATATTCTAAAATACCGATCAATTTCTGTAAAATTTTAGAAAATCTGACAGGTATTTTAGAACATGACAAGGTATTTTAGAATATGACACTCACACTGACACACAAAAAAGCCGCGCATGCGCAGTTGAAAAAGCAAACGAACACGACTCTGTGACCAGTTATTTATAATCTGTGGAATGATTTGACAGCTTTTAGGGATTCTTGGCGGGAATTTGAAAGAGCGCAGTTCCAAATTTTTTTCAAAATTGAAAAAATAATTCAATTACAATTATTTATTGATAAAAGTTGTGTATATATATAGTATTTAGACTATATATAGTGCGTAAATAATAAAAATGGACGGAGATGAGGCGGGCGGGGAGATCCCGCCTACCTCGAAAAAAAGACCCCGGCCCCCTGATGATATTGGGGAGGCTTTAAGTGCTGGCGGCGGAGGTGGTGAGGACATGTATTTACCATTTCGTAAACCCAATTATAAAAGACTGTATTCTGAAAATTCTATTAATACAGATTTCAAGGTGTATATAGAAAGCAAAAATGTGCAAGGTTGGGAAATAAAAGCCCAATTTATTTAAACAGTATATTCTCAAACATAAAAGGTGTAGTAGCAATTCGGCGTATTAACGCAAACAAAATTGTTGTGATTTTCAAACAACATAACACGGCTAATAACTTCTTAAGTAATATTAGCTTTCTTGAAAAATATAATATGAAGGCATACATCCCGGCAGCTCAAATTGAAAAAACAGGAATAATTAGATTTGTACCAGCGAATATATCGAACAAGGATCTTTTCACAAATTTAACTTCTACATATGAAATAATTGCAGTGCGAAGATTCATGAGAAAAGTCGGTAATGAATTAGTCGGTACACAAACTGTCAGTATAACGTTTTTGTCAAATAGCCTACCTGATAATGTGCAATATGATTTATTTCCTTTAGAGTATTTGATTATATTCCCCCTTTGCAACAATGTTATAAATGTTTTAAATTTAATCACTCAGCCAAAATATGCAACGGAAAGCAGCGCTGCTCAATTTGTTCTGGTGAACATTTTTATAAAGAATGTAGTAAGCCAAATGAGATTTGCTGTACTAATTGTGGTGGACCTCACTTGGCCATTTCTAAACAATGTCCAGTTAAAATAAAGAAATTATTAGAAAAGAAAAATAAAATATCATATGCAAGCGTTGCTGTTTCCAAAGAAAGTGTTGATTTCCCTCCTCTGCCAACTCGCACCACACCTGTAAATAAAAATGTAAATAATGTAAATAATACATCCAAATTTGTAAAAAAACTGTAAATAATAAGCCTATTTCAAGAGATGTAAATATACCAAACATAAAGTCGCTTATCGTTGGAAATGATGATGTACTAATGGCCCTGGTACACACATTGGTCCAAGTAGCAAATAAGAGTGATGAAGTACCTGTTACAACATCATTCATTAAAGATGTTCTTCTTAAGAGTCTGTCAATATAATGGATTCACAAACCCAAAAAATATCTTCTCTACGTATTGCGCAATTTAATGTTCAAGGGATAAATAACAAAAAACCTCTTCTTACAAAATTTTTAAATGATAAAGATATTGATATTTGTCTACTTAATGAGACATGGTTAAAAGAACACCAGTCTGTTATCTACCAAAACCTTTGTTTATTAGTGGAGATTTCAATGCACATCACATTGCTTTTGGATGTTTATCCACCAAAAGTCGAGGCCAAAGTTTATATGATATTATAATTGATGAATTAGATTTATGCATTTTGAATAATGGCAGCTTTACAACAGTAAATTATCCTACACGCAACCCTTCAGCAATAGATGTAAGTTTTGTTAGCCCTCACTTGGCACCCTTGTGCGAATGGTTTGTACATGATGATGCCATGGGAAGTTATCATTATCCAACAATAACAAACATTACTATGTGCATTGAAAGGTACACAATAAATCAATATGATGACAGATTTTTATACCATAAAACAGACTGGAATAAGTATACTTATTCCCTATAGGGAATCATCTAGTACAGTCTTCCATGAAATGATGGTTAATGAAGAGGATCCAATGAAATCTTATGAGGAGTTTTGTACTCGACTTAATGAACTTAAACAAATGGTAGTTCCTAGATTTACTAGAGCAAACTTTAGGAGTAGGCCACCCACACCGTGGTGGAATAGTACGTGTGAACAAGTAGTTATGAAATCATATGAAGCACTTAAACTTTATAGAAACAATCCAACATTAGAAAACTACATTGGCTATAAAAGAATAGACGCTATTAAAAAGCGTACCATAAAGGAAGAAAAACGTAAAAGTTGGAACAATTTTTGTAACAATTTCAATAGAACTACACCTGTAAGTAAAATCTGGAACCTTATTAAAAGATTTAAGGGTATTAGAACCAATAATAAGTCTTATCAAAATGATTTTGTACAACCATTATTAGATAAGTTGTCAGATAATTCCGATTTAGTTAATCCTGATTCGTTAGAAAATTATTTTAATATAAACAATGAAAATCCGCAATCAAGATTTCTATTGGATCCTTTCTCATGGTCGGAATTTTTAGCAAGCACAAAATCTAGAAAAAATACTAGCCCTGGTTTGGACGATTTTCCATATATATTAATAAAAGAACTACCAGAATCTATTCAAAAAATATTATTGTGCATTTTAAATGGTCTTTGGCTTAAAAAACAGATACCAATATCATGGAAGACTCAATGTGTGATACCCATACTTAAACAAGATAAACCACCGGAGCAGGCCAGTTCTTATCGGCCAATATCTTTATCTTCGTGTATTGGTAAGATATTTGAAAATATGCTAAAAAACCGCCTGGATTGGTACGTAGAATCTCATAACATCATTCCTCAAATTCAGTATGGGTTTCGTAGAGGACGAAGTTGTTCAGACAGCTTCATTTCTCTCATTCACGATCTGAAAAATGCAAAGGGCAATAAATTACATACTGTTTGTGTATTTTTAGATGTCCAGGGCGCATTTGATAATGTGGACCCTGGTATACTAGTTAAGGTACTTAGTAATGCTGGAATACCCGGATATGTATGTAAATGGATTTATGATTTCCTCACTGACAGAGTATTATATGTTAAGCATAATAATATTTTACATGGGCCCCGAACTGTATCTAAGGGCACAATGCAAGGTGCAACATTATCACCTTTGTTATATAATTTGTATATATGGGAGATATGTAAATATTAAAAATGTAAATATCCTTCAATTTGCAGATGACTTAGTTTTGTATTGTTCAGATGTAAATTTGTCAGTAGCTATAGAAAAGATTAATGCTTGTTTAATCCAATTGAGAACATATTATCAGCAAAGATTAAATTTAAAAATTAATGCTAGTAAAAGTAATGTAATGATATTTGGAAAAGACAGACCATGTACTGATGTAACATATAATGGTGAGATTATTCAAAGAGTAACCTCACATAAATTCCTGGGTGTCAACATTGATCAGAAATTATCTTTTGAGGATCATATTAAACATGTGTCTAGAAATGCCATCAAGGGGATTAACATTTTAAGATGTCTTGCAGGTGTTTCATGGGGAGCAGATCCCAAAATACTTTCAGTGTTGTACAAGTCTATTGTAAGAAGCCATTTTGATTACAGTACTTTAGCCTATCTGAATAGCACTCATACTTATAAGTTAGATGTAATACAGAATAGAGCTTTGAGGATTATATCAGGGGCAATGTGTTCGACTCCCATAAGGGCCATGGAGGTCGAAACAAGTATTATGCCTCTGATATTAAGGTGCCTTTATCTTGCAGAAAGATATTGTCTTAAGCTACTTTCATCAAATAACTATCAAATTATAAATAGAATCATACCTCACCCAATCATCACAGACGGTCCATTAGTTTCACCTCATGATCTTCTAACTGGGGTGTCCCCAACTTTGTGTCGGATTTTCCTGGAAATACAATATCTTTATTCAAATATCAAAAAGTATACACATTGGTCATGTTATATGCATCCGTATAGAAGTATAATACAACCTATTCAGGTTATAACAAAATCCATCAATAACAATTCAGACATCCTTGCATTTTTAGATGAAGATAACAAGTACTATACAATCTATACTGATGGTAGTAAGGGTGATGATTATGTGAGAAGTGCTATATATGATTCTCAAAGGGACTTCGCTCAAAGTTTTGTTCTAGATAAACAATGTTCTATTTTTACAGCAGAGGCATATGCAGTTTTTGAAGCCTTAAAATTGATAAGCAGTGTAAATAATTGTAAATATTTTCTGATCTTAACAGACTCTCTGAGTCTAATTATGTGTCTTCAGAATGTCAATTTTAATTTTAAAACCAACTATATCATTTATTTTATCAAAGATTTCGTGTGGCGACTGGAAAATAAAGGTATAACAATAGCCTTTATGTGGGTCCCTGCACATAAAGATATCTCTGGAAATGAAATAGCAGACAAAACAGCATATGATGGGGTCAATGCCCTAGATGTCAAAAGTATTGTAAATGTTCCTATGACCGACTTTTATTGTAATGTGAAAATATCTGTAAGAAACGTTTGGGAAGATTTTTGGAAAGAAGACCAAAAACTCAAAGGCAAGTGATATGGACAAATTCAAGAAAAATTACCAACAAATCCATGGTACAATGAGCTGAAGATAGCTAGCCGCGACTTTATCACAACAATAAACAGACTCAGATTTGGTCATAACACTACACCTGCACACCTTGCGAGATTGAACATAATAAACAGCAATAATTGCACTTTTTGTAACGAAGAGAACGCCGACATGAACCACATTTTCTTCAACTGTTCAAGATTCACCTTTCATAGACTAGTGTTGGCAACTGAAATTATTGAAGAAAGTGATACCTCCCGCCGCCAATTAAGTGACTTCCTAAAAAACCAAAAGTGTTATAGTGCCTTATATAAATATATTAAAAATACAGTGGGAACTATATAAATATAAAATAAATTAAAAACCCTTTATAAAGACTTGGCTTAAAGGACTCGTTACCAGGCCATTAAATCTTAATAATAAAAAAAAAACAGCTTTTAGGTTATGCTTTTGACGTTTGTGAAATCAGAAATGCTATGTCATTTGTCATCAAGCCGCTAGTTTTGCAAATAATCCTTGTATTTTAGAGTTTATTCGAAAAGATGTCGAATATTAACTTACAGTGTTTACTGGGAATCCAGTGCAATGATTTCGTCATGATTGCGGCCGATCAGACCACAAGCCACAGTATCATGGTCATGAAAGATGGTAAGATTTCCACCACAACTAACTACTCTTGTTGTGTATCGTGTTATACTCTTCAAGTAAACTATTACTAACATGTAAAATTATTACGTGAAATACCTCATAATGCTCCGATATAAAATGTTGCAGATGAAGACAAAATTTATAAAATATCCGATAGGCTGGTGATGGGAATTATAGGCGACTTAGGCGACACGACACAGTTTGCAGAGTACATCGCCAAGAATATTCAATTGTATAAAATGCGCAACGGCTACGAGCTAGGACCTTCCGCAGCTGCCAACTTTACTCGTCGCAACCTCGCTGAATATCTAAGGAGCAGTGTAAGTACATCAACAGAATAAAACTTGTTTAATACCTCCATCGTGGATTTTGATGACTCCATACACAATAGATTTTCAATTGTTATGCGGCAGCCGGCTGCAGCTTGGGGATTGCTGGGTTAACTGTCTCATTAAGTCGGTAAAATTCTAAATAATGTGACATTATTTAGAATGTATTTGTGATTTCGTGCCTAGCTCATGCCACAAAAGGTTGTGGGATTTATTCCTGCATTTGAATAGTATACAATGTCTTGGTGTGATCATCTGATTGTTTGACATGTAAAATGACCAATGCATAATGGTAGTGAATAAATACTTAGGCATGTAAATGGTTCTACTAATTTTGTCCAAAGAAATTAATAATATTTCTATCTACAAAACTGCAACATAATATTATATTAATAAATACTTCTTTTTCAGTCTCCTTACTTTGTGAACTTATTAATGGGTGGTTATGACAAGGAGAATGGTCCTGAACTTTATTTTATGGATTACCTGGCATCCAGTGTTAAAGTGCCGTTCTGTGCTCACGGCTTTGGAGGTTACCTGAGTTTAAGTATCATGGATCGTTATCACAAAAAAGGTATTGCTATTATTGTTATCACAATTGTATAGTGTACAATATATTGTCTGTTTTGCTCAGTAGGTATAATATATAGTAAATCTTTATGATCCATCACTATCCATATGAGTCAATTGCAAAGTTAGGTATAGGTTTATTTGTCTGGTTTCCAAACATTGTATTTGAAATCTTACCTCAGAACTGGGATTGGGGCTGGGGCATTAATAAATAATCGGCCAAGTGCGAGTCGGACTCGCCCACGAAGGGTTCTGTACCGTTATAGAGCAAAAATAGGCCAAAATTTGTGTTTTTTGTATGGGAGCCCCCCTTAAATATTTAATTTATTTTATTTTTAGTATTTGTTGTTATAGCGGCAACAGAAATACATAATCTGTGAAAATTTCAACTCTCTAGGGATTACCGTTCTTGAGTTACAGCCTGGAGACAGACGGACAGACATCGAAGTCTCAGTAATAGGGTCCCGTTTTTACCCTTTGGGTACGGAACACATATTCATTGAATTATATTATTTATTGACTAGCTGTCCCGGAAAACATTGTTTTGCCATTTAAAGTATTTCTACTTCATCAGTTGATACAAAATCTTACCCCCTCTTTTGTCCCCTAAGAGGGGTGGGGGGAAAATTTTATACACCAGATGTTAAGTTGGAAAAACAACTTTAATAATATGAAGTAAGTCCATTAAAAAAAAAAGTTTGATACAAAATCTGATCCCCTCTTTGGTCCCCTTAGAGGGGTGGGGGGGTAATTTTTATACACCAGATGTTGAGTTGGAAGAAGGCAAATATATCTGCGAAAACCGTATGCAAATCGGATCAGTAGTTTTCGTGTTAAAGCAAAAGTCTTATACAAAATCTGACCCCCTCTTTCGTCCCTTTAGAGGGGTGGGGGGAAAATTTTTTATACACCAGATGTTAAGTTGGAAGAAGACAAATATATCTGCGAAAGCCGCATTCAAATCGGATCAGTAGTTTTCGTGTGACAGACAGACAGACAGACAAAAAAACTGACCACATTTTTGGCTTCTATAGCGATGTAGTGACATCCCCCGCTTATTATTTTTTGAATATCTTTAATGTACAGAATCTTCATTTCTACAGTTTTATTATATGTATAGATGTATATAAAATTCACAGATTAATCCTTTGATCGCGGATTCTTGGAAATCTATTGTTTACGTGGTCGAATTTGACCGCTTGGGAGTTGATAGGTTAACTATTTACCGATAATTATGGATATTTTGAAGATTTTCTGTACTTTACAAAAGCCCTTATTTTCTTTGCAGATGCCACAGAGGAGGAGGCATATGAAATTCTCAAGAAGTGTGTACAAGAAGTCCACAGACGCTTGTTTGTCAGCCTCCCCAATTTCCAAGTGACAGTTGTAAACCGTGATGGCATTAAAGCGATGCCAGTCATCAATTCTGCATCCCTCAAGTGATTTTTTTATTGTAAGATTAAATAACAAATAAAACATTAAAATTCTTATTTTATTAACCCACACTTATTTTACTAACCCACTACTCTACACTCACAGTCACAAGTTGTAAACTGTAGAAAATCTGTGTGCTAGGTACAATTTTCGTTTTAAATGATCATGTTTGATAAACATGATTAAATTAAAACGAAAATTGTAATGAAAATATTAATAAAAGTACCAGGAGCACATAAATTGTAGAGGGTAGTACGATATTCGTGGAACACAAAAGGTGTGAAGCGCCATCTATTGTTCAATAGCAATATAGAAAATATTGATTTTTCAATGTAAAATGAAAAAAAATGTGTGCATAAAATAAAATCGGCAGGTAGAAAATGAATAATGTTGCATCTGTGTCTGTGTGCAGCATTGGTCAATTTTCGTTGTAATTTTTAACGAATCTTGTAATGAAAATATTAATAAAAGTACCAGGAGCACATAAATTGTAGAGGGTAGTGCAATGTTATTTGTAGAACACAAAAGGTGTGCAGCGCCATCTATTTTTCAGTAGCAATATAGAATATATTGATTTTTCATCAAGTAAGCATTTGTGTGCAGCATTGGTACTAATTTTCGTTGTAAATTTTAGCATATCTTGTAAATAAAACATTGAAAGTACTAGGATCACATAAATTGTAGAGGGTAGTACTATAATATGTATTTGTAGGACATAAAAGGTGCGCAGCGCCATCTATTGTTCAGTAGTCATATAGAATATAATGACTTTTTTATCTTTAAAAAATAAATAAATTCTATATTGCTATTAAACAATAGATGGCGCTGCACACCTTTTGTATTCCACGTTTAATATCGTACTACCGTCTACAATTTATGTGCTCCTGGTACTTTAAATATTTTCATTGCAAGATTCTTTAAAATTTACAACGAAAATATTTGACCGGCTGCAACATTTTACTTTCTACCCGCCGATTTTATTTTATGCACGCCTTTTTTTTTTTAAGGAAATTTGATGTGCATATTATAAAATCGGCAGGTTTGAAATAAAATGTTGCATTGTGACAGTATTTTTAACCAAATTTGTAATGATAACATTGAAAGTACTAGGAGCACATAAATTGTAGAATGTAGAGGGTAGTACGATATATTTTGTAGAATACAAAAGATGTGCAGCGCCATCTATTATTCAGTAGCAATACAGAATATATTTATTTTTCATAATTAATAAAAGCAGAGAATGTGTATATTTTCTCTATACTAAAAAAATAAAAAAGTGTGCATAAAATAATATCTTTATTTAAGCTTATATTTCTAACTTTATGCAGCTAACAGCTATCCTCCACTCTTATTCCTATCCGGACTGGAACCCAATGGTGCGTCTTGAGTCTCAGACTGTGAATTATTTGCATTCTCATTGTCACCCCCGTTGTCACCTTCGTTATCTGAGTTTTCTGAAGAAAAAAAAACATTTATTAGTCATCATAAACCACACAACAAATCTGTTCATAGTTCGAGGACTTGCTAGATAAACAATTAACAAAAAAAAAATTAGCCAATATACTCATGCTCTGTTCCTCAAGTTTTAAAATCATGTAAAAGTTTGTGAGGCCTTAACGAGAGAGCAATTTTCTCTAATATAAAACAAATATAGATTAAAAAATACCACCAGATTTCATAGGTGGTTCCACTTACAAGTTACACTAATATAATAATTAATTTACCTTTCTTATCAGCGGGCATATCTTCTGTTCTGTTGGCAACTTGAAAGTGGTACTCCAACTCATCAAAGTCAAATACTTGATCAGTTGGTAGAAGTGCTGGCAGGTAAGAAGGGAATGTGGGTTTACAAGCAATTACTGAAACAAAAGCATAATAATAATTATTACTTAAACAGTTGGAGCGATTTTGATAAAATTTGCTATAGAGTTAGCTGACATCCTGGATTAACACAGGCTATATTCTAGTTCGGAAAAACGTCTTATTCCTATGGAATAATCAATGAAAATTAATTTGCAAAAAATCATCTACTGTTAATGTACACTACTTTCACTAACAAACTGTGGGTAACACAAAATATATTTTGTAGAAACGTCATTTTCAAGTAAAATTGTATATTAAAATACAGCAATAAAAATGTGTTATTTTACTAAAAAATATTTTATTTTCTTGGTGTGCTAAAACTGCTAAACCAGGCAACCACAGTCTTTTACAATGCAATGGTTTGATACAAACAGAGCAATAGGTATTAAATGATTAGAAGACTGTTATTGATATCAGAAAGAAAAGGTTGACCTCTTCCTAACCTTTTCTTCTTTTTTTGTAGGTCTCAAATCTATCATTTAATATCCACTGTATCATATTGACGGTGGAATGAAAAATTTACCAAGCGCCATATTGCTACTTTTACAACAGAGCTGTTTAAAGATTTGTTTTTTAAATCTTACTGTCAAATAAATTGTTCAATAAAATATTGTTCTATATTATTGTAGGTCTATGGGCCGCTTAGACTAATCTATAGAGAAAAATTCGCAGATTCCGAATATATATATATTTTTTTCTTCCCTTATACTATCAGCAATCAGCTTTATTGAAGCTATAATTTGATGAGGTCGCTTTTAATAGGAATAGGTGGATGATTTTCCCTTGAACATCATTCCAAGTTTAAAATCTGTTTCCTTTTAAGGCGAACAGTGTCTCCTGTAGTATTGAGGAGATTTTGCGCAAGTTTTGGTGTTCTTTAAGTCTGCTCTTGTATTTAGTGGTGTATGAATTTACTGTTTCCTTTATTGTGTCTATTTGCAGGTGTTCATGGATTTCTGAGTTCCGAATAAACCATGGTGCATTTGTTATAGTTCTGAGCACATTGTTTTGGAACCTTTGCAGTATTTCTATATTTGAGTTACTTGCGGAGCTCCAGAGTTCTATGCCATAAGTCCAGATCGGCTTTATAATACTTTTGTACACAAGTAATTTATTGGGCAAAGATAGCTGTGAGTTACGACCTATCAGCCACTTCCACACACAGATTCTGAATATATAAAAAACTAATTTTGACCTCTAGTGTCGCTTAGTAACTTTTTTCATTCCACTGTCGTGTCAATATGTTATGTATTATAGTTTTCATTTATACTTACAAGGATAAACTTGGTTGTCTTCTGTGTTAAACAAATTATGTGTTTCGCTTGTTTTAGAAAGGAATTTTGTCAAGGCTCTTTCTATATCTCTTTTCTGAGTTGCGGCCTTTTCTCTTATAGCTTCATATTCAGTCACTGGTTGCTTATGAGTCTGTAAGAGAAGGAAAAGTATTTAATGCTTCAACTCCCAAGAGGCCACATGCGGCTGTGATAACAATTGGTACGCTATTGTGTCTGGTTTTCCCACAATCGAGGTATTAATAAATATGAAAACTTGTAACCAACTCTTATTTACAATAAATTGGTAAACTTTATAAAATTCATGGTCAATACTTTTATTCATTATTATTATTATTATTATTAAAATGTTTTAACTAGAAATAAAATGATAATAATTATCACAAGAATGTTTCCTTAGAAGAATCATTATATTATAATATAATATGAGATTGTCAATTAATATCCAAAGCAATCTTTTTGATACTTTTTTTATAATATTTAAAATTGAAGAGTGTGTTAACGTACCGGTGTTCTAATATAAGCGTGAGGATCAGGAAGTGGTGGCAGGTGGAATGGTATGTGGGGTGCTGGCTTGGCTTTAGACCCTGCTGATAGCATGGAGGGCGTCCTAGGCACTGAAGCCTGCTGCGGAGGTTGGATGATGTGCCTGCTCGGTCTTGCTGCATATTGCTCAATCCCTTGGAGACTTATTCCTGAAATAATTGAATAATGACAGTCAAATGATCTTTCGTAGCTAATGAGCCAAAGACAATAATTACTGATTTATTAACACTTCCATCGTGGGTATCGCAAACATAATAGATTTTCAATTGCTATGCAGCAGCCGGCTGCTGCTTGGGGATCGATGGGTTAATTTTTGTTACAAATTTATTACTGTGTAAAGTAAAATATATGTGTTGATAGTTGTTTTCATACCCATATTAATTAGAGCCATAGAAACATCTCCAAGCACTGGTTCTACACGCCCAGCTAGTTCACAGTAGCCTCTCGCTGAATTCCCAACTTCTGTTATAACTAAAATAAAAATTCTATGTAGGTAATACTGCAGTCTGCAGCTGTACAGAATAAACAACACTAACAAGTGGTGTGGTGTCATACATACAACATTGTATCATCTCACTAAGTGTTTCGAGAGAGACTTTATCGGCTGCATCAAACCCGGTTTCGAGTAACACAGTTGACACACCTATGTTTAGGATTCTACGACGGGCGTCGCAAATATTTTCAACTTTTTCTGTACTCTCAGTCATTGTGATTTGGTTATGTTTGCGTCGTCACGAAATTTCCATCTGATTTTTATTTCCTTTTCGTTTACACTTAATACCTTTCCATGAAAATTATATAAATATTGTAGAAATATTTATAGAAAAAATCAACATTCAACAACCAAAATGAAATGAAATTGAATGGAAATGACGTTCTGTCACTTGTCAGTTGTCAGTCACAGATGACAGATCTGTCAGTCGGTACTTGTCTATGGAACACAACTGTTTTTTTTTAAGAAATAGAAGAACAAAGCAAAGGCTATCTACACTTATCACTGGCAAATAATAATAGCTACAAGACCACTGACCTCTATAATACACTGGACTAGCTATACCGTACAAAATGACAGCTATTTCTTGTGCCGATTTGAAGCGCCGCGGTGAGCGTACTGTGAACTAATTACATAGAAAATTGCAACCACCATTTGCAAAATAGTAGTTCCAAGTACACTCACTACTGCTTTCACATAGCAATCAGCGCCAAAATGGCGAATTTCGAATAGGAACATTGTATTGATAGCGATCGCCGGTCCAGTGTATTATAGAGGCCAGTGTACAAGACCATTAAAAATAAAGTATTTCAAATGTCAGAAGTCTATGGACAATCCAGTGTTGCCAACTATGGGGATTTCCCACTAAATTTAGTGGGAAAAAATAAATTTAGTTGGGTTTTTAGGGGGTAAAATATTTTGGGCATATTTTTGGGGGGTAAAATTTTGAAGAATGGTATATATTTTTTAATAACAACCTTAAAGTGGCTTTCGGATCTTTGCCGCGAGCGAGCGTGACGGACGAAAATTCAAACGAAATGCCACTTTATGACATAGGCTATTGGTTTTATTTTACTCTACCACTAGCTTTTACGCCGCCGCCGGCAGCAGCGTGGGTCGCCACGCAAATGTCAGTAGAAAATAATAACTATATTCTGTCAGAAAGTAGCATATTTGAATTTTTTCCAGCCGCGGTCGCTCGCGGCAAAGATCCGAACACAAAGCACATGTCTCTATAACAGTCTGAGTCGTACCGTACCAGCTAAACTGCTGACAGCTGTTATAGGCTGACAGAATATTATTATTGGAGATTACTCCTTAAGAATCGATTTTCATATAATATATATATATATATATATATATATATATATATATATATATATATATATATATATATATATACGGCACGCCAGAGATATATATATATATATATATATATATATATATATATATATATATATATATATATATATATATATATATATATCTCTCTCTGGCGTGCCGTGGCATCAGTTAATAGTTGATGCTACAATGGGGAACATGCAAATAGTATAATATTTAAGAAAATTTTACTATTAAAATGTTAAAATTAAAACCGACTTCCAAGGTAAAAACAATAATAATCTTATACAGGGTGTAATAAGACCACTTCCGATAACTTTGGGGTATGATTATACTACATTTTCTGATTACGAAAAAAAATTTTTTTTTTAATTTTAATTTTGAATTTTTTTATAATTAATACCTTTTAAACATGATAATAAACCACATAGAAAAATAATTTAAAATATGTTTTTTAATTTTATTATTTTTACTCCAATAAGCAAGCAGCGCGCGGTCAACGTTCTCGTGTGTACGAACTGCGAAGTACCTACGAACACGAGAACGTTGACCGCGCAATCAGCTGTTAGCACTTAGCTCCGACCTACGCACGAGTCGAAAGGTCGTATGCGACGAATGACGATACACTACGACATCGACATAACACACAGAAACCCTAATGTATGTGGTGTCTTTTCAATTTAAAACCCATGAAGGTCACCATGACGTGGAACTCAGAACTCTGACCTCTGACCTCTTATCTAAGTTACTTGCAGTGTTAAAAGTTTAATGGTAACTCATGTAGAAAATTGTAAGCAACTGTCTGTGCACAACTTACAACAGTATGGCAAACTTAGAAGTTTGCCATACTGTTGTACTTGTAACTAGTCTAAGATTATTAGACTACATAGTAGTTACAATTTCATCGTAAATAACGAAACCAAAGCGGATAAAATGTCTATCCGCAATCGTCACTTATCAATCGAAATTACAGATGATACACGAAAAAACCTCATACATAAAACTGGCAATTTACTTACGTGAAAAATGTTGAGTTCAAGTGTCTTACCTCTTTATGCATTTTGAAAATAGTCCTTAACACCAAGCAATAAGACCAGTCACCACCAACAACGTGAAAAACACTTCTCTTTTTAAACGTTTTAAACGAAATCTATCACACCACAAAGTATTTTAACACAACTGAAATAATAATCAATGGGGATTGTCCATTTTTTTTTAATTTTGCTCATTACAAAAACATTTCGAGGAATAAGGTCAGTGATCGTTTTTCTGTATATAAACGAAAAAAATACCCATTAGTTACTTATATTTTTGAACAAATATGTTTAACCTTAGTTTGACCTTCAATGGCGTTAAATTAGCAATAAATTCGACCAACATTACGTTTCGAACTTTTGGTAAGCTTCTCGTATCAGCTTTCACAATAATGAAAACTTGCATTTGACGAACCAGCCATTATAATTAAGATTGAAAGGAATTAAAACACACTGCAGAGGTCAATTGGCCGCCGATGATGACGTCAGAGCGAAACTTTAAAAATTTATTGAGAAAAAACTAGCCAATGAATTTCAACATTATTTAAATTATAATCTTAAAATACCCTATTTTAACGAAAAAAAATACAAATTTTTTTTCGTTAAAATAGGACATAAATTTTGGACAATGCCCATTAACACTTTAACACAATACTAGATACTTGAAGTACTTAATTATTAAAAAAAATGACTTACTTAACATAAACAACAACCTATTATCTCAATGCGCAAATGGCGACTAAATTAGAAAATCCATTTTAATTTTAAAAATAATGTTTTCGTCGTGTATTGGCTTTCGGAAGAAATTAAAAGACACCGAAGTCCGAACGCGCGGCGGCATAGTACCTATAAGGAGGCGGCGCGGCGGCGCGCGGCGTTCTGATGCGAGCGAGCCGACTAAGCACCCGCCGCCCGGGCCCGGCCGCCATCGGCCGCTCTGTAGGTGTACGACGCACGTGTCGCTAATTCCATTTCAAGGACAATCTAAGTGTTGTACCCTATAAATTCAAAACGATGTAGTCGATATTTAAATTACCATTAAATAATAAAAATTATGACTATTATTAATTAGTAAATCTACTATTCTCATTTTTAAAATTAACTCTATTAAGAGGTTATAAATTCAGAAAGTTTTTATCGGGATACATAGACAAGTTGCATTCGATAGTTTCGATACCGACATTACCGTGAATAAGTGATTGATAAGCCATGGCACGCGTTATGCGCGTCTACGTACGCAATGAAAATACTTTAATAATACCTAATTAATTAAATAACTTTTAATTATTGTCGCTATTTTTTTTTGAGTAGGTACATTGAGTAGGTATTTGCTTATTTTTAGTTTGACTACAAATCAAAACGTACTCGTATGTAAAACAATACGATTTATCGATAAAAATTAGCGATAACTCAAAATATGCACAGGGATACATCCCTATTATTTTACAAAGTTTTTTCTTCAATTTTGTAATTTGTTCAGTCGGCTGTAAACACGCGCTGCGCTGCAGGTGTGCTGTGACGTTTTTGTTGAGGAAACGCGGGTACAGGAGAATTTAAAAAATAGGTATTTGAAGAAACTATTGCCATCGCGCTTGGCCCTGCGCGTGCGCCGCGCGCCGGCCTGTGTGTATTAGCTCAGTATTTCCCAAAGTGTGGGTCGCGACTTGCGACCCACTGGTGGGTCGCGGGTAGATTTTGGGTGGGCCCTGATTGTCGTACTCGTTCGATTGTCATTTTACTCGTTCGTTTGTCGTCGTGGGTGCGTGCGGGACGGGGGCGGAGCATTAGAACGCAAACGTAATTGTAAGTAAGTAAGGCTGACGATGATGATAATAATATCACAGTGTAAATAACTACACTGTGATAATATTATGGTGGTGAACTACGATAACAAACCGCTGCTTTTTTGTCTTTATGACACAAGGTGGGCCGCGAACTTTAAACTTTCTTGTAGATGGGTCGCGGTCCCGACAAGTTTGGGAAACACTGTATTAGCTATGTGTGCGTGCGCCGCTACCGCCCGGCCCGCGCCCGGGTGCCTCACCCCGTTGGGCCCCTCGTTCCCGCGCAGAGCCTCGACATGCCTCGACGCAGTCTGCTTGGAAGTTGGAGCTATAATAATAATATTATTATTAGGTATTGTGAATATAATATAATTTACGTTAGCGTTGTGCTGTGCGGGGCCTCAGTATAGATATTGCTATACTGTGGCGGGGCTAAAGTGGTCGCTTTGTAGAATCATATTATGAATCATAATGTGATTCATTTTATTAAAATCGCAAAATGCAATTCTGCTTGCAATTCACAATTCATGTCTAGTAACTTAACTTACTAAATTGACATTTAAAATTGTCAGTTTGACAGTTTCAACAATTCATTTGCTGAATTGATTGAGAGGAATTGCTAAATGTTTCCGATCTTTGTAGACAAAATAATATTATAATTTATAACCATGTAGTTTTTTTGATAAAAGATCCTACGGCTAAGTAAATAAGGTCGTAGATTCATTGTCAATGTTATTTTACTTTTATGTGCATTTTTTGAACTGTTTTTATTACCCATTGTTTAGCGTGGGAAAATTGATAATTCCACCCTCAAATTTAATGAATCGAAATCGCCAAGCGCAAGACAAATTGTGTAACATTTTATAAAATGTTTATAAATCCGAGCTCGCAAAACAATTATTATAGGTCGTAAAAGTTGCTCGAAAAACCTACTTAAAAAACGATTTCTGTTGTCGATGAATCTACGACCTTATTTACTTTGAAACAGGAGCTATTATCCAAGAAACTATAGAACTTCTTGTCTTTATCTATTTCTTCTATATCGACAAACCCGTGCTATGGCAGCTGATGGAAAGCAACTACCGTCGCCCATGGACACTTGCAACAACGGAAGAGCTGAAGGTGCGTTACCGGCCTTTTAAAAGAGAATAGGGTAGGGGAGGGTAGGGAAGGGAATAAGGTATGGGATTGGACTTCCAGTAAACTCACTCACTCGGCGAAACTGTTGTTGGTTGTTTCACGCCGGTTTTCTGTGAGCGCGTGGTATTTCTCCGGTTGAGCAAGCCCATTACTATGACAGTTTTTAGGGAAAAATAAATTGTTTTTGAGTGATGATAACTGTATTTTAAAAAGATAAAACCGACTTCAAAATTGTACGTAATTGAGAATTAAAACTCCCTATTTCCGTAACTAGTAGGTAACTACTGAACTGATTTTGATGAAACTTGCACTATTTCCTAAGTTGAACAATACCTAGTACAACAAAAAAAGAATTACTGAAATCGGAATAGTACTTTCAGAGATATGCGAACACAAACATAAAAACATACATACATACACACTTACCGGAGGCCCAATCCTCTACCCTTTTCCCTTCGCTACCCTCTCCTATTTCCTTCCCTACCCTCCCCTATTCCCTTCCCTACCCTCCCCTACCCTATTACCTCTTAAAAGGGCGGCAACACACCTGCAGCTCTTCTGATATTGCGAGTATCCATGGGCGACGGAAGTTGCTTTCCATCAGGTGACCCGTTTGCTCGTTTGCCCCCCCCCCCTTATTTCATAAAAAAAACGAAATACTTTACAATATGCCAAAACAACATTTGCCGGGACGTGTATTTACAAAGGCTATATACCATTCGAGTCACGAGCCAGACTCTAATAGATGAGCTTTTGTTTATGCATATTACTCGACAATACCTATTCTATCTCAGCAAAAAAATTTACTCACGTAGCTTTTTGCCTTGATATTTTCGAAGAAAATGCACGGACAAAACCTAGTCGAGTAGAGGCTCACCGCCATATCCTTCGATTCGATCGTGGAAAAACGAGACACAATAGCCTTTCAATTGTTATCGCGAGCACCGGTGCTCGCGCGGGGCTTGATGGGTTCCGTTGGTACTCGTAATTGTTTATCGCGAACGTGCCATACTTAAATAAGACTGACTGTTACCAACTACGTTAAAGTTACTAAGTTACTACTAAACTAATCGTAAAATTGATAAAAATGATTATCTGCGTTTTGTATTTTACATTAGAGGTACCTTACCTAACTACGCTAGAAAAAATATTATAGTTTTATTATTATTTGTACTTACTCTCAACAAGTGTGTAGTGTGTACCTGTTTATTACCTATTAAAAGTTCGTTTGTTAATTAGTATTTTTTTGTCACTTAAATACAGAATAGAAACGAGTAATTTAATTATTTTAACATTAAAATAATAATATTTTCCATGTAACTATCCACCTACATATTTTTAAAGCTAACAATGACGATGTATTTACCATACCTGTATCAAATTGAATAGCATTTGTTGCTGCAATGCTAGAAAGAATTTAGCTAACAAAGTCTAGGCGATTTCGATCATTTTCTGTACTATAATATATTAGGGTTTTGTCAAGTTTTTGTCTAATAAAAGCTAAGCCAGTTCAGTTTGCGCTTTCACTCTAATAGTATAGCCTTTGTAAATTCACTGCCGGGACAGCTAGTATCCTTATAATATAAACTAAAAAGTAAAGGGGGTAAAGGTGGATGAAGAATTGATGCATACATATTTCGGCCTGATCAACATTTGCCGAGAAGAGGACTATATACAAATAATTTTTCAAATCTAATAGTGCCTTTTACCGAATTCGGCTAAACCTAAACTATTTCTGTACTCAATCTTCATCATTTTGAAGTCGGTATGAGTACCAGATAGCTGAATCTTCAGTTCTCTGACAGAATATTTGAAACTTGAAACTGGCACCGATTTCAAAATTATGAAGATTGAGTACAGAAATAGTTGAGGTTCAGCCGAATTCGGAAAATGGCACTATTAGATAGGAAAAATTATTTTATATTTTTTAGTTCATATTATAAGGATGTTATTATTGTTTTTACCTTGGAAGTCGGTTTTAATTTTTTGTTAAAAATAATAATTTCACTCAGTTTTTTTTTGTTTCTCAGAAAAAAATCCTTCAGTTCCCTTGCTCAAGAATATGTTAAAAGTTCATGGTTAAAGTTTTTGAGAGACTGTTCCATAAGCCCTTTATAATTACTTACTCACTTTTTAATGACTATGTTATCTGCCAGCATCTGTTTGATTCATAAAGTTAATATACCTAGCGGAACTAGGTATAATAACTTTGTGGTTTGATTACAGCTGCACAGCTGACACTGCGACCTAAAATTTTTCGGACGATTTCTGAAGCTAATAAATAAAACCAAATGTAGATAATTATTTAGTTTTTAATAATTATTTGTTAAGTGTTAATTAATAATAATAATCATTTCAGTCACAATATTTTACCTCAATTCATCCCATTGTCGCAAAGCATGTTGTATTTCACCTTTCATTGGAACACATTTCATCCATAAAAAAACTGTGCTTTATTATTTTGTATTTTGTTAAACGTGATTCTGTTGGTGAATAAATAAATAAACATATTACGCAACACTAGGTGCAGCCCGCCACATGCGGTTAAACTTAGGTATATCCTACTTATCTTCGGTTACAACTAGGTTTAGCCTTAATGAAGGCTAAACCTAGTTGTAAAATCTAAACCTAAACCTAAACCTATAATGATAGCGGCTAGAACTAGGTACAGCCGCACACTGGTGGTTAAACTTAGGTGCATCCATACAAGAATTGCTCGTTTAAAGATATAAGATTATGAGAAAAGTACATACTACAAAAAGGAGAACATCACTTAGGTAGGTACATAACTAAAGATGACATAACCCTTCAGGTCAGAAAAATAATTAAAAAAAAAACTAGTGGTTTATCGTCCATGCTGACCACTAACTTAAATAAGCTAATTCACTAAAAAATCCACCAGCCACTAAAACCAAATTTTTCCCGCCGAAAGGCACGTCTAAACCACCAGATCTAGTGGAGATTCCACTAAGTTGGCAACACTCCTTTGTAACAACTAACAAGTTGCTCCATGCTTGCTTGCATCGTTCTGTTCAACCGTCATACTACTTGTCTCGCTTCCACGTATAGCTCCGTTTCGTTTTTGCGACGTTGCCTCTTCGCAGCAAATGCTTATGCACGATTTTACGGCAACAGTTGATCTTTAAAACTGTATATAGATCAACAAAATGTCACCCAGTGTAAGAAAAAAAACCGTTAAAAGATCAACAACGACCGTGTCTACCGACTGCGCGCTAGAGACTTTCCTGCAGATTCAGGCGCAGTGTCGACAGCAGGGAAATCGCGTTATTTTAAAACGTTTCAATTCAGGTTCACATCTGCTTTGGTTGTGGTTCAGTTACGGTTTGGTTCCGCTGCGTCTGAACAAATTTCAGTATCGTGCTATCGTTTCAACCGTAACTCAACCTTAGATGGAACTCAAACGAAGCGCAACGTTTGACCTTTAGACAGACATTGCAGCGGACCAATCAGCGCCCTTCTGATTTAGTTTTGATTGGCTTAAATATGAACAAATTTTTTCCGATGTCTTAATTGGTCAATTGACAAATTGTTTATTTACATATGGATGAATATGACACGGGTGAAGTTGTGTTGGTAGAATTTATGAATGTGAATGATTATTGCTTGGAGTTTATAATTTACGTAGTTGAATTCATAATATTGTTTTACTATAATATATATTTTACAAACGCCATATAAGTGTTGAATAGTGACTTGTGAGTTGTGAGTTGTGACAAAAGTAGAAAACATTTACGTAAAGAAGTAATTAGTAATATCAAAATTCAATTCACTTTTTAACAAACTAATATAGTCCGTAGTGTTATTTTACAGCTTTGAAGTAAAACATAAGCTTATATTATAATTTGATTACAGCTTATGTTATATTTTTCCATCGATTTTCGTCAATTTAACACACCAAAATAAGAAACGTTTCAGAAACGTGCGAGTAGAAGTTGCATTGTATCAACTTTTTGTTTTGACAGCGTTTGCGCTCGGGCTGAGGTTCAGTAACGTCTCAACTAGCTGTCAAAACGTTAGCGCGATACCGAATCGTTCCAAAAGTCGATCAACGTCCGAGTTTCATTTGCGGTTCAATTGAAAAAATTTATCGCGATTGCCCTGCAGGAGGTGAAAAAGTCTATCGCACTCTCTACACGTTATATTCAAAAATGTAAAAGTTATAAGGGGGTAAAGGTGGATGAAGAATTGATGCATATTTCGGCCTGATCAACATTTGCCGAGGGGAGGACGGACTATATATATATATATATATATATATATATATATATATATATATATATATATATATATATATATATATATATATATATATATATATATATTTATTTATATATATATATATATATATATATTTGAGTTTTTTTATATATATTATTATATAATATTATATTCCGATAGGTATATTAACTTTATGATTAAGACGTACATATGGTATGCTGTATAGGCGACTATACCTATATACTATTGTATGTTATTGGGCTTGTTTGTTTCTATCAGTGTCGATGTATTTATATTGCTATACTCGTACTTAAGGAGTAAACTCCAGTCGTGCGTCGGAGCTGACACACTTTTTTATATTTGTCGTTGTATGTAATGAAAAAAGATTGAAGTAGGTATTTTAAAACAACTGGTCTGTTTGTTTTTTTGGCCTGTTTAAGGTGTATTTCAGCGTTTTGAGCGCTTAGTAGAACACACCCCAAGTAATTTTAAATATTATGTATTTTGATTTTTTGGGGAGTTTTGGTTGAAATTTAGTGGGTTTTGAAGTTGCTTTAGGGGGAAAATGTTTTGAGTAGTTGGCAACACTGGGATAATCAAAATTCGATTGTCGACTCGCCCAAAATTAGCTCGTGGCGATTTTATACATTTTCATAGAAATTCTGCAAAGAAAATTAAAATAACTTCTTCTTACGACACCTATTAAAAAAGAGAAGAGTTTGTTAATCAAGAAATTAAAGTGTGTATCGTGTACGTTAGATTACAATTATAGTAATCAGTAGGAGTGTTTACTGTTCCTGTTCTTGTGATTCTTTTTTTTCTATTCTGAATTGTTTCAAGTAATTATCATACAGCAACACATTATTGGAATAAAATAACATACCACAATGGTGAGACTATATGCAATTGGCGTTCTCTACAAAGGAGTGAACAGTGGTACTATACTGAAAGCTGCATACGATTTACAAAGTTTCAGTTTCTTTCAACGGAGTTCTGTGCAGGAATTTATGACTTTTGTTAGCAAAACTATGGTCGAAAGAACTCAACAAGCTTCAAGGCAATCGGTAAAAGAAGGAGAGTATATGCTTCACGTATATGTAAGAGCAGACAGCCTGGCTGGAGTTTTAATATCAGACCACGAGTACCCAAATCGTGTAGCTCACACGTTAATAACTAAATTTCTGGACGACTTCACGGCACAAGTGCCGGCAGGCAACTGGGCGACCGGGAACGAGACGACAATTGACTTTCCGATTCTTCCTCAATACTTGGCTAAGTATCAAAATCCTAAGGAAGCAGACGCCCTAACAAAGATACAAAATGATCTTGACGAGACAAAAATTATCTTACATGACACAATAAAGGCTGTTTTAGAGAGAGGAGAGAAATTGGATGATCTTGTGGCCAAGTCCGACTCACTCTCCATGCACAGTAAAGCATTCTACAAGACGGCAAAGAAAACCAATAGTTGTTGTAACTTTTAATAAACTGTTGTTATCACACAAATATATCCCTAAATGTTGTTGACTTGTTATCAATTTTAGTGTGGTCTTAGTGGGTAAACCTAGAGCATTTATTGTTTAGCACTTTTGTTATTTCTCTCATTATTTCTTTCAAGTCAAGCTTATCTAATATGATTTTAAGTTTGGAATAACAATGTTACAACATAGTGTATGTTTATAAATCTTGTATTTATATGTCTTTTAGCTTAAAACTGTTATTTCAAATTACTTGCCTGTAATTTATTCCATGAAGAAAAAAAGATTTGTTAATTGTAGTTTTGGATTTATAACTACTGTAATATGTCTAGATTCTGATATGACTAATTAAGATTTCAAAGTGTATAATAATAATATGCTTTGTTTTACCCATAACGACTAAGATGCAATACAAAAAATAAAACTAAATAAATGTTATTTCAAGCCTAGTATGTATTGAACATTAGACTAAGGCTTTGCTTTGTGTGATGCATGTTTATATTGTGAAATTGAATGCTTGTGAATTATACTTGTTAATTTCAACAATTCAAATTCTAGTAGCTAGATTACTACAGAGTAGTGAAGTTAATATTTTAGACTAAACCTCAAAATTTGTTATGAATGTGTATTGTATTTAATAAAGTATCTTAGGTTTGGCATATAATATACTGAGATTGTATAGTGTTAGGAACTTATTTACCTTTTTTTATGATACAACAATATTTATACTTTTTTTTTGAATTTGTGGTGGCAAATCACTAATCTTAAAGTTTCTAATTAATTATTTAAAAATTGACCTTTATTTGTGTCTAAAATTAAGACCTTGAACAGTCAACTTTCAAATGTTGAATGTATCTGTATTTTCATAATGGCAATAAATAAAATATTTTGCAGCGGCAAAAAAAAATTCGAATGTTTTTTTAAAGGTACTAATTTAAATTGTAAAGAAACTTCTGTAAATGACATCACAAATATGTACCACAACTATTTTAGGCCTAGAATGTATGTATGTTAACAGTATAATATTATTTATTTTAGATTTAAATGATTCATTATCATGTAAAGATAATGATACAAAAGTGTTTATTTTATAAAATTTTAATGATAAAACCATCACAAAGTTTTATTTAAAACTAGCGACCCGCCCCGGCGTCGCACGGGTATAAAATATCTAGCCACTAAAAAAATTATGCCTATAGCCTTCCTCAATAAATGGGCTATCTAACACTGAAAGAATTTTTCAAATCGGACCAGTAGTTCCTGAGATTGGCGCATTCAAGTTAGCCCTTTCAAATAATTTTCCCCGTTTTTTCCACATTTTCCTCTATTTCCTCACTCCTATTAGTCTTAGCGTGATAAAATATAGCCTATAACCTTCCTCGATAAATGGGCTATCTAACACTGAAAGAATCATCAAAATCCGTTGCGTAGTTTTAAAGATAAAGGGAACAAAGGGACATGAGGGAAAAAAAGCGACTTTGTTTTATAATAAGTATAGATAGATTTGCCATTTCTTATAATATGCAACTTAAACTTGAGTTAAAACATGTCATTATCTATTTGATGCACCCTTTTAAGAACAGATTTAAACTTAAAGATGTTGCTGATAGTTAAAATTACAACACTTACTGCCATACTCAGGGACATTTAATCATGATTAACCTTCAATTTATTATTTAACTAGCTGTTGCCCGCGACTTCGTCCGCGTGGACTTCAGTAATCAGCTTATAGCGCGCGGTGTCAACAAAATTGGTGTCAAAAGCTTTTTAAAACCCTGGTACCTCTTATATCAAAATATCCAAAAACAGCTGTGCAGTGTGCACATAATATTTCATTTTTTTAATTAAGTAAACTCTATTTCTACCAAATTTAAAGCTTATTTACTATTTAGCCCCCCATTACACAACTTTAGCTTTACCTATAAACTATTTATCATTGGTAGGTTTAAGGTTACGTCACTGCATAGATAGAAGTACTGAGTAGTGAGTTATTTAATAACGTGAAAGAATCGAAAAATCTAACTTAATATGGTGCCACCTCTTATAGAAAGACTTATGAGCAAGCGATAGCGAGATGTAGGCGACTCTTAGCGCCATCTGTTATGAATTTTTGGAACTAACTTAATTTGAACAAATTTACGCATTTTCACCCCCTTACAACCCATTTTTTCAGTTAAAAAGTAGCCTATGTCCTTTCTCAGGCTTTAGACTATCTGTGTACAAAATTTCATTACAATCGGTTCAGTAGTTTTGGCGTGAAAGCGAGACAGACAGACAGACAGAGATACTTTCGCATTTATAATATTAGTATAGATTAGTATAGATGAAGAGTTTGACAGATAATGGCTTAAGCAAAAATGTTGAATTAAGACGACGCCTTGATAATTTGGCTGTAGCGATGCCGATTTTTCTCAGCAATGACTAAAGCTAAGAAATTGAAGTTCATTGTCGGTATTCATCATGTCTTTGTCTTTGAATTGCCCATAGCATAACACGATTGGACAACTTTTATAGCACAGAATAATCAATCGAAAAGACCTCTGTAAAAAAAGGGATTCCTATTTTTCCAACAGAGGAGAGTGATTTAAGGTTCCAAAATTTGTACATAAATTGGTTCAAGCATGCACTTTAATTTGTGCATAGCTTATATGAAATGTATTTATGGTTTTTAAATTAAGCGACAAAAACCATTTTGTCGCTCACGCCCTTTCCATTTTTTGCTGTTCCATTGCTTGTTTTCTATGAGAGGCCGGGCCGGCCTCTCATAGAAAACAAGCAATCTAAAACATATCCAACACGGTTTCTTACTTTAGCGCTGCGTCACCTTAATTACATTTAAGTCATTAATGCTCCACTCTGAGTGCGGCAGTTAATTGAATACATTCCTAATGCATAAGACGTAATGCTAAGGTTCTTTTAGGGCCATCTAAAGACCACCTTGGATCTAAGGGCGACTTTTAGAGATTGGTTTTTGTTAGTATTCTTAATGACCACTTAACGTTAAGGGCGGTTGGTCAAAATGGGCAATCAACTAAAATCATTGCTCCTGTGAACTCATCAAAATATGCAGAGGTAGGTATATAAACAATATAATATACCTACCTCTGCATATTATATTTCTGTTACATACTTAAGTTTTTAGAGCTTAGATTTCTACTTTGTATAATTGGTATACCCATGGTGTTAAAATATGGCGCAAATGTTGTACTTTAGAAAATTAGAAGCATATTGAATAGATTGTTGTCCATATAGATGCGGCATAGTTAATGTCAATCTGTGATAAATTATTAAATATTATGGTATGACAATATCAATTATACATGATGTCTATTTATTTACCGAGTTTGGTAACTGGTACCATACTGGTACGCTACCAATTGCAATATGCCTACATATTAGCCTACTTAAACTGTGTACATGTAACATGATATTATTTACCTTATAATAATAATTAGTATTATTGTTCCGCAATTTTAAATTAAGGTGGACGCACACTTTGCTGTACCTTTCGCAATAGCTGCGGTCTTTACAATCGGTTTGGATATAACTTTAGGTATAATATTAAGATGAGAAAAATCTTTAGTTTACACAGGGTGTAACAAAATAAAATGTCAATACCTTAAGATGTATATTACAGTAAGTATACATGTTCCTACTTCCTTGTAGAGAGTTCACTGTGAAAGTAGCAGCACTTAGCATTTTTAAAAAAATATTTTTTTCTTCACTTTTGTATGGGCAAGCGCCCCAGCGTCAAGAGCTTCACCATACAAAAGTGAAATAATTTTTTGCTACATTACATCCTGTATAATTTGGTATAATATATTTTTAACTATTTCAGCAACATAATATTATGAGAAAATCCGAATGCGGAGCGAAGCGCGGCATCTGCGTCTATCCAGTACGGTTGGAAAAATTAAATGTTTAGCTACTTGGGTAAATGGTTAATTTCCCCAAGATAAGCGACAGACGGACAGACAGACAGACTACAAAGTTTTGACATTAGCGCTAGGTGTAAAGTGTAAACGTTATTTTTATAAATTACTGATTTCCATTAAAAAATGACAGAATTCCGCGTCATTAAAATAGTAATGAATCTGGCTAAACGTTAATTTGCTCTGACTGTACATCTATACTTAAAATAAAACTGTATAAATGAAAATTCTGTACATTAAAGATATTCAAAAAATAATAAGCGGGGGGTGTTACTACATCGCTATAGAAGCCAAAAATGTGGTTAGTTTTTTTGTCTGTCTGTCTGTCTGTCTGTCTGTCTGTATGTTTGTTTCACTATCACACGAAAACTACTGATCCGATTTGAATGCGGTTTTCGCAGATATATTTGTCTTCTTCCAACTTAACATCTGGTGTATAAAAATTTTTCCCCCCACCCCTCTAAAGGGACGAAAGAGGGGGTCAGATTTTGTATAAGACTTGCTTTAACACGAAAACTACTGATCCGATTTGCATACGGTTTTCGCAGATATATTTGTCTTCTTCCAACTCAAAATCTGGTGTATAAAAATCACCCTCCCCCCACCCCTCTAAGGGGAGCAAAGAGGGGGTCAGATTTTGTATCAAACTTTTTTCTTTAATGGACTTACTTCATATTATTAACTGTTTTTTCCAACTTAACATCTGGTGTCATTTTTCCTCCCACTCCTCTTAGGGGACAAAAGAGGGGGTAAGATTTTGTATCAACTGATGAAGTAGAAATACTTTAAATGGCAAAACAACGTTTGTCCGCGATGGATTCCTAAACTACTTAATCGATTTTAATGTTTTTTTTTAAATGTGTGCTTTTTTCCAACTTGAGAGATAGGATAGCTTAGATCTTTAATTATAGTCGCAATTTTATTTTTTTTAATATATATAAATCTCCTGTCACGATGTTTGTCCGCGATGGATTCCTAAACTACTTAACCGATTTTAATGTTTTTTTTTTTAATGTGTGCTTTTTTTCCAACTTGAGAGATAGGATAGCTTAGATCTTTAATTATAGTCGCAATTTTATTTTATTGCAAATTATTTGTCTATAAAGAGCGACCATTGTTTATGCGACGCGGGTCACGGGATATGGCGCATTTTCACTGGTCGATAGGGCCCGCATGCGGGGTGCGGGAGATTTCTGAAACGCATGCCACGACCAATGACAATGCGCCATTATTTGTCAATTAGTTGTCATAGACTCCCCGCATGCTGTATACCGTACGAGTTAACGACTAATGAAAATGCACCCGCGATGGACGTTGCCATGGTGACATACTTATTTAGTCACTAAGGGCGAAGCCAAACGAGTGTATTTTGTGAGTCGTGAGCCGCCGAATTTCTGCCGGGCAGAATTTCTTGTCATACAAATGACAACTCATTTTGAGTCTTAAAATTTAGTTTGTTATTATTTTTAGCAATATTCCGCGAAATAAACTTCCACCTTTAAGTAAATGAGTGAGTGTACGCATAGGCATGCGTACAGCACCTCCCTCCTCCCACACTGCCTATGCGTACACTCGCATGCAAGAACTTGCAAACACCACCACCACACAAGCAATAATGTTGGCAAATCCGTGCAAGGCCCCTCACCACCATGCAGGTTGAAAACCTCGACGCGCGTTTCGCTCCAACACCGGAGCATCCTCAGGATGTGGACTCTACGAACAACGTCCGTCAAGTGCCGCCACCGGCCAAAACACCGCCTTTTATACCCTATCGAGCCCGCTACTACCCCCACTACCCTCACCAGTACCCCCGAACATATTAATAAGCGGTGACGTAGTCAAGCAAGTTTGGTCATTCAACAATGCAAATCTGTTATTTTTCTTTTCTTTTATGATCTCTAATTGTTCCAAAACGCTCAGCCGAAAGCCTTTATCGCATTTATGTAAAACTTTATAGGAATGGCCATCGGGCACGGTATGATTACTATCTAAAAGATGTTTAGCAAAATGTGACTTATCAGGATGACCATTCCTATAAGCCGCGATATGTTCTTTATACCGAGTCCCAAAGCTGCGTCCAGTTTGACCCACATATACACTATCGCATTCAGGACAATCGATCTTATAGACACCGGACTGATATTTTTCATCAATCCGGTCTTTGTTATGAGTTATGACATAAATGATGTTTTAAAGTATTATTTGTCCTGAATGCGACATGCATATCGTTGTTTTTCATTATTTTGGATAAGCGTGCAGATACCTTTCCCATGTAGGTCAAACTGGACTTATATCTAACTACCTCCTTATCAATAGGACCTGCGTACAAAAACTTAACCAGTTCTTTCTTGTTTTTATTTTTCAAAATATTATTAATAATTTTTGGACTATATCCGTTGGATATCGCAATTTGGAAAATGATATTAAGCTAATTTTGATAATTTTCTTTACTAAGAGGGATCGATAATAATCTATGAATGTAACTATGAAAGGCCGCGAGTTTGTGTTGCCAAGGATGACATGACGATGCATGAATAGTAGTATTAGTATAATATATCGGCTTGCGAAAGATTCCAAAACTGTGTTTATTATTAACTCTAGTAATAGATAAATCGAGAAAATTTAGGGTGTTATTATCTTCACATTCTAATTTGAACTTAATTTTAATATGTTTTTTATTTAGTTCTTTAACAAATACGTCCAGTTGTCTCTGTGTACCCGTCCAACAAAGAAAACAATCATCTACGTATCTAAAGTAATATAAAATATTTTTATTAACGACGATATTTCTTTGTTCAAAATCGTCCATAAATATTTCGGCCATCAAAGGACTTAAAGGTGAACCCATAGCTAGACCGTCGTATTGAACAAAGAATTCGCCGTTAAATCGAAAGAAGTTTTGTTCCATGCAGGTTTTAGTAAGAGTAAGCAATTCATTACTTTCACCAGGAGGTAAACGTTTTTCTAATGCATTCCTTAAAATACCCAATGTTTCCTTACGTGGAACATTAGTGAATAAACTATCGACATCAAGTGAAACTAATTTGCAACGAGGTGGCAAAGTCACATCTTTAATTTTGTTGACTAATTGTAGGCTATTTTTTATGGCATAAGGTGGCCGAAATGAGAGCTTTTCTTTTATTATGAAATTAAGTGACTTTGCCAGCTCGTATGCTGGTACACCTATGTATGAGACAACTGGACGCATGGGAATATCAGTTTTGTGAATCTTTGGCAAGCCGTACAGTGATGGTGCGCGAGGATTCATTGGGATGAGTTTTTTCTTTGATGATTCAGTTTGAAAGAAATATTGATTATTATTAATTACTAATTTAAGCTTAGCTAAAAACTTGTTTGTTGGGTCAGAAGGAACCCTTAGAAATTGTTCACCCTGAATCACGTCATTAACTCTGTCCAAATAATCGTCGCGCTCCATCACTACTACTGTGTTACCCTTATCCGCTTTCGATATTACTAAGTTATTATTATCTATTGTTTGTTTTAATGACCTCAAAGCCACTCTTTCGGCTTACTTACTAGAGTTAATAATAAACACAGTTTTGGAATCTTTCGCAAGCCGACATATACTAATACTACTATTCGTGCATCGTCATGTCTTCCTTGGCAACACAAACTCGCGGCTTTTCATAGTTACATTCATAGATTATTATCGATCCCTCTTAGTAAAGAAAATTATCAAAATGAGCTTAATATCATTTTCCAAATTGCGATATCCAACGGATATAGTCCAAAAAATATTAATAATATTTTGAAAAATAAAAACAAGAAAGAACTGGTTAAGTTTTTGTACGCAGGTCCTATTGATAAGGAGGTAGTTAGATATAAGTCCAGTTTGACCTACATGGGAAAGGTATCTGCACGCTTATCCAAAATAATGAAAAACAACGATATTATGTCATAACAAAGACCGGATTGATGAAAAATATCAGTCCGGTGTCTATAAGATCGATTGTCCTGAATGCGATAGTGTATATGTGGGTCAAACTGGACGCAGCTTTGGGACTCGGTATAAAGAACATATCGCGGCTTATAGGAATGGTCATCCTGATAAGTCACATTTTGCTAAACATCTTTTAGATAGTAATCATACCGTGCCCGATGGCCATTCCTATAAAGTTTTACATAAATGCGATAAAGGCTTTCGGCTGAGCGTTTTGGAACAATTAGAGATCATAAAAGAAAAGAAAAATAACAGATTTGCATTGTTGAATGACCAAACTTGCTTGACTACGTCACCGCTTATTAATATGTTCGGGGGTACTGGTGAGGGTAGTGGGGGTAGTAGCGGGGCTCGATAGGGTATAAAAGGCGGTGTTTTGGCCGGTGGCGGCACTTGACGGACGTTGTTCGTTGAGTCCACATCCTGAGGATGCTCCGGTGTTGGAGCGAAACGCGCGTCGAGGTTTTCAACCTGCATGGTGGTGAGGGGCCTTGCACGGATTTGCCAACATTATTGCTTGTGTGGTGGTGGTGTTTGCAAGTTCTTGCATGCGAGTGTACGCATAGGCAGTGTGGGAGGAGGGAGGTGCTGTACGCATGCCTATGCGTACACTCACTCATTTACTTAAAGGTGGAAGTTTATTTCGCGGAATATTGCTAAAAATAATAACAAACTAAATTTTAAGCTATGGATTTCCGCAAAGTAACGCCTGATTCCATTAACTAACTCATTTTGAGTCGCCGTGTGAATCAAACATGACTTTTGTTTGAAATTTCTGCCCGGCAGAAATTACGCTCGTTTGGCTCCACCCTAATTCAATAAAATAATACGGGCGATATACTTTATATAATATGGCAAAGAAACGTTTGCCGGGACAGCTAGTTAATATATTATATAAATCTCCTGTCACGATGTTTGTCCGTGATGGATTCCTAAACTACTTATCCGATTTAAATGTTTTTTTTAAATGTGTGCTTTTTTCCAACTTGAGAGTTAGGATAGCTTAGATCTTTAATTATAGTCGCAATTTTATTTTATTGCAAATTATTTGTCTATAAAGAGCGACCATTGTTTATGCGACGCGGGTCACGGGATAGCGATGGACGTTGCCATGGTGACATACTTATTTAGTCACTAATTCAATAAAATAATATGGGCGATATACTTCATATAATAATATGGCAAAGAAACGTTTGCCGGGACAGCTAGTTATTAGTATAAAATCAGTTTTAATTATTTGAAAGTTAATTTGTACCTACGTTGTAATTGTAGGTAACATAATTATAGCACATTACTATCATTTTATATTAAGTTTTCATAGTTAAATGCATGGACGTATAAAAAAAGGTGGACGGAGTCCCACCATACACAAAACTGTGTCGTTCAGAGTCGGCCAGCTGGCTGTATGTACACGGTCCGCACGCACACATTCTTGCGCTAGTCCATACCATTTGACAGGCGTCAGAACGTGTGCGTGGCCGACTCAGAAGAAAAGTGAAGACACAGTTTTGTATATAACAAGACTCCGTCCGCCTTTTTTTCTACGTTCATGGTTAAATGCCTGTAATAAACATTGTATTCAACATTTAATAGTTTCTTTTATATATCTCTCTAGTCGTGTACGTACACGACAAAAAAACGAGGAATACGGCTTTTGCTGAACCAAAGATTTCCTTTGGCAGGATTGATATTTATATCCCTAAGATGGGTTTACGAAGTGAAGCCACCAGAATATTTCATGCAGGTGGGGGGAGGGGGGGTTTTAGCTTTAACAAAGTCTGAGGTCAATAACTGAGTGGGATTTAGGTATATAGTCGAGTTTGGTATCATTTTAGATTGAATAGAATGTTTAAATGCCAGTTCTGAAATAATATTTAGATAATAGAAAGTAAAAATAAAATAAAATAAAAAATTTAGAATATGATTTTCAACCACCGAAAACGCTGCAGTTGACAGGGCTTAAATCTTAATTAATAATTAATATAAGGAGGCTGATAGCCGCATTATTCTGTATGCCAAAGACATGGTGATGAATGGAGCAATAAACATATTATTATTACTAGATGTTCCGCGCGGCTTCGCCCGCGTAAATCTGGAATTTCACGGAAACTGTATATTTTTCACAAATTAATAACCCATGTCTCACGTATATATTCGTGTCAAAAAACATAAAAATTGCTCCAGTAGTCTGTCAGATATTAGCCCTTTCAAATAATTTTCCCCGTTTTTTTTTTTATATTTTCCTCTGTAAATTTGCTCTTATTGGTCTTAGCGTGATAAAATATAGGCTCCTCGATAAATAGGCTATCAAACACTGAAAGATTTTTTCAAATCGGACCAGTAGTTCTTGAGATTAGCGCGTTCAAACAAACAAACAAACTCTTCAGCTTTATTTTCACATTTTCCTCTGTATCTTTGCTCCTATTGGTCTTAGCGTGATAAAATATAGCCTATAGCCTTCCTCAATAAATAGGCTATCAAACACTGAAAGATTCTTTCAAATCGGATGAGTAGTTCCTGAGATTAGCGCGTTCAAACAAACAAACTCTTCAGCTTTATAATATTATTATACTAGACGTTCCGCGCGGCTTCGCCCGCGTAAATAAGATGTTTCACAGACAAATTAGTCCACACTCCACAATAAATAGCCTGTGATCCTTCACGTGATTACTTTTTATCTGTGCCAAATAACAGAAAAATTGCTCCAGTAGTTCGTGAAATAAGCCCTTTCAAATAATTTCCCCCGTTTTTTCCACATTTTCCTCTATTTCTTCGCTTATATTAGTCTTAGCGTAGTAAAATATAGCCTATAGCCTTCCTCGATGAATGGGCTATCCAACACTGAAAGAATTTTTCAAATCGGACCAGTAATTACTGACTCATGCTAAGATTAGCGCGTTTAAATAATGCTTCTTCTTCTTCCTCTTTTTACGTTGTTTAACATCTTTATCGTGCAAATATGAGTCCTAAAATTAATTTAGCATTCTTAAGTCATTTGAATATGGTACCGAACTTGGAATAAATAAACAAATAAACAAATCTTTATTTCCCTCAAATAGAATTTTACACAAAACACTGCTCCCCACACTAGTATTCCCTGTGTCGTGGAGATAGGAATAGTACCATAATTAATGCCTCTATACAGATTGAGACTCTATTTTCCTCCAGAGCAGATGCTGCTAAAATTTGAAAAATCTAAAATCAAAAAACGCGGTGGCTCCACATCTTAAATCCATCCTTGGGCCATAAGGACCAATCCTACCAAAGGAAATCTTTGGTTCAGCAATAGCCGTATAATTATTTATGGCTTATAATTAACTGATCACCAGAAATAGTAACATTTCTCAGACAAAAAATATAGTAAACGATCACCAAAATACAGACCACCATTTTAAGGTGACGCCACGTTAAAGTAAAAAACCGTGTTGGATGTGTTTTAGACTGCTTGTTTTCTATGCGAGGCCGGCCCGGCCTCTCTTAGAAAACAAGCAATGGAACAGCAAAAAATGGAAAGGGCGTAGCGACAAAATGGTTTTTGTCGTTTAATTTAAAAACCATAAATACATTTCATATAAGCTATGGGCAAATTAAAGTGCATGCTTGAACCAATTTATGTACAAAATTTGGAAGCTTAAATCACTCTCCTCTGTTGACAACATAGGAATCCCTTTTTTTACAGAGGTCTTTTTGATTGATTATTCTGTGTTATAAAAGTTGACCAATCGTGTTATGCTATGGGCAATTCAAAGACAAAGACATGATGAATACTGACAATGAACTTCAATTTCTTAGCTTTAGTCATTGCTGAGAAAAATCGGCATCGCTACAGCCAAATTATCAAGGCGTCGCCTTAATGTAAAATGATAACCAAAGATTTAACATCTTAAAACCAAAAATAGTAAATGATTACCAAAATAAGTAAATGATCGCCAAAATTAGTAAATGATCACCAACATGATACTAGCATTTTAATGTAAAATGATCACCAAAATTAGTAAATGATCACCAACATTATACTAGAATTTTAATGTAAAATGATCACCAAAATTAGTAAATGATCACCAACATTATACTAGCATTTTAATGTAAAATGGTCACCAAAGATTTATGATTTCGCTATCCTATTTATGCAAAATGACTCCAAATAAATCATTGTTAATTAAACCAAAAGTAGTAAACGATCACCAAAATTAGTAAAATATGATCACCAACATTATACGTTAGAATTTGAATGTAAAATTATAACCAAATCTATTTTTATTTAACAATCCTATTAATGAGAAGAAGACAGATAAACGGACAGACAGACATCGAAGTCTTAGTAAAAGAGTCCCGTTTGTACCCTTTGGGTACGGAACCCTAAAAACGGGACTCTATTACTGAGACTTCGATATCTGTCCGTCTGTCTTTCTCTAGGCTGTATCTCAAGATCCGCTCCAGCTAGACTTCTGAAAATTTCACAGATTGTGTATATCTGTTGCCGCTATAACAACAAGTACTAAAAACAAAATAATATTATTATTTAAGGGTGGCTCCCATTAAACAAACGTGATTTTTTTGGCCTTTTTTGCTCGATATCAATAATGGCAACCGGTAGGCACGTTGATATTTTTGCAACGGCCTTGATTATAATATGTATATGTTTACTTCAATAATTAATAATAATATAAAAAAAAAATAAGGGGGGCGGGGGCTCCCATACAAAAACACAATTTAAGGTCTAATTTTGCTCTATAACGGTACGGAACCCTCCATGTCCGACTCACACTTGGCCGATTATTTTGTTAATAATATGCTTACATTTTTGTCAATCGTAGTGATTTATTTGGACAGAAATATCGCATTGATTTGCTCACAAGGATTTGGTGATCATTTACTATATTTGGTGATCATTTACTATATTTGGTGATCATTTACTATATTTGGTGATCATTTCCTATATTTGGTGGTCATTTACTATATTTGGTGATCGTTTACTTTATTTGGTTATCATTTACTATATTTGGTGGTCATTTACTATATTTGGTGTTCGATTACAATTTGAAGTGTTCTCATGACTAAAATAGCTGGTAGTATTGCAATTTTAGACTTTCTTTTTTTGGTGCTAAATATCTTTTTTTGGTAAACAAGTTTAGGGTATCAGTGCATTTTTTGGTGGTCATTACCTATAATTTGTTCCCATTATTTATACCGTACACACGCAACTACTCCTCTTGAAAATAATTCGACGACGGAAAACAGAAAGGGCGTATCCCGTTAAAAGGTCGTAACTAGACTACGTATAAGGTCATTATCAGTTTTTTTTTCTGCGTCGATTGGTCTGGGTCTGGTTGCTCTACGATGACATGAAATTAAAAAAAAAAAGTGAGTATTTTAAAAAGTGTGATATTTTTTTTGGTGTAACTGCCCACAAAACTGCGTATTTATACTTTTTTGAGATACGATTTGAAGAAGTTTGTGTTTTTAATTAAAACATATTTACGCTGTTCCTATTTCGATGCGTCCCAGATGTTACGACCTTTTTGCGGGAAGCAATTTTTATGCTTGCTATGTTACGACATTTTAACGGTTCAGATTTTTCTAAGGACAAATAATGACTTCTTAGATACTACAATTTCATGGGTGGTATAAATGAACTCAATCGTAGTTAATACGAGTCGCAGGTCCCGCAATTTGTTGAACATTCCGGAATTTCTTACATACACCCCAGGTAAGTTACCTTAGTCGCTGCGCGGGCGTGGTGTTGAAAGGTTGTGTCAGTTTCGCTGTAGTGAAATCGTGTTGCAAAAATCTTGGAGTGTATAATTTCTCTATACAAGGTATGTTATAAATTCTAAAGATTTAATTACCTAGTAATAAGTTCCAGGATACATAATGTATTCTTGAGCTAAACTCAAAAAGAATGTAAACAAATCGAAATCAAATTCTGCATGGTACCTATGTGTTGTAAGATTTTAGGTTTTTTTACTACTATTAGGGGTTAAAGTATGAAGTTTCCGTTTTTGTAAGTAGGTGTTCGTGAAATTCAATTTTTCCATAGTAACGTTTTTTTTTTAATCCTCCAGTCGAGGGTTCCAAGAATTACTATTGTATTCTATTGTTGTCGCAATCACCGGTGCTCGTATGGGGCTTGATGTGTTAATTAGGTAACTACTAATTTAAATCTAAGCATACCTACGAATTTATGGGTATGGGAACTACTAACATGACACATTTTTTAACCCCCGACAAAAAAGAGGGGTGTTATAAGTTTGACGTGTCTGTCTGCATGTCTGTCGGTCTGTCAGTCGGTCTGTCTGTCTGTGGCATCGTAGCATCCAAACGGGTGGACCGATTTTGATCCAGTTTTTTTTGTTTGAAAGCTGACATGATTGAGAGTGTTCTTAGCTATAGTTCATCATCATTAGCCTGCTTAGTGCTGGAAAATTGCGGTTCATCTGGTTTGTGAAGGGCCGATTAGCAACTTGCAGTCGTTTAGTGGGCTTTATAATATTTTGCATTCTAGTTCACATAATAAATACACATTAATGAAAAGTTGACCTGGTGCTGCAGCATAACCTGGTAATCAATAGGATACCCAACTCCTCACCAACTTAGAGCAGAGGTTTCGTGTTTGGGCTCATTTTAATTGCGACAGTTAGTAAGACGTAGATAACAGTAAATATTTGCATGCTGCTGCTGCAGCATCGCCAGGATTCTATAGGAGCCGAGCTCCATAATATTATTATGAACCCAAAGTGGAGGTTTCATGTTTGGACTCATATTGACGGCCTCATCCAAGAGGACATTCGTAGATGGTATTCATTGAGATAATAATATTATGATCCTTTTGATAGGAATTATTCTGCACTATAACGAATACAAGTTTAAAAAGCATGAAATAAAATTAAATTAAGAAATATTGATGAATTAAATATTGATTTTATATCTTTTCTTATAATTTTAACCGACTTCCAAAAAGGAGGAGGTTCCTCAATTCAACCGTATATTATGTTAATAATATTATTCATTTTTTAATGTTTAATCTTGTTCTGTAATGTTGTATATTATGTACAAGACTTATCTTTGACTATTTTTTTATTTACTCCATAAATAACATTAGTAGGGAAAAATAATATTATGAAGGGAATAATAACATAATAATATTTCCACTTAAATTCTGAATATTATTAGTTATTTATTGTTAAATAATTCTTTAATGAAAAGTATAATTACGTAGGTACCTAAAGTTACTATTATGGATATTTGATAACCTAATATTATGTGTTTTTGTTGTTATTTTAGTGACATCATATATTATTTACTTAATTAGTTATTAAGTTGATAATGTATAATATTATATTTTTTGCTTTGTGTTTTTGGTAACTTTTTAAAAGTTCAATAAATTTACGTTTATAAAAGCTCACGACGTTTTATTTCGTCATTGGGTGTCTAAACGTTTGACTTACAACGAATTTTCTAACCATTATAATGCATTATGAATGTGTTTACAACCCGTGCCTAAGAGCTAATCAAAACGAACATTAGTTACGACTTTTTTGAGGTCAGTAAATTTCTTATAGTTTTATGATTCAGTACAAACGTCGTGTCAATATACGACATTTTTGAGGTCTGCAATTTTTGTATACAATGGGCGTAACTTGAATAACTTTATTTCTAGCAATAGGAAGTTATTGGCTTGTATGCCACTTTATGCAGGTTTTTATTTTAAATTAAAGGTGTTAAAATTATGTTCCCACGATTTACCGTTAAAAAGTTATGATTTAATTTCCCAATATTTTTTGTTTTTTGGCTTTGGTGTAAAGTTGCGTTAGGCCGAGTTACGCCCTTTCTGTTTTCCGTCGTCGATATTGAGTCTCGAGAAGCAGAAATTTGTCTGCTGACTGCTAAAATGGCAATTTTTGACAGCAGATTTTCAAAAAATATCCTTGATCATTGGATAAATTTTTATATTTGCATGTTTCACACACAAAATAAGCCGCTAAAGAAATAAAAAAGGATGAAAATGTTTTATTCCTATTACCCCGGTATTGCTAGTCAATTTATTTACTCAGTTTTTGCCATCAGATTCTGGTAGGCCTATTATATCCTATCCGACATATTATTTTCCTCTATGATACTGTACTGCCCTTGCTAATAAAACTATTTTCGTTTATTTATCTAGTTTATTTAAAGTACGCTGTTTTTGTCTGTTATGTGAATTTTCAAATGTGCCAGACAAGGACAAGCAGATTCTATAGTTATTTGCTGTTTAAATATTTTTATTATATGGAGGTTAAAGTGCAAATATATTTTTTTATTAATTTAAATCAATATGTTGCACCCACGGACTTAAATACGTCCGTGGTTGCACCTACTGTTGCACCATTGTTTATACTTTTAACTGTCAGACATGAGACACTCACTTAGCCGAGTTTACTTCCTACTTTCTATTATATTTATCGATTTCTAGCGACCTTAGAGGCGAGTGCTGACTTGAGACACGACTGTCAACCATGGCCCATGCCACACGACGCGGTGCGGTGCCGCACCGGAGGCCATCTCGCCGGACTAGCGGCCACACGGTGAGTGCGGCACCGCAACGTTTTGCAGTACTGTAGCAGCGAAGGACTCGAGCAGAGACTACTTTAAGAAGAACTAATGACTCGAGCTCCCCGCCTCCCTGCCTCGTCTCGATTCCGGTGCGCGTGAGGTGCAGCGCCGGAGCGCGCCGGACGGCGCCGAATATATTTTTACATTATGTAGGAAACCGGAGCGGCACCTGTCAGGCGCCACATCACCACCGCATCGTGATTCGTGTGGCATAGCACTGTCTTAAGACAGCGCTAGCCCAGAGCCCTATTTACTCCATGCCTATACTAATACTTATGTGGTTTTAACTTTATGGAAGAGGATCCACTCAGCAGTAAAACAAAGATGGAAATAAAAATACATATATTAATTTTACATCAATATTAAATTACAGCCAACGTAACTATGTAGGTTACAATAATAAAAATATACCTATATAATTTCCATTGAAACAAATAAATAATAAAAACAAGTTTTTTTTCTTATTAGTAAACCTAATTCTAAAAAATATTATTGACTATTAGAAAGTTTGCAACTGCAGAATATCAGGTAACATTCTTTAATAACTTTCCATCTACAAGCAAGGGAGAGCTTACTTATAGTAATAACTATTATTATGGAATTTACTCATTTTATGTTATTATTAATTAATAATAATGAGTTATAAGAAATGCCAGTGGCGTACGCTTTGGAAAAATCACTAGAGACATTGTATATTTCCGCAACTACCTTCTCGATAACATGACGCACTTTCCACCGACACTCGTGTAACTTAAAAAGAAAAGATAGTAAAATTACTGTAGCTAGTTTTTTGGCATCAAGCAAAGATAAAGAAATAGAGAAAATAGCTTTGGAATAGATACCAGTGAGATTGTGATGATAAGTAGGAAGTATTAACAAAATGAGGACTTTGAACTGTATTACAAGATGTTGGCTGCCAAACAGATTTTTTACTTATAACGTAGGTAGATAATTTAAGCGCGCAACGGTGGCGCAATCGTCGTGAAAGGTGTAAAATTAAATGGTTTTTACAAAACTACGTCATTGTGTGACATCCTAGCAGTGTTCTTTTGCAAAAAGAGGATGTCTGGCGTAATATTTTTATATCAAACATTGGAAGCCTTCGTGATTCGCTCGAGGATTCTGGGCTTTCCTTAAGTAAACTACGATTTCTAAAGCGTCGGGTGGTCCACAAGTCTTCTCTTGTTTAATTTGCGATGTAAAATTATTTATATAATCTCACTGGAAAGATTTCATTAACATAATATATTAATTTTACAAACAACCGAAGAATATTTACAACTTATAAACGATAAACAAAAGCGGAAACAAATAGAACAGCCATACAGACACGGAGACTTCGGAAAAGGTTTTGCAAGTTTTAAATGCCCTTTCAAATTTTCCGGGTCGGAAATATAAAGATAAATATATAATTTTCGCGCCAAAAAATGGTAATGTACCAACCGTACAACGCAAAACAACCAAGCCTACTCTAACGTCTATTGTAAATACGATCTTATTCACTGCGTTTTAGAACTCCGAAAGATTAGAAGTCTTTTTTGTGTATCTAAATGCTAAGACCGCGCTACCATTCACAGCCTGTCTACGACGCAATTTAGCTGACGTCATAACTCAGCACTCGCTCTGGGCCAATCACGAGCTCGTATTTGGTTCCCAATTCCGCCGTTGGCATGAGTGATTGCGAGATCTCTCGTTAAACAAATACATCATAACTTAATTACACCTGCGCAATATAACTCGTTTTCTACTGCTCAAACAAACTTTACACTGCTCAGATTTGACGCGTAATAACTAAGGATTTGCGGGTTGTACAATACATCGTTTCCATGCAACACACATTACAACTACGCTAATATTACTTTAAAATATGTTACAATGATCCCACTTGTTTATTTTTTGAATCAAATATTGATGTTTTAAATGAGAGAGAAATTAATTTGACTCTACTTTGTATCAGTCTTCAAAGACGAGTAACGAAGATAAAATCAAATACAAACTTTTTGTTTTTGAAATTTTTGGTGGCAATAATATATAGTTACCACGTTAAAAGTAGACAAAAGTCAAATATTAACTTACATGGTTCGAGTACGAGGAGGCACGACAAATATCTTCATAGAATTGCGCCATATTAACTTAATATATCGTAAAACAGAAAGTTTAAAACAACTAACGGAACGTTACACGTATTTAAAACTACCCACGATTGGCGGTTATTATCAAACATTTTGACGCTAATGACGTACTTTCTCCTCCTTCTTTCTATTGGGCTCCCCTTAAAATTGGCCAATAGATATTTGTCGTATACCTACAGTCGTGTTGGCACAAGGAATGGTTCTACGAGCGACCAAGAATCTTACACGAAATATTATTTATTTCACCACGCTAAGTACGCCTTTGATTTTCCCAATTTCTCAAAAGTTATGGAAATTTTGTCTATTTCATTCGGTCGCTAGGGACCATCCGAGGCCAGTATTTATATTAAAACTATTTAAGAGTCAAAGTAACACCAATAAATAAAGAGGCCATGCTCACTACAAGCGTTAAAACTACAAGACATTACATTTAGAATTCAACATACAAAAGTTGTTGATTGAAAACATGTATCTACGAAATTTGTGATGAAAGGAAGTCTTTTGTTAGGAACTGCTAAAATAGAAATGACAAAAACAATCGGCTTACATGTTCCCTACGTGTGATACATAATAAAACACATGATTTTTATAATAATTGTAAACTAATTACGAATTACACGCGAGTGATTTAAATTAAAAAGATCATCTCGAACAGAAACAATCTGAACTAAAACTCGTATAATGGTTGGGCGCCACTAGTGGCATAAACAATATTTCTGCTCAAGATATTTACTACATAATCGATAAAATAATAGTAAAATATAAATATTTAATTGTAATTATAAATGCGGTTTCAGAAATAACACTACATTAGCGCCTAAGTGACGGCGGGTTGTATAACTTTAATACTTTGATATTTTTGTTAACCAACCGAAGAATTAAAAGGGTCGGTGTATACTGAGACGCAACGCGACGTTATTTATGATACCGACTTAAAATTGAACTTTATTCACTACATAAGAGACGTTCCATTGCAGCGCTGCGCCGCGCAGTGCGATGCAGCTCGGATCAGAATTTTTACAATGAAGTGGACCTTATGAATAGTGAATAAAGTTCAATTTTAAGTGTCGTGCAGCGTCGTGTCTCGGTACGAACCGACGAGATGCTACAGTAAGATTGACACAAGGAAATAAGGCGATCTACACACATACGCCTCTACGAAGGCAATACAAGGTGTGACAACTACGCAAAACAAAAATCTCTATTCACATTATGCATTTAGATTTTTCCCTTAAAACTACTTATACTTTAAAAGGCATCCTTTGTAAATTTATCATCTCGAAACCAAGGCCAATACAAAACTGCAAATGAATTACAAAACTACCTACGTCACTCGAAGCGGCCGTGCGAACTGCGAACACATCTAGAGGAATCGGGGAACGCTTTGTACTAAATCGATGAACTACATCAATATAATCTCGGCCGGGCTTCCGGCCTGCGAATATGCACCGGATGTCTCAGACACTTCCGGTAGACAGTTCATTTGTTGGGCACTTGTATCTTCTTGGAGCGGAAGTCGTATATCTTGCGGCAGAACAGCACTAGTTCCGGTGACACGGATGGTGGTAGTTTAGTGTCGTTGGGCTGCAGCGCGGTCGTCACCTCGCTGGGCGGCAGCGCCGGTACTATCGATGATGTTACCGTGATGCCCTCTTCCGCAGCTTTTAGGCGTTTCTTGTACCTGTGGAAGACGAGGAATTAGAAAGAGAACATGATGATGACGGACGGACTGATGACTTCAGTCCAAATCGAGTGGGTCTAAAAGATTTGAACAATCATACTAACTAGGTACACGTAACTTACTAAAATGTTGTTATGTCTTTAGGTTAATGCTTATAGCTTGCAATTTCAAAAATAATTTGTCTATAATGCAACAAAGTTGTTAAATTGGACCCAAGACCTACCAATATCTAAAGTAACTTTAAGTAAAGGAGTTCAATCGACACAATGTCTATAATAATAATTATTATTTTGGGCTGTAAAACTGGAAAATCTAAATATAATAAAATATCGTGAAGGTAACAAAAATGTCTCTTCCCGTTCACTACAGTGAATTAATCAAGTAGTAGAATTTAGCAGCTTTGATGTTTTGTGGAACTAAACACCTCATTTGAACTTTTCAATAGCAGTTACAGCTTAAGGGCGAAGCCAAACGAGCGTAATTTGTGAGTTGTGAGTCGCAGAATTTCGGTTCGGCAGAATTCTGCTGCATTCAGTTTCATACAAAAGTCATGTTTGATTCACACGAGCGTAATTTTGTGAGTCATGATTTGTATGAAAAGATATTTACGCGGCAGAAATTCTGCGACTCACAACTCACAAATTACGCTCGTTTGGCTTCACCCTGGCTGCGTTTCCACTAGAGGTGTGTTGCGAGGAATGTGTTTTTGAGAACCAATAGAATCGCTTCATTTGACGTGAGCTTGCCATAACATCGCTCAGTGCGGCGATGCTATTGGATCTTAAAAACACATTCCTCGCAACACATCTCTGGTGAAAACGCAGCCTTAGCTGCTGCTGAAGGGTTAAAATAAGGTGTTCTGTCCTACTCTGGAACGAACTGTCACCAGCAGTATTTCCGGACCTATACGACCTGCAAACCTTCAAGAAAAGAGAGTATTCCCTCTTAAAGGGCCGGCAACGCACCTGCAGCTCTTCTGATGTTGCGAGTGTCCATCAGGTGACCCGTTTGCTCGTTTTCCCCCTTATTTAATAAAATAAAAAAATAAAAAACTCAAGTCGATAATACCCAACTCACCGGCAATACTCATTAAATGTGAGCACATAACACTTGTCCTCGATGCACGCGACAGAGTTGGCGTCGCGGTGTCGGCTCGCGAACACCTCGTCGGGCGCATCCGCAGCGACCCGACCGCGCTCCGTGTGCTCCGGCCGGTAATACCACACGAGCGACATCATCATCTCGCCTGGAATTATAAACGGGGATTTAATAGAAACTAGATGACGCCCGCAACTCCGTTGCGCCAAAATGCGTATATCGCACGAAAACCGTACAATTTTTCGGGATAAAAAGTATTCTATGTCCTTTCCCGAGATTCAAAGTATCATTCGACCTATCGCAATTAACATTCAGTTGACACGATCCGACCAAATGACGTGGATCTGTTAACTACCTATGAATCAATTTCCTCGATGGTACATTATTTGGCTTCTGAATTCATAATCATCAGGGTATAATCATAACTCACCATCATCAGGGTTCTCCCACAGGCTGGCGACTCGCGCGACAAACGGCTGCGCGCGCGCCTGGCTCGCCCGCAGCAGCACGCAGTCGCCGCGCGACACGCGGTCGCCGCTCGCGTGCGACATGCGACTGTAGCAGCGCGCGGTGCGGTCCAGCCGGGAGTCGTTCTGGAATTATTAGGGTGTAGATAAAGTAATGTGTCTACAAGTCGACTTAGAAGGATAAAAAATAGTCAATACACATTAAGCCTCAATTTCACCAACGTCTGTTAGTGTTAAAATAAGGAAATAAATTATTGAAGTGAAAACTTCTTTAGCGCTTTTGTGGGATGGGTAAAAACTGTGAAACTCGCGTCAGATTCTCGTGCTGATCGAAAAACCTTGGAAAAACCGTAAGACGGTTGGAGAGTAGTGTTGTAACATCGAAATCGATTAATCGAACAATCGATTGTTTTTTTTTTCGATTGTCGATATTTTTTAATCGATTGTAAGGGTTTCGATTAATTTAAAAAATCGATTTTTTAAAAATCGATTTTCATAAAAAATGGGTTAAAAAAAATTGTAAGGGTTTCGATTAATTAAGAAAATCGATTTTTTAAAAATCGATTTTCATAAAAAATGGGTTAAAAATTTAATCGATTGTAAGGGTTTCGATTACTTAATTTAAAAAATCGATTTTTTAAAAATTGATTTTCATAAAAAATGGGTAAAAAAAAATGTAAGGGTTTCGATTAATTAAAAAAATCGATTTTTTAAAAATCAATTTTCATAAAAAATGGGTTAAAAATTTAATCGATTGTAAGGGTTTCGATTAATTAAAAAAATCGATTTTTTGAAAATTGATTTTCATAAAAAATGGGTTAAAAAAATAATGCACAACGTTAATAATCAAGTTTTCACTTCTGCCGGCACTCCCGGAGTGCAACCCGTCTTTTTTTTTTATTTAGATATTTATGTTAACAGCTTGTTAAAATGTCATGTCTTCTCTTTCATTCATAAGAAAAACCAAAGAGGTAAAGTGATATTAATTAAAGCGTTAACTTTGTTAAAGTTGATCGTTGGTAAAATTTGGCCAAGTCTTGTAAATAGGAATGATGTGATGACTATAATGAATGATAAGATCTAATAAAGATCACAGCTCTATTTGCAGACCTTTAAAACCTTGACATGGCAAGCTTAAAATGTTTCTTTCTACGAATTTAGACAAAGGGACAGATAAAAAAAGGAAGTTTTCTCTAAAATCTGTCAGTATTTTATTCTCCCACATTTTGGGGTCTTGCTGACTCATGACTGCAACAGTCGTTAGTAAGTTGAACTGATTAAAACGAACTTCATGAATGTAATTTGTGACTATATTATTATAAGTTAGTAAATCTCATGAGTTTCCCCAAAAATAAGTTTGCAAATGCTATTTTAAAATACCGCCTAAATTAAAATCTCATCTAGTAGTATAAAGCAACTTACATTGAGGTAGACTTTGGATAGATAGTGGTCGCCGTCCCAGGTCCATCCGTTGCTCCACCGAGGCGGGGCTCGGTCGTGGGGGTCAGGTAACATTGGCATAAGCGGCCTGCGCCCCCGCCTCACGTTCCTTCGTCGACGACTCCGCACGGGAGTCGAACACGCGTCCTCAACCACTAGAGATGCCTCATCACTCTTAATCGCCGTCTTCTTTGATACCAACAACTTAACAACCTTCTCCACATTCTTTGCTTTGCTTTCCCCGATCTTGTCGACCGATTTAACACGTTGTCTCACTGATACTCTGTCCTTATCGTTACTTACATCTACTTCAATATCTTTAGTTGGCACTGAATCCTCTCTGCTCTGTCTTTTCGACGCCAGTAGCTTAACTAGCTTTTCGACGTTTTTTCCCTTTAGCTCCCCGTTCGCTTTATCAATTGCTTGTTTGCTTTTATACGTCGTTTTACTGTCTGTAATTGTAGGCGCAATACTTTCAGCAGCTACTGTATTTTGACATTGTTCCTTATCCCTATTTATGACATAATTCTGGTCGTTTTCTGTTTTATCCACATCACTTTTCTGTTTTGCTACTTTGTTTTGTTTTATTGGCTTCGAAATATCGTCAATTTTATTGTTTACTTTACTAGATTCTATTTCTGCACATTTGTTGTCTGTTGATAATTCCAAGCGCTCGTTTACAATATTGTTCTCATCGTTTGTTTTTGCCTCGCTTACAATTTCTTTTGGTGTGCTGGCTGGCGTTAGAACGGTTTTTTGCTTACTCGTGACTTTCGAATCAACTTTACATGCATTTTTGTAAGCCAACTTCTTTCCTATCAGTTGGCTCACAGCGGCTATAGTTTTAGGCCTCACACCATTAACGTTCGTTTTATTTTCAACAATATTATTATTAATATTTAAGTTTTTCTTTGCCGCATTCTTATCTGGTAAATTCTCACTGGGGGTTAAGAAAAGCTCGGCCGGATTTATGCAGGTTTCGGATATTTGACCCTTTGCATCCGTCCGGTCTACGCCATTCTTCTTTAGAAGATTGTCTAGTAGTAAAGCGCTCTTATGCTTTGGATTCATGTTGTACGTAGATATAGCAGAAATGTTACTCACTCGGTTATCCTCGTTATTATCATTTAATACTTTCTTCACTAGTGGTTCATCTAAACTCGAGTCCGATTTCCTTTTGTGCGCCCTTTTTTCTGTGGATAGTTTTCTTTGGGATTTCTTAGTGGTCTGCGTAACTTTTTTCTTTTGCTCCTTAATACTAGTTTCTACTCGAAGATCCGTTTGATCACCGGAGACTTTTCGCCGCTTCTGCAATTTGACATGCTCCCCGATACCATTAGTTTTACAGACATCCTCATCCAGAAGCAGCGCATCCTTCATGTCAATTTCTAATTTTGGTCTCGAATGTCTTCTCTTGACTGGTTTAGTTATGTCTGTGCAATTCGTGTTATCCGATAGCGTGGTCGTGCTGTTGTGTTCCTTTAGCGCCTGCGCGTCCGTTTTCCTCGACGTCGTGATGGTGGGTCCCTCGTTTTCCTTCTTTATGTCGACCAGGGGGGTGGATCTTTCGTCGGAGGAGGACAGGTCTATCGGTGCGCAGACGGGCGGCGATATCGCGAGGACGTCGTCGTCGCTGGTGTTGGAGGAAGGTGGAACGGGAACTGATAACAGCAAGCCGGTGTCGTCCCCGGCCAGCGAGCGCCTAGCCATGGCCTTCCCCAGACGCGCCCGCCGAGGGATGGCTGGTGGCTGCGGCGCACAGGCTCCTCTGGCGGGTGAAGGCGGTCCAATTGCCTCAGTCGGTCCGGGGATGTTGGCGTTTAAACGAAGATTTTCCCTAACGTCGTACATCTCGCGTTTGGGTGATGCTCCCCCGATCGCGGGCAGCGGACACGGGTGGGGCGCGTCGGCTGCCGTCGGGGGTTCCCCCTCTAACGGTGGATCCTGTGGAAAGATGAAACCTGTAGCTTTCCGCACTTGTTTGTATGCTTAATGCAGTATTAAGGCGACACTTAACTGTAGCGGAGCGACGCAACACGTCATGACGAAATATTATTTGTATGAAATCGTATTTATGTTAAGTCACTTAAGGCGCACTACGCGGCAGCGGAGCTTTGCGTCACAAAGCGTCAGTTCTATATAATGTGATGTCACGTCGCTCTGCTACATCTCTAATAATGCCATAATCTGCTACAGCGTAGTATAAGGCTGCAGCCTTATACTACGCTGCAGTGTCACCAACTGCGGTTTCGCGTTTAAAGTTAACCTCTTCCCATGCATGTTACTGCGACAAAATACCAAGGTTTGACTTACTTTCCCGCTGCCGTGTGTATCAGCGGCGGATTCATGTGCGCCAGCCCACACCTTCGGTCGGAAGGCGGCCCCGGGCGGCGCGAGCACTGATGGCACATCCGGGCCGCCACTGGTTGGGGCTTTACCAGTAGCGGGCCCAATAAGGACGTTTTTTGGACACGCGTTTAACGGGCACGGGCATCCACGGTACTCTGGAAAGAGATGTTGAAAGTAATTAATAATGTACCATTGAAGAAATTGATACATTTGAAGACCTACGTTGTCAAGTCGGGTTATGTCAATTTAATGTTGGATGTGATCTTTCGGCTGGGCTAGACATAATGCGACCAAATTACGCAGGTCCCCAATTTGCCTATGAATCAACTTCTTTGATAGTACAAGAGAGTCTATTAGATATATTTTTACGTATACATAATAGACGTTATATTTTGTGCAGCGTATTAAAGGTCCACTACACTCTATTTCTGTGGTCCACTAGGTATATTTTATTTTACGTGACTTTTCCAATAAGCCAGAAGATGCAAGCATCAGCTAGTAATATAGCTACAAAATATTTATAGTTATTCGCTGTATAAATAAGTATTACTTATTATTAGTAAGGAGGATTATTGTTAAGAGCTTAGAGCGCTTTAGTGCCCAATTAGCAAAAGTATATTTTAATCTTTTTAACCGACTTCCAAAAAGGAGGAGGTTATATGTTCGGCTGTGGATTTTTTTTGTATGTTCAACGATTACTCCGCCGTTTGTGAACCGATTTTCAAAATTTTTGTTTTGTTTTAAGATTATATTTTTATAACAGTTAACGCTTCTTTGAAGAGATTTGGGCAAATATGAAAGATTAGAAGAGATTATTTAATCTCAATTAATAATCATATATCAATCAAACACTAAGCGTGTCCAAATTATTGAAAATTATCAAAATCGGTGTCTGAAACTGATAAGTTTAATAGTCTGTTAAGTTGGAAATAGTGTCCATTTTCTTTAGGACTATTTTGGGCTGTTTTGATCGGTTCCTCGAAATATAAAGTGATGATGTCCCACAATTAAACACTCATAATAGTCAACAAAGGCTTTTTACTTTAATATATAATCGTTATTATCTAGATAAAAAGGTGTTTAATTAGGTACGAACCACTTAACACATAACACAGCACGCTTTGGTAACAAAAAGTGAGGTATGCCATATATTTATGGGTTGTTCGAATCAATTATGAAACGATATTGTTGACAAGCGAATTTTCTCAATATGGGTTGTTGGAATTATTCGCGTGTTTACAGATATTTTGTATACTTAGTTTTTTTATTGTATTAAGTGTAATTATTGCAAAAAAGTTAATGCATGTTCGGGCTACACCATATGTATTTGGAATACATAAGTAGGTAAGAAACAGTAAAAAAATAGTACTTATTAAGTTAATTTTTTAGTTATTAACTTAATAGATAGTGAAATAGCTAGTGGGAAAACAATAAAATGTGTTTCTGAAACAGTGCAAGTGAATTTAAATGTCTCTAAAAATGTAAACCTTTTTAAATCTATCAAAACCTAATCCGAAATAAATGAAGATTGTCACATCCAATCAATGGTCCAAAAACGTTTTTTTTTTCGTTTCCAGTTTTGAATTTAATTGACACGTAGGTACCTAGTTAATTCCCATTTGCGTCAGTTTGTGTGACCGTTTGTCAGAGTATTATACCAGCTCTTTCGCAAATACGAATTACGAGAAAGATAACTCAATATATTTTAAGTCAAAATTAATATCTGTACATACAGGGTGTAACAAAACTAAGTGATAATACTTTAGGGTGTGTATGGGTTCCCACTCGGCACTCCCCTATACAGAGTTCGCTGTGAAAGTAGCAGCGCTGAAAGAATGACCTTTTTCTTCACATTTGAATGGTTTCATTTCGTTCTTTCAGCGCTACTACTTTTACAGTGAACTGTAAATAAGAGACACATACACTGTTATGTTTTGCTACACTTTGGATATGTAAACTCACCCATGTATGGTATTCTCTGCGGCGAGTGCTGGTAGCAGGGGGGAGAGCCGTAATACTGTGGGGGGTACGGCTCGCTGCCCACGCCCACCATCTGAAACATTACAGAAGAAGGTCAATATAGACATTACAGACAGAAGACGACATGAAATTAAACCCCCTTTTTTGAATCCGGTTAAAAAAGTGCCTTCGCTTATGGGATAAAGTTGTCAACTGCCAAGAAACCGACTACATACTGCACGACCATGTTTTAATAGCGGCTTTAAATTCCACGTGCTCCAAAGTTTCTATATAGTTCTCTTTTTAACGTTTGATGAGGCCATGCCGTATTGCTTATTCCATGTTCAGCCCCCAAAGCTTGTATGGTATTTGTTTGAAGTTTTATGCTAGGTAAAACGTAGTGATTATATTCTATTTGATGCTAGGTTTGGAACTCTTTGTCTCGGAGTTCTAGTAAAAACTACAGCTCTGCCACTGCTGATAATACCTAACAATCCCTCAAGCCCCGTAAGGCCCATATTGGGCCGCGACAGCAAAAGATTTCCTGGAATTGGTGATCGAGGGAATAATAGTAATGTAATGATCATCTAAGTATATAAATAAAAATAGATTTTAAACGTTAGTCTCGTTACAACTCGATAACGGCTGAACCGATTTGGCTAAAGCGCATCACAGACGGCGAAGATAATATAAAATATATATTATCTTAGAGCATATTTTAGAATATCGCTCACCATACAAATCCTATGAACCATCACACACGACGAAGTTAATTTATATTTTATATTTTGTATCTTAAGATACCGAGCGATATGGAAATATATATTTCGTATCTTAAGATGTTATCTTAAGATACGAAATATATATTTCGTATCTTAATATGTTATCTTAAGATGCGAAATATATACATCTTTATGAATACAGGGTGTTTTTGTGTCGGGCAGCGGGCTCATCGGTGATCGGACGCACTAGTGGATGCAGTGTTGCCAGTGCTGTATGTTAGAAAGTTACATACTCTCAAGTCTCATTCGAAAAGTAACATTTTGAGGGAAAAAGTAACATTTCGGATAATTTTAAATAAAATTGACTTATAATTTATTGCTTTATTATTATTATTATTGCTTAAAAAGCTCATGAATCGAAATGAATGTTTCTCTTGAATTTCTGAAATACTCCTGAAACTTCTTCGTTGTCAGAATATATTGATAAAGGTTAAATTCGCCGCAGGTTTTTCTCTTTTTTATGTGAGGCTCTATCCAAATGTTTCTCCTTTTGGAATGTGCTACTGCAATCTGCATTTCACATTCTATATTAGAATCATCGTCTGAGGAGTTGTCTAACAAATCAAGAAGTAAGGCAGTATCAGTTATCACTCATAGTCAATCACCCTGTATATAGAACTCTAACAAGGAATACGTGTGGCACCAACGCAGACTCGTAAGGAAATGAACAGATTTTTAATATTATCGTATCTTAGCCGTGTGTGATAGCTTAAGATACTACAATATTTTATATTTGGGCATCTTAAGATAAAATATTATTTTATCTTCACCGTGTGTGATGCGCTTAATTTTAGTGTTAAAATAATTGTGGAAGTCCAGGGAAGGTATAAATGATAAAGTTCACCGGAATATTTACCGGCGCGTCAGTCTGCGGCGGCGTCATGTGGTAGCCGGGTGGGCGGTAGTAACGGCCGTAGCACAACTCCGCCGGGTAGAATGGAGCGCCGTATTGTGGTAGCACCTGAAACAACACCAATAGGATTATCTAGAGAAAAAATACCAATACAGTATGTTTACACTAGTGAGTAAAGAGACGATAGAATAAGGACTGATTTTTAGGATAAAATGCTATGATTAATCTGCCACTGTCCCATACCTAACTCTTTCTACGATGGGCATGTTAAGCATGCAGGCGTTGAGCAGTATACTCTACTTCAATTCGTCTTAAATCTCAAGGAAAGCAATGCGATTGTACGAAAATAACTTTGTGTGATTTTATGAAGAACAAAATGTTATTCTCTATAAGGTATCTCAATAGATTTGCATCTATTGAGATACCTTACCTATTATACCTATACAAAACCTGTTGAGATACCTATTATACCTATACAAAACCTGTATTGAGCAAAACAGTCAGATTTTTCCACTTTCAAAACGCAGATTTTACTACAAAGATGATGCAGCAAAATTCTGATCTAACGCGTAGCATATCAGTTGATAGCAACGATATTTAACAGATAATAGTCTAGACATGATTGATGACCTAAAAGCCTGTGATAACAAACATCTGAATTACAGTTATCCTGCGATCGGAAACTCGCTTTGTCATTCCAGAGATGTGTTCCAGATTCAAATATAATAGATTGAAATCTAATTCAGATTTCAGTGGTAAAATCAAAACAAGACTCCTAGACATCTTGCAATATACCTGGTTTATTTTGTACTGGAAGCTAGGTTGTGATTGCGTTTTATTATGTTATCTCATGTTAAATGACTATGTTTTTTTTATTTAGGGTGGGTTGCACCAACTTACTTTAACTATAACTGTAACTTTGACTTTAACTTTAACTACAGTGCAAAATGTCAAATCTTTGGTTAAGGACGCCTTATTTAACGATAACTATAACCGCTCATACTTGTATCGAAATTTTTTCGTGAAAATTTACAATGGATCACAGTGTATGTATATTTAGAATTTAGAAAGAAAATTACAGATAATTCATACTTTATACTGTAACTGTAGCTACAAAAAAATAAACGCAACAGACATAGCTATCAAATTCCGAGGTCAAAGTTAAGGTTAAAGTTAAGTTAGCCTTAACTATAACCATAACTTTGACCATAAATTTAACTTTAACCACGCCTCTGGTGCAACCCACCCTTAAGTATTCTTTTAGTGTAGAATTTTCTTAAACTAGCTTAAAATATACCATACATTAAAGTACAAAGGTGTGCTTATCTCTAGAAGAGATCTCTGCTTCTATGTTGTGTTTCGTCTGGATGACCATAGACCAGTTTCCGAGATTTTAGACTTTCTGACAGGAATTTATCTTTTCTACAGCGCGTTATCGTTTTGATAAACTACAGGCAAAAAACCTCAGAAAACGGCTACCTGTTAGTATGATAAGTGGAGACCTACATCTGGTAACACTAAACTCTAGAACAATGTTCCGCAAACTTTTTATGTTCAAGGTACATCTAGGAAAATAAACATATTTGGAGGTAGGTACACCACAAATTAATCAGTATGTATCCGGGGCTTACTCTGAGCCCCTTCGTCGATTGTCCTGAGATGTACCTTGTTTGACACTTAGCACTAGAAGTAATACGAAGACCTTTTCCGAGGCACACCAACTGCTGACCACGGTACACCAGTACCTATACCGCGGGCCGCGGCACACACTTTGCGGATCACTGGTCTAGAGGATTTAGATGCGTCAGTCCTCTGGTGTTGCGACTTGCGAGTGCTCATAAAGGTCTGCTCTCTTCCTAGTTAATTTTATAAAAAAAAAACGACTTACAGTCTTTTAACTAAACGTCTAACTTACCGGCGGATGCGGCGGATGGTAGTGTGGCGGGTGATATCTGGCGAGGGCGCGCTCCTCCCCCTCCTTGATCAGCGGACCAGCCGGCTGATAGTATCCTGAAACAAGATGGCTGACGTTAGACATTTTATACAAAAAAAAAAACAATATTTGGGGCGTACAAAATAATGCAAAATGGGTTACAAAAAGAACGGGCTTTGGGCTGTCACTTTTCTATGTCTCCATCAGATAAGGCATAAAGTACTAGCATTCGTAGATCATACTTTACCATACCGGATGTCTAATTTTAACGTTTTATTTTTATAATTGCAATCTTGACTTTAAATAAAATAAAGGACTACGTAAAAAATAAAATGAAAATAAAACAAAATATACCTATGGGCCATTCCGCTACAGACGGCCCTTAACGAGAATTTTTAAAATGCGGCATTAGTTACATTTTTCAATTGGAATATACGTAAGAAGATGTGTATTTACTAACAAAACAACTTTTATCGGTAAAAAATGGAATTAGAATAATTTAGAGCGTTTTTAAGCAATATTATCTAAGGGACGCGATGTTTTTTCCCATATTTTTAAATTAAAATAGCATATATTTTATATTAATGTTTAGTTGTAGTATAGTTGTACAGTAATACGTCGAGATCTTTTGTATAAATTACACTATTCAATCGTTTTTAGTGATTTAGACGATTAATTTTGTCAGGCCAATAAACAACTGAAAATTTAAAAAAAAAAACTGTAGTTTTTTTTAATTTCCAGTGTACAATTTGGTACAGTTTTATTACAAACTTACTAGTATAATTATATATTCCATATTGAAAAGTTTAAAATTTGTTAGAGAATTACGATTTAATTCACCTTTAAGAGATTTGAGAATTTTGATGTTGCGCCCGCGATCGTAGAAATGGTTAATAATTTCTAGTACTTATAACTATAATTACTTTTATCTAGTAACATAGTTTCTTTGTTTTATGCTACTTTTAAATATAGGCAAGTTATTTTGTAAAAGTTTCGCAATAGCCAGTATTCACATATGAACTCATCACATTTCTTAATGGAGGGTCAAATTGGTTGCACCCGCGATGGCACTTCGGCCTGTTTTGTGGCCCTTCATACATTTGATGAAGGTTTTCATTTATACATCATTGTTAAACTAGTCAAAATGTATCCCTTCAAGGGATATTTTATTAATAAACTAGCTGTCCCGGCAAACGTTGTTTTGCCATTCAAAGTATTTCTACTTCATCAGTTGATACAAAATCTTACCCCCTATTTTGTCCTCTAAGAGGGGTGGGGGGAAACATTTTATACACCATATGTTGGAAAAAACAGTTAATAATATGAAGTCAGTCCATTAAAGAAAAAAGTTTGATACAAAATCTGACCCCCTCTTTGCGCCCCTTAGAGGGATGGGGGGGGGTGATTTTTATACACCAGATTTTGAGTTGGAAGAAGACAAATATATCTGCGAAAACCGTATGCAAATCGGATCAGTAGTTTTCGTGTAAAAGCAAAAGTCTTATACAAAATCTGACCCCCTCTTTCGTCCCTTTAGAGGGGTGGGGGGAATTTTTTTTATAGACCAGATGTTAAGTTGGAAGAAGACAAATATATCTGCGAAAACCGCATTCAAATCGGATCAGTAGTTTTCGTGTGATGCTGGAACAAACATACAGACAGACAGACAGACAGACAGACAAAAAAACTAACCACATTTTTGGCATCTATAGCGATGTAGTAACACCCCCCGCTTATTATTTTTTGAATATCTTCAATGTACAGAATTTTCATTTCTACAGTTTTATTATATGTATAGATATGCTTCATTTTGCCTGTAGGAAGCTTTAAGTGTGTCAAACTGTTGCACCTCGCTAATGGAATCGCCCCTATGGTTTATTTCGTTTTTTATAGTGCAAAATATTATATTTTGATCTGTTTTTAAACGTTCAAAAAGGTCAAGCTCAAGCGATTATAATTAATACCGGCAATGTTCATTAGCGAATTTGACCGACTGGCACTACAACCCATTTGACCTCCAACATACCCTTAATTCCATCGTAATAAGCTCTCTTTTCGAAACTCAGGGGCAAATTAACTTTGTTCACCATAAAGGGGATTAAGGAAGAAGTTTTTGCTTTCGTTACAAAGGTTAATTGGTCGGTGGGAGTTTACACGTACCTACTATTGTACGCCATTAGTAAGTACGCCACGCACATTGTCTATATTCCTTGGGTATTGTTTAGTTAAGTTGTAGCTTAGTTTTAGTTAAGTTTCAGTTAAGTTTTTGTTTCGGAATAACCCATCAAGGCCCACAAGGACACCGGTGACCGCGATAACAATAGAATAACAATAGATTTCCAAGAATCCTCGATCGAAGAATTAATAAGCTAGTTAAGAAATATAAGCTAACATGTTTTATCTCGGTAATAAAATATATACCTAGGTAAAAGGTAGGTAACATCAAAAATCGATAGCATTGAAATTAATCGTAAAAAAGCTTTCTTGTTTTGTCTGACTATCTGCATCTTTCTCTTTTATATCAGTTATTTTAACCTGCATAGGTACTTTATTTTAAAAACATGTCAACTTTGTGACCTATTTATTGTCTACAAAATGTTTGTTTGCATTCTTATTTCTATAGGGTACCATAAGCTCTGAAACTACCTAAAGGATTTTAGAACACAGATAAGGACATAGCCTACTTTTTATTACAGGTAAATGTATGTACATAGCTATCTATCGTGATAAAGTGGGAAAAATATCTAGAACTTTCTGAATAAATATTAAAATAAAATAAAAAATAAAAATAAAATAAAATACGTTTATTGCAGACTATTACAGCCCATAGAGGTTAGTATTAACAATAATCTTATTCCTATGTTAGTAAAACAATACACAGTGATTTTTTTTTTATTATAATTTATCCATTTGCCGTATTTGCGCCACGGTACCCGCGCACTGGGGATATGGACATGGACGTGCTCCCAGTGCGCCGCTATCGCGCCGTCGGCTTGCCTACATATCGCCTTCAGTATGCTGTTGTCACTCCCGCGAACCCTGTACATCAGTGACGCGGTACGCTTGCGTAAAACTGACGGAAAGTCGTAAGTTCTAGCGTCAGCGAACATGCCAGATGCACTGCAGTATCGCGGGAGCGCCAGCAGCATCCTGAAAGCGTTATTGTATTGGACACGAAGAGCGTCAAACGCCCGCCTCGTATATGCCACCCACAGGGCGCAGGTATACAGTGGTTGACAAAAAGCTTTAAAAAGTGCAATTTTGACCTCCACTGTACACCGCGCAAACCGGCGGGCTAGCATATTGCAGCGCACGGCTAACGCTCTTCTTGCCCTCTCAATATCATCAGCATCTCTGAGGTCCTCGTTTATGATATGTCCCAGGTATTTAAATTTCGTGACTACTTTAAGCGCGGCCCCATTTAAAGTAACAGGTGGAACATGCACAGGTTTTGCTTTACCCACCTTAAAAACCAAAAGCTCACTCTTGGAGACGTTATATCGAAGGCCGTGTACACTCGCGTAGGTCTCACAAATCGATAGCAGTCGCCTAAGCGCGCTGATTGATGGGCTAAGCAGCGCCATGTCGGCCGCGTAACTGATGCTGTTCACGCAAACACCATCAATCGAGCAGCCGACACCGGTACTGCTCAGCTCCTCAATCAGATCGTTCATGTAGATGTTAAATAGGGAAGGCGAAGTGAGTCCACCTTGTCTCAAGTCACACTCAAGTTTGTACATCTCGGATAGCTCTCTACCCCACCTAACCTGGTTAGTCTGCTCGCTATACCAGTATTCGAAAGTGCGGATGAGCGGTTCGGGTACTCCTGCCCTTCGCAATTTAGTCCAGAGGACCTTGTATTTGACTAAATCAAATGCCTTCGATAGGTCTAGAAAGGCTGCATACACCGGGGTCTTCCTCTGTGTATAGTACCTAACGGTGTGTTTGAGCGACAATATTGCACATTCGGTAGATAATTTAGGTCGAAACCCAAATTGTGCATCACTTATACGGAGATGTTTGACAAGCTGCCTCTCAATCACCGCATCCAATACTTTGGCAGTAATTGTTGCTAAAGAGATGGGTCTGTAATTGGCCTTATCCGATAAGCCCCCGGTCTTATTTTTTAGAATCGGAACTACTAGCGTTTTCATAAGGTCGTCCGGTAGGTACGAGTGTCTTATACAGAACGTATATAAAAGACCTAAAAGTCTCGGCAAGTGTGGACCCGCATGCTGGAAATGCTCAATGCTGAGACTGTCGTGGCCGGGTGATCGCCCTCGTGTCATGCCTTTGATAATATTAGCAACATCCTTCGCTGTGAGACGAGCCGGTACCTGGACGGAGCCTTCGGCCCCGACAGTCTCACCACTGTTGCCCTCATCAGCTGATACGGATGACGGAACCCTAAAATGTTTCAGGAACATATTAGCTATGTTTTTCGGCTCACTCATACCATCAACGCTCACCGGAACACCCGATTTCGAATTGAGCTGCTTAGTAGTTTTCCAAAAGCCACAAAACAAAACACTGGTTACTATAAAAGATTTCAGAATATTCTTCAAGTCATAACAGTTTCCCGGTTATATTAAATAATCACTCGGTCTCGGAAGAACGTTCGCGAATGAATGAAAGTCCCGTTCGTTCACCAGTCTTTGCTGGAGTCGCGGTGCTGAAAAGCCTATGGATCACTGTGCAATATGAAAAGCTTTTAACTCCTTGATGGAAAACTCTTATAAAGGCTTTGCTTCCCCACGTCGCTTATAATATGCACTTATTGCATTTTCAATACATAACCGATTTATGCATTATATGGATAGGAATAAGAATGTTAGAATATATTAATGCTTTTTACGAAAAGAATTACGAAAAACGTTTAGAGATTTTAAAACGCACAATAAATGACAACAAATAACAATGTATGTACCTAGTAGGTAGTCGTAGAATTTCGGTTCGGCAGAATTCTGCTGCATTCAGTTCGTACAAAAGTCCTGTTTGATTCACACGAGCGTAATTTTGTGAGTCATGATTTGTATGAAAAGATATTTTACGCGGCAGAAATTCTGCGACTCACAACTCACAAATTACGCTCGTTTGGCTTCACCCTTATTAAAGAATTCAAACTTCAATTTCATTGAATTTTAAAAACGATACAATTACAAACAAACAAAACGGAAAATCTCGGAATTTAAAAGCATTTTAAAGTTATCGTACAGGCGCGTCGAGAAGTGCTAATTGTTTTTAGTGCGCGTTATCTAACACTCACGCTTATCTTATTGGTCGAGGGGCGGGGCCTGCATTCCCCGCCGACCTGCATTACATGCGTGCAACATTGCGAGACCTAACCGCACATTTAATGATTACTTAACTTTAATTTAACGAATAGTGTGATGGAAAATGTGTGGAGCTTATAAAACCAATGTAAAATTGTTCTTTTAAAATATGAGTTCCGACTCTCGAATAAGAACATAGTCCGATAATAATTTTCATCTCGGAATAATGAAATGCGAAATTTGGAGCAATTTTTATATATTAAACATCTTAATTTTATACACCTTTACCTAGTCTAAACTTTAAAGGTTCTGTACTAGACCATATAACCTGCATCATTAAAAATAGAAATATAATATTGTAGAACACAATAGAATATTGCGCTGAATATCAAAAAGACTGACGGGTGTAAATATAAAAGAAACAGGAAATAAAGTTACCCAAGTCCTTATTAAGTTGTTGCTCCATAAAAGCAAGCGTGATTTACCCAAATACAAGCAAGCTATACCACAATATAGAAGAAACACATTACGACAGCTTTTATTCTGCTTGAGTCATTTTATTGTTCTACAGACAATAGTTAACCAAACAAGGGATAGTCAGGTTTTTTTCCAATCGTTTAGAGAAATACTTAATTTTTTTGGTGTGTTGATGATATTATCGCTAAATTGTAGAAATAATTAAAGCTTGTGGTTGGTTTAACTTGTGGACAAAATTAGTTTCCTTTTACTAAAAAATAAAAATGTTAACAATATCTAACAATAATATTTTAAATGTGTAGTCACTTATTTTAAACTTTATTACCTTTGAATATTTAAATAATATTCTTTTATTTTGGAAAGTGAAAGAAATAGAAGTAAATAAAACTTTCCTAATATTCTAGCGCTAATCGAAACAAAAGACAAGTGAGTTTAGTTCGCACAACATCCGCTTGGCGCTAGTGTGGTCCAATACCGTTACCGCGCGGGCGGAGCGGCGGCACTAGCTTGGACTGGCTATGATGCTTCACTAATACAAAAACATATCTGCATTATGCTGATCGCGTTATATAACGAGATTCGGTTTAAATGAAAATGTTTGTTATTGTTTACTTTATGTATTTCAGAATCTAATTTCAGTTATTGTTTGAAATCTAAATATGATTCAGTCTAAATATTGCGTTGGCCGTTACAAGGCGATGAAATCATCTTGCGTTTATTGGTTAAGGTTTTATTTTTAAAAGTAATAAATCTATTAAGATTATAATTAATAGTAAACTTTTGATGAAGCTTTTAAAAATCTTACGAATTAGCTTATCGTTTGGGCCAAAAAAACCTAAATTTACATTTTCACAGCCGTTATGTTAGCTTAGTTTGGGACTAAAAAAATAAACATTATTTTTCACAGCCATAACTCGTAAGTAATAACTAATAAGTCATTATTTGGAAGTCAGACATCAGCCAAATTGCAATAACTCACATTCGGAAGCCGCTTTATCAAAACCCTGCAAATTATTTTAAAGTAGACATTTAAATGAATTAAGTGTAATCAAAAAAACATTAAAACCGACATACGGGAACAAATTACAATACCATTAAGTGACTTTTGCGGAGTTTTGACTGCAATTTTATAAAACGCCTGGAGGTGTAGCGTGGCCGCCTATAGGCTATTTTATATGAGTGTAATTACGTACATGGGACAGGTGTATCCTGTGGGAAAAGTGGCCTACGTGTAACACAATTAACTACGTAATCTTAGTAATTTTCAATTACGAGGAACAAGCATTACGGCTATTAAATCTTAAGCTACGGTTTACGCGGCTAATGTTAGTGTGTAGTTAATTTTTTACGCTACCTACGTCTTTACTTATTCTTGAAAAGCTACAAAGAGACGTCTGTCGAAATTAGGGATTTTAAAATTGCAAATTAAGCTAGATACACTTAGAAAAAAACTCTACTTTGACGGTTTGTGGGTTTTGTTGTGACTGAAAAGAATTAATGATTTTTTTGTTTGTAAATGCTTTATTTTCATAAGTTACACAGCAATTAGCCCTTTTATTAATACATTAAAATGCTGTAAGTCTTTATAATTATTCGCTTGTCAATAGCTTTCGGGATTAATATGACAGCGAGAGGCCGTAACATTTTATCGGAGGCCGGTTTGATAAATTAATTATCATAATCAATTAAGTGTAAAGCGATTCCGATATTGAACGAGTTTCAATTTTTGTGGGCGAAAACGTTTTTTGCAGCTGTCGAGGTTTTGCACATAATGTAAAAATTTTGCGCGATATACCTATATCGCGCGAAATTTTTACATTATGTGATAGGCTTTAAACCATAAATTCTTAAGCGCGATAATTTGCTAAATAAAAAACAAAGCACTAAAAAAAACAAATCATTTTAATTTTTTATGAGCTTCCAAATTCGAAAGAACAATGGCCAAATCGTACCAGATGATAAAATGTAGGCGGTGGCGTCCCGATATGCCATTGGTAGCAAAAATTCCCTAATATTTTAAGGCATCGAAAAATATTAGAAATGTGTCTGTAAATAGCCATAAAAAAAAGATCAATATATTTAAGTTTCGTTATGTTCTGACAGCCGGCGATCATTCGCATTCATTCTATTTTTTGGGTAATACTCTAGGAAGAATTGAAATAATTAGAAACGAGATCGCCGAATATACATTTGTAGGCTACACCGCAGTCGGGAAAAATGGTAGTTCTTAAGTCTAACCTCAAAATAATTATTGTTAACGTTATTAATTATTGTAAAAAACCGTGGCTGTTCAAACGGAATTATGTTTAGAGCATAAGAACAACCAAATCTAACTATAGTTTATTTTGGGACATCAAAAATAAAAGTAGAGTCCAGCTCCTATACAAATTTGGCCATGATTCTTTAAAATGTTCAAACAAATTACCTTCCAGTGTTGACAATACTCCGAAATTGTCAAGTTAACAAGCTCCAACTGCAAGTAGTGCAGTGTAAAAAGACGAATTTGCCTGCGCCTAAACGCGGCTCGCCTTGACGCACCAGCTGCTAGGGGGCTCATTTAAACCGCTTTTTGCATTTATTTATTTACCTACCGGTTCCATTGTGCCGCGTATCTTTGTGTAACCGGTGTTGCCAGTTAATTTTCTGGACGTCCTTTTGATTTCCGGCGATCCTTTTAAATGGTCTTTTGCAGTAATATTTTTAGCAACGTTGCAAATTGCGATACAATTTACATTAACAAATAACAAGCTTTTGCCACGTTTATACGTTTACAATTTAAATAGTACCTAGTACCGTGTTTTTACGGCTGGCTTATTTAATAATTATAAACTTTAAAGACTACAGGAAGTTATACCTAAACTGTAGATAAATTAATCCCTACAGAAAGAAAAAAATAACATTTTTGATTACTTACTAACGATTACTTGTTATGTTTTACTAAAGATACTCTCATTTTTTATCTCCATTATCCCTCAATTTCCATGTATTTGCGGTTAAATTGTTTTCCCTCCTGGCAACACGTTACAACTGTCACATGCACCGCGCGCGGCTCGCATGATCTTAATCAGTGTCGCGTCCTTGGTATTTCATTCCTCTACTAACCGTTTGTCGTTCCATTCAGGAGTTAAATGGCTTTTAAAAGGCTTTTAAACTAAGCTATTTAAGGTACTTAGTTAAGATGCATTTGTTTGTTTTCACTTTTGACAGAGATATTTAAGATTAAAAATGTTTAAGGATTTGACATAACGCCAATCAAGCGCAGAATATTAATAACTAGCGACCCGCCCCGGCGTCGCACGGGTATAAAATATATAGCCACTGAAAAAATGATTAAAATCGATAGCCTATGATCCTTCACGTGGTCTACTTCTTATCTGTGCCAAATAACATAAAAATTGCTCCAGTAGTACGCGAGATAAGCCCTTTCAAATAATTTCCCCCGTTTTTTCCACATTCTCCTCCTCGTCTTAGCGTGATAAAATATAGCCTATAGCCTTCCTCAATAAATGGGCTATCTCACTGAAAGAATTTTTCAAATCGGATCAGTAGATCCTGAGATTAGCGCGTTCAAGTTAGCCCTTTCAAATAATTTTCCCGTATTTTCCACATTTTCCTCTATTTCTTCGCTCCTATTAGTCTTAGCGTGATAAAATATAGCCTATAGCCTTCCTCGATAAATGGGCTATCTAACACTGAAAGAAACATCAAAATCCGTTGCGTAGTTTTAAATATTAAAGGGAACAAAGGGACATGAGGGAAAAAAAGCGACTTTGTTTTATAATATGTATTAGGGTTGTTGAGGAAGTGATTATGAGGAAGAGGAGGAGGAAGAGGAATTGTCACGCGCAAATTTAGAGGATGCGGATGAGGAAGAGGATATTTTATGAGGAAGAGGATGCGGATGAGGAAGCGGATGAGGAATAGCTACGTCCACACTATGCGCTTTCGTCTTCAATTTTCGTCATTTCTTTCATTCAACTTTCGTTTTGGCGCATTCAATAATTGAATGCGTCAAAGAACGCAAGCCAACAGCTGTCATTTGCGAGAGTTTTTGACGGTCAGAGGGCATGCGTCGCGTGCATGCCTCACGTTCGCTTTTGACTGCGCTATAACGCATGCCCTTGACGAACAGAAAAAGGCACAGTGTGGACAAAGCTAATAGGATGATAGGAAATTATAAATACTAGCGGACCCAACCCAAAAGCCTTTGTCCTGTCTGTACATAAACTAGGTACATACATACATTACACAAAATTATTAAAAGGGCATTTTCCAGTGGACCAAACTATGAATCTAAACCATTCTCAAAACACACACAATAAGGAATCATCAAAATCGGTCCAGCAGTTAAGGAGGAGTTCAGCAACATACACAACACACGCACATAAAAAAAAGATGAGTGAATGATACAATGAGGCATTTTCCATTTTCTTATCTTTTTAATTTGATTGTCAAACAGTTTCCATTTTAGTAACTAGATGGCGTATGGGTAGACAACTATCGGTAATACCAGGGAATACCATCAATAATTGTTACAAAACTGGGCAAAAGAATGTAAAACTTGATACATTTCAATTTGAAAAAGACGCAATAATATTCCAATGAGTAGGATAAAAGAGTTATTATAACGATGTTTTAGTTAAAACTCACGGAAGAAATAGCCCTATTTACCGGTTCACACCAAATGTCACAGGAAATATACATTTTGGTTTTGACAACATCTTACCTGCACTTGTGCAAGATAACGGATATTTAATGGCTAATAATGAACATCAAAAACCCAAATAACACAATTTGGGAAAAAATAATAAAAACCACACCAACAATAAAAAGTAGAAGAAGTTTGAAAGTGAAATGCCCGCCAAAACTCTCTTTCAGTTGTCAGTTTTCAGTTTGACAATTTGCGTGTTCCTAAACTGTTACCAGTATACTGGCCTAGTCGCTTAGGCCAATGATCGCTTAGGCGTATGCTCTTCGTGACTTGACAGTACACTGATATTTTTTGGAAACACAGCCCATATGTAGTCAGTGATGCCAACCTGCAGATAACTTCAGATCGGTGGGGAACCAATAGAAAATCTAGAAGTCTGAAGTCTAGAAGTCTGGTGGAGATTAAAAATAAGAAAACATCCCATTCTCGCGCTCTGGCGTGTGCGTTGCCATGATTGGATACGCGACGCGTATGCCCAGTGAAATTCCTCATAAATTCCTCTTAAATTTTGAGGAAGCGATAGCGGAAGAGGATTTTTTTATTTTTATTTATGAGGATGCGGTAACGGTTGAGGAACCGAAAATATTGCGGAACTTCCTCATTATGAGGAAGCGGAAGAGGAATCCTCAGCAACCCTAATATGTATAGATATAGAGATTGTCACTGATCTACGCGTTACGTCAGATCTAATATTATAATATTTTAATACCTTCTCACCAATGATATTATATAAAAACTTGCTTCTCACTGTCAATTATTATCTAAAAACGTTTTAATAAAAACAATTATTATTATTATTAAACAATTGATTAGGTTCTGCGATAAGTTATCAATTTTGTAACTTTAAAAGTTTAAACCCTTTATAGGGTTCAAAATAATTATTCAAAATAACATTTAAATGAGACCAGAGGTAGCGATAAAATAAAAATTAATTGATTTACATTTTGTTAATGATTTAAAGCTCTTTAAGTATTTGATGGAAACTTAAAGTGAGGTATGTATAACAAGAGTTTATAAAGTATACTCGACAGAGTCTAAGTGGAACAGGCTCAAGATCGTTGTACATATTTAGAATTATTCATCAGCTTGAGATAACTTGTGGATGGCGATAATATACTCCATTATATTATCAGATCGGAGCGTCTATTTATAATGTAGAAGATGCGTATTTAATCAAATTGCCTTCGATTATTTCAAAGACTAAGTTAGCTTTTAAAAAATGAATGGAATTTGACCTAATATTATTGATGCATTTTATTTTTCGAAAAAAATTTTTTTTTAAAGAAAAATGTTTAGTAGTTTCTATGCGCGAACGAAGAAGCGGGCAACATTTAGTCAATTATAGGTAGAGCTTTAAAGCAGCTTTAAGGCGAAGACAGCTGCCAACTGTGCTGCTTCGACATCTTTGTGCAGTTTTCTAGACGTATGTATTTCATTGATTGGCACAAAACAATATATGTGATTTTTGATTATATTTGGAAAAGCTTATCTAATTTAAATAATAAAATAATGTACTTCTACTGGATGAAAAAAAAATACCAAAGTCACATCTTTTAGGAACTTTAAACAGTTCTAACTAAAGTAATAATACAATCTATGATTTAAAAATTTGTTTATTTGATACCTTTTACAAAAATCCAAAGATTGCCAGATTTAATTTTCGGTTCTGACATCTAGATTTCCCATAATATTTATTTTTTCCTCTAAAAACAAAAAAATTATCCACGCTACCGAGTGAACACTTCACATCTCTGTCTCTCTGGCATGAAAATCGACAGTGGTGCGAGATTGATGCGAGATCAAGGTCATTGGCAGTTGTCAGCGTCTTAAAGCAGCTTAAAACCTCTCTTTTAATATAATTTGCCCCAAATTCACTTTGTCTTAAGTTAAGAAGTTGGGTTAAACAAACATCCATTAAAATGAACTGTCAATAATTAAGACTCTTACCACACTTGTCAACCGATATTAAGGTGAAGGTTAGTTAGTTAGTTAGGAAGCTGTCAAATATTAGCTTTTAAATTCAATTAGGCTAGAAATAATATTGCTTATGCCATAGAATATATTATTGATATCTCGTTAATTATGCATACTTTATTTTAGAGGTTAACGGAGAAAATAAATTTGAAAATATTGGCTGACGAAAAGTGGGCTTCGGGAAAAGATATTTAGGTAGGCGCTATAAACTGAAGCCCATGCGGACGAAGTCGCGGGCAACAGCTAGTTTATTATATGCGTCCGCGCGAACGAGCGATTTAAGGCGACGCCTTGATAATTTGGCTGTAGCGATATCGATTTTTCTCAGCAATGACTAAAGCTAAGAAATTAAAGTTCATTATCAGTATTCATCATGTCTTTGTCTTTGAATTACCCATAGCATAACACGATTGGTCAACTTTTATAACACAAAATAATCAATCAAAAAGACCTCTGTAAAAAAAGGGATTCCTATTTTGCCAACAGAGGAGAGTGATTTAAGCTTCCAAAATTTATACATAGATTGGTTAAAGCATACACTTTAATTTGCCCATAGCTTATATGAAATGTATTTATGGTTTTTAAATTACGCGACAAAAACCATTTTGTCGCTACGCCCTTTCCATTTTTTGCTGTTCCATTGCTTAGAAAATAAGCAATCTAAAACATATCCAACACGGTTTTTTACTTTAACGTGGCGTCACCGTAACGATTTATTCAAAATTCAAATAGCGGCGCAGTCGCGCTGTCGTTAAGGGCGTTCCTTACGGAGATACCGTAATTTACCGTATTTCAAGCCTTATAAACTCATAATTTGAAAGCTACAAAGTTATAATAAAAATACAGCTATAATCTTCAGTATATCAACATTCCTTTCCCCGTTTTAAATTTTCTATTTTTGTTTATTATACTCATGATATCAGCTTCCAAAGTAAAACCAATTTATTAAAATTCAAGCATACATTCAGCATCTCCTTAGGATTTACAAATTACTTTTATTTGAAACACACGCCAATAGATCGACAATATCATAAACTAAATATTCCCCGTTTTAAATTTTTTTAGGACAATTTTGAACCAAGACAAGTAAAAAAATAGGGTTTTGGTGCGATCTCGGCAACGCGGCAAATGTATGGCCAAGGTCGTTTGCTCGGGGGACGGCCTTAACATACAATTATTACTTGCGATTTGTAGCCGCCAAACCGCGAGTTCGGGAGGACGCGTATAAAACGAGCCTTAAACTTGGAGAGGGTTGAGTAATTTTCTCTGTGTGTGAAACTGTGAACAGTGAAAAGTGAGAAGTAAGAAAAACTAACACTCAGAACTCCTTCATCTTATTTGAGCAGTTTAATACCAAATTAATTTGACGGCTTGCGTTGAGCAAATAAAAGATTGCACCGTTTATCTGTTCTAAGCTATTTCACCTCTGTGTTTCCATGAAAGTGATCTTTACGCGTATAGACACAAAGGTCCTGTAATATGTAAATAAGTCGGTACTCGGTAATATACGAATAGCTAACAGCGCCGCGGTCAATTTGCGCGGTATTAGGCGCCACACACACTGGCGATTTTTAAATGAAATATGTTTTATTAAATGTATTTCCAATTTAGTCACAAAATTTTCTGTTAAGTCCAGGAGACGTAGGAAATCACCCGGTGAGAAGAACCGGCTTTATAAACTTACAATTTTAAGTTTTGAACATTTTAAAAGAGGAAAAGATAGGAAGAGTAAGAATCACAACTTGTTTTCTTTTTAAACTTAAGGAGCTTTTAGTTATAGTTTAAGTGACTTCACAAAATTGTTTGATCCCAAAATAGGATCCAAAGAGAATATAAGCACTACATAGGATCCTTCAGAAACCGTTGTTTCATAATCCAAAGACAATGGTCTTTAAGCTTCAACTTTTAAGTCACGCTGAATAAAAAAAACCTGCATTGATTAATGATTAGGTTATCAAGTCGCTAGTGTGCACTAGCCCTAAAGCTTTAATTAATGGCACGTAGCTCGCAATTAGGCTCACAACACACCGTTAGATATAATCTGTGAAATACGAATTATTTCATTATGATTCCCCGAACATTCCGGACTGTTTATAAAATCGTTTTACCCAAGCCTATATTCGCCACTAATTGCTGGGAAAGTGTACCACGATTATATTTAATCCAACTTTAATACAACTTCGTTCCTTGTGCCATCCATTGCGTTTTCTACTCAGCAGGAAGATAAGATTCTTATTTTCAAACAATTAACGTCAAACTTTATAAGTTATAACTTTAGTATATTAGACTAATTAAAACGCGTTGCTGCTATAAATTTTCTACAAAAAAAAAACTTATTTTCGTATTTCTTATTATACTTTTTTACATTTAAAAAGATAAACCTGTTCCAATTTCAAATTCTACAGTATGACCAGTCAAACGAAGTTCATCTTAACCCCTCGCAGCTCGCGGCGATTCCATTGTCTCGCCGGGAATGGATGGTCACTTCCAACGAGGAAACGGTTAAGTTGGGAATCTGACGCTATTGAGACCAACAGTGGGAGTTTAAACTAGTTAATGAGTTAGATTAAGTTCTGCTTATTTAGTTTCTCCGTTTCTTCAATTGAAACAAAGCTGTGGTTTTTCACATTTGTTTCTAGCAAACTACTTTGAGTTGCAACATAATATTTTGTCTTCCTAAATTAATTAGGTAAATTGTGTTGATTTAAAATCTTGTAGTAGGACATAGTATACCATTATGGCATTATAAAAACCATTTCTATATTTCAGAACCTAGAGCATTTAGGAGATATAATATGTATAGATACAATGTAGTTAAACTAATAACACCATTTATTAAAAATACGTAAATACTAAATAGTTTTACATTTCGCGAAAAGCTTCAGAACAAAATACGTGTAAATTCGGATGAGAGTTTAGCGAAATAGAGTTATCATGTAAAATTGCTTAAAATAGAAACATTTTCATATTGACACTTAAACTACTCGAGTTTATCATACACGAGTTGAAATTAACATAATAATATAGCGAGTTGAATACATTTGCAAAATATTAAACTCCGCGCAGGTCAAGGATTTCTTTTAAATGTTTTGTAATTTGTGAATGTGGAATTCAATGATCTGACATAGCGGGCTACTTGACACTAGGAGGTACTGGGTACTATATAGGGTTAAAACCTTTATTTAAATGATTAACTCATTATCTGTTTTGGAACTACATAATATTATGTAAAATATAATATAAAAGGTGACGTGACGCGAATGCTTGTAACTTTCCTGCAAATTGTTGATCGAATAAAATTATAGACTATTGAGTGTCAGAACTTAGATTAAGTAAAATAAGGAGTAAAATACTTAATACATAATATTTATTCCATGAAAATGCAAATTTCTTAGCGTTACCTACGTACCGATTTCTATTTAGGGGAATTCTATGAGAAAGTAAACCTTGAAGTTTTGGAACGAATTTTTTTCAAGTTGTTTTTATGCTATAAATTATTATATTTCGATACAAAATACTTCAAATATCACGGTTACATAATAGTTATTAGCATATTTTGATTTTTTTTATTTTTTATATACTCGCAAACATAGACTTAGATCGAACTTTACGTAAATATGCGAGAAATTGTTTCATTTTTTTTATTATTTATCAAAGTATAAATACGACTAAGAATTTTGTCAACATTTCAAGTGCCTACCTATTGCCATTATTGATATTGAGCAAAAAATAACAAAAAAATATATGTTTGTGGTATGGGAGCCCCCTTAAATAATTAATTTATTTTGTTTTTAGTATTTGTTGTTATAGCGGCAACAGATATACATAATCTGTGAAAATTTCAGAAGTCTAGCTATAGCCGTTCTTGAGATACAGCCTGGTGACAGACAGACGGGCAGACAGACAAACGGATAGACAGAGGGACAGACAGACATCGAAGTCTTAGTAATAGGGTCCCGTTTATACCCTTTGGGCACGGAACCCTAAAAAAGCCTATAAGGCGCGTATTTTGCCTAATAAGTCGTACGTGTCCCACCGGTGACATTGTTAGTCCCACCCGTGACACCCTTTATTTAATTTTTGTAAAATATGTTTTAATAATAGGGCAATGTTTTTTATTGAAATGTTACGTTCAGTTTATTGTTTCAAACAAATATTGTAGTTTGCATTAAAAAGTTTAATGAGAAAGCAGAGTTTTGTTGAATATGATTCATGTGTAACAAGTATGTCCATTTTTTGTCCCACCCGTGGCAAACATTTAGAGTCATTTTGATTTCATTTTACACGGTGTTATCCCCGCCTCCAATATAATTATAATGGTATATAAAATATTCTGTTATTCTTTATATAAACCAATTTGATATCATTGATACAATTCGCATAAATTAGTCACACATACTGAAATTAAGGTACAAGTATCCCACCCGTGGCGGTAGAATCCCCCTTTAGGCACTTGGCTTATTGCACGAATGAAGTAATACAAACAAATAGGTAACAATTATTATTATTATTGGTACAAAATATTTACTCATTTACTACCACTATTAGACAAGTCACAAACCTCATTTAAAAGCGTAAAATTATCAAAAACCTTAAAAAGTTTCAATAACAACCAATTCAATGACTTATCCTCTATTTTTTACTAGTCCAACATAATGATTTAGCGTTACTTTCTATAGATCAGTTCGCCGACCCCGCTGCTCTGAGATCATTATTGTACCGTAATTTTTCACGAATCTCTCATTATGGTAACGGCTTATAGAATATTAGTACATTTTTTACACTAGCCGTGTCATTTGAACTACTAATGCTCCAAATGTTTTTTCTGTTATAGCAGTTTGTACCCATTGCTACTTTTTAGGGTTAAGTACTTGCTGGCGGCTACTACTACTATGAAAAAAAATTCTCTCGCTATATGTATGTATGCTTAGATTGTTTTAATCTACGCATGTAATTTTTTGCTAAGTATACAGTCTGAGTCTGCGTATATTTTACTGTTAGTTATTTCCTTTTCTTTAATAAGTATCCTAAATACATATTTTATTATATTTTAAAACCTTTGCATGTTATTGAAAGGTTTACAAAAACTTATTACAACCTAGATGCTATCAATTTTCTAAAAAATATGTTTCATTTCTAGCGTATATCTACATAAAGATCTATAAGCAATAAAAGTTAAAAATATTCCACGTAGAAATATTTTAACACGTCTTTGTAACAAACAACTATGTTTTTTCCATATGTATCGTAAAAAATAAATTGTTTATACACCTTACAACATTGTCATTGAGTTTTGGCGGGCATGTGAAAGAGTGCTGTTGTGTTTTTGTATTATTTTCCTAAAATTGTGTTAGCTGGGTTTTTAATGTGTAATATTGGTAGAATATTAACCATTAGATATTCGTGTTCATGCACAAGTGTAGGAAAGTGATGTAATATCCAGAAACGTGCTATTTTGTGTTCCCTCCAAAACTCCATCGAAAGTTTCAGTAAAGCGTCTACCACTTTACTGAATCGACCGACTTGACTCCTGTGACTGTATTGACTTTTACTTAGACTTTGACTAGACTTTAGACCTGACAATACATGAAAACGATGATGAAAATTATAATAGGAGGAATATGGTTTTCCCGCCATATTCCTTACCTTTTTACCTTGTCTGTGGCACAACATACACATCCTTTGTGTCAAGTTGCCAAAAAAGAAGAAAAAAAAAAAAACATTGTCATTAAATAATAATTTGTTCGATAGGTACTTACAATGTACGTATGTTTGTAATTTCACCTGCACTCTTATAATAGCTGAATAAATAATAATAGCTATCAGACATTCAAACCCACATTAGCTGTCATGTTCAATTGTTACCGCCATCTTAAGATGACACTTTAGTTAGTACCCACCCACTTTATTGCGTTTTTACTTTTTTTGCTTTAACATACATTTTTAAATAGATTTTACTTCGTATGTGCGCATAATATCTGGCACTAGCACCACCCATAATTTAATTCTATTTCTAGATAACCAGAATTATACTCTAGAATATCTACTCTAGATGCAGTAGCGTGTAGTATTTTAGTTATAAATTTTGGTTATTCAATATAAGAGAATTTATGGCTAACGCCAAAAGTGGCTACTTTTGGAGCCCGCAAGTCCAAAATCGTCCCCTTCTGGGAATACAGGGCCTTAATTGGACAACTTCATTGTGTACGCTGCCAGCCGCAGACTTTTAGATTTAATTGATGGTAATGGTGTTGCTAGCCTAACGACACTAATAAAACGAAGGCGAAAAGAAAGGAGAATATTTTGGGTGCATTCAATACTAAGTGACAGATTAGAATTTAGGAAAACATCATTGATCATACATTGCATTTTAAACTTCGATATTATCCAGATAAATTTTAATGGAAAAATCCAGATAAAAAGGTGACAATAATCCATATCCATACTTCCATACTAATATTTTTTTATTATGTAATTCGGGGCCGTCTATAGGCTATTCGCCCATATCCTTTTTTTGCTCTCTTTTTATATCAAGGTTTTTCGCACCTTTCGCCTTCGTTTTATTAGTGCCACGATAAAAGCGTGCTTTTTACGCATTTTAATACGCACGTCGCTAGGCTAGCAACACCGTTACCAACTAAATCTAAAAGTCGGCGGCTGGCAGCGTACACGATGAAGTTGTCCAATTAAATTGTGACACTACGCAATTTAGTTTGTACGATAGTCGGCCAACTTGAAATTGTATAGGTATGTGCGGTGGCCCTCTATTCTGTGGTATCGTGTCGTGTCGTTATCGTCGCAGTGTGAAAACGCCCATATAACAAGAAAAAAAAAATACTATTTCCAATATCATATCCATATTCCATATAGAAACTAAAGTTTAGATAAGTAATGAAAATGATTTTATAGTTTAAAAGTTTTACAATGTAACTTGTAAAGGATTATGCTATGACCGCAAATTAGTTTTAATTATAATTTATAACGATGCTAAAGCCGATATGCAGGCTGTTTTTATTAAATTTTCAATAAAATCGACGTCAAACGCCGCTTTGCATACATTAGCAGCACAATAGGCTATTAAATTAGCTACGCCTATAGTATTAAAGGTTTACCAGGAATTTGAAAAACGAACAATATCCAATTAATTATAAGTTATTACAATCCAATTCGATTTAAATAATTCTACATTCAAATATGTAGATTAAAAACTTAAATTAGGAATAATAATTAGAATCCTACGTAAGTAACGTAAGCAATGATTTGATGAGTAACATGTAATGAAAATATACATTGTAATATGTAATAGTACATTGAATGCCAATAAATATTATAAACACTGAGAAAGATTTTTTGAATTAAGATAACATTACCAAACTATACTAAGCACACATATTTTGTTAAAGTCCTCAGGACCATAAGGCTACGTTCAGACGTGCGTGTGTTCTGCGCGTGCTCTGCGCGTGTTCTACTATAGTAGCGTATGGGAAAACACGCGCGCAGCACGCGCTGAATCCGCGCCGACCGCGCGCATGTTTTCCCATACGCTATAGTAGAACACGCGCTGAAACCGTACATCTTTCAGGGGATGAAAAGTATCCAATCTCCTTTCACGGGACTCAAGCTATCTCTATACCAACATTCAGAAAAATTGGTTCACCGGTTTGGGCGTGACGAGGTAACAGACAGACAGACACACTTTTGCATATTTTATGATATAAGTGTGCATTATACTGTTTAAATTCCGATTCTAACCAAAATAATTTTGAAAAGAACACACAAGTAGATCACGGGAAAGGACACCATCTAGGGGGGCTGAGGTTACTTTTTAACGCGAGAAAATGTACGGTTCCCGCAAGGTTCTGTTTTATACGTTTTTGACCAGTTTCTGAGGTTTCCTCACAGTCACAGTAGTTTATCTTTTCGATATCGCTGTTGATTGGTTAAGCTTTTTGCCATAAGCCAATCAAAATCCTTAGGGAATAGATAAACTCCCAACAAAAACCTAATAAGAAGTAGGCATAAGTAACGGTAATTTATAATAGTTTTCAATAAGACTAACCACACTAATAAGACGGTTACCAGTTAAACGCTTAGCAAACACACGTCGGCCCACGCGCCAATTAGGTCCAGTCGAGACACAGAGAGATAGCTGTTCTCTACATTCTATAATGATGTAGAGAGATGAGATAGAGATAGCAAATATTATTAATGTAGAAGTAAAGTGACAACTTAATATAGTAAGGGCCACCGCATATTAGAGACACGACAGTTTTTAGACAATCTTGTTTCACATAGACGAGTCAGCTACACGATTAAAGAAAAACAGTTGTGTCTACCACACGGCGCATACCAAGACGAAACTGTTTTGTCTACGACGACGCAACGCATGCATCAGGCTAGGTAGGTACACCGCCAGACAGTTTTGTCGTTGATGTGCGCGCTCGCATACACTTCAAAGGGAAGCCGACAGTCGTTAGTCAGACTTGTCGCCGTGCAGTTCTTGTACGCATTAGACAACTTTGTCTATTAGACGTTTTGTTTCAAATGTGCGCGTCTAGTACTTTAATCTGTCGTGTCTTTAATGTGTGTCGTCGCTCTAATAGATCCATATTAATAATAATGTAACTAGTAATACGAAAGAGTGTCTGTCTATTACCTCTTTACGCCCAAACCGCTCGAGTTTTGTTCAAAGGTATATAGATACTTTGAGTCCGGGAAAAGGACATAGTATACTTTTTATTCCGGAAAAATATGTGACACTCGCGCGGTAAACGAATTTTGGCGCAACGGAGTTGCGAGCCTTATCTAGTCTGAGCTGATAACATAGAGAGTAGAGAAAGGGATTGGGATTTCTCTAAATAGTATAGGCATTCGTATGTAAAGAAAGTTTAGAATTGGAGTCTACTTCACTAGTTGGGGTTTATTTAGACATGTTGTAATATTTTATGCGAAAGAGTATAATATTATCTATCTTTCTGTTACTCCTTGACGCGTAAAGTGCTTAGCATCAATATTATTTAAAATTTTCCTTTGTCCTTTTTATCATTTGCAATTTTAAATGAAATTGTATCTAGTCTTAAATGTACTTGAATGATATCAAAAAGGACACGGGAAGAAGGGGCAGACAATTAAAACTTAAAACTTAAAAGCAATAAAATAAATCAAAATACAATGATGCAATAGGTATACTTCGAGTTTTGCCAGAATGATTTGATGTAACTGAATGATTTTCCGAGTGATCAGCCGCAGTTCACCGCCGGGGTCGACGACCGCCGCTGACGTAACTCAGTGACACACACCCAATTATTTTTTGCCCAATTCTGGTTTATACCTATTCTTTTTTGGTATTTGTATGTATTTTTGGGGGGTCATGTATATTACCTGAGTCTTGATAGCTACATCAGCCTATTTTTTACTCTTTTTTTACTATAGGTATTTTACTAGATATTGGTAGAACAGCTATTTTTCTATCGAGACGATACCTGTGGTTTTCTTCCTATGTCCTTTTCTGGGATTCGAAGTATCTCAATACCAAAATATGATAAAATCGATTCAGCGGTTTAGCCGCACATACATTCGTATTTATGACATCAGAATAATAATTAAAGGTGTATACTTACTGTATATTGTAATTAAAGGTGTATACTTACTGTATATTGTAATTAAAGGTGTATACTTACTGTATATTGTAATTACTAATTAATCATAATATTATTATTGTTTACTCGACTGCACCAAAAGGAAATAATAAGATTAGCCATTTTAGCAACAATTTACGTAACGTGACAGTAGGTTTTTGTGGTTATGTAATTCTCAGTATTGTTTATTTTCAGCTTCGCTTGAGAGCGTTTGAGGAAAACTGTGCCATTTTCCTACAATTTCTTTATTAAAGTTTGTAATGTAATTTTGAATATTTAATTAATGATATTAATTATAATATCATTATTATAGTAATATTATTGTAATCTTTTTACAACCAATTTCTAAATAGTGGTCACAGGTATAATGAGGTTCATAATTTATAATTAATATAAAAATAAATTGTGTTCTTCGTGCAAACTTTTTAATGTTGTAAAAAATATTATTCGAACATTACATTCATTCATGTTATAAAACGTGAATGAATGTAATACTTTTTTCTAAAACAGTGTTAATACAAGTTAGTACTAACTCATTTAACGCGGATTTTAGTTTCTAGGTGTTACCCAGTGGTAACACCTAGAAACTAAAATCCGCGTTAATTATAATGATTATCACTAGATACATGATGTGGATGAGATAATGAAGAAAATTTTTCCGTAAAAAGTCATGAAGATATCGATATATTTCCGCAAATAGTCATGATGATAGTGATAAACTTCCGCAAATAATCACGATAATAGTGATCTGTTTCCGCAAATAGTGATAATGATAGTGATATATTTCCGCAAATCATCATGATGATAGTGATGAACTTCCACAAATAATCATGATAATAGTGATATATTTCCGCAAATAATCATGATAAAAGTTATCTATTTCCGCAAATAGTGTTGATGATAGTGATACATTTTCGCAAATCATCATGATGATAGTGATATATTTCCGCAAATAGGTCCACGGAAAGTTCATCGTCCGGAATTAGTGAGCGAGTGTTTTTTCTACGGTTTTTGTCGCGCCGCGTGCGTTACCCTCTACTCCGTATTAAATATTCCATTACATTTGGACTAGCAAAAAACAAACAGCTTAATAACGTTGACGCTTTACAAGTGTTAGATAATGTACTCTGAATCTCAAAGATTTGAATGACATTATTAGTAGTCAAAGCTATCAGAAGTGATTTGCATAAGCCGTGAAAAACGTGATAACGAAGCTACAAACAGCATTATCTTTAATGTGAGTAGAATGTAGATAAAGTCATACCATGCTATTGTATATTACGAATAAATATAATATAAATAAGGAAACATTAAAAGAAATGTTTCATGTATACTTAGGTATTTTACACAACCACGTGCGGGCTCTACCCAATACCCATTATTATATTTAGTAGCAATTGGTTAACACATAATATGAAACGTAAATCTGTGCGGATCGTTAAAACGCGCTTCTACGAAACTTCATAAAGTTGGAGCGTAACGCTTTTATACGCGAGCGTACGCTTTGATGTGACGGCGGCATTAGCCTGGAGTCGGCCGCGACGCAATTCATACTATATTATATTTGTACGATTACTAGGAATACTTTATTACTATTGACTGTGTACTTTTATGCCAAGCTGAACGTGCTATTAAACGTTATTGTTTAATAATGGTACTAAAAGAATCTTAATAAATATGATTAGATACATCTAAGAACTTAAACCATGTAGATATTAGTAAAGTTAAATAAAATTCAAGTAATGAAATGCTAATAATAATGAATTAAAACGCTGAAACACGTTAAACTAAATATAATTCATATTTAACTTCAAAGGTTAAAAGTTGCATATTTTGTAACTTTTAACTTTTGAGTAAGTTTATGTACAAAAACGCTGTACTAGGTTGACATCTTTATGTAACAAGTTTTTTGTAAGGAAGTAACAAACAGTCCCACTAAATAATCGTCTTTATAATATTATTAGTAATAAACATTAATTAATAATTATAAACAAATCAAGCCCCGTACGAGCACCGGTGATCGCGACGACAATAGAATACAATGACACACTAGAATCCCCGATCGAAGGATTAATATGATGTTAAAAATATAAAAACTGAACTCTATTAATATTAGATAAAGTTCATGTGGCGTAAAAAGTGTTGAAACAATGTGTAACGGAAGGAGAGGCGATTTCACGCGCGAGGCGCGGCGTTTTGAAGGGCAGGCCATAGATGTAGCATAGTACAGATGTGGCGAGAGAATACGAGGGTTTTAAAGGTTAAAGTATTTAAAAATATATATCTACAGCCAATCATAGTGCCTCCAACTTTTTCAAGTCGGTTAAAAACATAAGTAAATTGGTGTCCGCAGCTTCGTTCACCCAGAAATTACTTTATCCTGGAGTTTTTTCTTTTGTGAAAAATGTAGCTTATGTCTGAAAGGACAAACAAGATTTTTCACTAGAACGGGAAATTGGGACTCCAAAGTATCTCCATGGAAATCTTTAGGGGTTTAACTTTAGTCAGTTTATTTACAAAGCATTTGTAAAATGCATTACGTTATGTTTCTCGCGTTTTTTTATTAGGGTTCCTTACCCAAAGGGTAAAAACGGGACCCTATTACTGAGACTTCGGTGTCTGTCCGTCTGTTCGTCTGTCTCCAGGCTGTAAATCAAGAACGGTAATAGCTAGAGAGTTGAAATTTTCACAGATTATGTATTTCTGTTGTCGCTATAACAACAAATACTAAAAACAAAATAAATTAAATATTTAAGCCCCCCCTAAATATATATCCCATACAACAAACGTAATTTTTCAAACATTTTTTGCTCAGTATCAATCATGACAACAGGTAGGCACTTGAAATTTTCACAAAAGCCTTAATTATATGTGTAATTAATTAATTAATAATAATGTTTAAATAAAATAAAAATTTAAGTGGGGCTCCCATACAAAAAACACAATTTTTGGCCTATTTTTGCTCTATAACGGTACGGAACCTTTCGTGCGCGAGTTCGACTCGCACTTGGCCGATTATTATTTCTTCCATGATTTAGGAACTTCGCAAAACGTACGCTTTATAATAAAAATTGATTTTTAAAGATTCCTTTTAAAATATTAAATTGAAATGTCGTAAAACACATGTAAACAAATCTCACTGCAAATGTTACAGTGTGTCACCTCTATCCTTCACTCTACGGTCTCCCCTACGACCTTGGCGGAGGGTTGTGCCCCACTAGTTTGCCGTAGTACAATGCCGAATAGATTGAGGGCCACTTACTCCGCTGCATGTGATCATTTTGTGTTATATTTGGTTGTTATTATCTATTTGTGTTTTGTGATGTTAGGATTAATGACAAGCGACTTTACTGTGTTTATTTTTAGAATTCCTAATGTTATAAAGTCGAAATTTGTACTCTCTTCTCTTCTTTCTTAACTAAGCGGATTTTGATTAAATTTAGCATAGAAGTAGTCTAGGTTCAAGACTATACACTTACTGTTTTACGGATTACCTAAACTTATTACTCGAGACAAAACCTAGGGGTAAATGCTTGTTAAAACTATGTTTGTCATTTTTTCAGGGCCAATACAACTAAAATTCTAACGTGGGCACAGAATACATATTAGTTGACGTGGGTAGAAGCAAAAATCAATTTTCCTTATCTACTAATGCACCTGCATTATAAAGTGACTCATATTGATTTTATGGACGTAAAAAAGCAGATACCTTACAATTTTAGAAGCATTACTAATAAAAAATTAAAAGTAAATATACGCCCTGAGCTTTCCCTAAAAGCATTATTGTATGAATTTTGAAAGTGTGTCAGTCTGTCTGTCTGTTACCTCTTCACGCCCAACCCTTTTCCCGGGACCTTTGAGACCCGGTAAAGGACATAGGATACTTTTTATCCCGAAAAAATATACGGTTCCCGTACGATACAAGAATTTTGACGTAACGGAGTTGCGGTCGTCATCTAGTTGTTGAATATTTGAAACTGTCCTCAAAACTCGGAGGTAAACAACCTCCAACGTTCTACGAGTATTGGGACAGCATGAATGAACTCTTAAGTTTACGACTTACGGCTTGTACTAGGAGAGTATCGACCCTATAGACTTATAGAATCTATACTATAGTAGGTATCAAGATTAGTACCTGGAAACCTGGAATTACCAAGCTCGAAGTTTGAGACACAAAAAACTAAGTAGGACTTATCTAGACTATTTTTTCCCTAAATAATATACATAATATCGTAGTTTTATACAGGCGATAACACGAAAGAAATTATGAAATAAAACATAAAATAAACAGACTAACGCAGTAGGGATACGATTTGGATGCAACATCTAAAATGAAGTACGCATGTATAACGATTAACGACGCCCTAAAGCAGTGGTTCCCAACCTGGGGGTAATTACCCCCGCGGGGGTAAAATAGCTATTCTAAAGGGGTAACTAAAATAAATGAATTGGCAGAAAAAAAATAATAAACTGTACATTTTGGAGAAAAACAGCTACAGAATACCCTATCATTGCAGACAGAGATCTGAAAATATTGGTACCGTTAGCTACCACTTGTAAATGCGAGAGCGGCCTCTCAACTCTGGTAACATTTAAAAAAAGGCAAGAAACCGTCTGAACGTCGAGCATGATATGAGATATACTAATACAAACAAATAATAAAACTTGCGAATGTACTAATACAAATTTATAAAGTTGTTTTTAATTGGGGGGGGGGGGGGGGGGGGGTAAAATCAGTTTCTCTAAAAGGTCATAGGGGTAACAGCTCTAAAAAGGTTGGGAACCACTGCCCTAAAGCTTTTTCACTACAAATTAAATTAATTTGAAACGCGGGACTCCCGTATATGAAAAATAAAAATCACCAGTTGCGTACCGCAAATGTAAAGAACAACTATTATGCTTAGCACAAACCTACGCGACCACGCGACTGCGAAGCGGCAGCGTCAATACAAAACACACATTTGACAAATAAAAGTTGTCAAATGTGTGTTTTGTATTGACGCCGCCGCTTCGCAGTCGCGTGGTCGCGTAGGTTTGTGCAAAGCATTACTGAAAATACCGACCGAACAGCAAATAGCGTTACATCAACGAAATTGTGCAAATCCGACGTCGAAACTCAATGATTTAGAGCGAAGTGGCAGAGTTAAACGCAGAGAGCCATAGAAATGTGCACTTTATTCGAGCGCTACAGCTATGCAAATTGAAACTTTTGTAACGACATGAATAACTTGTTCATTTTCTTTATTTTCTTTTAAAAGGATATTGCTCTTTAGTTTTATTGTTGATACTAAGATAATCGAAAAGATGCTGTTAATCATTTGTGTATTAATATGCGTTTAGAATACTTAAGATAATTAATTTAAACGTATAAATTACTATTGAAATACGAACGGTTGAAGTTTATATAATTTAATTTTCGAGATATAGATTAGTTTTGTGTGTTGAAATAAATTAAGAATATGTTAAGAGCGCGTACCCGCCAATAAACTTTTCAGTTTGGCGGGGAACTAGTTTAAGCAACTTTTCATTATTGTTATGGAATAAACGATAAAAAAAAAGAACCGACAGAAACAATTCTATGACAAGGGTTACACGGTCAATCTGGCATCAGTTCAGTCCATCAATCTGTGATTAACGCCAGGCTGATGACCGAAAAGTACTGTATAATAAAAAAATGATCAGTCCATCAATCCGTGGGTTAGACGTTCAGTTTCGCATCAATCTTACCAGATTGATACCAGATTGATGGGCTGCCGGCTGAACTGATGAGAAACTGAGCGTGTGAGTGTGTGACCTACGTATATCGGTTCGATTATTTTAATTTTCTTTAAGATATTATGAAATTCGAGCTCGAGAGGCATTGAAAGACACCGAACTTTATTGGCAAGAACTATTTAGCAATAACAAATAATGATATTATTTTACTTACTAAATTAGGCGCAGCGCAGACGACAGACTATCCGTGACGCACTTTTTGTCTGTGGAAATAGAACCTATGCAATTATATGCGGATTTTTTGCGCGTCGTGTGCGCTACTGCATATATATAATTGCATAGGTTCTATTTCCCACAGACTAAAAAGTGCGTCACGGATAGTCTGTCGTCTGCGCTGCGCTTTATCGTCCTTTATTATTAATAATAATAATTGTGTTAGATCCTAGGGCGATTGGCAAGAAATTATATCTATTAACGTCTTTTATTACGTACCTACACATGAATTAAGCAAAAAGAAAATAACATACGACATATACGGCGCTAACATAATTTTATATCATTCCTCGTCCCTTCGTTATATACGGTATTGTACGTCATAATGACCAGTACGTCTACTAATAATAACTTGTGAGTTGTGAGTTGCGACCGAATTCCTAATGCGTAGAATATTCGTGTCACAAAACAGCTGTATGGGACAATAGTCAATAATCTAATAAATAGTTCGCAGCTCGGTAAATTCTTTTTGTTCGGTATACATAAATGTATGAGCTAGCGTCTCATCGATGTCCGAAGCCGGCGCCGACGGCTCAGTGTTGCCAATTTATTAGGTTTTCCCGAAAAAACGACAAATTATTTTACTTTAAAACAGGAGTAAATAAGGGGGAATCGCTCATCTAACAACACTGAAGCTGAAGGAGCTCAGTAAAGTTATCAGTAAAATCAGTATTTTCTCTAGATTTAAAAAATCGCTATGTTAATAGCATGAACTCTACATAATGATTACAATACCTACTGAAAGGAAGGTTTGTAAAGGGGTACTTAAAAGACAGCCTAAACATTATTTCGAAATTACTTAGTTACGTGTAAAATGTCTCCAAAACAGACGAACTAGCTTTAATTTTGACCTGAGATTTAGCAGCAATAAATCGACATCCGAATATTCCGCTAAGCGCATGTGTAACGTGATTTGGGGCAATAGTGAGCTTGGAGTTGGCAACACTGATCCTACTTCCACTGAGCAGACGTTTGACTGATCGCTGGCTGTTATTACGCATCACGATATGGTAATGCCAACAGTCAGACACGATCTCGACAAAAATATTTTGCATAAGCAAGTGACAGACTTCGAACTTTAGTTCGATTTTAGAACTAGTAAAACGTTACTAGCTCCTTTTAATAGAAAAATCCACACTGGGAACAATATTTTACCTGGACCTACAGTGTTTTGCCCTTGTCCGATACCATAATATAAAAGTGACTTAACAAACAAGAACAAAATATATATTGCAAAACTATGACGCTTTAAACAGCTTTTTTGAACTATGAGAAAAAGAGAGAAAATTAATTTTTGGTGCGAAAATTATTTATTTCGCTGGCTACACCATGTTATATTTATGGAGTAACAGTAGTAAAATATACTTTGCGAATTTAAAATAAAGCAAATATTAACATGTTATTCCGCAGTCGGTATTAGGTATGCAAATGAAATCAATTTCAAGGCAGGGTTATAACTGCCTGCATTCTGCAAGGATTATAGTCTGTAATACAACACTGGAATTTTACTGCTATTTGTTACTACTACAGATACAATGCTAGGGTTGGCAAAATATGCATCAGCCTAAATTTTAGCTAAGCTATGAAATTTCTTTAAAAATAATTCGACAGATTCGCATGTTTGCAATGATAATAAAAATACAATTTGCCATCCCATGATTTCGCTCTCATAAACCTGCATTTTCCGAAATATTGGACCATAAATCATAATACATGACAACCCTAACAATATAGGGCAGTTATTTAGAAGCTTAGGTATAAATACAGTATGTAACTAGCGGTAGATTAACTTACCAGTGTTTCTCAAGTCAAACTCGCTCAACAAATTTAACAGCACGCCCTTAATTTTTTGCCACTTAAAGCTATCTGCAAACGCGTGCGTGCGTGCTCAATTCTCGCATCTATTCTGAAGGTGGTCTACTGTATTTATCGTGTGGTATGATCGTATTGGAGACCGTTACATAACCGGGCATTAAAACCATCGGCTCGGCAGAATGCCTTTTATTGGGATTTCGTCTTTGAGCAAAGGTTATGAGCTTGTAATGTTTGGTCTGACTAAGGCTATAATATTGTAGCCTATGATCGCTTTAATGCTAGTTTGTATGTCTGAAGAGTAAGGTTGTTATAAACCCCTATCATATATTTTTTAAGAGCTTGGCTACACAAAATTATTTAGCCTGCAACATTTTTGGTTATTTTAAGGCTATTTATATAAATATTTTGTACCCTATAATCACTTTTATACTGGTAAATTATAAAAGCAAGGTAAGTAAGGTAAGATTTAACAGAGAACAGTTATGCCATGTTAAATTAGTAACCTTTCTTAATATCTTTCTATTTGTAGTTATCTCATTATTTGTAGCCTACAATCGATTTAGTGTTAATTAAACTAAAGATTATTCTACGTTATATCTTAGTAACTACACGGTATTAAATTATACAGCCTATGTAGATATAGTTAATGGTCTGGTAATAATTAGTAGCCTATGTGCTGATGGTTTCACAGGCAGTTAATCTGTTTATCTGTTTGTACTTGAATCCTAGTTGTTAATTGGAGCTTGAAAGCATTCGGTCTGAATTTAGAACAACGAATGAACGCTGCATTAGTCTGTGGGAAACAGGGACAGAAACCTTAGTTAACTGCGTAAATAAATCTAAGTTGTCTACGTATAGGCTGCACTCAACTTTTAGATCGCTAGGCTTTTGTCTGGAATTTTATTAAGAAAAAGACCTATCATAGCGCTGTATTACTATTAGCACAGAATATATATTAGTTGTACCAACAGTGTGTTGTACCAACAGTTAGACAGTGTGGAAAAAGCGACGGAAAAAATCTATGTCAGACTGGTCCAGGCTGCGCATAATTTAAGGATCGAGGCTCTGGTTTAGTTGCACTCTATGATTATAAAATAACACAACAAGACGCGTCTTAAAACAACTAAAAGTTATTTTGAAGTAAACCACTGTAAAATTAAAAGTCTAATACCAAGATCTACAAAATATTAAAGTGATATTTCTTTGCGTTTATATTTAGCTCGCCCTAAATAGAACAAACACTAACAGGAGCTGTATAATTTAGGGTTTCTCGGTATTATATTGAGGTCGGTTGAAATTACTTTTTTGTGGCTCTTTCGAAACGGGTCGGATTTCAAACAGTTGGAAATTGATACTTGATATCATAATTCCATTAGTTCCGCCACTAGACTACTGTTTTTAACCGCTCTATGTTATTGGAGTCTTTTTCTAATTGGTAGTTTTAGGAAAAATACTCGGAAGGTAGCCAACAAAGTTGCCGCTTGACCAGTACCAAAAGTTTGGGTTTGCACCACAACATATTGAAACACCAAGTGACCGCAACGACTGCGGACTGGGACACGTATAATATTATGTGCGTGTATGGGGGTACGATTTATCAGCGTTGATGCCTGATCGAGAGGCAGCCGTAGTAAACAGAAATGAATAAGGTTTTATGCATACTCAGTACTCTGGTGAAGTAATTATAACAGGCACAAATTAGGCAATAAATAGCAAATAATTTACCTACACAGACATAGCCACAATATAAATAGATCAAGTAGACCCGAATCAGCCGCGCTTACCACGTAAGCGTAATTTCAGATAACTTTATTAATAACTAGTATTGTAGTGGCACGTCTCGGTAAACTTGTTTCTGTACTGATTGAGATTTTACGGACACGGTTGATTTATTGTTTTAAGGGCCGAGTTATTCCACCTTACTCAATTAGCAAAATAATCCCAAATTAAAATAATCTTGCATATGTGTTTCGATTTCAAGGACACCTCTGACTTAGTCTACTATATATTTTATACTATTAAAGCTAAAGCAAGATTTCAAGGGCACATCTCAGTTAGTCTACTGTATAAACCTATAGTATGTCCGGCTAATTTGGCCCGGGGTCGTCGCTCTCGGATCTGTGTTAGCGGGTCGCGCCGAATTTCATTACCCAGTACCCACTATGTACATTGTAGGGGGTTTTCGACCTTGTTTATTGTTCATTGCATAGATTTAAGGCTAAAAGGTTGGCTTACTTTGAAAATAAAAACTAGAAACAACAATGATATTATAAGTTTCAACACTTACGGATTTTGTCGCGGAGCACTTAAATTAATCCCGACGTTTCGGCTGCTTTACAGCTGCCGTGGTCACGGGCGGGCCGTGGTCAGTCCGCCCGTGACCACGGCCGCTGTAAAGCAGCCGAAACGTCGGGATTTCCGTAAGTGTTTAAACTTATAATATCATGAGTGATACTCGCGAAAACTTAAGAAATCATTATAGAAACAACAAATTTACACCATGAACACAGATTACTAAATAATTACTACTACGAAATGGAAGAGAGTGGAAGTTTGGTATCAATAATATAATTATAAATAAAATTAGGGAACCTAAATAAGAAAAAAATATAAAGATTATTAAATTCACTTAAATAACTTAGTGAAGTTGTTTAATCCTTCAAACACCATAAGAGCACCGGTGATCGCGACAACAATAGAATACAATAGCATTTCCAAGAATCCACGATCGAAGGATTAAAATAAACTTTGAAAGAAAAAAACAAGTCATAGCAAATTCAAAACACAGTACAAAATCAACCCCAGCCTATACTTAACAATGTGTGTGGTGGCCTTTTGCATGACGACAAAATGTTCGCACATATTTACTACAACTACATATTTAATAAACCTAATACATACCTATCTACGTTAGATAATTGAGAATTTCCGATAAATCTCTCGATTGGGAACAAAAAACCCGCTCTCGATGTTCTCGACCGGGGACGTAAAATGGAGGGAAAAAACCCGCGCAAACCCGCCACTGCCTCTTAGGCACGGAGTACAGAGAATTGTATACTATTGTAGGTATAGGCAGGCCTGTCTCACTTCCATACAAACGGCGCGGAATCGCCGAGATATTTACCTACTATTCTGGAAAACAACCTAATTTCAACCTTTTGCATAGCGTTTAGCGTTCATAGTACAATAACTGTCTGCCGTCTCGCTCCAATCTGCCAGGGCTGTCAAGCGAGCGGCGCGGCGGCGCGGCGGCGCGGGCCGGGTACTATTACTTTTGTTTCGCGGATGTGTGCGCTGCGTATGCGACAAGACGAGCGAGTGCCAGCCTATTGAGACTAGTCCGGTGACCGGACGCTTGCGTTTATCATACCTAAACTCGGGAGTAAGACTTCTGTAAGGTACTATTATGTATTCTGTGGTATAGGTAGGTAGGTAGGTATATACTCATTGTAGGTACACGAGAGGTATTCAGACTATATCTAGATTCTAGACCTCATGAAGTAAGACTTAGTAGATGTTGCTGCAGCTCGCTTTGCGCATAGTAAAATTTTTGCGAATAAAACCATCATAATCTGATAGTAATATTAGAAATACGAAAGTGTGTCTGTGCCTCTTCACGATTGTGAGTGAACCGATTTTGCTGAAATTTAGTATGGAAACCCTTTGAGTCCCGGGAAATGACAGGATGCTTTTTCCCCTCGGGAAAATATACGGTTCCTGCGCAATAATAAACGTATTTTGGCGCAACGGAATGGGGATTGTCCATTTTTTTTAATTTTGCTCATTACAAAAAATTTCGAGGAATAAGGTCAGTGATCGTTTTTCTGTATATAAACGAAAAAAATACCCATTAGTTACTTATATTTTTGAACAAATATGTTTAACCTTAGTTTGACCTTCAATGGCGTTAAATCAGCAATAAATTCGACCAACATTACGTTTCGAACTTTTGGTAAGCTTCTCGTATCAGCTTTCACATAATGAAAACTTGCATTTGACGAACCAGCCATTATAAATAAGATTGAAAGGAATTAAAACATACAGCAGAGGTCAATTGGCCGCCGATGATGACGTCAAGGCGAAACTTTAAAAATTTATTGAGAAAAAACTAGCCAATTAATTTCAAAATTATTTAATTTATATTCTTAAAATACCCTATTTTAACGAAAAAAAAAAATAAAAAGTACATGTGATTTTTTTTGGACAATGTCCATTGCGGGCGTCATCTATATCACACTGGTATTATGTAAGTCCTTTCCGGAACTTAAAGTATCTCCACATTTTTTAAACAACTTCTTTTTATTCTCAACTAGTTGTCCCGGTGAACTTCGTGTCACTTTAAAACCTTCCCTGGACTTCTACGAATATTTTAAGACTAAAATCAGCCCAATCCGTTCAGCCGTTTTCGAGTTTTAGCGCGACTAACACATTTGAAAATCCAATTTTTATATATATAGATATCTCTCAAAATACTAAATCTTTGTCTCGTGTACGTGTAAATTAAATAAAAAATCGTGTAGAATAAAAAATACACGCGCGCTACCACCAACCAAGTCCATAGAGTTGCAAGTAATCTCAATAAACCTAAGATAATTTCAAAATTATAAATAAAATAGCAACAAGTTTACTACCAACATTTCTATTTGTATTCACGATAAGAATCCCATTTCGGTAGTCATGAATAAAATACCTAAATAATCTTTATTACTATGCTAATTCGAATATTATGTTGATAATGTTTCCTTTGAGTAACTCTATACTGGCTAGACTAATTATTTTGATTATGTTTTGCGATGATAGACAGTAAATACCTTTTTAGAAGTGAGTTTAAAATACAGTGAATACCACACATAATAATTATATTATAAAGGCGTAATTTTGTGATGTTGTCCACGTGAAAACTATAAAGAATGAATATTTGGCATGGTAGAGTTCCTATGGGATACTGTTATAGCTAGGTTTTTGCCCGCGGTGGACATTACTAGTAAAAGCTATCCTGTTTTTGTAACAGGCTAGCTTTTCTTATCGTCGCATCGTTGAAAAAATTTAAAAAATGTGATATTGAATGAAAATTAAAATATTATACATACTTATTATAATAATTAAAATGCCATTAATAACCGACTTCCAAAAAGAACGACGTTATATTTTCGTCTGTGGATACTTTACTATGAATACATCTCGATATTATGATATCACTTTTAAAGTTCATACAAACATCAGTCGCTTGAAGACGGCCATAAAAAAGTATTAGAATTCAAAACCCGCGTGCCAGGTGCCAAATCTGAGACAGCCGGAGAATTTTAAACAACTTCATTGTTTTATTGATAGTCTTGTATAGTTTAGTTGACGTGAGTCCTGGAGAAGTCAGATTGAAACCACGGTCAGAGTAGACAGAATTAACGGTCAAAAAGTTCGGTGTAAAAAGTAATTGTTACTGAAATACTAATAATAATATTACAAATGCGAAAGTGTGTCTGTCTGTTAGATCTTCATGCCCAAACCACTGCACCGATTTAACTGGGTATGGAGTTACTTTGAGTCCCGGGAAAGGATATAGGATACTTTATATCCCGGAAAAATGTACGGTTCCCACGCTATAAACTATTTTTTGCGCAACGAGTTGCGGGCATCATCTAGTTCAAATAGTACTTGTACTAATATGTATTCTGTGGATATAATAATATAGATTTTGGGCCAGAATGCACGGTTGCCGCGCGATAAACTATTTTCGACGCAACGAAGTTGCGGGCAACAACTAACAAGTTATTTAAGGCGACGTCTTGATAATTTGGCTGTAGCAATATCGATTTTTCTCGGCAATGACTAAAGCTAAGAAATTAAAGTTCATTGTCAGTATTCATCATGTCTTTGTCTTTGAATTACCTATAGCATAACACGATTGGTCAACTTTTATAACACAGAATAATTAATCAAAAATACCTCTATGAAAACAGGGATTCTAATTTTTCCAACAGAGGAGAGTGATTTGAAAGCTTATTCCAAAATTTGTACATAGATTAGTTCAAGCATACACTATAATTTGCCCATAGCTTATATGAAATATATTTATGGTTTTTAAATTACGCGACAAAAACCATTGTGTCGCTTACGCTCTTTCCATTTCTGTTTTCTATGAGAGTCCGGCCCGGCCTCTCATAGAAAACAAGCGATAACATATCCAAAACAATTTTTTACTTTAACGCGGCGTCACCTTAAAGCTTGTTAAAAACTCTAGACTGCTATCGCGCGCATCGCAATTCGCATGGCTATCATAGAAACGGTTTCCACTTTCCACACATCATAGAAAGAGTTTCCACATAAGAATAGATAGAGTAGATATAAAGACTTATAGTGGTAAATCTGTCATTTTGTCCCTAAAATCTGTCAGTATTTCTTCTGCGTAATGTAGTAATAACCTGAAGGTTAAAGTTAACGACTCATTAAATCGTAACCCTACGGTGTGTATTGGCAGCCGAACAATCGACTAGAATATGTCGCCCAAGGCACTAGGTTAATAGTTGGCGGAGGTGCCAATAACGCCTTTTATATTCATACCTATTCGATAAACGACACATATAGAAATCGTATATTATATTATATCAATACAGTAGTGAAATCAAAACTTAAGAAGAATCCATGCTAATATTACAAATGCGGTACTGCGGAAGTCATCTAGTCTATATCTATATAACTAAGTATATATATTATACAAAACTCAAAGGTGACTGACTGACATGGTGATCTATCAACGCACAGCCCAAACCACTGGACGGATCGGGCTGAAATTTTGCATGCAGGCAGATGTTATGACGTAAGGATTTTGATAAATTCCTAACCCCAAGGGGTTAAATTAGGGGATGAAAGTATGTAAATAATAATACTTCTTAACGCGAGCGAAGCCTCGGGCAAAAGCTCGTATTTTATAAAAACAAAAGAACCGAATTAGGTACAAAACAAAAAATATTTTCTCCGATTCTTTAAAAATGAAACCAAAAATTAAATGTCTAAATTATATATTATGTACAAATTAAATTCACCAGCCACTTAAAATCGAACACGATACCGACAGAATCGTAAAATTTTCGGCCATTTGAATATACAAATCAATTTAAATGTAAATGTCGCGATTTTTGGTATTGTTTTTTTAATGTATAAGGTAAACGTAGATAAATTATTCATACTGATCGGTATCGGCGAGGCCAGAGGCATGATATTTAGTTTTATTGACTGAGTAGCTAGACTTGACGCTACCTCACTTTAGTATAACTAGCTATTTGACCGAGCTTTGCTCGGTATTCGATAAAACACGAATAAAATGTCATTTTCTAAAAATGATTCCTAGCTAGATCGATTTATCGCCCCCGAAATCCCTATATACTTTTCATGAATATCGTTGGAGCCGATTCCGAGATTCCAATTATACCTATACAAGAATTGCTCGTTTAAAGATATAAGATAATTTCTCTATGGTCATCAAACATCAAACATACTTTGAATTAATTTCGATCTATAGAGTCAATGATATACTAAGGAAACGTAACTCACACATCTACCGATTTCGGTTATTTTACACATTCACAATTTGCACAGCAATGATACCGTAACCACGGAATCATCTGAAATATCACAAATCTCTACTTAGAATCTAAGTAGAACTCTAAGTATAATGATAAATATATTTACAAAAGGCACGACATAAAAAAATCCTAAAGGTCCAGGTGCATTTTGCAAACAAAACACAATCTTTTATAATAATTATTATGTTTATTACAAAGACCGTTATCCTGGCGCTTATAATATAAAGGAAAACTGTGTCTAGAAGCCACACCCGGAAATAGTCTATTTAAACTTCCATAAAGTTGTTCCTGGTTAGAAAAATATGTGTAAAAGATAAACTGTATATATAATAATAATAAATATTGCGTTGCTATTTTAAGCAGTTACATAAATAACTCTTTAAATACTCGCAAAAAATGTAGGCGTTGCCTTGATTCTCGTGAGCACTAATACAATATTTGTGAAGGAAGTTGACTGGAGACGGAAGAACTGACAAGGTGACTACAATAATATGATCTGACTGAACACACGATGCTTGAGCGTTTGACGGCAAATTCTGACAGGTGAATAGGTCATATTCTGACATATTATGGTTGACTAAATGACAATTGTCATATGCAATGTAGTATGCAAAACACTGTTTCCGCTTGCTTTTCTTTGTGTTTTTCAGTGTGTTTAGAAATAAGTGTTAAAGCAAGTGTAAGTGTAAAAGCTCAATTTTTATATTTTGCAGAGAGCCATCTCCATAAATGACATTCCAAAAAGAATTCTAAGTGTAATTCACACTAAATATTTGTCAAAATAGTTAGTAAATGTATGTTGTGTAATGTGTATGTGTAACATTTTTGAGGTGGCAGAATAGTTTATTTTATTTTTTATTTTAAATAGTTTTCAGTAACTGCGAGCTTTTATATTATGTATTTATTATGTATCGAGCTTTTATATCTTAGTAAGTATAATTCAAAAACTGTCGCGTATTTTAAAAATAATGAATGAAAGGGCCAGTAATAATAACAAAAAATTGAACCCGACTTCCAAGGTAAAAACAATATTCTTAAAATGATCTAAAAAGTATAAAATAATTCTTATTCTAGATTAATAGTGCCATTATCTAAATTCGACTAAATCTCAACGAATTCTGTACTCAATTTTCATTCGTTTGAAGTCGGTACCAGCCCAGAACTGAGATACTTGACGTCGAACTTAGCCAGTACCGACTTCAAAAGAATGAAAATTGAGTACAGAATTCGTTGAGATTTAGTCGAATTTAGATAAAGGCACTATTAATCTAGAATAAGAATTATTTTATACTTTTTAGATCATTTTAAGAATATTGTTTTTACCTTGGAAGTCGGGTTCAATTTTTTGTTAAAAAATAATAATTTCACTCTTTTTAGTTATATACAAGAGAAGGCTTTATGCGTAGATAACCAATACAAATATTAACTATCCATATTATATTACTGTAATCGAAATTGTGGTAAATACTTGCAGTTATCTAAGCGATGCTGCAATTTCCAAACTTTTATCTTTAAAGGTTCAGGAGTTCTGTTCAGTGCCTTTGGACCAAGAGACACCTTCGTATGAAATTTATCTTATTCGTTACATATGTTTAAGTTACTAGAAACAACATTTTAACCACTATGAGTGTTTTGATAAATTTCAAGGATTTCCCTCGATTGCTCATAGATCCCATCATCAGTTCACCACTTTCATAATTGTTATACCAAATTAAGATTATATCTTATACAAAAACACAAGAATTTTTAAAATCGGTCCAAAAACAGCGAAATAATCATCAAAACATCTGCTTCGATGCAAAATATCACGAAAAGTACCAATAATGGGGTCATAGTGTGATGTAGTATAATTATGGTTAGATCCATAGTATAATTATGGTTGCGATGATGATGATCAATCAAATTGATGTGTTGGCTTATGCTTTCAGTTGTTTAAACAACGCCGAAATCCTCGAACCTGTATCTATAAGGATTCAAAAGTTCTGTTCGGTACCTTCGGATCCAGGGTATAACCTGGTGCAAAGTTTTACTTTTTGGTAGCATCTACCTCGAACGCTTCTGAAAAAATCGAAATCCCTATATGTTTCCATACTAATTTCAAGGAGTCCCCTCGATTCCTCATGGATCCCATCATCAGATCCCCACTTTTGTGAACATGGTACCAAATTCGGATTCAACCCTGTACAACGACAAAAGAATAATGAAATTCGGTCCACAAACGGCGAAGTTATGGTTGAACATACAAAAAAAAATATACAGACGAACATATTATAACCTCCTCCTTTTTGGAAGTCGGTTAAAAATATAACACTACTTAATAGGCGGTATACGTTAGCACATAATAAAGCTCGTTAATTTACAGTTTTACAGCGTTTATGGCGCGCTCGCGTGCTGCTTTTGCTCTCTTTAAGTCAAATAAAGTTATACGAATTTAATCAGTTATATTTATTTGGCTGTAGAAATGAATATGTGAAATAGAGCTATTAAAGCCAGAAAGTATTTTAATTGTTTCAGTATTAAGAACTTTTTTAGTTTTTTTAGCTTTCTGTTTTAGGTAGTCAGTTGAAATTAAATAGTTATTTTAATTAAACATCTTTTTGGCTATACCTACAGTCTACACTCTACAGGAAACATAAGGAAATCAATTAAGTTTTATAAATTATTCATTATAAAAATATATACACGGAAAATCACTTACAAACTAGCCGTCTGAAACGTTCACACAATTTGTATGGGCTATTTATAGTGCACCCAAAATATCTCCTATTAATTTGGGTAAACATTTTTTGAAGTCCCTCTTTAAAGTTCCTAACGCGCGGTTGAAAGGTTTACAACGATATAAATAGTTTGTTACAGATGCTATACTAATCATAAATTTGTAACAAATTCCACCTACACTTATGAAGAGAAAAGATTTGTTGTAATAAAATTAGCTTGAATTCTACTGGACCGAATTTTATGGTATTAGGCAGACCGCAGAGATAATAGTCGATAACAAAAAGTAGCATAGGCTTTGATCGTGCGAAATGCAATTGTCATTTTACGCAATAAAATCGCAGGCAGATTAAAGTCGTAAAAAAACTTGAGAGAGTAGATATAAGAAAAAAAAGCGCACAGCATTGGGAATGTGAGCTTAAAGCATCAGTAATCAGTATATTGAGTTCTTTTTTAACTTTCAAATTGCCTATTAAATCTTAAAATATAGTTGATATCTTTTAATTTGTATTATCTTTATTTAAACAATTACGTTTTAAAATCACAAGGTTTTCATTTAGCATGCAGTGCATATTATGCAAATTTTTATTGTTATGTCACTTATTTACATTTCACGGCAACGCGATAAAAACTATTTATATAATTAAATATATTCAAGCATAATAATCACTGCTTTGCACTATAAAGTCTTAAAATATATAAATTCAAATTAGGAATTAATTGAAAACATGTAATTAATTAAAAAAGAAACAAATTCGAATTACAAAAAAATTCAAACTTCGAGATATCTTATCCGTTGTTGTTGACATAGTTAAGATAGGAGCACAGTAGTGCATATAGATAGTAAACAAAGCTCTTACTTGCGTAAAGTTTCTTCCAAGACATGTCTGCGCCGTGTCTGCGTGACAAGTGGGCTATCATATCATATCGGGTGATAAGACGAGGCCGCTGCAAATTCGCGAGCTCTACGCGCGGCCTTCGCGAGAATTAGTGATTTACATAACGCATTAACGTACACACTTATGATTTGTTAAAAACGTGGCATTGATAACCTCTTTGTTGCAGCGTGTTGTTTCAATGCTGCAGTCGTTGCGGTCAATTCTTTAAAACATAATAAATCCTAAGTGGGTAAGACTATAGGTGGATCAGACTTCAAGCAATCGAAAAGTTGTCAGTACATTAAACTTCGGCTTCCAATAAGTCTGAGCTTTCAGTAACCTTATTAAGTGTAGCAATCTTCACATTAGTTTTAACACTAAAATTTTAAAGCATAGCTCCTCTTTTTTGATAAAATGCGCCACTTCAAATTAAAAATCGATACTTTTTGGTGACTAATCAAATTGTGGTGCTAATCACTAATTAGTAATTTCTAATTACTCACTCAAAATAACCGAGTGCGTACAATCATCGGATGTTGATAGCGCGATAGCGAGAGCTCTGACGCAACACGAGGAACTTGTTATGAGGAAGCTTAACATTCTGATTACTTGCCGAATTTGTTTATTGACTGCATGAGCGTGCGTTTTTTTAATCACTAAAATTATTTGTGTTTTACTGGCAGAGACGATTATTATTTACATTAGCTGTAATTAAATGACGAATCTGATATAAGCCTCATTCATAATTATCTGTCAAACTCTACATTAAATTAAAACTTAATCGTCATTTAATGTCTCTGAGTGCGGCCGTTTTATTGAAACTACTTCTTGTCTTTTATACTGGAAACGCAAATGACAAACAATTAAGTAGATAAATAGATTAGCGAAGGCCTGAATATTTTCATTACTAAAGTTTAAATTAACTGAAAAAGTTGTCGCCTCGTTATGTCGTAGGGCTAATTATATCAGTAAAGTGTAGGACACAATTAGTACTTCGTAGTTATTTATAGATGGAAAACGGGGCGGTATTATTGTGATTCATTTGAGTATTATGAAATGTTATGAAACTGTTAATGTTAGGTTTGTTTTCATTACTTGACTGCAAAAAGGGAGGATTGTGTTTTCTGCGCCCGATTGTAGTAGGATCTCATTTTGCTAATACAAGATGTAACAAAAATTTGCTCTTTTAGTGCTGGTTCTTTTACAGTGAATTCCTTAGAGGGCATACCTACGTCCACATCCTATTATTACTTAGTTTTGTTACACTCGTGAACTTTGCTTTAACAATTTGAATCTTTAATTATATTAAACTGACTAAACTAGTACGCCAATGCAATGTAATATTGTCGCTTTTATAAATATGTCATAATTTTGTACTTACTTAAAGAGAATAAATAAATAAATAATTGGCCAAGTGCGAGTCGGACTCGCGCACGAAGGGTTCCGTACCGTTAGAGAAAAAATTGGTCAAAAATTGTCTACCTGTTGTCATTATTGATATATGACAACAGGTAGGCACCCTTGGGGGGCTCCCATACAACAAAGGAGATTTTTCAAACCGAGCAAAAAATGTTTGAAAAATCTCCTTTGTTGTATGGGAGCCCCCCTTAAATATTTAATTTATTTTGTTTTTTGTTATAGCGGCAACCAAAATACATAATCTGTGAAAATTTCAACTCTCTAGCTATCACCATTCTTGAGTTACAGCCTGGAGACAGACGGACAGCCGACAGACGGACAGACGGACAGACGGACAGACATCGAAGTCTCAGTAATAGGGTCCCGTTTTTACCCTTTGGGTACGGAACCCTAATAAAAACGTACATGATTCGTTTAGGACCTGATTTTTGTACATCAAATCTCAGTTCTTTTTGTCCCTCGCGAACCTAGATCCGAGAATCGGGACCCGGAAAATACAGTCATAATAAAGATCAAAGCTATTAATATATACTGCGAACGTGTTAGAACATTCTAAATTCGGATGAAATTCGTTGACGGCACTTAATTGGCGTTAACACTGAGCGATTAATGGATCAATAGGCGTATGCATCATGCCGGCTGAAATGGGATTTAGATATGCTGAGTTTCGTGTTCTATGTTCACTTGATTCCCACTAATTTTAGGATTAGAGTACATTGACTATGAGGGTATGTTCAGATGACAAGCGCTGAACGCTTGTGTTAACGAGCGTTATCAAAACAAGCATACACTATAGAATGGATTTATATTATGCGTCCGCGCGAAAGAGCGTTTTGGCCGCTTCACCGCTAGATCACAAGCAAATTTAAATCAGATAAATTAATATAGGTACATTTGCTTCTGATCTCGCGTTGTAGCGGCCAAACCGCGCGTTTGCGCCGCCGAATATATTTATATTATGGCAGCTTTAATCGAGAAAACGTGCGTTTTAATTATACTTTTTTTTTCATACCGTCCTATGGCCTGTGTAGTATCATAGAGAAATATTATACTGGTCTGTGGTAGTATGTATTTACATATTTGTACTTATTAGGTACGCATTACGCAAGTTATCAAAAGGCGCGTTAAGCCATTACCATCTGAACATAGCCTTATAGTACACATTGACTGTCGATTAAAATTCAGATATAATTACTAAGTATTAAGTAAATATTGAATTAACATTTGAAACGATCATAACATCATCAATTAGTTGTTAAACCTCTATACGAGTAAAACTCATTGTCACTTCCTAGTGCAGGGTCGGATACAAAGGGGGGAATTGATGGGCTCTATTTAATTGTAGGATGCGGGCAGGGGCGGATTCACCGTGACCCAGTGCCCAATTTACTGTCGGACAAAGGTTTATATGATTATGTTCGTGCATTCTGTGTGGTTTGTTAGTGCATTTTGTTTGAACGAATGTGGCTTGTTGCTGGAATAATATTTAGCAGAAACCGTACATTTGTCAAGATAAAATAAAATTGAATATTTATTATAATTATAATATACTAGATGTTCCGCGCGGCTTCGCCCGCGTAATTTAGGAATTTCACGCAAGCGTACATTTTTCCGCAAAAAATTGCCTATGTCCCTTCACGTGATCTATTCTTCATGTTTGCCAAATAACATAAAAATTGATCCAGTAGTTCTTAAGATAATAAGCAATTTCATATAATTTCCCCCGTTTTTTCCACATTTTCCTCTATTTCTTCTTTCCTATTGGTCTTAGCGTAATAAAATATAGCCTATAGCCTTCCTCAATGAGTGGGCTATCTAACACTGAAAGAATTTTTAAAATCGGACGAGTAATTCCTGAGATTTGCGCGTTCAAATAAGCCCTTCCATATAATTTCCCCCGTTTTTTCCACATTTTCCTCTATTTCTACGCTCCTATTAGTCTTAGCGTGATAAAATATAGCCTTCCTCGATAAATGGGCTATCTAACACTGAAAAAATTTTTCTAATAGGACCAGTAGTTCCTGAGATTAGCGCGTTCAAACAAACAAACAAACTCTTCACAATTATAATATTAGTATAGATTATGTTATATTTAGTTAAAGAATAACTAATAACATTTCCTCATCATGTGATTCGAATTTTGACAACGCAAAATTGATCCTTTTTGTTAGCTGTTTTCCTTAATCACTAGTTTTAGCATAAAGTGCTAATATAATAATGGCGGAACTAAACGCTTATTTAAAATAAGTCATACCGTCCTTGTCGTTATGCCAAGCATAGACAGTGACAGCATAATATTATTTAAGCGTCCTTACTCCTTACAGCAGCTTATAAGATCGACGCACCAGTTTTGTTGATTCTTAGATTAAATATCATGTTGACGCACTCTTTTTTCGTGTTATTGAAAGAGAAGATATTTTGACAAACGATTAGTAATTACACAATGGTGAAAGTAGATTTAAAATTTAAACAATCTGGAGTAGTCCATCGTTTTTCATATGAATTTTATTTTCAACGTAAATCTAATTATGCTTAGTGCTTACGTTATAAACTTACGTTTAACATTAATCAATTCCACATTCCAAACATGAGAGCGCATTAAACCAACACATACCGAGCAATTTTACTATTATTAATAATAGTTATAATAATTAAAACAACGTTACGCGAATTAAGTTGTCTAAAGTGTGCAATTATGTGTTTAATATCACAAAGGTTAGTATGGGGTACCGACATGACATTTTTTATTTAAATTTGAACTTTATGTCCATAGCAATAATATGGTCGACCGAGGTACAGTCGCGTGGAACTGCGCGATAACACATTAATTAACACGACAAGTATTTATTAAGCTCACACAGCTAATGTGCAGGTAAGAATTGTTGAGAACAGTTTTTACTTTTATGTTTCCGCACGTGTATTCAAAGAATAGGATATAATATGTTACTAAGTTATAAGTAACATCATAATGTACAAAGAAAACCTTGTATGAAATCATACATTTGTCACTTTAAAAGATGAAGCTTTTCTCATTTTTCCTCCTAATACTTAAAACAATCCATCCCAATATATAATATTATGAATGACAAAATTCAATCTGTCTGTTACGTCTTCACGCCCAAACCGCTGAATCGATTTTTCTGTAATTTGGTCCGTACCAAAAAGTCCTTTCACGGAACTCACGCTATCTCCGTGAGATAGCTTGAGTCCCGACTCCCGAGAAAGGACATAGGAAATGATAGGAATTAGGATACTTTTTATCCCGCAAAAATGTACGTTCCCGCACAATAAAAAAATTGGCGTCATCTAGTAAAACATTTTTAAACGTTTTTAGATACCGGGAAAGGACATATTATTATGATACTTTTTATCCCGGAAAATGTACGGTTCCAGTGCAATAAAAGAATTGGCGTCATCTAGTAAAAACATTTTTCAACATTTTTAATAAAAATATTTCCCTTTTCCAAAAAAATATTCAGTAAAAATGGTCCTATCATAAAAATGTAAAAAATGAAACATAATACTTACGTTGGGGCTGTTTACGAATGCATTGTTGACACTGGACGCTCGTAGCGTCAGCGAAATAAGATCTATTTATTTAAAAACATTTTGTTCGGTCGTACATTTCTTGGATAAATGTTTCTATCGACTTTATTTATGTCTTTTATATTTTGAAATCTTCATTGAATTAATATCTATAACAGGCTTTGAAGTAACAGCCTAATGCTACTGTTGTTTGGGTTATAATAATTATCATACAAATTTATTTAAACTAAATCTAATAATTGACTATGGTATTTATAAAGCTTACCATACTGGTAAATGGGGTCCATTAATATTTCCGGCGTCTTACCTGTAACAACAATTTACATACATTAGTTATTAATAAAAAATGTTTCTAATTTCAACAATATTTAGGAGTATAGTTGTGACCAATTTAGTTGTTCTCAAATTAACTGTCTTTTGCGCCAATCTAAGTTACAATTTTCCCCATGTTAAAAATCATGGCTGTTCTTCAAAATACGGCAAACCAAAAAAATATCACATCATAATATTTAAACCAGGGTTAAAAACCCAGACTGGTGCAAGAAGCCTTTTAAGAACAATTTGAATAAACATAAAACAGTTTTGTGCATGACAGTACCTGAAACAAATGAATAATAAAGTAATGTTTGCGACGCGACGATATAATCAATGAAAATGTTACAATTTTTAATTCATTACTCGTTCAATATCGGAATGAATTTCCATACTTTCAGTAGAAATACCTATATCGTATTGATTGCTGAGTGTGTACAATAAAATATAAACTTTATTCCCCATGTTTTTTTCTCTTTAAACCCAAAAAATAATTAAAAGCATTAAAATTTGTGGAAGTATAGTAGCAGTAAAATTGAGGATTTTTAAGTCTTTGTAAAATTTAAACAACAATATTTTAAAGGGGGAGAATGGAGATTCCCAAATCACTGTTCCCTGAGAGGACTGTTCCGGGTTTAACTTTTTAGGAAAATTGACAAAAAAAGTCTCTGCGCTCTTGCTCCAAAAATGCTATTTTAGTAATAATCCGAGCGAAATATTAGAAATCGGAAGACTAGAGCCCTACAAAAGACACTATCACATTTGTTTCTAAATATAATTTATATTTGAGTAGAGTTCAGACTTCTGAGAAAACATTTTTAATTACCTCTCTCACTCTCGAGTAAATAACTTTTAAAGCTAGTGTAATAAATTCCAGTCTGTTCACTCTGTATATAATAAAAGTAAATTGACTACCTTAAAAGAGTTGCTTCTGGTGTTTTTAATTCGAAAGGGTATATTGCATTCTGGCGCATTAAGATTTTATTGCTGATAAAGTATTAATAGCTCGTTCTTCTCAATTTACGCTCGTGTAAGTTTTTGAAGTGAAAACTTCTTTATTGCACTTGTTTCCGGTCGGGTAAGGAATGTTAATCTCGCGAGACATGTGACCTGATCGTTAATTCGTAAGAAGGAGAGAGAGTGGACCTCCAGCACGGTTTGTGGGGGAAAGAAATATTCCCCTCTCATTCTACCGCTCGGTAATGCATGCCTGCTACTGCCGTTTCGTTTTCAGTGAGTGAGTCACGTAACCTGATCGTAAATTCGTAAGACAGAAGAACAGCAGGGCAATCGCGCTAAATTTTTTCAACTGAACCGCAAATGAAACTCGGACGTTGATCGACTTTTGGAACGATTCGGTATCGCGCTAACGTTTTGACAGCCAGTTGAGACGTAACTGAACCTCAGCTCAAGCGCAAACGCTGTCAAAACAAAAAGTTGATACAATGCAACTTCTACTCGCACGTTTCTGAAACGTTTCTTATTTTGGTATGTTAAATTGACGAAAATCGATGGAAAAATATAACATAAGCTATAATCAAATTATAATTTAAGCTTATGTTTTACTTCAAAGCTGTAAAATAACACTACGGACTATTTGAGTTTGTTAAAAAGTGAATTGAATTTTGACATTACTTCTTTACGTAAATGTTTTCTCCGCCACATAAAACTTTTGTCACAAGTCACTAGTCACTACTCAACACTTATAGCGCTTGTAAAATATAGTAAAACAATATAAATTTAATTACGTAAATTAAAAACTCCAAGTAATAATCATTCGCATTCATAACTACCAAAACAATTTCACTCGTGTCATATTCATCCATATGTTTAAATAAACAATTTGTCAATTGACCAATTAACGCATCGGAAAAAATTTGTTCATATTTAAACCAATCAAAATTAAATTAGAAGAGCGCTGATTGGCCCGCTGCAATGTCTGTCTATAGGTCAAACGTTGCGCTTCATTCGAGTTCCATCTAAGGTTGAGCTACGGTTGAAACGTTAGCACGATACCGAAATTTGTTCAGACGCAGCGGAACCAAACCGTAACTGAACCGCAACCAAAGTAGATGTGAACCTGAATTGAAACGTTTAAAAATAGCGCGATTGCCCTGCAGTAGACCTCCAGCGCGGCTTGTGGGAGGAATAATATCCCCCTCTCATTCTACAGCTCGGTAAAGCATGCCTACCTACTACTGCCGTTTCGTTATCACTTCTGGCTGGCAGGCGGCATGTAACCAGTTGTTTTTGAAAAGATCGTGCTGCCAATTTCGCACAATAAAGTAACGAATACGTTGTTAATTATTCGTGCTAACCCAGCAGAACACAAACCCACTTATAGAACGAAAATGCCTTATTTAATTGAGTATATCCTGTTATAGGGGAGAGTGAGGGGCCGCGCTCCACTGATTATTGTTTCACATTACATTTCACCCGCTTCTCCCCTTTTTATAAATAAAGACACTGGTATCTGTATTGGGTTTAGTTTCTACTATTTTAAAGTTTATTCTTGAAGAACGACCATGAATTGAAACTAAACATTAAATGAAAACAAAATGTAACTTTGTTTGAATGTTTTAGAAATTTGAACGAAAAATATACGTATTTAAATCGTTTCAAAATAATGTTTTGTAGAGCTAGAGAGCTCCATTTAGCCCTAGAGACTCTACCTTACAATGAACATTTTATTAAAATTTCTACGTATTGATATTATCAGAAACACTTATTATACATGGAACACACTGTCATCAGTAGTATTTCCAGAACTAGACGACCTGCAAACCTTCAAGAAAAGAGCGTATTCCCACTTAAAAGGCCGGCAACGCACCTGCAGCTCTTCTGATGTTGCGAGTGTCCATGGGCGACGGTAGTTGCTTTCCATCAGGCGACCCGTTTGCTCGTTTGCCCCCTTAATTCTTAAAAAAAACTAGTTTATCACTTAAGCTTCTTCCTAAAAAAATCTACTATGTGTATACAGACGTTATTATAGTTATACAATGTCTTGTCCTTGTCTGTTAAGCCACTTTTTAACGTATCGGACACACTGACAATAATATTGTCTGTGTGTATGTCTGCAGGTTGAAAAAAAAAATGTTTATAACCTGCAGCGGATCAGCGGAATGGAACCCATGGAAGTTACAAGTTAAATAAACGAACGTAAAAACAAACGAAAAACTAATTTTACGAATATAAAACTGAATAATTTCGAGCATTATTATAATGATTATCAAAGTAATTTCAACGCTTTCGTTTAATCACTTCCTTTCGTTATCTAATTACTCTTTATCATAATTAGAGTCAAATTATTCTAACTCCAGTCTTTCTGAACTAAACGCCCTTTAAGGTTCGTCTATCTATGGGCCACTGTATTACGTACTATCTTCAAATGATAGTACCTACGCAGGGTTAAATGAGGTGTCTTGCGACAGCTATGCAACAGGTGTAAGTGTGTTAGCAGATGTTACAAGTTTTTTTTTTAATATTACATTTAACCTCTTTATTTCAATAGTGTGTTTACTTTACCTTAATTTTCTGTTAACGCCAAAAGTAGCCATAAGTAGAGTAAGTATAAAGGTGAACGCAGATTTTGGCCGCACCGCACGCACCGCAGTCGCCGCATTCCGAATTCTTTATATGAAGTTATAGGCAAGCTCGCATACCTACCCGCGCCGCAGTCTTCGCAACTTCTACATTCTTTATATGAAGAATTCGAAATGCGGCGACTGCGGTGCGTGCGGTGCGGCCAAATCTGCGTTTGCCTATAACTTCATATAAAGAATTCGAATGCGGCGACTGCGGTGCGTGCGGTGCGGCCCAAGTCTGCGTTCACCTTAAGTATACTTTTGGAGTTAACAGAACATTCTCTTAAACAAAATTATATTGAATAATAAAACCTTTTAACAGAAATACGTGCACTTATCTAGTGTTTAATATATTCTCAGATTTTTTTAATTTGGTCCGATTTTCTACAAAAATAATAATTAATTTATGGGTGGCGCTAGTGACAGTCTGCACGAACACTTAAAATATCTTAAGAAAAAAACCTTAAATGTATTATATTATCTTGCACATAAAAATTGTATAAGTGGATGTTTCTACTTTCTATATCAAGACAGACTACTTTTATATGATTAGTCGATCCCCCGCTGCAGCGCTGTTGAAACACTCAGATAAAAGGGATTGTAAATAATATTGTTGTTACACTATAACGTAATAACTAATAACATTTATTTGGAGTAGCTTTTAAATTAAATAGAGTTATTTTAAGATAACAAGTAGCAAAATACGATTAGTAAAAATGCAAAATAAGATTTACCCACCTTTTTAGCGACGCGGCGCGATCCCATTTTTTTTCTAAGCCCTTCCGTATTGTTCCGTTTTTTTATGTCAACACTAAATTCAACTAAATTAATTAATCGACTTCCAAAAAAGGAAGAGGTTCTATGTTCGGCAATATATTTTTTAATTTTTTCACATTGTTGATTGTTTGGGCACTCAAAGTTGACTGAGTAATTAAGCTGAAATGATGTAAAATGAACACGCGAAATGCGCAATTCATTGACTACGTGACAGCCAAAATATACGAAATTATCACTGAGATAACATATCGTAAAACATCTACGAATAGAATTAATAGTGCGCAGAAAGCCTCTCCAATTACATAAGTTAGATTACTATATACTCTATCTATAGCCTGGTCACAGAACTTATAAAAATATCTGTTGACTATGTCTCTTTTCGCGCAAAGTATCATTTTCACGCTTCTATCGCGCATCTGTGGGAAAGAGATAGCAGTCTATTTGTGCGAGAGTGAAGGGAATAAGTAGAGATAGGTATGGTCTAGTAGAGTCTAGACTCTAGGCGCCTATCCGCACACACACATTGAAATTGTTAGGATCAGTTCAAATTGCACTAAAGGCAAGCGTTTTGACGTGAGTCTTTAAAAAGTGTATTTTGTTTACTACACGAATTGATTAATTGCCGATTGCGTTTTCGTGCTGTCCATTCAAATTTTGAATCTTTTTAAAAACGCATCTCTTATCACATTGAATGTGATAAGAGATGCGTTTTTAAAAAGTAAAGTTTAAAAATATCAAATTGCAATCCCGCACCTTATTGAATCCCGCGGGATCCCGCATGTTTGAATTTACGTTATAAAATTGAATAAATTGAAGCTACAGGTTTATGTTTTATTAAAAATCATATTATGCCACAAAAATATTTGTTTTGCAACAAAATAACTAATCACTGTAGTCTTATTAGATCTTAAAATTAAAATGCTTTTAATGCCTCAGCAATCTTGAAGTCAGGGAACTCTCAACATTATGGTTCCGCATTGATTGCGACGACCACCCTCAATAATTGTTTATGCGTGCCTATACAGGGTGTAAAAATATAAGTGATAATACTTTAGGGTGTGTACCTCATACCTGTTCCTTGTAGAGAGTTCACTTTGAAAGTAGCAGCGCTGAAAGACCAAAAATTTTTTTCACTATTGTATGGGGAAACTCGTGACGCTCGGGCCCTTGCCCATACAAAAGTGAAGAAAAAATTTCGTCTTTCAGAGCTGCTACTTTCACAGTGAACTCTCTACAAGGAATACGTACACACCCTAAAGTATTATTACTTATTTTTGTCCCATAGTGGTGACCCCGAGACGGACTGACTCTTTGAACACCTGCAAGCTGCTTCAGATTTAGTGCAGCAGCAGATCCCATCCGCAGACATCATAATACTTGGCGACTTTAACGCGTACCACGCCGAGTGCCGACTGGCTCAATTCCAGTAAAACTGATCATGCGGGAAGATCTGTTTGTGACTTTGCCCTTGCGAACGACTTAACTAAGTCATCGCTTCGCTAGCGAATACTAATGTCAAATCCCATACATTTTGTAGCGTTAGCGCTAGCGTTAACGGTGATCGCTTGCCACTTATCTAGGGGGGCTGGTTGCTACGTCCTCGCGAATCCCAGATGTAGACGGTCAGAATCCATCCCTGTTAGACCTTCTTCTGATTTCAAATCCTGATGGCTACCTAGCATCCATGACCGCACCACTTGGTTCATCTGATCATTGCCTTATTAGGAATTCTGTGCCACTTGCGAGGGTATTGTGACAGCGTGCTGTTAAATACTGTCGTGTGTGGCACTACAAGTGAGCGGACTGGGATGGGATGAGGTCGATTTTTGCATCCTATCTTTGGGGCACTTGTGCTTCTCGCCGGCGCAATCTGCCGCAAGTTGGCGGCAGGGATCATCCGGATGATCCCGACAACACTGCTAACTCCGTTGCCAATGTGGTGATGCAAGGGATGAAGCTTTTCATTCCGTCCTCTGTAGTGCCAACTTGCGGCAGATTTCGTCCCTGGTTTGGTTCATCCTCCAAAAAAGCTTCTCGCCGGAAGCAGAAGGCTTACCAATCCTGGGCCAATGCAGTGTCTGCTCGGGATTTAAATACCAGCACATATAAAATGAAGTACTCAAGTAAGAGATCAATCGGGCAAAGAAACAGCACGTCAATAGAATTGATGAGAGACTCGAGCGCTTCCCTTCGAGAATCCGAGCATTCTGGTCTCTGGCCAAAGCTACTTGAAGGGAATTTATGCAAGCCAACCCTACCAACCCTACACGTCAAAAATGGATCGTTGGCCCATGACGCAAAAGACAAATCCGATCTACTGGGTAAGTTCTTTGCGTCAAGCTTGACCCGAGATGACGGGGGACAAAAACCGCCGACCATACTGCGATGCACGAGCGTCAAGTCGGATATTTGGTTTCATTAGCGTTCAGTGCAAATATCATCCATTTCCTTGATATCCAAAAGTTGAGTGGGCCAGACGGAATCCCTCCTATTGTGTTAAAAAAGTATGCTCCAGAGTTGGCACTTGGCTCTGATCTTAACGCGTCTTTTTCGGCTCTTCTGTTCTTCTGGCATTGTACCGGCTTCCTGGAAGATAGCCTTGGCGTACCCGATACCCAAAAAAGGGGGAACGCTCAAATCCTTCCAATTACAGACCAATCGTTATAACCAATTTATAATATAACGAGCTTTTGCCCGCGCCTTCGCTCGCGTTAAGAAGTATTATTATATACAAACTTTCAATTTTCATCCCCTATTATAACCCCTTGAGGTTGGAATTTATCAAAATCCTTTCTTAGCGGATGCCTACGTCATAACATCTACCTGCATGCAAAATTTCAGCCCGATCCGTCCAGTGGTTTGGGCTGTGAGTTGATAGATTACCATGTCAGTCAGTCACCTTTGAGTTTTATATATATAGATGGAATCAATTATCAATAGCCAGCTCCTTCGATACTTGGAAGGCCAGGGATTACTAAGTAACAAACAGTACGGGTTCCGTAAGGGTCGCTCGGCTGGTGATCTCTTGGCGTACCTTACTCATCGTTGGGCTCAGGCGATTGTGTCGAAGGGAGAGGTATTGGCTGTTAGTTTGGACATTACGAAGGCCTTTGAGGCTTTGATCAGGTTTGCCAGCACAAAGCGCTGCTATCAAAGCTTTCATCATATGGGCTCCCCGAGAAATTATGCAAATGGGTCATGCGGGATCCGCGGATCCGCGTTTTTTAGGTGCGGGATCCAGCAGATCAATAATTGGCGCGGGATTCCGCGGGATTGCGGGATCCCGCTTTGCGGGATTGCAATCCCTAGAACTAACCCTTACCGTTGTATGAAGATATTCCACTGACTGTGAGACGAACAATAAATCCCGTTCTAAAACACAGGAGCATTCAACATACATCTGGCAGGCTGCCGAGCGCGGCTCATTACATTGTAAACGATCGTCATTACCACCACCTGTTCTGGTGATACGATCTGACAGGATTGAGTGGTTAGGTCCAGGGTTAAAGTTAACACTGAGTTTAATATCGTGTCATCTCTCTCGTTTAAGAAGAATGAAAGATATGACATGTTAGCCAAATTAACTGCAAGTGAACTGTGGCACCCATTGGTAAATCGAGCTCTTTTCAAAATAAGCATATCTTTTACACAGGAGTCAAGACGTCGAATTGAGACTATCCATCGTAAATCAAACAAAAACAAAAAGTATATCGATTTGCAGATTAATTGTTACAAACTTGGTGGAACTCTTAATATGTAGAGAACACCATTTCTATTTGAACGCTCTTGTTATATTTCGTAAATATCAACGTCTAAATCAAACTAAACAACCCCAAGATCCTCAACCTCATAGCTGTCGAGAAGTAAATTGTTCCAACAATAAATGGCTTTCCAATAAGTAACAGTTTTAGTGCTATTTTTACCAATAAACTCACAATGAAATAAGAAATAGCGAAATAAAACTTGAGAGCAAACTTCTAATATTATATTTTATAACCAGTTATGATAATATTTAATACATTTTAAGATATTTGTTTATGTATCTAAGGTTAAATAAAATTGACCTATGGCTATGTGTCTTTTTCACTCAAGCATTGAAAAGCTATCTCATTTTCATGAGTAAGCGATGGACAGGATTTTTACGTGTTCGTTGACCGGGCTTTAGTAAATATTGTGACAAGTGACAAGAATGACAGAACTTGCTAAACGATTCATAGCTGACAAGAATCGTGAATATTTATTAGGTACCACGTGATAGGTACTTAATACAAGAGGGACAGTCAGGAACACAATTTATTATTTGGATGTTATATCGATGACACAATGTCAGTAAAGAAAGCTTTTTAAAACATATAAATTTGTTAAGACGTGTAGTTTTTATTACTAAATATAATTTACATTAGAAGTTAGAACTTAATATTATAACTTATAAGTCCACATTTGTCTTATATTATCAGCAACGATCTTCGCTGGACTATAAAAGCTATGCGTCATGATAAATCGTAAGCGGATTGTCAAATCAAAACACCATTTTATCATCGCTAATGTTACATCTCTTTTTGATATATCACCCGTGATAGTGACAGCGATAGATCAATCCACGGATTACAAATACAGTTTAACATGGCATATTACAGGCAAATGCTGACAGTTTCATAACTTAATTCACAGAGGTTTACAATTTGAGTTGACAAGTAGATTTTTCAGAATACAGTCATGTAGGAACCGTACATTTTCACGCGATAAGTTTTCTTGCGGTAAATGTCCATCTACATGTTCTTCTTCTTATCATCAGCTATCAGTATTTTGAGTTGTGAAGACTTCTATATAAGATGGTAAAATGTGGCCCTTGCAATTGCAGTAGCCTGTAGCAGTTTACATCCGCGTCAAACTACATCAAAATGGGTGCAATATTTTCAATGCTTAATCAGTGTTAACATAATTAACATTAGTACAGATTTATCAAACAAACTGTACCCACATGATCGACACTATCTACTAACAAATCTGTCTGTCTCATACTAGATCCACGGCGTAACCGGGTCGCTCTGATCGATTATGTGCCAATTAACTGGCCGAACCTTGTTTGTAATACACAAACACCAATAACTTATGTCACTAGATACTAAGTTTGATTACTTTCAGCGCGGGTGGCTTCGTTGAAGGTACGCAAGAGCATTATAGTGCCCGAGTATGTGCGCACTGCGCAGTATATGACTCTCACTGTTCCTATGGGACGGATGACCGACACGACTGCCTGGGAGGCAGGAGGAGCGACGTTTAACATGCCCCTCCGCGGATGGATGCATCACCTTTCTTTCAAATTGCATTGTCGTTAACTAACTTGGAATAGTGTTCTTAAAACACGGGAATCGAAGTTACGACCTTCGCGTCGCATCCACTTTACTAACCACTGGGACAAAGATAGGTTAAAAGCAAGGATTCCATTCAGGGTCGGATTTATATTTTTTATCAGTATAGGCCACTTTAATTTTGCCGCACCTATGTACGTACTCTGCCGCCATCCTAGGACGCTGCCGCCCATAGGCCATGGCCTATACTGCCTATACAAAAATCCAGGGCCGATTCCGTTACGTGTCGCATCAGAATATTTTTGTATAAATCAAATTTGATCAAAGATAGACATTTTGATATTTAATTAACTGCTACAACTTCTAACAGTACAGACTACAGTCAATCCACAGTAACTCGAATAGGTAATATCCATTTAAATCTCTGATAAACACAAGCTATGTAAAGATCATTTATTAAGCGCGGCACGATACAGTAGGCCTACTACGAAACCGTTTTTAGACTCAAACAATCGGACGAGAATGCTGAGTCCTGCTCTAACAACGTCATTTCACGTTTGTTTGAGTAGGACGCAACATTCTCGTACGATTGTTTGAGTCTCAAAACCGTTTCGTGGTACGGGCCCAGAAACGAGAGCTTATGTTTGTTCAGTGCTCGTGTAAATTGTCGCGTGTAGATCGGGGCTTTAGAATTATCAACACGAGATTGTTGTTATATCACAGTCTTTATTAGCTGAGTATTGTGGAAATAGTACTATCAACCTAGATAGAGTTAGGACAGTCATATTTTGTTGTTATATGGGTATTTTTTAGTTGTATTTGTATTATGTATGGTTGTGTATATTAGGTCTCCGTGGGGTAAAGAGTGTCGCTCTCAAAGTCATGGATTCGATTCTTGTTAGAACCTGGTTTTCTTATAGTAAGAATTAAGATGATCGCACGGATGATGGATATGTCGGATCACCAACACAAGCAACTACGAACATGCAGATTCTACATTATTGAGGCTCATATTTGTCCATTATCGCTTATCAGTGACGTCGAATGTTAATGCGATTCTATAGACAACTAAACTTCGCTATGGTTATGCCCTTTTCAAGGCCACGATCGCGAAGCGGGGGAAAACCTTCCCCCCTAAAAATTATTAAAAGGCATCAACAGTCAATTAAAGCTGGTATGTTTTAAGGGACTTTTCCTCTAACTACCATGCTAATAAAGATCAGTATGCCATCCCTTTGAGATCGATAAGGGCGTGTGACGTCACAGGGATGACTCACTCGGTGAGCTGCCTGTAGTCACGTCCACTTGTTTTTCAGACGAATGGCGTCATGTTTTTTTAATTGTGGAATTTTTGGCGTTGTTTACAAACAAGCTTTATGTCTTTTAACTAGAAGTGAGACTGGTTTAAGAAAAAAAAAGTTTATACTATGAACTATCTATTTTAGGATCTAATTACATAGTAGTTTTAGTTTAAGCACAGAATACACAGTGCAAGTAGTATATAAGGAGATTTGTAGAAAATAATAGGTAGCAGCCAAAGATGTGGTACTAGGGTACTGGAAGAATAACATACCACTGGTAGCAGCTGGAACTCTATCACAGATTACTAACAAGTTACTCAGTGAACTAATAAGTTAACTGTAATTACTAGTAAGTTAGTAATAGTAATAACTTACTAGCGAGATTAGAAACTCTAGCTTGAATTAATAACATACTTAACAAATTAATAATTTAGTATTTACCCTACTATTTACCTAACAACAGAAAATTTGTAAGAATAAACAAGTTACATTATTGAGTCTTTAGCTTTGTGACAAGTAGAGATATGAAATGAAAGTTTTACTAAAAATATCCATAAAATAGAATATCCCACTATAAAACAAATTCAATCGTTTAAACTTTAACCGAATAACAAAGTAAAATAATATTGCTACAAAAGTATGATGGTAAAATGATGAGACTCAGCAGTTACTTGTTGATTAAGCTGTGACTGAGGAACTCGAATCGAGCTCTTTAAGTGAAGCCACATTGCTTTGTTGCGGTGCGGTGCGTCTTGACTCTTTGAGATAACGCTTTGTCAAATCTGCTTTTTCAAGTGTTTTTTTCAGGAGTTTAGCGATATTAAATGGATAAACTACTGTCAAAAAACTCAGAAACTGGGCATACCTATATAATGCGAAATAATTATACCTATATACTCTTCTACTTCATTTCGTGTCGGTCGTTCTGTCAAAACATTGCTTCCGACGCCAAAACGAATATTTTTAACGTTGAAGCTTGGACGCACCGCAGTCCGCAACGCAACTCTGTACAATACAAAAAGGTGACAAAGCACTGTATTTAATGCTCCCACTGCACATTATTATGTACGTCGTTTCGTCATTTAAAAAAATATTATATAGTTATACAAATCGGTCGCGTATCGTCGCTGTGGCAACGCATCGCAACGGTGCAATGTGGCCACGCTCTTAAACTTTCCTGTTACGAGAAATGGAAACTTGGATCCTCGTTTCTTCTATTGGAAATAACTATCGGCTTTTAGGAATATTAATGCAGATGTTCGAGTAGGTCTAGGAATTTTTAAAAACTTTCTAGTGATTTTCATCGGTGATCGGAAAATTTAAAAAGATTTTATAGCTTCAAATATTACTGATTGTTTAAACTACTTGCCTACATTAATATACTAGATGACGCCCGCAACTCAGTTGCGCCAAAATTCATTCTTTATAAAATAGAAGGCATTACATTCTGGCACACAATTAGCAAAAAAAAAATATCCACAGCCGAACATATAACCTCCTCCTTTTTGGAAGTCGGTTAATAAAACTACTTGCCTATAATATAAATTATAATATACCTACCAGATGACGCCCGCTGGCCCGCAACTCCATTGCGCCAAAATTCATTCTTTATGAAAGAGAAGGCATTATATTTTGGCACACAATTAGCAATAATCCTAAAGTCTAAACGCTCTTTGTCTAACAAGATAATTAGTAGACCCTAATAAAGTGTGCGACTCCACCGACAATTTATTCTCTACTAAAGCCGTCATGCGGTCTTCCATATATATATCTAGTACTGTTACACCCACTTGTACCTCGTAGATCTTAGTTCTGTTTGAGTTGGTAATGAAATATTTTGAACACAATCGAGAACTATAAGCGCCATCCATACTAATAGATAAAGAGATAGATAGAAAATTATTTATTTGACTAAACTTAAACTTAAAAACACAATATAGGAAAACTATGTAAACCTAAACCTAAACCACTGAAACTCCATACTTACCCAGCAAAATCTGCTGGGTATGGAGATACTTCGAGTCTCGAATAATCGGCCAAGTGCGAGTCGGACTCGCGCACGAAGGGTTCCGTATCGTTATAAAGCAAAAATAGGCCAAAAATTGTGTTTTTTGTATGGGAGCCCCCCTTAATTCTTTATTTTATTTAAATATTATTATTAATTATTAAAGTACAATTATATTTAAGGCCTTCGTGAAAGTTTCAAGTGCCTACCTCTTATCATTATTGATTACGAGCAAAAAAAGCCAAAAAAATCACGTTTTTTGTATGGGAGCCCCCCTTAAATATTATTTTTATTTTTATTTTAGTATTTGTTGATATAGCGGCACCGGAAATACACAATCTGTGAAAATTTCAGAACTATAGCTATAGCGGTTCTTGAGATACAGCCTTGAGACAGACAGACAGACGGACAGACAGACGGACAGACAGACATCGAAGTCTCATGAATAGGGTCCCGTTTTTACCCTTTGGGTACGGAACCCTAAAAAGGACATAATAATTATGTACAATACTTTTTATGCCGGAAAAATGTACGGTTCCTTCACGCTAAACGAATTCTGGCGCTACGGGGTAGTGGGCGTCATCTAGTTTTCTATAAAACTCTTCGTCAAATTAGGGTCTACACAGACGGACTGCATTTCAACTGCAATCAAACTGCAAATTGCAGTTTGAATGCAGTTGACACGACTGCAATAGAACTGCAAACCAAACAGTTTACACGACTGCACGCCGACTGCAACTGAACTGCAATCCGACTGCGCGTTTGGCTTGCAGTTCTATTGCAGTCGTATTGCAGTCGTGTCAACTGCATTCAAACTGCAATCCAACTGCAATTTGCAGTTGGATTGCAGTTGAAATGTAGTCCGTCTGTGTAGACCCATTAGAGTTAATCATTAAATGTCACTGAGTACGACCATAGGTCCGGGTTATGGGCGGATACGTACGAGGCCGTCCGTTTACTATTTACAACTATTCGTACTCGATTATTATTCACTTCACACTTGTATTATTAATTATTATATTTAATTTAGTATCAATGACTATTAATTTCTAACACTTGTAATTAATAGAAAACATAGGTTATTAAGGTATAGTTTTTCCTGTTAGTTATTTTAAATGTTTATTATCTACAGTTTTACACACTTATGACGTACCACCTGTTTGTGAACAATTTCGCCCTTTTTACACTAATTGCTTTTTATTTACTTCAATAAGCTAAATTTATATTTAAAATATAGAGAAGAGAGTATCAAATTAAATATGCAGAGCATTGACTCTATAACTCATTATACACTGTGATTAGAGACCTATATCTCTGAAGTTCTAGTTACATAGAGTTTAAAAGAGAAAGTTTAGTAGAGGCATAGACTAAAGAAATGGTAAAGGCAACATTTTCCTGAACACATTTTACTCTCTCTCTCTAAATGTAGAGTCTTAACTCTCAATCTAAACCACAAAGCGAGTTACATATTAACCGTAAAGAGTATTAAATAATTTTGAGTGCTTTCTCTTGGTTTGGACTATAGTACTCTCCTATAGTCCAAAAGTCTCCTCTAATCTACTATAGTACTCAAACGTAGTAGAAATCTATCGTAGTACGAGTCATAATCGAGTACTTTACAATTGCGATAGGTGATAAAGTATCTTTAGAAGTGCCGCGGGTGACAGCTGTTGCCACCGTATTATCTTATCCGTTGAAACATTTGCATAAAAACTGGCTATTATTAAATAATATATATTGAAGGATAATAATAAGGACTTAAAAAGTTAAAATTCTACGGAAGAAGATCGAAATTTTAACTCAGGATCTACAATTTTTGTTTAGTTAGTCTGTGGTTATATTTTATCTTTCAGTTTTTTGGTATTCGTAAAAAATAAGGTAGGTATTCTATTCTGACGAAGAATTAGCAAAAACCCAGATTAATTATTGTATAAATAATACAGCATTAATAACAACTGTAAATTAAGGTAATAATAATTATTACGTTTTTCATAATAAGATGATAATAACTAGGTTTGAATTGTATTGTCCTTAGTATAATTAAACCGGCAACAATCAAAACGGACAGATAGTGCTCAAGTTTGTACGCCGGTAATTTAATGGCTCAAATGATTTGACATTGGCTGACATAAACACTAATTGAATGATATAATTTGTCGATGCGATAAACGTATGATGTATCTAACTTTACAGACAAGAAATGTGCGCAGTACGATAGTTCAAAAAGTACTGAGAAAATTTCTTGTCTTAAGTCCTTAGTGGAAATTTCTGTTTAACAGAAACATAACACGATCTTCTTGTACTTGTCACTTTATGTAAAAACAATGGAAATAGTGCTAGAAGACTGTGCTTTAGTATTCCAATAAGAAGTTAAAGAGGCCTAAGTCTCTAACCAAGGGATAGGAAATAACAAATCTGAAATAGGCGCAACAAACTCGTATAATTTTTTCAGGATACATTGTTTCAAGTACAAAAATCGGCCAAGTGCGAGTCGGACTCGCGCACGAAGGGTTCCGTACCAATACAAAGCAAAAATAGGCAAAGAATTGTGTTTTTTGTATGGGAGCCCCCCTTAAATTTTTATTTTATTGTAATATTATTATTAAATATTGAAGTAAACATTTAACAAAAGAATGCGTCAAAAATTCACGTGCCTACCTCTTGCCATTATTGATATAGAGCGAAAAAGGCCAAAAAAATCACGTTTGTTGTATGGGAGCCCCCCTTAAATATTAATTTTATTTTGTTTTCAGTATCTGTTGTTATAGCGGCAATAGATATACACAATCTGTGAAAATTTCAGAAGTCTAGCTATAGCGGTTCTTGAGATATAGCCTGGAGACAGACAGACGGACAGACAGACGGACAGACAACGAAGTCTTAGAAATAGGGTCCCGTTTTTACCCTTTGGGTACGGAACCCTAAAAAACAATACTGCAAATATTACAACGCAATTGTCAACATTACACTAATTGGTGTAACTATACTCATATTAGTATAATGCATGCTCAGACTACGTAATGTTTACGGCTATAATCTGTGTAAAAAAGTTACATTGACGCAGACAACTACGTCAAGAAACCATTCGAAATTAGAAAATGTTAAGTTTATTTTTAATTACTACAGTCTGTGGTCGAAATTAGGTAATTAAAATAATTTTAATTCACATCATTTTTGAAGGTACAAATATTTCGTCTATCTTCTTCGATAGAAAAAAAAAAAACAAAGTTCTAAAATAAAAACCAACTGCGTAAAACGCCGCGGTAGTAGAGGCATCTATGCTATGTAGTTGTTATTTTTATCATATTTTCAAATATTTTTAAGCAACTTCTTTTTTAAATTAACTTATAATAAGTACCTAGTTGTTGTTCTTCCACGCGTCAACAGTAGATATCGGTGCTAAAACATTGAATGCTACCCAGAATTAACGTTAATTGCATCCTCAATTTCTGCTTTGCGTTTTATAAAATATAAATAATACAAAGTTCAAGGGTTATTAAGTATCGGGTTCAAATTCTAGTTTTCCTTGTAACATACAAACAACTATTGCTGGAAAGCCCATACATTCTAACTGAACTGTAAATTGTAATGCGATAATCTGTGAGTAAATCGGTGTTACAAGCAATTGCTTGTAATAAGTTTTAATCGCATTTGATTAAAGTTTATATCGTGGCATAGAAGTTTATCGCTTTACTTTTAACAGGAAAAAGTTGGTAGAAACTTAGCTATGAATAAAAATAAAGTATTATCTACATAAAAAATATTAACTACACCATAACCATAACGAGGCAAAATCCCCATCGTATAACCTGGTCAAAATACTATGCAGAGACTAATAAAGTGTACCATAATACTACGATTTGCACCTGTGAATCCTAGGTGGCCCTCATGCTCATCAAAAAATAAGTATCTACTTAGTCATAAAGTTAGTAAATTAGTGTCTACTTACCTACTCATAAACTGACTAGTATCTACTCTAAAACCAACTCAGAGTTTTGCAACGGTACCGGACCTCTGATGCCTGGGTGGCCCAAGCAACCATCAGGGTTAATAGCTACTTATAGAGATATCTTCTTACTAATACAAGATCTTCACTGTGAATACAAACAGGGATCATGTACAAAGATTTATCCTTGTCTAAATGTAAAGTGGCCTGACAGGCAAGGACGAAGAATTTTGTCTTAACTCTGTAAACAACTCTGTATACATAGCGTAGATCTTCACTATACTGTACTCGGCGAGACATGGCGGTAGCGGTCATTGACTCCCTGTCAAAAACTTGTCATTTTCGGTATAAGCCGCGATTAACAATGAAGTGTCAGATGTTGTCAAGCGCGGCTTTGTAATTTGTATAGAAAATGACAAGTTTTTGACAGGGAGTCAATGACCGCTACCGCCATGTTTCGCCGAGTACAGTATAGTAAGAGAGTTTAAAATCGTTAGTAGGCAGCCACTAGCGAAGTGCACGATACTCACCGAAGTGATCGTGAAGCGAATACAAGCTATAATCACCTAGTTTGAGCAGGTATGCCGACAGCAGAACAGCGTCATGTCGGGGCTCCACCCCCGGCCCGGCCGGCCTCATCAGGGAGTTAATAGAAAAGTCCGTACTGCCCTGGGAACACCAGCCAACGTTGCACAACTTGCACTCCTCCTTCATACTTGTAAATATATTTGTACTCGTCAAGTAAATCACATATAAAAATATCCCCTCACATCACAGTATTTATCACAGCACTGTTCACTCGAAGCTACTACGTATTACATACGATCCGCTTTCACTGGAAATATTTGGCAAAGTAAGAAAATGTGGCGGCTAGCATTTACTAAGGATGAACCTCTAATGTCTGGTTTATGGGTTTGATAGGAGTTTATGTATTCAACGGTGCTGTTGATTGGTTAAAAACGTTAGCCAATCAAATGCGTCACTAGATAAACTCGAGAATAGACTCAAAGTTAGAACTTGAGACGACGCGCGGCGTCTTAAATCACTAATAATAATGAAATTAGAAAAACTACCACTGAAATAAATACTCAGCCAAGTAAAAAAAGACGATTTTAGTGAGTTCCCGACTACGATGTTAAAAGAAAGGGTGATTTTGGGACATAGCCCTATAAATCCTCTCACATTGGTCCGAAGTTAAAAAACGGGGTCATGTCATATCCGTTTTAATTTGGTGATTGTAATATGTATAGTCGGGATTAACTTTTGATTAATTTTCCAGCTGTACACCCTATATAGGACACAATAAATGCTAGCCGCCACGTTTGCGCCTGCATTGCAGGTGTGGGCAGTGTCGCGCCGAGTTCCGAGTCCATAATATATACATTATATATTGATATCAATCGAAGATAATGTTATGATGCGTCTTAAATCATTTTGAGATGTGGTTAACTTTATTAGGCTTTGCATGGGCACAGAAATGAGAATGAATATAAATACTGACAGATTTTAGGAAGGAATCTACCTATTCAATCTGTCACTATATTTGTCTATTTTTCTGCAGAAAGAATACCTCTTTGTGTTTATTCCGTAAAAAGAAAAGCACTCTATAGTGGTCATGCGAAGCGTGCTGGTAAAATAGTGACAGTTCAGGTTTTACTCTACTTTAGAAAAGTACAGTGTATAGTTCCAATTCAAAAATATAATCACGAAAAAGTACGAAACCAAATTCCACGTTAATGCAAACGTCACTCTTGTACAGTAACATATAGTTACTTTTAGTTAGTGTATATACGTATCTAACTACGTCTTAGAAGTTAAAATTGCTCCTTAGAGCGAAAAGCAAGACATCATGTTGTGTACTATCAAGGAAGTTGATTCATAAATCATAGGCAGATGGCGGATCTACGTAGTTTGGTCGAGTTATGTCAAACCAAGCCGACATTACCTACATTGAATAGGCTTAATTAGTCATTAATGTATGGGCATATGTAGCCTAGTATAAATAAATAAAAAATAAATAACCCCACCAAATGATGACCTGCCCCCCTAGACAAGTGGCAAGCGATTATCGTAAACGCTAATGCTAACGCTACAAAATGTATGCGATTTGACATAAGTCATCGCTTCGCTAGCGTATACTAATGTCAAGTCCCATGCATTCTGTAGCGTTAGCGTTAGCGTTAACGATAATCGCTTGCCGCTTGTCTAGGGGGCTGGTCTCTCCCTCCTTATACCCTCCTGGTCAACTGGCTATAAATCAATTTCTTCGATGGTACATTTCTATGAAAACAGTATGCATGTTCACAATATCATCAAAGTATAATCGAGTGCACCGCGCCGGCGAAGTGACGTAGCGACCTTGGGCGTCGGTAAACATCGTAATGGCTTTCAAATATTTAAGCGACACTACGCCGTATTGGAAAAACGTATTGAACTACAACGGGAACACAATAATATAACGTTTTTACATTATTCCAATATGGAATATACAGCATACTTTACGTATTGACTACGATAGAAACAGTTTTTTCAGCATTTATAATACTTAATGGAATATACGTACACGCATAAATGCAGACAATTATTTGATATTTTAAGTCGCTCTAATTGTAGAAGCAAGTCAAAGGTATCTGTAATAATTTGTAAGATAGCTGTGCTTACTAACTCAACTATACTGTCATTTAATCAAAAGACATTTCACACAAAATATATTATGTAGTCAACTTTTTATAAAATATTTTAGAAAGAGTCTATTCAAATTTAAAATGTCATCAAAGTAACAAAAAGTAAAAAAATCAGGTCAATAAAGTTCCAAAATATAAAACAGCGATGAAATCTATCCATCCAGAGCGGGGGTAGTTTAAACCTCAGAATTTAAAAGTGACAGATTTACGGTAACGATGACACTGGAATACAAATGGCACCTGAAATTCCATTTTCAAATCCGAGACCGTAAGCTTTCTGTTGATTTATTTGGAATGGAATGTGATATACCGTTGATGTTCTATAAGTGTTTAAATCCATATCCATCACTGTCTAAAACTCTATTAAATAATACAATAAAAATAAAATATTAGTAATTATACTTATTTAAGTATTAAGTATACTTAACATTAGTATGGGTTCATTGATTATATTATTTGCAAAAAAAATCCTTAAATATAATATATTCGCCTATTTTGTCATTATTAGGCGCAATTTATAACAAATAAAATATTATAATTTGCAAATTACAAATAAAATTTATTACTTACTTAAATTATAATTACGTACGTAACTCGTTTTATATATAAATTTTTAATTAAAAAAACTATCGTTCCTCGCAGGAATAACATTACAATATTCGCATATATCGTGTTAATTTTAAGTCGCAATACGCCGACCTTGGTGGTCACGTGTTTCAGTTGCATAACAGTAAGTTACAGGGGCTTACAATGTACACAATCGTAATGTAGATTTAGTCCTTATTGAAGGTTTAGGTTCAAGAAGGGAGCCTCCGTCATCCGTGGTGGGTCAGAGGCGTAAGAGCGTTTGGATTCGGAAGTCGTTGGTTTGATTTCGTGTGGATTTTTTCAAGTTGGGAAAGTAATGACATGATATCTGATGTCATCCACATATTATTACGTGACACGAAATTTAGATATTTAGAATTTCCCGCTTTTTTATATCTTTAACATGTATTGTCACATTTGCTATGACATACGTCTATTAATTATGTGGATGGACAAAAAAAAAGGGTCGTTCCTACGCCTAATCTTTCCGGTCATGTCAGTGTCGAAACACACTAGGCCGAATTACGCCGGCGTAAATTCCGCCGCGTTTACGCCGTGTTTCAAACGCATACAAAATACGGACGGAACGCGAGGGATGACACACTATTCCGTCGCGTTACGTACGTATTTTGTATGCGTTTGACATTTGCGGCGGAATTTACGCCGCGCCGGCGTAATTCGGCCTAGTGTGTTTCGACTTGACACTAATGGTTGTGAATTGCGCACATACTTACCTAAAACCAAATTACGTAGTGTGTCTGGCTTTACGGATCTTTTAATTCTACCTATTCTAGTTAAAAAGTCATATTTTTATTTTGTTACAAATAAAATTGGAACTACGCAATAGACTACTTAAATATATTTCGGACTGAATTAACTAATTAGGTATCAAGTGATATGTAGCACTTTAAGGTATTTATACTGCAAAATACTAAACTAAGGTCAAGTTTAAAAAGCTAATTCATTGTTTAGTCTGTAAACTTGAATCCTCGAATAAATACAAGGTTTGCCAATACGACAAATAAACACAAAATAATGCTTAACTGTTAAATTACAATTTTAGTTAATACTCATTAATGTATTGTATATTGTGTCAGCATTTGTTTACATTGTGCGAGAATTTTGCACGTGATAAAATATACCAGACAAAATGAGCCATTATTAGACTGATGATGTAAAGGTAAACATGCGCATGAACAAAAGAAACACATTCTTTACACGCAATTTGCGTGAATTATAAAGCGATTCAATCTAAACCCCATCAACTGAAAATCCGTTGAAAAAGGTGCGTCTTTGCCACCATCCCGGATTGCCGAAAAAAAAAATTAATAATAGGTGTAGACGCACGTGCGATCGAATTTTGAATTTCGAATTTGGAACAGCTGCCGTGACAGCTGGTCGGCGGGATCCCGCGCTACCTGCTAAGGGTCCCGCAGATGGAGCGATAAACCACATTATAAGAAGCATCTTAAGCTCGGTTTATATCTTACCGTTAAATTTTGTTAACTAGCAGAAAGAAGAATGATTTATGTAATTATTAAAACTAGTTGATATACCTCCTGTACTTCACACGACAGGAATTATTTTTTTGGGATAAATACCTAATTGGCGTTTAATTGAATATAAATTATGTTACAAATTACAATATGTTTAGCCGATTGAGTATTAAAGACAAAACATACACAAAAACTTTTGCATTTATAATATAAGTGTGATTATTTGTTTAACTTTAGCCTTACTAGTGGACCTAGGGCTGTCACGTTTCCAGATGTAATAGCCGGAGTCCGGACTGAGCTGCAGCCAGGTTAGCCGTACAATGTACATCTTGACAAAAAGTCCGGACACTCTACGTTTAGATTTTAGGGGTTTCCTATAATGTCCGATACGAATTATTACGGCATAAAATTGGCAAATTCAATTGTTGTTTTTACCATAAACCTAAATTATCGTAAAACTTTTTAACTACAATCAAGTGCCAATTTGACTATTGCTGACCTATCAAAAACTCGACACATAATAATTTGCGAAATATCCTATTCCTAACTAACTTACCTAACCCCTACAAAAGCACAAGCCGAATGCTTTCTTTTGGCCGGACACAACACCAAATACTCTATCCGGACGCCTGGCAACCCTGGAGCTGAGTGCAAGATAATTACTAAGTGGCACGTGTGGTGGCTATTATATCTCTATCAACTCCGCAAAAAAACTTCAAAGAGCTATACTAACTCCCATAGCAAAAACGGCGCTCTACATAATACATACCTACTGCTCTACATCAAATTTTGAATCCTTACTTCAGTGATTTACTACACTTATCGTCACTCAATCACTGAATTAAGTCTACACAGCTAGACTTACTTCAGTGATTTTAAATGCTATTCAAATTAAGTAAAATTGTAACTTTTTTATAAAGTAAAATATATATTAAACATTAGGAAAAAATCGTGCGAAGTTTATAGCTGCTGTAGTCCCTTTAATAATTCAGATTTAATATTTTATATCAATTTGTTTTTAAAAATAATAAATTATTAAGGAGGGCTTTAAAATAAAATAATAATGTCTATACATTAGACATCTAATAATTATCATTTAAGATAAGCGCATCTTATCTATTAGAGATAATTTGAAAATTAATCTCGAAAGTACGTTATCTAAATGACTAACGAAACAAATTACAAATACTGAATTTTATTATAAACCTTGTTCCTAATAATTGTGGGTTGTACGGTTAAATGTGCAAAAAAGGTACAGTTACTGCGCGATAAAAAAATTCTAAGCGAACAAACAATATCTAGTGTAACATAAGACCACACATTTATGATACCTAATTTCTATTCTTAATGGCTGGTTTACACGTATTAAGTTGATAAGTAGTTAACTTAATTTTATGTTGTTAATTGCATGTAAACACAAAATTTAGTAGCAAGTAGCAAGTTAAAATTTAGTAAGTACTAAACTAGATGACAATTAGAATTTAGTTAGTTACTACTTATCTACTTCATACGTGTAAACCAGCCATAACTCTTTGAATTCAATTCCTACCTTTGTCTGGACATAACCTAAACATTTAAAAAGTTATTTTGGCGCCATCCCGAACAATGACGTCACAAAAATTCAGACATTACCGTGGCATGTCTAATTGCATTCTGATTATAGTCATGTCGAAACTGAATTTCAGTTAGTGAGAATTGGCAGTGTTTCTCTGGCGTCCTCCCAGAGACAAACAAAACTAAACCGATCTTTATCGTGTTTTTCTACTCTTTATAGTTTCCGGGGCTAGTAAAAATATCAAAACGTACTCAGTTAATGCCTATTAGTTGGTATAAAATGCGCGATGGAAAAAAACAGCTTTTAGCGAAGTCTGGACGTCGTCTCTTTCTTTGTTTTGTATCTATCTCTTTCGTCGCCTAAAATACCCAATGACTCACAAGTGGTCTAGTAAATTAATGAAGCACTTGTTTTATTAATAGATCAAATATTGGAAGTACCTATACTTCGTCTCTAGTCATTTTGATCTAAATATAAAACTTTTTAAAAACTAAAACTCAACCAAGCTTATTTACCGTTATATTTCTTTGTTGCGGAGTATTATGTGACATTTAAATTGGTAGCATTATTTAAATAGACCCCATACTAGGATATGTTGTACTGTCACTGATGTTACATATTTGTATAAAATATGCTCCTTACAAAAGACGTCACTTCACACTTGACTCTTTTAATCCTTCGATCGCCGATTCTTGGGAATCTTTTGTTATCGCTGCCCACTTGGGCCTTACGGGGATTGATAGGTTAAGTAGTGCTTTAGAAATTGGCTGTAGAGTAAATCTGGTGGTAAGGTTAATTATTATCATAAAATGTGTTATATCATGTAAAGTACAAGATAACACCCTAATACTCCTAATCTGACATGTCTCAGGTAAGGTTTTCTTTTATAAATCTTTATCGATAGTTTTTTTTTACCGCGATCGACATACGTGTAGACAAAGAATATTAATTGAATTAGGTATGTATAACATTATGACGTGTCCATCGATACTTTAAAAATATACCTATAAGGTGAATATTAATTCCGTTCCGAAACTTTTTTTTTTCTGAAAAGTCACAAAGCGAAATTAACAAATATAAAAAAATACGTTTATTCACATATTTACTAAACGACGCCCGCAACTCCGTTGCGCCAAAACTCGTTTATCGCGCGGGAACCGTACATTTTCCGATGTAAAAAGTATCCTTTGTCCTTTACCGGGACTCAAAGTATCTCCATACCAAATTTCAGCAAAATCGGTTCAGCGCTTTGGGCGTGAAGAGGTAACAGACAGACAGACAGACACACTTTCGCATTTATAATATTATAGCATGGATTAAATAAATATTAACCTTTTAGTCTAAAAACTCGTTGTCTTTGAATATAATTGACAAAGGGCCCTGTGTAATTGGCACGGCGTTTGGCGGGGACCCAACTTGTATCGGCCCAGATAGGATATGAATTCGCTCCAATTGATGTTCGACGTAAAAAGGAGTGTACAATCTCAATATTAAAATTTAAGTCTGTCGTCGGGTCCATGGGGATATTTTAAGTCCCCTCTTAAAAGGCCGGCATTCCCTCTTAAGTCTCTTAAGTCTTCTGATGTTGCGAGTGTCCATGGGCGACTGTAGTTGCTTTCCATCAGGTGCTCGTTTGCCCCCCTTATTTTATATAAAAAAGGCCTTTTCATTTCTACGGCATAGATGATAAATATGTTTTCCTACATCGCTCGCACGGGGGGTCAAAAATTAAAGGACCAATTTATGGATTTTTTCCGCCGCGCGCGCATCATCTTACTTTGTTGTCAAACGATTCTGTTTAAAATTCTTTAGTTTTACTTGTTCATTGGCTTTACTGATGTCCAAACATTTTTAGTTTACAGTCTTCATAAAAAAAAAACTACTTAAATCATCATTAAACTTCTCTAACTGTTATAGAATAATGAGCACATGTCCTACATATAAAAGTAATCTGAAAAATATAACAATGTTAAGGCCAGAGAGAGTTTATCGCGCTATCAGCGATTACCATATCGTGATACCCAACTATGACTGATGCTTTCCTCCGTTATCAACGCGATTGTTATTTGCAAAAGATTGCAAAACTGACATATTTGACGGAAAAAAATGACATAATATTACAAAACATGTCAAAATGACATGTGCCTGAGTAAGCTTCCCCATTTTTTCCCGCTTTTTGTTTTTTGGTATTGAACCGGTTGTGTTGGCCCATTCCTGCCAATGCATAGCTCTTCCACATTTAAATCCCTGCCTTGACGTGGCTAAATTATAAAGTGGCTAGGGAGCGTCTTAATTATTTAAGTAATAGGTTCTCACTTTATACACTCCGGATAAACCTTCGTGGTTTATGCAGAGTATATTTTGAATTATAAGAGTGACGTATCCGTACTAATATTATAAATGCGAAAGTGTGTCTGTCTGTCTGGCTGTTGCCTCTTCACGCCCAAACCGCTGAACCGATTTTGCTGAAATTTGGCATGGAGATACTTTGAGTCCCGGAAAGGACATAGGATACTTTTGTCCCGGAAACATGTACGGTTCCCGCGCGATAAACGAGTTTTGGCGCAACGAGTTGCAGGCGTCATCTAGTCAAAATAAATACTTAAGTAGAGTGAAATCAAATAGTCAAAATATATTTCACCCTCATAGAAAAGTTAGAATGTTTTGCGCAATTGTTTAAATAGCTGTCTACATAGAGAAAACGTGTTGCAGAATATGAATTTAGAATCAAATTAGCCAATGTGATATTTGCGCTCATATCAAAATTGTAAGCGAAAGCTTGCACAAGAAAAACCGCTTACATAAGCGAAAAGTACGTTAACCCGCTTAAACACTCCGAGCTTAAGTACAACATTACGTATTTATTATCATCAACATGGCATTTGTTCATAAATTAAGTAGTTAAAGTAGTAATGGGCATTGTCCAAAAAAAATCACATGTACTTTTCATTTTTTTTTCGTTAAAATAGGGTATTTTAAGAATATAAATTAAATAATTTTGAAATTCATTGGCTAGTTTTTTATCAATAAATTTTTAAAGTTTCGCACTGACGTCATCATCGGCGGCCAATTGACCTCTGCAGTATGTTTTTTTTCCTTTCAATCTTATTTATAATGGCTGGTTCGTCAAATGCAAATTCTCATTATGTGAAAGCTGATACGAGAAGCTTACCAAAAGTTCGAAACGTAATGTTGGTCGAATTTATTGCTAATTTAACGCCATTGAAGGTCAAACTAAGGTTAAACATATTTGTTCAAAAATATAAGTAACTAATGGGTATTTTTTTCGTTTATATACAGAAAAACGATCACTGACCTTATTCCTCGAAATGTTTTTGTAATGAGCAAAATTTTAAAAAAATGGACAATCCCCAAAGAACCTTCTTTTTAGGCTCAACAGTGTTTTAAGTTTTCCAAACATCTAGCTGTAAATATATTGCCATAATCGCCAACCCAAGATAGAATTTCTTGGCGCAAATGTGCTAGGAGAGCTGACAATACGTAAAGTGGGAAAGAGCTAAGAAGAAGAAAAAGAAGTGATTTGAATTTTCACTCGTTTCTATTTTTAACGCATCGCAGTTTTCTTAATTCAAATTCAATTCGAAATTCAAAATCTGTCACGAAAGTGACACTTATTTTTCTTCGCAACCGCAACTTTCGAAAGCATAGAAACAATTCATAAATCAATGAGGAACAATGAAGTCGTGGTGGCCTACATACGTCAGCGGGGAAAAGTCAGACCTCCAAATAACGGGCCGAGATCATCAGACAATATAAGTAACAGACCCAAACTATAATTCGTATAGTAGAGATATGCAGAGCTATTTGTTCTACTTTTTGCAAAGCACACAGACACGATTTAAGAACCTCAATTATCTTATGAAGACTTTCAAATTATTTTCATTGAATTGATAAAAGAAGTCGTCTCGAAATTTTCTTGATCAAATTTTTGGTATTGACCAATCAAGACGTATCGTGGGTAAGATATTTAATGATTAAATCGAAACTGCAATGTTTATCGAAATCATAATAATGTGAAGTTGTTAGATTTTTACGCATAATCTTGTATTTGACATTCGTTTAAAGCGCGAACGAAGTTGTGGCAACGTTTATTGCTTTAATAATTTTCGGCCACTTGCACTTTTACGGGTGATTATTTTTGCTAATTTTAAGTCGAGATATGCATTCTTCCTTTTATACAAAGAACGAGAGAGTTAACATGATATATGTATTGAACAGAGTTTTAACTTTAGTCGGTCCCTCAGGTGTTTAAAGTTGATGCGATTGTTAAACGATTTATCATCTCCTCGACCTTTCGCCGTCTTTGAAGTATCAATGATACAAGAATTCGACGATAAAATGGTAATAAACTGCAGATGAACTCACGGTGCATGTGTAATATAAGAATGAACATTGCATTCGGACACATTAATAACTCACTGGTTTTTCCCGCGCGAGACCTTGTGAAGAAAAGTTTAAGATTGTTTATCAACTCTTCTGCGCCTTTGACAGTCCTTATGTTCTGCTTCTGCCTGTTCTGTTTTCAATTTTGTCACTTTTTCGATATTGGCATGAATTTATGAATAGGTACCTATTTTTTAATATTCATTCTTGTACCTAGTGGATCACTTTAAGGAGTTTTATTTGATTTTTTAACCGACTTCCAAAAAACGAGGAGATTATATTATGTTCGGCTGTGGATATTTTTTTTTTCTACATTTTGTTTAAGACTACACCTACAAAAATTATGTAATAGCAATATACTTAAATATATTTTATTAAATTATCACAGAATTTTCCCCAGTTAAAAGTGCGAATAATAAATAAATTTAAATAAAGTTGAAAATATTACAATGTTTAAAAATTAGCTTGAAGCTTGTGAAAACTAATAGCCGTGAAGTTAATTACAATTGCTAATTCTCGTTTCAACTGAAACAAACGATGTTGCTCTGAATTTCACTGTTAAATGTATCTTGTAGACTAATGAATATAAGAGTTAACAAATAAAAACGGTTTAAAATAATAAAGGTCAGGACAATTTATACTAATTATGTACTAATATTGCAAATGCAAAAGTGTGTTTGTTGAAAAATGGGTATGGATATGCTTTGAGTCCTGCATGGGTCCATATTAAGTGACAGATTGACAAAGGAAATCCGAAATTTTTGTTCCAAAAATCTGTCAGTATTCCTCTTAAATAATTCTAATCGTGATCGGGCTAAGTGAGCACTAGCTCACTACAAGGCACAGGATAGTAATGTTTTATGACGGAAAATATACGGTTCTCGTGCTAATGTTTGTTTATAAACAGACTAGATGATGCCCGCAACTCCCTTGCGCCCTCGTTTATCGCGCGGGAACAAATTTCAGCGAAATCGGTTCAGCGGTTTGGGCGTGAAGAGGTAACAGACAGACAGACTTTCGCATTTATAATATTAGTATGGAAGTATGGATGTAAATGTTCGAAAAGGATGCTCTACATTCTACAATGTCTTATTTGCTTTGTTTTCAACACCATATTAATTCCAACTAACATTGAATACATAACATAGCTGGATTAGAATATGAATTGGGATGGATTAACTAATCGCTCGGTTGGCGGAATGCAATATAATATTATGTATTAGCATTTAGACAACACAGATTTAGTATCTGAATTGTAATAGATTTGTATGATTTTTAACTACTATTTACAGTAACAGGTACATCTATAATACTAATATTATAATTCTGAAGAGTTTGTTTGTTTGTTTGAACGCGCTAATTTCAGGAACTACTGGTCCGATTTGAAATATTCTTTCAGTGTTACATAGCCCATTTATCGAGGAAGGCTAAAGGCTATATTTTATCACGCTAAGACTAATAAGAGCGAAGAACTAGAGGAAAATGTGGAAAAAATGGGGGAAATTATTTGAAAGGACTTATCTCACGAACTACTGCAGCAATTTTTCTGTTATTTGGCACAGATAAGAAGTAGACTACGTGAAGGATCATATAGGCTATTTTTTGTGGACTAATTTGTCTGTGAAATACCTAATTTACGCGGGCGAAGCCGCGCGGAACGTCTAGTATAACATAATGCTTCTAAAGCTTTTTTGAGGTGCAGTAAGTAGATGAAAATGCAATAGTGAGTCATGACTCATGAGTCATCATAACTCATGATAAAATACAATACAGTAAGTAGTAAATAAAACATACGACTTCCAATAGTAAATCTGTTATTGCGAGCGACTTAGAGTTTTATAGAAGTTGAGCGTAAAAATATAATACTTATTCATAAAATTCCTAACACCTAAACCTAGCGCACGTACGTAAACACCGAGTTAAGGTTTAATAAAATGCTGACAACTTGTAATGTTTAGAAAATTTTAAAGGTTTAGAAATATAAGGTCCCGACTTGTTAACCTTGTGGCATGAAATACTGCTTATAGAGAAATAGAGAGGAAGAAAAATGAAGCCAAATTGTACATTCGTAGAAAAATGACATTTATCTAGTGTGTCTGTCTATCTGTCTTCCTGCCTGTTCCTTACCCAGTTACTGATTTTGATATTAGGTTTGGAGGTTTGAGTTCAGGGAAAGGACTAGGGTAATTTGTATCCCTTAAAAAGTAGTGTTTCCGCCACAATATCTCTATATCTAATTATATCAGCGCAACAAGATTCCATACAAAATCTTGTATCTGATAGTTGATAAAATCAGTAGGTACCTACAATCTTATTATTCATCTATATTCTACAGGGTGTAACAAAACCAAGTGATAATATAAAGCGCAATACACACTGAGCCCGCCGGGCTGCCGACATATTATTATGTCGGCAACTTTTTGTCGGCGGTCTAGGTGGCGGCTTCACATAATACATGTCGGAAAATTTGGTCGGCGGCATGTCGGCGGCTTGAGAAGAGAAATTTATTTGGCAGTCAGTGATTGGTCAGTGATTGCCGCGTGTCTATAAAGGTTGTGTCGCCGGGCAACTGAGCGCAGGTGACCCAAGCCGCCAACATGTCGGCGGGTAACACGCGCGGGCGCATGTTGCCGACATCATTCTTTTCATACAGGCCGCCGGGTTGTGTCGCCGGGCTTTGTCGGCGGCCCGGCGGGCTCAGTGTGTATTGCGCTTAAGGGTGAGTATGTGTTCCTTGTAGAGGATCCACAGTGAAAGTAGCAGCGCTGAAAGACAAAATTTTTCGTTCACTTTTGTATGGGCAAGCGCCCCAGCGTCACGAGGTTTTCCATACAAAAGTGATAAAAAAATTTGGTCTTTTAGCGCTGCTACATTCAAAGTGAACTGACTACGAGGAGCACGTACACACCCTAAATTATTATCACTTAGTTTTGTTACACATTATATAGTAAACGTGCAAAAACAAATTTTTGTGTAATGAAATTTGCGAAAGCGGCTCAGCTATCGGCATAACGGACTATCTGCAATTACTAGGGCCAGGGTAGAAAGTGCCTTTCACTAGCGACACTACCAAGTACCAACAATCACAGAATCATATTTCATCTAATAATCTAGAACCAGTTTACTGCGCAAATTAATGTATTTGTTTCAGCTATTTCTACTCTACTAAATTATTTGCTAAATGCAGTAACCGTACAGTTTGGCGCTATAAAACATAATATGACTTTTCCGTAACTAGATCAATCGATTTAGCAAACTAAACTTTAACGAATTTCATCTAGAACGGTTTTAAATTACGTCCTATTTACAATAAGCAAATAATTACAACTTGTCTGGTTACTTGTATGAATGTAGAGTTGGAATTAATATTGGCGGTTAGCGCTTTTTACTCTTCCATAGATATAGAATAAATAATAGACCAGTGACCAGTTAAGTGTTAACAATTTACTTGAAAGAGAGAAAGGCGAAAATAGATATCTGCGCTCGATTGAAGGGTTAGTAACGATAGCTTGCTTTGCACTTGTTGATTTAAACGTAAATGCTTATTTATTTTACATTATTTCTCTTAGTTTATTAACAAAACCACTTGAGAATGTCTTCACAATATTATGAAAGTTCTCCAACGAAACGAATAAACCAAAAAATCTTATAAAAGTCAGCTGAAATTGGAAAAACCTGTAATTTCCCAAGATAGTAACGATACGAATGTTTCAATTAGGTTAATAAATAATATTGTTAACTTTTCATTACACTGTCTTACTGAGCTTTATACTGACATGACATTTTAAGGCTCTATTTATTTACAGCAAGGATTTGAGATCTACTTAACTTTTATCGTATTTATTTACTTAATGTTATGTTATAAAAATGTTTGACAGTACATTGGAAGCTAAAAAATCATTCAACTTAAATAAAGAATGTTCTATCCTTCCTTCCTTTTCACATGGAAATAAGGTACGGTCGTAGCCACATACGGTGTAACTTTTAAACCTTAACACTCGGCAATAGGGCTCAAAAGTGCAATCTGTCGGCGTACATAATATTATGACGTAGATCAGAGTTCAACGTATGGGCCCTTTGAATGTAGTTTCTAGTTCGCCTTATACAAACATAGCTTTTTGCCTTTTCAAATTACTGCTTTATTTCAGAAGTGCACACAAAAACTTGTTATGCAAGAGTACGTGAATGCTGCTTACTTATATACTTACTCTCGTATTAATTTTTGTTCCTGTTAGTATTATTACTGAACAAAATATAAGGTTTATTTGTTAAATAATAATACTATTCTCATATAATAATATGATGAATTAAGAGCATCTTATGTTTTTTACTTGTAATATATTTTTTAATTTTGAATACTTTATGGATAAATAATTTTAACTTAACTTACTCTAAAAATCTATTTATTATTAAATATAATCTAGCCGTAAAGATAATAACTTTAACACACAAATCAAATTAAGTATGAATTAGGTTCAGTTTCGCAGTCTCTGCGACCTACAAACAGTATTATGTTAATTTACAATTTGCAATAGCAATAGTCTCTTGTTATGGTAATATTATATCATCATTATATAATTATTTATTATGATATTTTTTGTTTATTGTGTTATGTATATATTATGTGACATGTTTTAAGCAAAGACTATACTTACATTATAGAAGTTTACACTTAAAACATTATGTCTGAATTTATCGCTAAGTTAAGAGAGATAAATAATCGAGATAAAACTTATCGGCATATAAATTGTGATGGTAATCTGGGTAATTATGCGGTCACAAACTATCATAAACACTTTTGAATCTCGGAAGTCGACTTGTCAACATTAGCCTATTTTCTTTGGTTGATACGCACTTTTGCCTTTTAACAATTGTTATAATAGTTAGTGTCAAAAACATACAATTTATTATTTTGTTATAATCATTATTAACAGTATTCGAAACTTTTTCTACGCTATAGAGCTTTTAGTTGTGTTGATAGTGACAATCTAATTTGTTACTTTTGTTATTTCGAGTCAAACAAAAAATAAGGTTATTGAAATAAAATATAAAAGTTAATGACTTCGCTGTTTAGGTAAACGAGTTCGTCGTGCTAGTTACATTCAATTAAAATTTATCAGTGCCAAATCGTGACGTTTGCAAAAAAGTAGAGATAAACTCCTGTAGAGATGATAGTCTAATAAATAAGTACGATAATTGGGAGGATGTTTATATTTCGCGCACATGGTAACGCGACACCGCCGTCGCCGGCTAGATAAGTCGCGGGACCGGCCGGCAAACTTTACCGTACAAATATTACTAAACGGAAGTCGGAACTCGGCTCGCACTTCACATGCACCACCAAACGGCCACATATACATCACAATCCGGAGGTTTGGCACAACACGACACGATTAGCGAGCGGAAACCGATAGTGCGTCGTTCACGTTTGGCGCGGCGCTCGACTCGGCGCGACGACCGTCCGGCTCTACGGTTGATGGGCGACTGGCGTGAAGCTGAAGTGGCCGAAGAAAGCTGCGGGGAGGGGGCGGGGCGAGCGCGGGGAGCAGGGGGCGCACCTGCGACGCGAAGCTACCCGCCTGAACTACGCAATAAACGCTCGATAAACTTTCTCATTAGCCGCGCCTAACCGTGTATGAGGCTACTTTAAGCTCCGTATGTGTCGACGCACCGCTCGAGCTTACCGTTGCGTCCGCGCAGCCATTCAAATTAGTTGCGTAATGCGCCAGCTAAATGTCACATTACATCAACGAGTTTCCTAATTTGAATTGCGTGTGCGCTGAAAAGTGTGCGCTCTACATCGTTAAAAGTTCAATTAAATTTCAGCATTTTAGCAAAATGTAGAGTTTGCTCTACATTTTCATTTATGCACCGATGTCTCATTTATATACCTGCTAGTTTCGTAGTTAACAACACAACTGCCTACTTCTTTAAAAAGGATTACGGAAACAAAACAATTTCAATCATCCGAAAGTTGAAACTGGACAAATCAAAAATTTTCGTAAGTTTCACACAACAAAATTCTTCACAAAACACAAGATCTCTTTCACAAAGTTTTCATACCACCACCTAATGTTAATGCATAATTAATGAGTACTGTTAAGTCTCATCACCTAATTAATCGCGGTCGGAATCACGCGCGCGCCTCGAGTAATTGGCGCTAGTAGAGAGTTGGTGATTAGATCCTTATAGCTCGCACACACGGCCAAATATATTGTATGTTCAGCAAACGATGAAATAAACTAAACAATGTACATATTCATATATCATCCATAGAATAAAGTCCGATCTGCAGGTTTGATGGTATAATACTGTATTTATAATAATAATTATGCTGTAACAACATACCAAAAAATCTAAAATATATTTTAGTCTCATCGCTCCTGACTTACACAAATCAAAGAATCAAAAACTTCAAAGCCATCTACTGAAAATGCTGCTGATCGAACTTTATTCTAGTACAGGTGATTGGATTTGGAGAAAACAGTTTAAAAGTTTAATTCAGGTTGTTTCCGAAAAAACACAATAATGGTCAATCTCCGAGGCTTTTGACATGAGTTTACTTATTAAACGGCGTTGTTGATTGGTTAAAATTTGACGTTAGCAAATAAAAAGCGCTACCAAATAGATAAACTTCAGATAACTTAGAAAGCGGACAAAAACACCTTAAATTCCCAAAAGTATTCGTTAAACGTTATCACAAAACTCTACACCGATTTTACGGATTTTTTCCTCCCATACACGTCCATTATGTACGTACGAGTCAATGTACGGTAAAAGCCCAATTCGTAAGCCGAATTCGGAGTAGGGCTGGTCACCAACGACCGATGGAGACATTTACATTTTACATTTGGGTTAAGCCAGATTGATATGTCATGGTTTTCGTTAAAGTGGAGTAAGCCGTTTGAGGTTCTGTTGCAAATCTAAATGGCATACCTAATTACGATTTTTATCCATCGCTGTTCGCATCACAAAAAGTGCACTACAGTCTACACTCTACACAGTGTTTTCAATTTAACAATCAAGAAGCCACTATAAAGAAGGAAAGTCTAATTTTCGTCTTGCTAAGTTTTTTAGGTCTCCCATCTCTATTTTTTTAAATTAAATAGTGAGAAGATAAGAGCATAGTAATATTCAAATGGTCGCGTCTTATCAACTCGTGCGCAAACGCGTGTGCACAATGATTGATAGCGACGTGTAGAGGCGCTATAGTTCTACATAGTTAATATATTTTTGATATAGTACTACTTATGACATTACAATATTAATGTCAAGCTTTTATACTGAAATCAGTAGCTATTAAATGCTATGAAACTGAAATATTCCAAGTTATTAACAGCCTCTTCTTGCAGTCGTTTAAAAACAAAATTTACTAACAACCTATTAGTTTTAGTAGTTAAGTTTTTGAGTTGAGTACAGTAGAATCTTGGTTCTGATCTCATATCAACACCATCCATAATATTATGTTTATAAGATTTGTTTACAAATAGTTATTCGTATAGTAAACCGAACTTGACACAGCGCAAGCTTGTAAATATAACAATGTAAACTCAACACACCGTTCACAGCTATTTAACTTAAAACGACACCCTTATACCCACGCTATGAGGACCATTTTCGTACAAACTGCGATCCAAAGTGGACACCATTCTGAGAATACAATATCAAACGAACGTCTAAACGGCGATGTTTGTTTTCGACGAAAATATCGCTACAAAGAATTAAAACAATCGAATACTTTGATGACGTAATAGTTCTGTTAACTGTCAAAACCTTTTTAACCGAGGAGTGTAGAAATTTTTGGAATGGAGCGTTTGTGTCTATTTTTTATAGAAAAAAAAAGTACTGCTCGTTTCTGAAAGATCTAGAAGCGATGTTTTAAGTTTAAACACAGTTTTCAGCAAGATGATACATAGATTATTATTATCATTCTTTCGCAGAAAAATGCGTCTATCGTAAGGAAACTGAACATTTTTCGCAAAATAACTATCCTATGTCCTTTCCCGGGACCCAAAGTACATTACCGCGCAAACAAATATGTCCGAAGAAAGTTTTTGGCAATATCTTTCTTTGGCATCCACGCAGCGTTCTTAAGCTTTTAAGGTTAGCCGTCTATGTCTGTCATATGACTTTCTAGTATGCCAGGCAAAGAGAAGTACCTACACCAACATCTGCTAGTCTTTTTGCTGCTAAAACATTACTATTTAAGTTAAGGAGTTAGTTCATCAACTTATTGCTTCCAAGCAAAGCTAGTGAGGGTCGCTAGTAACTTTTAGAAGTCATTATAGCCCAGAGCTAGTTGATTTTAACTCCAGTGTGTTAAGAAACTTGTTGTTTACCGTCACTTGCTATCGTAAACAGTAGTGTTCGTTTGTTCGACCCCAAACTTCAGCGTTTAGAGCTATTTTATAATATTTATGTCGAGGACATATTAAGAACCAATTTTATTGGTGTAAAATAATAAAAATGATGCTTTGATAGTTTTAAATGTAATGTTGCATGTATTTTTGAAGAAGAAATGATAATACATAGTTGATCAAATTAGAAATGAACTAAACAAGTCTGAAATTCTGAAGGTTGCTGTTCATGAATATATCGATGTAAAATAATTAAAAGGCGATTTGATAGTTTCAATGTAATTTTTTATGTATTATTGGGAAAGAAATGATACTTAATACATAGTTGATCATATTTGAAATGAACTAAACAAGTCTGAAATTCTTAAGGTCATGAATGAACGGATACGGGATAAATATTATTTACTGTGCTAACAAACAATATACCAATTGGATAAATGAGCGAAAATGCAAAATAACCTATGCGCCAAGTTCATTAATCACGGATCAGTGATATCTTAGAGCTTTCGGGGTTGAATCCATTATAAAAACAAATTAATGGTTTTCAAAACATAGCAATGAACAGAAATTAACAGCTACTAAAATTATTGTCGCGGTCATCGGTGTCCTTATGGGGCTTGATGGCTGATGGGTTGATAAGCTCAAATAAAAAAATAATATTGCTATTTTTGTTTTTTAAATCTGTGATAAGTAACTGATAAATATTATAATGATGAAATATGTATAACAAAAAATTAAATTATACTAACATCTTTTGAAGTATAAATACATACTATTTAAACTGGTAGTGGCCTAAATATTTTCCCACCGCTGGTTTTGGAGTTCGCTAGACCGCAGTTTCCGTCCGTATCTGTTTCCTCTATCTTTCCCCACTTGTTTTTATGACCACTGGGACTGGTCTATTCAAATTATTTTAAAGTATTTTATCCATCATCATCATGTATTTTTTTTATTGTAAAATTAGCTGTTCAATTTCGTAAGCCTTAATTCTTAAGCCTAACCTATAATAGTTCGGATACCAGTACTGTTATTTAACAACATGTGGTAAGTTAAAATTCTTATTTACATAATATTATATTTGTTTAAAAAGCGTTTGAATTTTAGACATGTAACTAGCTATTTATTGATCAAATTCCTTTAACCAAGTTACGTAAAAGTAAGGTGTGTTGTGCAGCTTAAGAACTGACTTCCTTAAACTTTTGAGTTGAAGCGTTAAATTAGACACCTGCACCGATTGGCCGATAAGATAAACTAAGTCTAGGTTAGTCTAGGTAAAATCCATACTAATGTTGCAAATGCGAAAGTGTCTCCATCAGTCTCTGTTATCGCTTCACGCCCTAGGTAATTATCTTTTTACTTTTAGCAATATTGTCCATTTCATATTAAATTATGAAATTTTATGAATATTCTTTAGATTCAACTTTAATGTCGCTTAGGTAGTTTAAGCTAATAAAATATTTCGTCGGACATTCCAAAGCAATAACTACTGAAATAATTGTAATCAGAATGACTACCCACTCATAATAATTATTCTCAAACATGCTAGAGATATTATACTTTCTAAGGCTGTATTTAGCAGATTAAAACCGTATAAATTCTTAATCTTGAAAACACCGAAAGAATTTCGAGCGCTTTTCGGCCCGGGAAATATTTTTATATCATCATTAATTATTGAAATTTCGGTGGGCATTAAAACTCATTGATATGTATTTATACGATAAACGTGTTAATTGCTTTTCATCAGACTAATTAATAATTCTCCGAAATTTATTAAGCACTTATTAAAATAATTAGGCTCGTTTTTGGCGATTCTTGAGCGCTTGCGGTAAGTTTTAACTCGAGTTCGGTTTTTAAACGACGATCCATTGCTAATTGACTTTGACAGCAAGTTTTTTTAAAGATAATGTTTCACTGGGTCGTATTACTTGGGTATATTCAGCCAAACTTTTAATTATACCACAAGCTTGTGCTTATTAGTCCTACGTATTCTTTGAGTATTAATAACAGTAGTTACTACTGTTAAGTGTTATTAATACTCTAACTTCTAAGTACGTATTATAAATTACGATTAACGATTAATTATTTTTACTATTAACAAAAAATAGTTCCTTATTGAATGTTGATTTGTGAAATGTAATTATTTTGATTTATGTAACCACCTGTGGTCTGTGGATTGTAAATTTAGGATTTATTACATTTCATATAAGGACATAGCTGTTCGGTCTTTCGCATCATTGAGCATAGATTTCTTCAATTAGAGCCAAAACTATAAATATCATCGCTGCACGCACACTCAATATATTATTTAACAACTTTTATGGAACTAAAATGGAAAATAGTAGAATCTTATAAATCCTAAGATTACAAGTGCAAATACAATCAGTACATTAGCTTCTTTAAAACTAGATATTAGTGTAAAAATACTATTATAGGTGCTTCATTTTAACATAGGATTTTTCCTTTTAGAGATTCTCGAATGGGAAAATAGAACCACTTCGTTTTCTCTACGTAAAATTAAAGCTACTTATAGCATTTACCTAAAAGATAAGTGATAACGAAAATAGTATCTTGAATAATCTATAGTTATATAGTATATTATATTTTTTTAATCTGCTAAAATATGCTGCTACTATTTCTCACTATATCGCTCATGCTACTATTATTTTTCTTACTGCTATTTATTTATTTACTAGAAACTGATTCATAGCAGATGGCGAACCTACATTATTTGGTTAGTTTATGTCAACTCAATATCAATCGAGATCTATCGACATAACGCGACAAAATCACGTAGGTGCGCCATCTGCCTATCAATCAATTTCTTCGATGGTACAAGCAGTAGGTACGGAGCAAAATACTAATAGCATGTAATAGGGAGAGATTCTATTAACACCTTAGCAGTTTAGTACCACCAATATTTTGCCTCTACGTAGAGCACACGTTACGAAGCTAGTAATCGTTCATCTGCGAGAGGGTACGGCTGATTGATTTTAATTGGTTTTTAGAACCCCGTTTATTGACAGAGGGGCGATGACGTAACACGGGCTTATTACGATGTGTAATCTCATCGACACCCATCCGTACAAATTCCTCTTTTCATGAAAATGTCGCTTAGATACCACCCGTCTTATTCATGTGAATTGCCTATTTATTTGGTAAAACGTGAGCAGTTTGACAGTGAATATATATTTAAAAATATTTAAATTGTTTGTAGTATACGGACTAAATGAACTAATAAAGGTAAGAAAGCTGTTGATAACTTGGTGAGTAGGAAACAAAATGTATAATTAAATGTTGTGGTTTGCAGCGGGTTTCCCATTAGTAAACGACCGACAACCATGTTGGCGGATAGACCGTTTTGTATTTATCAAAAACTCATTGCAAATAAGTTGTATTTAATTCCAAGCAGACAGTCACGCAAAGATTTCTTATCTGTGCAATTCGAATTTATCAAACCGTAAACAATGTTAAACATATCATTACGCGTAATTCATTTGCTAAATTGCTTAAATTATACCTCGCCCACTCCCCTCGTATTGCCTAATTAATTGACAGAATTGAGTATAATTTCTGTCAATTATAGGCCGGAGGAAAGAACACCGTATCCCGTTACGGAAGCACGATCCAGGCTAAGCTGTGCGGCTGTGCGAAACCAATCTTTTTTGTTCGGGCACAACAACAAAAATACAAAAAACCAGCCAGCTGCGCCCGAGCATCCTGCCTTGTCCATTGATCGGTCATCCCTCTCGCTCCTCGGCTCCCCTTTCGTACGAGAAAGAAAGAGACAAGTGTACACTTGCGGCTTCGCAGGAACAGTTCCGCAGTCGTGTTTCTGATAGTGTTTTGTTGTAACTTGTTGGTTTTTTGTCGAGTGTGAAAGGGCCGGCGACAAAGACGCGGCGATTGTTAATAAATTATGCTTGTTGTGACATAATAGGGCGCTGAGACCTCCGCTAGAATTATTACATAATTGAAAACCATTACTAATTTATAAAACGTCATTATAAAGAGCCGATTCCGAGCACTTGATATATCATACGCCGTAACACCAATACATTACGGAGTTAATTGACTGATTATATCAACGCGCACTCTAAAATATTGAGTGTGACTATTGGAAAACCATTTAAATTAAATTTTGTAATTTGTTACATAGTTGTTGTGGTCTGGTAGGCTATAGCTGTAGACTACTTAATACGCTTTGTATATAAAACACTTTTTTATAAATTGTACCAAAACGAGCAAATTATGCTGCATGCATAAATCATCAGGTCGCTTAGTATGGCTTAGTGGTTTAATTTATAGAAATTAAGTCATTCTTATACTAAAAATACTTCTGGATTTTATGCAGAATTCTACTAATTTAAGGGAATGTAAATGGTATAATCTGTTTTATAACAATAAGTAGGTATGTATTATATTATTATGTAAGTTCGAAGTTGTGATAGTGAAAGCTGTTATCAGTATTATTTACTGATAATAACTAAACGGTTAAGGCCACTGGTTATCTCTATCTGTTCCGGCTAAATCGTTACAAAAAAAAATACGTCACCGACCAGACATTTTTTATTCTGTAAAGAAGCGCTGTCTTTTATTTTGTCTTCTAAAATTATTACTTTGCAATATAGGTACAAGTTGCCCGATCGTCAAAGAAAATCTGTATTTTTTTATAATCCGTCAGTATCTCTATTCTTTGGTATTTTATTGTGTACATGCTAAGTTTAAGCCGTAGGTATACCATGAAACTTACTTATCCAAGTTAAAAAAGATGAAGAAACAAATAGGATTGTTTCTTCATCTTTTCTTCATCATAGGATGAGATTCAAATCTAGTATCTATGAAAATAATTGCGATTCTAAAGACGTATGATTAAGACCGGCTTATGAATGGAAGCATGACTCACAATTATAGTATTAATCCTTCGATCGGAGGTTCTAGGAATTCCCATTGTATTCTTTTGTTCTCGCGATCACCGGTGCTCGCGCGGGGCCTGAAAGATTAATAGAAGTTATAATAAGACTTCAACCCGAGCGCCGTTTTAAATATATTTTCATTATACGGCAATAAATTCTATCAAGCGCTTTTCATGAAGATTTCAGAACTTAGGATTGTGGCAAATGTTTATATTTTGATAAAAATGTTTATACAAAAAAGTTGTAATAGCTACTTCAAATCGCAAAAAGGCCCCAAACAGTACCGAAATTGCCCCATTCTGGGCAAATCGACACTGTTTGAGGATATTTTGCCATGTCTATTAAAAGTCTATGGCTTTCCACTATGCTTTACAATAATATAGAGTTACTAGCTGTCCCGGCAAACGTTGCTTTGCCATAATATAAAGTATTTCGCCCATATTATTTTATTCAAGTGACTAAATAAGTATGTCGCCATGGCAACGTCGATCGCCATCCAAACAATGGTCGCCGTCAGTCTCAGGTTGTAATAATTTACTATTATTTATTCAACAAATGAACTTATCAATATATAAAGTACCCAGTAGCCGATTCTCAGACCTACTGAATATGCATATAAAATTTGGTAAAAATCCATAAAGCCGTTTCGGAGGAGTTCGTGGACTAACATTGTGACACGAGAATTTAATATATAAGATTATTTATTAATATCGAGACTCGAGAGTTTAGGAGATTTATTGTAATAGCCGTCTTCGCATCTCACGTTCTTGTGTTTATATTACATATTAATGGCGTTATATTTTATGGTTCGATAACAAATTGGAAATTACTATGTTCTTTTACTTCTTTTACATACATCAAGTGTGATTTAAACTGATATTATTTCGAAATTAGATCAAATGACCATAAGGATAATGAAGAGGAAACAGAATAAGTACTGTGTGAACAGTGGTACAAACCAAGACCATTTTTTTTCATAAAATTTAAAAAGTTCAGTTTCAAAAAGTATTTGTCGGGACGCTTATCACTAGAGATGTGCCGATATTAGTGTTGAAAAAGTAACTTTAGTAGACTATATAAAATAAAATATGCATAATGTATTATACTAAAAAAATGATTTCTTTACAAGCAAGTAATTTCAGAAACACATGATTAAATTTCAAAATGTGGACCGATTGATTGTGGAATAAAATATTATTATAAAATTTGCAATAATCAAGGGTTTTCTGACATGTAACTAATTCCAATAATAATGCAAAAATGCAAAATAGTAAAAAGCCGGATAGTCGGCGCTCTTTGCCGACTTTTCACTTATCACCCTAAAATTAAAGTGGTTTTGATTCAGTAAAACCTACATGCTGGGAACCACAACACAAATCACTTTACGGCTTATAAACACAAATCAGCCCTTAAAGGATGTTTAAGTTTAACCCTATAAGTTAACTTTTAATTACTTTAAACTAATAAGTTTTTTGTGTGTGTTTTTTGTGAATTATTCGATACGATAGTGACCGCGGCTACCGTAAGGTACTATTAGGCCAGTCATTAAAGCCAAAACCCGAAAGAAATTAGTAACTTGATAAAATTTTAGGGGGTTGTTAAAGAAGGTAAAATAACTTACCGTGTGATTTTGCAGCGTTCTGGGGTGTACGGAAAGGGTTGAAAAGGGGTGAAAAAGGTTTTTTGTTACTAACATTGCGTAAAAAATTAGTAACACGCTGCAAATTTGGAATTAGGTTGTTCTTACCGTTTTGTAACGTGTATTAAATTTGCAGCGTTTTGCAACATACGGAACATTGTTTATTATTAAAAAACAATAAAATTTGTTAATAACAAATACGGAACATTGTTTATTATTAAAAAACAATGAAATTTGTTATTAACAAGGGTAAAAAATGTAGTTACACGCTGCAAATTTATAATTAAGTTGTTTTTTACCGTTTTCTAACGTATATCAAATTTACAGCAATTTAGTAATAAACAATAGTACGTCGCAAAACGCTGCAAAATTAATACACTTTACAAAACGGTAAGAACAACTTAATTCTAAATTTACACCGAGTTACAATTTTTTTTTTACCCCTGTTATTAACAAATTTTATAGTTTTTTAATAATAAACAATGTTCCGTATGTTTCGAAACGCTGCAAATTTAATACACGTTAGAAAAAGGTAAGAAAAACCTAATTCCAAATTTGCAGCGTATTACTAATTTTTTTACCAGTGTTATTAACAAATTTTATTGTTTTTTAATAACAATGTTCCGTATGTTGCAAAACGCTGCAAATTTAATACACGTTACAAAACGGTAAGAACAACCTAATTCCAAATTTGCAGCGTGTTACTAATTTTTTACGCAATGTTACTAACAAAAAATCTTTTTCACCCCTTTTCAACCCTTTCCGTACACCCCAGAACGCTGCAAAATCACACGGTAAGTTATTTTACCTTCTTTAACAACCCCCTAAAATTTTATCAAGTTACTAATTTCTTTCGGGTTTTGGCTTTAATGACTGGCCTATATTATGTATTCTGTGCCGCGGCTTCGCTTGGGAAGCCAACCAAGTGTCCTTGTTTGAAAGTTTGCGTTCATTTTAAAAGCTTAACGATTATTACGACAAGTAATTATGTTTATTTTTTAACCGACTTCCAAAAAACGAGGAGGTTATATGTTCGGCTGTGGATATATATTTTTTTTTGTATGTTCAACGATTACTCCGCCGTTTGTGAACCGAGTTTTGAAATTTTTGTTTTGTTGTATTAGGTTTCACTTCAATTTGGTACCATGTTCACAAAAGTGGTGACCTGATGATGGGATCCATGAGTAATCGAGGGAACTCCTCGAAATTTATATGGAAACATATAGTGATTTTGCTTTATGAGAAGCATCCTAAGCATATGCTACCAAAACGCAAGATTTTGCACCAAGGTATACTATGGTTTCGAAGATACTAAAAGAACTCCGGATTCCTTATAGATACAAGTTTGGGGGTTTAGGCGCTGTTTTAAGAACTGAAAGCATATGCTACTATACAAATTACATTCATCATCATCATTAATACCACGTCATCACCAATGTCACCAAAATTGAACATAACAAAATATTCAACCTTATCTCCAAAGCGTAAGGCACACATTTGACATTACTTCTGAGAAGTAAGTTGCTTCGATAATACAAGTAACATGCAAGTGCACTGTCACACTTACAAATCGCGGCCACGAGCGGCTACGGGCGGCCGTAGACTTCTCAAGCGATACTATGTATTACATTAATAAAGATAAAGTTTAAAATCATATGACACTGAAAGCCTCGCCGCTGCTATTCCGGTTTGGCGCGGCCCTAGCACGTGTTCACTTTGATTTTTTAAATGTATTGTTTAAAATAATCTGCAGCTGATATCAGTGGCGTGGGGTGAAAAAAAATAAAGGTAAAGCCGGACCAAAAAACGGCTAACTCGTGAATAAGCAAAATTTCAATTCTTGTAAAAAAAACGTGCAATAAATTACATACCTGTATTAAGTGTGTTAGTTTACCTTTTCCATAACTACTAGGGTGCTTTGCTTGCATTGTGTGCGTTGCATGCAGTGTTAGTGTTGTTAGTATTCACCACCTTCACCATACATGACATCACTGGTATTATATGAACAGTGCATGTCGAGTATGATAAAAGTGGCTTTAAAAAAAGCCGTTTTAAGCACACGTCACTCACACTCACACACCAAAAATAAGTGAATCCTGACTTGCCAGTGTAGATGTTTGTTACTCAATCATGCAAAAACTGGATTTAGATGAAATTTTGCATGCATCCCATGTCAAACATGGAAAGGAACATAGGCTACCTGTCTGAAGTCCACGCAGACGAAATCGCGGGCAAAAGCTAGTAGCAAAGAAATATCAGCAGAAATACGTACCTAAATGTTTAATTTTGTTATTTGTCGTCTGTCGTCGTTATTTAATATTATTATAAAATATAATAGGTAATCCGTAAGATAACAGTCAATTTGTACTAATGCTGCCATTTCTCACCTAACCGTGTCACGACAAATTACAAAGTAAGTAAAACAAACCAACCTTTACGATGTAACAAACAAAAACACAACACAACACTTGGCAAGTAAAATTTCACTACTTTCGATTCTTTTAAACTATATAATATTACAATCAAGCTAGCCCACTAACTTAATAAACAAAATTTTGCATATTACAATAATAACAGTACAAAATGAGTGCAAATTAGCGCGTAATATAATTGTTTATGTGAATTGAAATGACAGCACGCGCCGGTCGGCCGCTGCAATTAGCTCTGTTGTGATTGGACGAAATCTTTTAAAGCGAAACATGCGAAACTAAACCTTAACACATGACAAATAAAGACTAGGTAGGCTATGTGGGATCGGCTTGTTGTTCGACAATATCGACGAGTCGTTTGCATGTAGTAGTAATGTGTATGTGTGCGTGAATTTCATACATTTCAAATGTTTGGATTCCCGATGTTTTGAGCGAGTTCCCCGGCCACCGCCGCCGCACACTATGTACGCGTTCTGAGTGCGATCGTAAAAACGGGTATGTGTGCGTTTGCGTGATTTTAAATACATGGCGAATTATTTTTATGAAATTGTAGGAAGCGGGGTAAGCTATAATTATTAATAATAAAAAATGTATATATTAAAATTGGCCAAGGTAAGCCGGTAGGAATCGTGTTCTATGGAGGCTTCGCCACTGGCTGATATTATATTTTGTAAGTGTGACTGTTAACAAATTGTAATAAGATGCGTAGAATACAGTTGTATTATTCTACGTATAGTACGCGATGGTTTACTAGGTAACTAAAAAGAGTGAAATTATTATTTTTAACAAAAAATTAAAACCGACTTCCAAGGTAAAAACAATAATAACATCCTTATAATATGAACTAAAAAGTATTAAATATTTTTTCCTATCTAATAGTGCCTTTTTCCGAATTCGGCTAAAACTCAACTATTTCTGTACTCAATCTTCATCATTTTGAAGTCGGTACCAGATAGCTGAATCTTCAGTCTACCAGAATATTTGAAACTTTTGGAACTGGCACCGACTTCAAAATTATGAAGATTGAGTACAGAAATAGTTGAGTTTTAGCCGAATTCGGAAAAAGGCACTATTAGATAGGAAAAATTATTTAATACTTTTTAGTTCATCCTTTATTGTTTTTACCTTGGAAGTCGGATTTAATTTTTTGTTAAAAATAATAATATAGTGTATTTATTACGGCTTACTTGCATTAAGGCTTAGGTTAGCACAAATTTTAGATAAAGTAATTCAAGGTAACATAATATCTTGTCGTTTATAATGTTTCTTATTTAATTTTCCGTTAATTTTTTTCTAGCTCTTAGTGCTCTTACCCAGCTCTAAACGCAGCTAGTCTGGGGTAAAGTTATCCCGGGGTTAAATTTTATATTATTTTCTAGTAGCAAACAAAAGCTAGAATACTTTAGGTTAACTTTTACTAAGCTCTGTACAAGCGGACCTTATAGTGTACTAACATAACAAACTTTCTCGAGCTAACATTGGCAGTTAGCGCGATTGCTAACGATCTTACCCATCGCATAATGGAAGCAGCTACAAGTAATGGAGTAATAACATTTAATTTACTTTTTTCCTACTTAATACAGTAATTGCGAGTTGAGCGACCATTTTGATGTAAATTAAAGGCTTTATAAATTTTGAGGTTTGCAAGTTCTATAATTTCGCGTAAAAATGTACAAAGATTAATTATTTTCTCTAAAGCCATTTTAGGAACTTTATAAGCATTAATAGTTTATTTTTATAACTACGGCGAATTTCTCCACACAGGCATCTATTAACGGAGTGTAAGTTAACACTTTTAAGGCGACGCCTTGATAATTTGGCTGCAGCGATATCGATTTTTCTCAGCAATGACTAAAGCTAAGAAATTAAAGTTCATTGTCAGTATTCATCATATCTTTGTCTTTGAATTACCCATAACATAACACGATTGGTCAACTTTTATAACACAGAATAATTAATCAAAAAGACCTCTGTAAAAAAAAGGATTCTAATTTTGCCTACAGAGGAGTTTGTACATAGATTGGTTCAAGCATACTGTCCATACACTTTAATTTGCCCGTAGCTTATATTATGAAATATATTTATGGTTTTTAAATTACGCGACAAAATGGTGCGACAAAAACCATTTTGTCGCTTACGCCCAGTTCTTGCTGTTCCATTTCTTGTTTTCATAGTTAAAACAAGCAATCTAAAACATATTCAACACGTTTTTTTACTTTAACGCGGCGTCACCTTAAGGCGTCATAGTAGTAAGGAAAAGTTTAAGCAGCAACCTTGTCGAGACTGTGCAATAATTAAAAATAATTATAAAGCAAATAATGATACCTTTCGATGGCCCCAATAAATAAACGTGCAAGAGCTCTTACCCAAAAAATTTTTTTTTTTGATTTTTCGTTTGCATGGACTATGATACATCTATGTAAATTTTTTTAAATTCTTTTTACTTAAAATAACGATTTTATAGCAATGTAAACCTTTATTGTACGGAAAAAATAATAACATATATCACATTAATAATAAAACATGCGCTTATTGCAGATTATTTCTTTATTTGAGTTCACCAGAATAAACGTGTTAAAACAATCTGGCGCTAGTGTCTATCTTTTCCTTTGGGTTATAACTCTTGCACGATTATTCGTGTAAAAATGCAAGCGACTTCTATCACTAATGCCTCATTGCAGATGGCGAAACTTTGAATATAATAATCACAGCTATTCTATTATCTTTTACTAACTTCTCTTGTCTTTTCTGCTTTTGTAAAGGTTATTCGAAGAGCTATTGTAAAGTTTATTACAAGAGCTGCTGGTGAGTTGCCGGTCTTTTTAAGAGGGAATACGCTCTCTCCTTGAAGGTTTGCAGGTCGTATAGGTCCGGAAATACTGCTGGTAACAGTTCATTCCAAATTTTACAGTGCGCGGCAGAAAGTTACGCGAAAAATGCACGGTGGAAGACTGCCACTCATCAAGGTTATGAGGGTGGTTTATTTTTAACGTGTTACGATGGCGAAAAGTTGCAGGAGGTATGATTCCGAACAATTCCACAGAGCACTCCCCGTGATACAACCGATTGAGGATGCAGAGTGAAGCTATTTACATCTCGGCGTAATTCCAAGGGGTCCAGCCTGTTTTAAACATTAAGGCAGTCAACAATTCGAGCGGCCCTTCGTTGGATACGATCCAAAGGGATTTGTTGGTATTTTGGGGTCCCTGCCCAGAGATGAGAACAGTATATTCCATATGAGGCCGAACCTGCACCTTGTAGAGTTGCAGGCATTGGTCCAGACTGAAATACTGTCTCATCCTGTTAAGAACAGAATCAGAAAAGTATTGTCTACCCCATTCAGAGACTTTCTTCTGTGAATTCTCTATTTTAGACATAAGTTCGTTTCGACTCTCGATGACATTTAGCCGAAAAATATGGTGGAAGCTGGTAGATGGGCATCACCTGTACTATCATTCGCATAGCAATAAATGCCATTGGAATGTAACATGTCATTGATCTGCCAAAAACTTGTGACCTATTTGCATAAATTCTCGGGAAGCCAATATTATGATGGAAGCTTTGATAGTTGCGCTTTGAGCCAAACCCGATCAAAGGCCTTCGCAATGTCCAAACTAATAGCCAATGCCTCTCCTCTCCACACAATCACCTGAGCCCAACGATGAGTTTGGTACGGTAATAGATAACCAGCCAAGCGACCCTTTTGGAACCCGTACTGTTTGTCGCGTTTGTCGATTTGTAATGTCTGGCCGCCCAAGTATCGAAAGAGCTGATAATGGATTCCATTATCTTCGAGATGATGGAGGTTTTAGCAATTGGTCTGTAGTTGGAAGGATTTGAGCGGTCACCTTTTTTTGGGGATCGAGTACACTAAGGCTGTCTTCTAAGAAGCCGGGACAATGCCATAAGAGTAGGAGAACCAAAAACGACGCGTTAAGACCAGAGCCAACTATGGAGCACACTTTTTCAACACAATAGGAGGGATTCCGTCAGGACCACTCGACTTTTGGATATCAAGGGCACGCAGGGCTATTCACACTGATCACTGATGTAATCTAATATCCGACATGATGCCCCTGTATCGTGGTATGGTTGGCGGTTTTTATCCCAAGGTCATCAAGGGTCAAGTTTGACGCAAGGAGTTTACCCAGAAGATCGATCGTGGGCCAACGATCCATTTCCTACTTGTAGGGATGGTAGGATGGCTTTCAAAAATACCCTTCAATAGCTTAGTCCAGAGACCAGAATTCACGGGTTCCCAAAGGAAGGCACTCGAGTCTCTTACCAATACTATTCACGTGCTGTTTTTTTCCCAATTGATCTCTCTCTTGAAGGATCTATAGGCAAGGTTGTACTCCATTTTATATGTATGTGGCCACGCATAGACGCGAGGTAGGTCAATATTTATCAAAAACAACAATAGGTCAACAATATTTTTTACTGAACCGTCAACAAGAAAATATTAGCAAACTAGACATTCCGCGCGGCCTCGCCCGCATAAATGAGAAATTTTACGGAAACCGTACACTTTCCCGCAAAAACCAGCCTATGTTCTTTCACATCATGGTCTACTCTACATCTGTGCCAAATAACTTAAAAATTCATCCAGTAGTTCGCGAGATAAGGGCCTTCAAATAATTTTCCCGGTGTTTTCTACATTTTCCTATGTTTTTTCGCTTCTTTTCGTCTTAGAGTGATAATTTATAGTTTATAGCCTTCCTAAATAAATGAACCATCTAACAAAGAAATAATTTTTCAAATCGGACCAGTAGTTCCTGAGATTGGCGCGTTCAAACAAACAAACTCTTCTACTTTATAATATTAGTATAGATTTACATTTTATACCATACACTAATATGGTCGTATTACATAAATAATGAATCAACTTTGCAAACATGTAAAAGCAACAAAATATACAAGAATAAGCGTGTAAATGACCAGAGCATGGCTCAGGGGGAAAAATGTACGTGGAATAACCATGCAACTTTTCACTGCACTTGTTATAACTTCATTTATGACACGAATAAACGTGCATTGATACAATAGTGTTAACAAGTCACATATTATTCACTAGAATAATAATTTAATATGGTTTTTCTTAAATATGTAGTAAACCGTTAATATTTGATTTTTAATAAATATATGAGCTGAAAGATATTTTTTTACCTTTAATTTGATTATACATTATATTTGTCTATTTATTATGTAGTCAAAGTTATGTGGTTCCAAACGTTTTTTTGTCTTCCTGAAAAGTTGTCTTTTTTCGATTGCACAGTCTTGACAGACAGACTTGTCAGTAGTCAGCACCGAGTGTAACCGGTAGGAAACAGGTTCGAATCCTGTGTTCCGTTATTGCGAACGCCGAAGCCGGAAAATATCGGCTTGCGCTAACAATTAAGGCTCTGAGTAATTGCCGTTGATAAAATAGAGACGTAACGATTAAGTGATTTAGGTAGAGTTTTCGATTTAATTGTAGATTTGATTACAAGTTAAAACTTAGCAATTTCTAGGTTTATGATTATAAAAATAAGAACAGAAGTAATATGTATTAACGTAGGATTCAACTTCTCTGATAGTACATAATATTATGTACTATCAGAGAAGTTGATTCCTACGCAGATGACGGACCTAAGTAATTTGGTCAAATCTCAAACCCATCCGATCACAGCTAAAATTGAATAGGCCGACCAAATGACGTAGGTTTGTCAACTGCCCAGGAATCACTTTCCTCGTTACATATTATGCAATAAATATAATATAATAATTGCATTATATATATAAGAAAATTAAATTGCACTGTAAGTATCTATCAAAGTTTATTAGATCAGCGTGACATGTAAAACTCATCACTTGATCGGAGGAGGAGCTTTCAAGCATTTCATTATTACCACAGTGTTACATAATGATTTATAATGACAAAAACTTTTCCGAATCAGCTAGTTTAAAACATTTCGTTCTTTAGTATTAGCATATTTCGTACCAGAAAAGCCTGTATGTTACACATGCATTTAATTAGCATTATTCCGCTAGAGTCTAGACATATATATTTACACTTTAATATAGATAAAAATACTTAGCAGAGTTTCACTAACAGCTGTTGATGCATACATGAAAAGTAAATAAAAAAATGTTCTAACACGTGCAGAATACGTGTTATAATTATTCTCTTATATGGTGCAAATATCTGATAGTTGCGTGTGTACGGTAAATTATACGGCTATTGCTGAACCAAAGATTTCCTTTGGTAGGATTGGTCCTTATGGCCCAAGGATGGATTTAAGATGTGGAGCCACCGCGATTTTTGATGTTAGTTTTTTTTAATTTTAGCAGCTTCTTTTCTGGAGGAAAATGGAGTCTCAATCTGTATAGAGGCATTAATTATGGTACTATTCCAAGTTCGGTACCATATTCGGATGACTTAAGAATGCTAAATTCATTTAATGACTCATATTTGCACGATAAATATGTTAAACAATGTAAAAAGAAGAAGAAGAAGAAGCATTATTTAAACGCGCTAATCTTAGTATGAGTCAGTAATTACTGGTCCGATTTGAAAAATTCTTTCAGTGTTAGATAGCCCATTTATCGAGGAAGGCTATAGGCCATATTTTATTACGCTAAGAGAAGAATATAAGCGAAGAAATAGAGGAAAATGTGGAAAAAACGGGGGAAATTATTTGAAAGGGCTTATTTCACGAACTACTGGAGTAATTTTTCTGTTATTGGGCACAGATAAAAAGTAGGAACGTGAAGGATCATAGGCTATTTATTGTGGACTAATTTGTCTGTGAAATACCTAATTTACGCGGGCGAAGCCGCGCGAAACGTCTAGTAATATTATAAATCTGAAGAGTTTGTTTGTTTGAACGCGCTAATCTCAGGAGCTACTTCCGATTTGAAAGAATCTTTCAGTGTTTGAGAGCCTATTTATCGAGGAAGGCTATAGCCTATATTTTATCACGCTAAGACCAATAGGAGCAAAGATACAGAGGAAAATGTGAAAATAAAGCTGAAGAGTTTGTTAGTGAGTTTGTTTCTTTGAACGCGCTAATCTCAAGAACTACTGGTCCGATTTGAAAAAATCTTTCATTGTTTGATAGCCTATTTATCGAGGAAGGCTATAAGCTATATTTTATCACGCTAAGACCAATAAGAGCAAAGATACAGAGGAAAATGTAAAAAAAACGGGGAAAATTATTTGAAAGGGCTAGTATCTCACAGACTACTGGAGCAATTTTTATGTTATTTGACTTGAATATATAGTAGACTACGTGAGACATAGGTTATTAATATGTGAAAAATATACGGTTTCCGTGAAATTTCAGATTTACGCGGACGGAGCCGCGCGGAACGTCTAGTAATATTAATATATTTATTGCTCCTTTCATCACCATGTCTCTGGCATGCAGAATAATGCGGCTATCAGCCTCCTTATATTAATTAAGCCCTATCAACAGCGTTTTCGTTGGTTGAAAATCATATATTCTAATTTTTTATTTTATTTTATTTTTACTATCTTTTATCTGAATATTATTCCAAAACTGGCATTTAAACATTCGATTCAATCGAAAATGATACCAAACTCGACTATATACCTAAATCCCATGCAGTTATTGACCTCATACCTTGTTAAACTAAAAAACCCCCCCTCCCCCACCTGCATGAAATATTCAGGTGGCTCCACATCGTAAACCCATCTTAGGGATATAAAGATCAATCCTACCAAAGGAAATCTTTGGTTCAGCAAAAGCAGTATTCCTCGTTGTTTTGTCTTGTACGCACACGACTATGAGAGTAACCAGTTATAGTTAAAAGATAAAATTTTAAGCAAAAGATATTGTAGATTTTACAATGTGTGATGGATCAGTTTTTCATCTCCGACCGTAAAGGGTTAGTAGGCTAAAAAAGGGTTAGGTACTAGTGCCAAGGCAAAAAAGGTTTCCAAAAGAAAAACTGACTTTCAGGTATTTTTCTATCACAATAATATGTCCAAAAGGGCGTGTGATAGAATTGAGATAATACTTATATCAATTTAGTGAGAGAAAATGTAATACATAAATATTTAAAGTATGTTCAAATAATGACATAAATTTTAACATATTAGAAAAGCAATTAACTTTAAACTTCCTGCAGCAAGCACCACACAATATAAATATTATTCAGTAGAGTTTAGAACTTTAGACCATCTTTCTACACAGCTGCACTGGACAGCAGGTGCAAACGCCAAACACACACAAAAGCGGATGCGCACTACGGTTTACGACGTAGACTCTAGTGACTAGTCTCTACGTCTGATCCAAATCTGATCAACCCTTGAAAAAACGGTGCGCAGTAAAGTTAGAATTATTTCTATGATAGCTTAACTATTTAGTTCCGATCTATAATGGATAGAATATAATTAAAACCTTACGCGGATTTCCGCGTAAGGTTTTAATTATATTCTATCCATTATAGATCGGACATAACGAAAACGCCCTAACTGCCGCACTCAGCTCAGACGTTTATTAACTAGCGGGCCCCTAGATGATCAATTTCATACGTGAAATATCACGTATTGTGCAATATTATTGAGTATTTAGGGTTTTTATTTTGAACGCGCCCGCATTTCAATCTTATTGTCCAATAAGTTGTTCAGTAAAATATTGTTCAATATGTAGGTCTAAGGGCCCGCTTACCAATGTAATTACTAATTAGATATAGAATATGACATAAGATCCATACATTATCTGTCAAACTCGTCATTAAATTGAATCATAATTAAATGTCCCTGAGTACGGCGGTAATGCTAAGTGCTGACATACGGTTTTGCTCGATAGTTTTACTCCAAATCGAGCAATAACCACCGTGTGGACCGCCAAAACTGACGGCTCGAAGGCTCGCTTCGAGCCGGCTCGATGGAATTAAATATGTCCAATATGTCATTTCCTTCGATTTAGAGTAAAACTATTGAGCAAAACCGTATGTCAGCACTTAGCATTACCGCCGTACTCAGGGACATTTAATTATGATTCAATTTAATGACGAGTTTGACAGATAATGTATGGATCTTATGTCATATTCTATATCTAATTAGTAATTACATTGGTAAGCGGGCCCCTAGACCTACATATTGAACAATATTTTACTGAACAACTTATTGGACAATAAGATTGAAGAGTACTTAGCATAAGAGTTGTTTCAGCCTGTGTTGATCGAGTCTGATTTCAAGGACATGGCTGAGTTACTCTACTGTATACTGTCGTATATTGTGAGAGGGAGTGGATTGATACGTCTGAGTCATGCGGAGAACAAAGAGGGGTTCTCATTGTTGAGGACATGCACTGAGGACTGACTAGGTCCACTCGGAAGATCACTCTAGTGTTTTCTAGAATATTCTGGAAAAACTGGAGTTTTTTTTACAGATAGTTGGGACTAGGGAATGCAATCCCGCAAGAGAATTTCAATCCCGGTATTTGCGGGATTGAACCATCACAATCCCGCTGGATCCCGGTATTTGCGGGATTCCGCTGGGTGGACTTAAACTTTTAAAATAAATCGTTATAATGACTTTACTTGATAGAGTCCGTTTTATTCTTAGAATCTTAAATAAAACAAACTTTGTCGGACACTTTTTTCAAGGGTTTATTACCACCTCCATACTTCAGACTTTAAAAAAATTAAAGAAAAACTTTTCATTTTTTGGAAATGGCTTCATAATAATAATAGTTAAAAAACTAAAAAAAACTAGCTTATTTATTTTCATATTTAAAAAAATAATCTAAATATAGTTAAAAACTAAAAATCGTGCCCAGAGATTCCGAAACTGTTCTGGAGAAGCTCGCTCAGCATCGACGCTGGTTGGCTCAATTGTCATTTAAAGTGAATTGAAGGTAAATTGTTTAGTGGTCTGCTCGTAGCCAGTTCACGAACTCCCGCGCGCAAAGTTACGCGTATGAATCATATTTCTTTGTAATCTCGCCAGTCCCGCGGGATCCCGCAAAATTTTCGACCGGGATTAGTCCCGCAAAATGTATGCGGGATCCCGGTATTTCGGGATCCCGGTATCCCGGTATTGCATTCCCTAGTTGGGACTAACTTACCAACCGACAGACTTTATCCATGGATATTGGATGTTATTTATTAGCATCTTAATTCTTATATCTGTGTAAGTACTTACTAAGTTACTACATAAGAATCTCTCATAGAAGTATCGAGACAAAATAAATATAAAATTAAGTTAGAACGCCTCTTAGCACATTTTTCTGAAATAAAAACCATTAACAAAATAAGTTTGTCTATTCTGATATTTTACTTTCGCAATTGGAGTTCCCAGAGCGTAAAAATCGTGCAAACCTTCGATTTTTGCAATAGTGGATGAAAATTGAAAAGAAAAAAAGGAATGTGTAGCTGATAACATAAATAATAAAGTTTACCTATTGAAAAGTTGTGCTTTTGATTTTTAAATTATTCTCTTCCACTTCAAGTGAACTCATAAACTGTAAAATTTTGAAGAAAATTTGCATATTTCTTTCTTTTAAATATATAGCAAAATAATAAAATATATCATTATTTTTTTGATTTGTATCATTGCTTATATTCCAAAGAAAGAAAATAAGTTGAAAAAATATATAATTTATATTTCAAATTAATATTTTTGTATGTAGATGAGCATACCTCCAAATGTGCTTGTTGTGTGCCTCGCCAGGTAAATGGCGTTCCAATTTTTCTTTGGTTTTAAATAGAAAGTTTAAAATTATTTTTTGGGCTTAACAAAGTCTTCTATTTCTTAATGTGTATAACTTTTCAGCTCTTACTTTATTAAATTTTCTGAAAATGCAGCACAAACTTTTCACAGATATTTTGAAGAAAATTTGTATTTTATTTCTTTGGTTTGGTTTTTACAGAATAAAATTTATTTTTTGTTTATTTTTTTTTCATTAATTATATTTGCTAAAACATACTTAAAGGAAAAAAGTACAAATTAGGTTAAGAACTGATATTTTTTGCATTCAGGTAAGCATTTTCCAAACATAGGTCGCAGCATGCGTATTTAGTATGTACGTGAGATTTGTAGCACCCAATTTTTTTTCTGGCTTTAAGTAGGAAGCTTAAATATATTTCAAAGACTAGAAAAAGTCTTTAATTTGTCGATGCATTTAACGTTTTAGCTCTCACTTAAATAAATTCTCAACAAATATAGAAAAATATTTTCGGTCTATTTTACACATTTTTGGAGATATTTAAACGTTTTTAAGTACTTAAAAGTTATCATTTCTTTAAAAATTAAATACGCATAACAAGTAAGTTTAACACACTTTTCGTTACAACCCTTAAATCTACCCAAACCCTTTTATCTTGGTTACGACGAGCGTTAATCTCTTAAAACTTTGCAAAAACCTTATAGTTGTATTTAGCTTAGCAAAGCAAACTTTCTTTTTTTAAATGGTGTATTTGGTTAATTTTCAACGTAAGCAATCGGTTAAGAGTCATTAAAGAACAGGAACAAGAAAAAAAAATTTTTTTTCGGGACCGGTTTTATATGGTGAAATATTAATTTTTAATTAAGTAACTAAAAAATTAAAAGCACAAAAAAATTTTGGTAAACTTTGCAAGTTATAGTGTAAAAAAGAAAATGACACCTCAAAAACAAAAATCCATTCACTATTACAATTTTCGGAGGTTAAAACCTCTGGCGACTGCAGTAAATATTAGTACCGAATTGTAGTTCACGGCTGTGTGTGGGAGGTTCAAAACAATTTTTAGTTCCGGAAACCGATCATAGATGTCGCTACATGTTTGTTAAGATATTGTGAGTCAAGGCTAATCAGCCGCCGACAACTTCGCATCACTCTCAACTCTCAAGGTGATCGCTTCATCAGTATTCACTCATATTGATTCATATTTCATAACCGATACGAAAAAATTAACACATAAAAATCGTAAGACACTTTGGGTAGGACAAATGCGGACTATCATGGACTACCACGAACTATGGACAGACAGACACACACACACACACAGTGATAGTGAGAGAGAGAGAGAGAGAGATATGAGAGAGAGAGAGAGACAGACAGACAGACACGTAAAACATAATATAACAATTAACAACCCTCTGTTTTCGGGGGGGGTGTGAAAATAATAAAACATTAGATATTACTTGAGTGTTAATCTGTCCTCTAATCTACTAGCAGATAGAAAAAATATGAATTCTACTAAACTATAGTAAAATTCATTTTTTTTTGTACCTAAGAAATTAAAGGTACAAAATAAACTTAACGTTTACAAAAGTTTTCAAATTGACAAACGATAAACAAGCCTAAACAATACACAGACAGTTTAACTTGAACCATTTACATCATATTATTATTATTTATTCAAATAACTATATCACTCAGCCGTTATGAATAAATGTCGTAAACAGGAAAACCAATTTCACATACGTAATTTCCATTCACATCGATAACAATATGGCTTCCGATCATATTACATTTCTTTCTCGGTATAAAGAAACTAGACTTGCCTCTTGACAGCAACTTCGTGCGGTAAAGTAAATCCTGTCAAATAATAAAATAATTATTACGTGTTTGGACTTTGGGCCCGGGATTCTCAGTATTTCCGTATCATAAAATCTTATCAGAATGGGTTCAGCGGTTAAGCGTGAGAACCGAGAAGGTAATTTTGCTTTGGCATTTACAATACTACTTATTTGTACCTATAACCTAGTAGTCTCTTCTCTTTACCTTTCGAAATCAATTCAGAGGTAGGTTATAGGTACTTGAAGACAGACATACTGTAGCATTTATAACGTCATTACTGGTAAGTAGACTGCAGAGGCTGTACGTTATGTTGAAAGCAACTTCGCGCACAAGAACGTCAAGAACCAACGAGCATAAATACCTTTCCGAGTCCATGGATCAAAAGTATCTCAATCCCAAATCTAGAATCGACTAAACCCATTAGCTGATATTGTCATAACTCATAACATTACTAAACCAAAGCATATTGTGTGAATTAATATAGTATTACTTAACACGGATATAAACGGTGATTATAACCGGTGATTATGGCGATTATAATCGCGGTGTGTGGCGACCGACGTGGGCAGGGGGCGGGGCTAACCCATACAGAACCCATAAACATGGGTAAACATTGTAAATGATAGAATTAGAAAGTGGTTGTATGAAAGAGATTAGGAGATGTAAACAAAACACATTCATAGCGGGTTTACATTATTTTAATACTGTGCAAATTTGTTAAGGATCTGAATCTGAATTCTGAAGGATCTGAAGACTTTATCATTTAAATTATTATTATTATTAATACAGTTAACAGTGCTGGATAGTTACTGGCATAATGTGAACGGGCACTCGATTGCACTAGAATACAATTCAGTGCAATCCAATGGCTGTTTACATTATTCCAGTAGCAATCCAGCGCTGGACTGGATTACCGGATTGGAATAATGTAAATCCGGTATTATGTCTGAAATAAAGTAAAATCGGAGAGAAATGTTGTGTTTATGAGATGTAAACGACACGACATTCGACTTTCGAGCTATGAGAATCACCCTGTTCCTAACAAATAGTTTTTCTTTTTACTAAGTACATACTATCCTTAATCTATTGTAAATAATAGTACTTACACTATCAAGTTCAAATTTTTTTAAACTTATTACTTGTTTGTTGTTACATTTATTATGAAGCTTTGTGACTCGCCTCGTAGTTTGGACCACATTATCAATTAAACTTAGGCAACTCAAGACTTAAGTTATAAAACATTCAATTAAACCTAATTTAAATAGAACGATTAACTTCACATTAAGTCAGCAAATTAATCACCTAGTAATATCATTATTCTATTACCTTTAAACGTGTTTATACTTTGACCACTCTGATCGGCTTTCACCTGGCGTTGAGCCAACAAACAACGATAAAAGGGCTGACGAATCTCGTAAATTCCGTGCGGAGTGATAATGGGTTGTGACAGCCCTATACAAAGGGATAGGGACACGTCTGCATTATAAGGCTAAGGGATAACTGAGGCCGGTAACGATGATAAAATTTTCATGCGGCTCTCAATATTGATGTTATTTCCTCTGACCTAATCTTGTTGATGTATATCTTCAAATATGCGAGATATTGAGAGGTCATGTTGGCTTCGGTAAATTGACTTGAAATAGAGTAAACGCTGTTAATATTGGGATTGAAGACGAAAGAATATGTATCTATTTATTTTTACACTGAAATAGAAATGGTAGAAAAGTTTTATAAGTCTCTAATTTGGCGTTAATAGAGTCAGAACTCAGGACCTAAAACACGGCAAATTAAAATTGACATATTTTAATAAAGTTGTGACAAAAAGTCCTTATTATGTTTTCTGTCTTCATAAAGTAGTTGATCAAGATTTTTCATTTACTTAATAATTTCGACGAGCAATTTGAATTAGATATAAAGACATCAGAAGCAACGCTATGACAAATAGTATCTAAGCTTCTGATGTCTTAAATAAAATCCCTTATTATATACTAGCTGTCCCGGCAAACGTTGTTTTGCCATTTAAAGTATTTCTACTTCATCAGTTGACACAAAATCTTACCCCCTCTTTTGTCCCCTAAGAGGGGTGGGGGGAAAAATTTTATACACCAGATGTTAAGTTGGAAAAACAGTTAATAATATAAAGTAAGTCCATTAAAGAAAAAAGTTTACTTAATACAAAATCTGACCCTCTCTTTGGTGGTGGTGGTGGGGGGGGGGGGGGTGGGGGGGGGGGGGTGATTTTTATACACCAGATGTTAAGTTGGAAGAAGACAAATATATCTACGAAAACCGCATTCAAATCGGATCAGTAGTTTTCGTGTGATGCTGGAACAAACATACAGACAGACAGACACACAGGCAGACAGACAGACAGACAGACAAAAAAATAGTTTTTCGGCTTCTATAGCGATATTGTGACACCCTCCGCTTATTATTTTTTGAATATCTTTAATGTACAGAATTGACATTTCTACAGATTTATTATATGTATAGATTATTGAGTCTGTCGAAGTTATGGAATGCAACTTGGCTAAAGGCTCTGGACAGAGATCTACTTAGCAATGATTTAACGAAGATATAGAGCGGTCATTGCAAACAAGTTTGACATTCATATTTCACATCCATCTTGTTCCAACACATATTAAGGTTAGTTTAATGTTAAGGCCACTTGTTTAAAGATTAATATCTTAGAAATATGGTCTCATTGGTACAAGGTGTAATAGACCTTGTAAGTTGTATTTTTTAAAATATAATTGATACTACTAACTCTACTTAAAACTACTAATATTCTTCTAGTATAAAAAATATAAGTATTTTTAAATATAAGTATATTAGTATACTAATATAAGTATTTTTAAAAATACTTATTAGCAATAAGTTGCTAATAAGTATTTTTAAGGTATTTATTATATTATTATTAATATGTATGTTAGATTTAAGGTAACTATTTGTTATATGGGCCTCCGATGCCCGAAATAATCAAATAAAGATGATTTGATTTGATTTGAATAGTAATTTGAAAATCCGCAGGATGATTACGTGTCTTACGACAACAGCAACAGAGGTTTGAGTTTTGACAGAAGAAGCAAGAAGAAATTGAAGAAAATCAAGAAGCAAATACTTACTCAATGGCTGATATATTGGTAGTTCTCCAAGAATCTTCTTTAGTGAATTAAAAGCTTACCTGCAATAAAATAATAACAATTATTAATTATTCTGATATTAATATTATGAATGCAAAAGTGAGTTAGATTATAGACAGGCCCTTAATACAACTTTACGCTGGTTGTACCCGTTTTGATGTGGATTTACTTTGAATTCCGGGACAGGACTAAAAGCAGATTGAATCCCAAGAATATATTGTTCTCATGCCGTAACGAATTTAGAAGGAACATCAAATTATAGATAAAAAACTATGTATGGTAAATAACAACTAATAAACAATTAATAAAAATTTAATCACTAATTAGAATATAAACGGCGACAAAACAAATCGGTGTTTAGTTAATTAATATCTCTGATCGCAGTTCCGACATTAAAAGCTTTGTAAATTGTAGCGAAACAACAGAAACAATTAATTATTAGCCGCAAACGAACGTACTACAAGAAGATCACACGAATAAATTATAGAAAGGAATAATATTGTTTATTCGAAAAGGCTTGGAAAAACTGGGTAGATTTATAATTAAGATAAAAATACAGATGTATAATATCTATACTCTATCTATAGCCTCTATAGGCAGAATGTAGACAACGACTTTTGCTTTTTATCAGAGGCAAAATGTTTGGTTCCGAGTTTTTTTGGGCGTACATCTCCATGATCATAGTCGTGGCATCCATACTTAATAAGTATTATAAATGCGAAAGTGTGTCAGTCTGTCTGTCATTACCTCTTCACGGCCAAACCGCTAAACCGATTTTGCTAAAATTAAGTAAGAGGATACCAATTATTGCGGTTGTCACCTAGTAGTTAGTAAAGGATAAGGTCCAAATTGGGCTAATTTTAAAAGTGCCGGCCAACGCAAATAAACCCGTTATTTAAATAGAACAAAATCTAAAAATAAGCTCGTAGAGTATCCCCCTTCCTTTGAATTTTTCCTAATCATTTGTAGGTATTTGGCTTCTAATCTGTTCTATGACTCGGATAGGGACGTTGGGATCGATTACTTATTGCTTTTAAAAGTATTATTACATATGTTATAAAAAAAGTTTGACCTTGAATAACAACTCGGAGACTTGACTTAGAACTTTAGTGTAATAATAAAAATTATTCCTTAGATTATGTTCTATTTAAATAATGGGTTTATTTGCGTTGGGAGGCACTTTTAAAATTAGCCCAAAATTGTATGGACGTTGGATCTTGTCCTTTTTTAATGTAAAAAATTATATAATATCCCTTCACCTAAAAGGAGTTGCAAACATTTGGTCACTGTAATAAATGTAATAATTGAATTCAATTGAAATTTCGTACAATCAAATTCCAAAACGCACTGTTAGTAACAATGCTACTAGTTAGCGACAAATAGTCTTCCCTTTGACAAAATTCCGTCCATTCGAAATAGGACAGCCGAAACAGAAAAAAGTCGTAAATCCTAATAAAGACGAGATTGCGGCGCCTGGCGTTTGGAATTCCCCCAGTCGGAACGGGGTCCCGGGCTACCTGTCAGAACCCGACCGAGTGGGGTAGGACGCGGGATCGCCCGATAACAGACCACGGGCCGGCCTTTTGTTCGCCGTCGTGTTGCGTTAGTGCAAATTGTTCCGTCCATTTGTAATTTTGTTTCGGCCCCGGAGACGTTCATTGATACCCATTGTTAGGCGCCGTCGTGGACTGACGTTTAGAGATTTTGAACTTTGTTCACCGATAATAGAGTTGTATTTTGTGATGACTGATGGGAATTGTTTTTAGAAGTAGGAGTATAATCGATGCCTTTCGTAGAATAGAGGGATGTTTTTTCTGAATCTTTGCATATGGAGCGATAATATTTCATTAATGTTTTGTCACTTTACCTTCTTTTAGTCTCGTTGGGCTTTAGGTATGTATTTGGCTACGACGTTGCAATTGTTATCATAGGAATGTTTTTATATGTATTATGTTGTATCCGTTCTATTTTAGGAAGAGAAATTTCGAGGCTTAACTAAATTTATAAAATAAATCCGAGTTAGGTTGCAGTTTGCACACATTTTAAATTGCAATATAAAATACGTTAAAACAATTAATAATATTTTTAATATTATTAAAAATATTGTTTAATATTATTGCACAATCTAATACAAATTTCGTCACAATATTGCATCATTCAACTATTGTTGACAGATTGTGCGCACTAAACGCCGGGAGATGGACGAGATCTGTGACGCCCAATTATTTGCCTGTCGACCCTCTGTGCCACCGGTTGTATACCCCTGATTGGTTATTAAGTCATTAGTGGAATATAATCTGCTTAATTGCTGGACCGGGTTACATAATTTCAATGTGAAATGCTTGGAAAATCGTGTAGTTTTAGCGCAAAAAAATATCCCAATGGTGTAGAGGTTTTTTTAAGATCATAAATATATTATGTTATTTAAACACTTGTTTAAAAAATGACAATCATACAGAGCAAGTTGCTCTAAACAACCTGTAGATATCATGTGAATAAAAATAATGTATTTTAAAACTAAAATAACATAAGTAACTGAAACTCACGAACTAAATAGTTTGATGAATAATGCAGTGCATGACGTAATTTTCACTGCTTTTAGCAATTATTGTGAAATACTATGAACTTTGAAATGAAGTTATAAATCAAAATATATTTTTGTATAATAACCATTAGCTTTTCTGAACGTGTATCTTACTAAAAATATTTTTTGTTGGGCGCTGCCGAAGCCGATTTCGAAGGTTCAACAGCCGCACTCAGACATGAACAGACTAAATTATCTATATTTTAATAATTGCATGGCTAAGGTCAAAATTTAAGGAAGAGTTTGACTTAATTTAAGTAGGAATTTAAAATTAGGTAATCATTAAATCTTACTGAGACCTGAGTAGTGCTGTAAGATTGTTTTCCCGATTACTACTACTTACGAGAGATGTGATAATATTATATTTTTTTAATTTATATTTTTTACGTACTTAAATATTAAATTTTTTGTGACTGTAAATTACAGCTACACACAATTTCAGGATAGCAAAAGTTATTTTAATTTCGACGCCATTTTTCTAGGAAATACTAAATAGATTGGGTTTTGGTCGTGATTTTGGACGAAGCAAAAATTTAGGCCGAAGGTTTTTGCTAAAAGAGGGCCGAAACTTCAGTTAGACACTAACGCCGAAGCCGAAACTTCAGCCATATCAACGCCGAAGCCAAAATGTTAGTACCGGCTAGTGCCGGCTAATGGTGTTTTGTAGTAACAGAGCACCTGGCAATAAAGTAACTATTAAACCTATTCGTTCCGCAGAAAAAATTGAAAGAATGTTAGCAGCTGGTAAGACTTTATTAAGTAAATAGTAAAAAAGCTTACGTTGTAATGATCAAATCAATTTATGTTTGCCGCTGTAGCTATAAATGTTATATAAATAATCAGTAATAACGTGTTATCACTTATCTTCATACGCAGTACTTACGGAACAAATAATAAATAAGTTTGTGTACGGAACAATAATAAGTAATTTGTTCTGTGTAGGACGTAGGTACGATTTAAAGGTAAAAGGTTCGGATTTTGAATTTCAGAAAACGTCCAAATAGGAGTCTAAACGGGACTTAATAATTACAGGAAAGGCGCCCGGGGCAATGCAGATTTTCACTCAACACTTTCGGAAAAAATGTGAGATTAAATGCTAACTGAAAATATTCCATACTTAGGTACTAGATTGATATCATGCTTATTACGCTGAAACAGTACATTCTATCGCGATCAAAACTAATGTCCTTTCCAGGGTCTTAATAATCTTCATCTAATTTGGTTCAACGGTTTAGGCACAGTATAGCAATATTGAATATCCCTAGTTTAGGTTAGGGCGCATTTTCATTAGTCGTTAAGGCACTGACAACTGCCAATGACCTTGATCTCGCACCACTGTCGATTTTCATGCCAGAGAGACAGAGATGTGAAGTGTTTACTCGGTAGCGTGGATACATTTTTCGTTTGTTAGAGGAAAAAATAAATATTATGGGAAATGTAGATGTCAGAACCGAAAATTAAATCCGACAATCTTTGGATTTTTGTAAAAGATATCAAATAAACAAATTTTTAAAGCATAGATTGTATTATTACTTTAGTTAGATTGTATTATTCTTTTAGTTAGAACTGTTTAAAGTTCCTGAAAGATGTGACTTTGGTATTTTTTTTCATCCAGTAGGAGAACATTATTTTATTATTTAAATTAGACAAGCTTTTCCAAATATAATCAAAAATCACATATATTTTTTTTGTGCCAATCAATGAAATACATACGTCTAGAACACTGCACAAAGATGTCGAATTGGCAGCTGTCTTCGTGTGGTATACAGCATACGGGGAGTCTATGACAACTAATAGCGCATTTTGATTGGTCGAGGCGTGATCTCCCGCACCCCGCATGCGGGCCCTATTGACCAATGAAAATGCGCCATTAGGTTAGCCGTTAGGCCAATTCGGAACGCAACGTGACGTGTAGATGCATTTCTAGTACTGAATTGACAGATTTCAATTACGTGAGGCGTCTGCAAGTCTGTCAAATCCATACAAATTGAGAAAATATGCATCTAGTACCAACGCGTCACGTTGCGGTCTGACTTGACCCTTGCGCGAAGAGGTTACAGAAAGAAACATATTTATTTATAATATTAAGTATTGTAGCGCATGTCACGTTAAATCTCGGCATACATATAGCTAACGTCATATAGCTTTAAATAATTAGCAACATACAATATGTTGTAATATTTTGTAATTAACGTCAATAACTGACATCGCCGGCGGCTGGTGTCATGTTGTGATGATGGACCTAGACTGGACGTGTATGCCAGATAATTGTTTCAATGCTTATTATGTGGTTATACTGTTTAATACAATAGAATATAGATCAATACAGCCGAAGCTTTGGAGTATGTAGAATCAGAGATGCAAAATAACAGCGAACTAATGAATGAATGAATTAATGAATATTCTTTATTGCATTTACACATAACATTTAAAGAATTAATACAAACTTAGCACTATTAATAAACTACATATAAACACAAAAGGCGGCTTTACTGCTATGCAGCAATTTATTTAAGTATAACTAAATGATTTAAATTAAAAACAGCTTCACCTAATAACGATGTCCATTATACATGTAGTCAAAATCAAAATAATTTTTAATCAGAGATTTTTTTTTACAAAAATATTCCGAACCAAAAAAAAATTACCACACCGCGCCGGTTCGGGAACTAACCCGGCGAGAAGAACCGGGTCAATGCTGATTACACACGTTACGTATTAAATGATATTTAGCATATAACTAGAGCAGTATAATATAAAATGTATCACAATTCACAATTATTAAACTTAAAGGTGACTGACTGACATGGTGATCTATCAACGCACAGCCCAAACCTGAAACCACTGGACGAATCGGGCTGAAATTTGGCATGCAGGTAGATGATATGACGTCCGCTAAGAAAGGATTTTGATCAATTCAAATTCTCCTAAGGAGATAAAATTGGCGATGAAAGATTGTATATAAAAATATAACTTCTTAACGCGAGCGAAGCCGCGGGCAAAAGCTATTAGTAAATAAGTAGGTATCCATACTAATATTATAAATGCGAAAGTGTGTCTGTCTGTCTATCTGTCTGTCTGTCTGTTACCTCTTCACGCCCAAACCGCTGAACCGATTTTGCTAAAATTTGGTATGGAGATACTTTGAGTCCCGGGAAAGGACATAGGATACTTTTTATCCCGAAAAAATGTACGGTTCCCGCGCGATAAACGAATTTAGGCGCAACGGAGTTGCGGGCGTCATCTAGTATGAAAATATTCTTACGAAACGATCGCAACAACTGTCATAACATAACCCCAATACGCATCAAAGTAACACCCAAAAGTGGTGATAACAGTAAAAAATAACGCGACGACAGCGAGCAACATTAGCACGGAGTCGGGAGTTGGCAGCTGCTATACAAACGATTCCTACTTATATTATAAACACCCAACACGAGCTCAGCCGGCGACAGACAAACGTACAGTGTATTTTTTATTATTATATGCGAAGAAATGATTAAGTTTTCCTTAGAGTAATCGCTTAAAGATTTCTTAAAACACATAATAATAATAATAAATAATAATAATATCTATGGACGCTTCACACCACGTCAGTCTGGCCCCGTGCTAAGTACCTGAAGGACTTGTGTTACAGGTACCAGAGAACGGAAATATATTTAATACTTTTATACTATACATATCGTCGTTGCCAAAACAAGACCTATTATGTGCAAAGATGCAAGTTTTGTAAAAACTAAAAAAACTTCCTCGTGAAAAAAAAAATTATGTAGGCATACCAGCAGGGCAATCGCGCTAAATTTTTTCAACTGAAACGCAAATGAAACTCGGACGTTGATCGACTTTTGGAACGATTCGGTATCGCGCTTAAGTTTTGACAGCTAGTTGAGACGTTACTGAACCTCAGCCCGAGCGCAAACGCTGTCAAAACAAAAAGTTGATACAATGCAACTTTTACTCGCACGTTTCTGAAACGTTTCTTATTTTGGTGTGTTAAATTGACGAAAATCGATGGAAAAATATAACATAAGCTATAATCAAATTATAATATAAGCTTATGTTTTACTTCAAAGCTGTAAAATAACACTACGGACTATTTTAGTTTGTTAAAAAGTGAATTGAATTTTGACATTACTAATTACTTCTTTACGTAAATATTTTTTACTTTTGTCACAAGTCACAACTCACAAGTCACTATTCAACACTTATATGGCGTTTGTAAAATACATATTATAGTAAAACAATATTATGAATTCAACTAAGTAAATTAAAAACTCCAAGTACTAATCATTCACATTCATATTAAGTTCTACCAACACAACTTCACCCGTGTCATATTCATCCATATGTAAATGAACAATTTGTCAATTTACCAATTAACACATCGGAAAAAATTTGTTCATATTTAAGCCAATCAAAACTAAATCAGAAGGGCGCTGATTGGTCCGCTGCAATGTCTGTCTAAAGGTCAAACGTTGCGCTTCGTTCGAGTTCCATCTAAGGTTGAGTTACGGTTGAAACGATAGCACGATACTGAAATTTGTTCAGACGCAGCGGAACCAAACCGTAACTGAACCACAACCAAAGCAGATGTGAACCTGAATTGAAACGTTTAAAAATAACGCGATTGCCCTGCAGTTTAATTTTTTTAAGTATGTATCTATATTTCAGACATTTTTTATATTTATTACGGTATCGATACCTCGTCAATATACCTCGTTTTTTATTTTTTTATCACTACTGCTGCACATAAGAGGTTTTGATTGCTAAATTTAGCAACATAAGAGGTTTTATGAAACCATGGACGTAAAATATGAAACTAGAAAAAAAGACTTCAGTACGAAATCAGCCTCTTTAATCTCAAGTTTTTTTAACCAACGTACAAAATAATTAGTTATTGTTAATATTTATATAAATATTCTTAATTAGTTTTAAGTTCCAGGCACGAAAGTAAGAGTATCATAAAAAGGATGATAATCCCTGTCTATGACTGACTAGACGTTCCGCGCGGCTTCGCCCGCGTATATTAGATATTTCACAGACAAATAATTAGTCCACAAAAAAAAGCCTATGATCCTTCACGTGGTCTACTTTTTATCTGATCCAAATAACAGAAAAATTGCTCTAGTAACTACTAGAGCATATAGTGATATAAGCCCTTACAAATAATTTCCCCCGTTTTTTCCACACTTTCCTCTATTTCTTCGCTCTTATTAGTCCTAGCGTGATAAAGTGTAGCTTATAGTCTTCCTCGATAAATTTGCTATCTAACACTGAAATAATTTTTCAAATCGGACCAGTAGTTCCTGAAATAAGCGCGTTCAAATAAGCCCTTTCAAATAATTTCCCCCCGTTTTTTCCACATTTTCCTTTATTTTTTCGCTCCTATTAGTCTTAGCGTGATAAAATATTATAGCCTATAGTCTCTCGATAAATGGACTATCTAACACTGAAAGAATTTTTCAAATCGGACCAGTAGTTTCTGAGATTAGCGCGTTCAAACAAACTAACAAACTCAGTTGCGCACATGAGATATTTTGATTATGAAATTATTATTGAGTTTCACATGGGATTTTTTTTTCGCCTCCTTTTCACCTGTTTCTCTGCGAATATATTAGATATTGACATGTGAGTTTTTGTACAAGGTGGAGAATTTAATTCTCTACAATATGGTGTAAAAAAGTCATTTTCGTCCAGAACGTCACATAAGAGGTATTGTTTTGGCAACGACGATATATTTAAGATTTTTATTATATCATACACATATTTAATACACATCCAGACCCGGGAACATTGAAAAAACTTTTTGTTCCGTCGGCGGGATTCGAACCCGCGACCCCCGGCTTGAGCTGCCACACACTCAACCAATTGAGCCACAGAGGTCGTCAAATAACTTCCATACTTACTAATAACATAAATGTGAAAGTGTGTCAGTCTGTCTGTTACCTCTTCACGTTTGGTTTGGAGATACTTTGAGTCCCGGGAAAGGACATAGGATACTTTTTATCCCAGAAAAATATACATTTACCGCGCAATAAACCGAATTTTGGCGCAACGGAGTTGCGGGCGTCATCTAGTATTATGATAAAAATCTACTAATCTACTAATAATAATAATTATGCAGTAACAATAGAAAATATGTTGCCAGCATCTAAGTTAGCTCTCGTTTATAATACGCGTGGGAACTGTTTTTTTTTCGGGGTGTAAAAAGTATCCGATGCCCTTTTCCAAAACTCATTGTGTATCTTCTTTTGTTTACGGTATAAAGTGGTGACATAAAGAGTAGTAACTCGACCAAGCCAACTAGACGACTGTCAAATCATGCTCTCTCGCACTTATGCATTGCTAGCGACGTGCGTAAGTGCGAGAGAGCAAGCTTTGACATACGTCAAGTTGGCTTGGTCGAGTATAGTCCGCGCGGAACTAGTTGGCCGCGCCTGAGGTATGTGAGCGGTGGGACGGAGAGGCAGGGGCGCTTCGCACAAGAGATCGCAATAGCAGGATGAGTCCGCCGATAAAAAGACAATCTAAGGAAATAATATTTAAAATGCATACGTTTTTTAAAAAACGGAAAGCCGATGTCAATAGTTTAGAACAGTGGTCCCCAACCTTTTTTTCATGCGGGCCACAAACATGTTTTGGTCTTGGTGTCGCGACTCGCGGGCCGCAACAAAGTTTTTTAGGGTTAAAAAATAACTTTCTTCAAAATTAAAGATTTAATATTATATTTAATAATATTATTAATGATATATATTTAGACTTTACGTTATTTTGCCGGCGCAGTGGGCGTGAATTTCAAAATTGTTTAACATCACGCGGGCCACAAATAAAGTTCCGGCGGGCCGCACGAGGCCTGCGGGCCGCGGGTTGGGGATGGCGGGTTTAAAATATAAAACTGATCAATTGTCTAATGTCTTTAATTCATTCTTTCCAATAATTAAATAATATTATTGTTCACGATATCGCGAGATTGGTCGTCACTGTCTAATCTCATGTGCATTGCGAGCAGCAAGCAACCCGCCCCCCCCGTCCCTACCGTTATACCGTTTAACTTTGTACTATAGTCCGCGCGGCCAACTAGTTCCGCGCGGACTATAGTACAAAGTTCTCTTCTAGGAAGAGCCAAGATTGGAGAGGTTTTCTGTGTCTTTATACAAGTAGAAATTATGTAATCAGACAATGATAGCAAGAAAATTAAAAAAAAAAATACAAGTGCTCTAAAAATTGGGGCGCGTTCAGGGGGACTTTGATAAGTTAATTTTGTTCAGTGACAAAGTGGTTGTCAGTTGGGAGTTAAACAACACTGGTGAGTGGTGACTGGATGACCAATTCACTTCTCTAGTAGTTCTGGAGTTCTTTGAGAGAGATTTCGACTGTTTTTATTCACTTTCAAGTATGTTTAATAATATAATTAGAAGTAAAATAAACAAATCATTAATGTCGAAAACATAATATAGCCGTTTGAATACAGTAAATACAGTGTAAGCTCCATGTAACGTCACTCTATTTAGCGACAAACTCTCTAAAGCGTCGAAATCATTTGACTTTGGTTGGTTTAGCTTGTTTACCATACAATGATACACTCTTTATAGCAACACTCCCACTCTCAATAACGACAAAATCACAACGATTGAGCAGTAAAAAGTACCTTTTAAGTTACTAATATTAGTAAAAACTGCGCAGCTGTGTACGTTTTTTTTGTCACTTTACTATCCTAGCCCGCAATGAACTTGACTTTCGGCATCATGCATACCGAATTTCGTTCTTTTGTTTACAAATTGGGATTGCTTGCACGTGTAGACTGTTTTTGAACATAAAAAGTGTCTAAACGTTATTATATTCTCAGTTGCTCATAAACTTCGAACAGTAATTAATACGGTTAGCGAAAAAAAAACACTGTATAGTGACGAAATTTCTTTGATTTTACTTCTCTCCATTTAATGACAACTCTCTATAACGTCATAAAATGCACGGTCCCTTCAGTGACGTTATATAGAGTTTACACTGTATACTAAAAATCAAAACTGACCAATAGAAAACGTATCCTATGTAATACAACATAACACAACATATTTTCAGCAACTTGTAAGCTTTCTGCAAGACATCAGTAACAACAAACGCATTTTAATACATTTAGGTAGAAGTACATACATTTATTTTATATGGATTGTAAACAATATCCATCTTTTCATGACACAAAAGCACAATTATATCGGCCCCATTTTTGGCGGCAGTCGGTTAAAAAGCCAGTAAATGTGACGTGAAAACGGATGTTATGATAACTCGACATGAATGAGGGACACCAGACACCGAGGAACGTGACACCACTCTCTATGAAGCCGCAAAAGCAAACTCAACTTTACAACTAAAATACATTTAAGTTTCTTTTGTGCATTTTAGAGTTCCTTACGAATAAAAGTTACGCATAAAATAAACCTTTGGTGTGTTCGATCCCCAAATGATTTCTAGCAGATTAATAAAAAACCATATTCAGTTTTACTTTGTTGCTTCAGAATGATCCAGATTTTGTCAGAGTGTTGTAGAAGATAAATTAATTATTATGTTAAAGTATCCAGCAACACTCGCCATAAACTAGTCTAGTGATAAGTGATAACTGATAACAAATAACAAAGGCTTAGAAGTTAAAATCCAAAAATACAGCTCATAGAAGTTAAATTCTAAAAATATCACGAAGTTACAAAGTAATCTAAAACTCGCACAACTTTGAATGATAGTTTAATAAATACGTTGAAAGCAAAAAAGTTTGTGGAGTACCTACGTAGTTTTTCGTAAAACACATATTTCCCGAAGATTCCTATAATGTGGGAAACTTTATGACACGGCTTAAGTTTAGCTTGCCAATATCCGTGGGAAATTCGCGCCATTACAATTTTTCTTTTTGATAAAACTTCCTCGTTTGAGTATTGAAATCGTAATGCGATTCATAATTTGTGATTTTGAGTTCCGTGCATGCATATTAGGCACCTGGCAGGGTCTTTGGTAGGGTTTTTTTACCTTAAATTAGTAACCTGTAGCGCTACCACGCCGACCAGCGGAAATGCGAAAGTATGGACAAACTGTGGAAATAAACCTAAGGTGCCGTTCCGATCTTTACCGCGGCTAATCGCGACCGGCAAAAATTTAATTAAAATGCAACTTTATGACAGACTATAGTATATGTCATAATGTAGGATATTATTTCAATTTTTAGGACTATAGTCTGTCATAAAGTGGCATTTTAATTGATTTTTTCGGAACTAAAAAAGATCGGAACGGCACCTTAAGTTTATCTCCACAGTTTGTAACTATAGTCTGCCATAAAATGGCATTTTAATTGAATTTTTCGGAACGAAAAAATATCGGAACGGCACCTTAGGTTTATTTCCACAGTTTGTCCATACTTTCGCATTTCCGCTGGTCGCCGTGCTAGCGCGACTGATAGTATTTAAAACAGTATTAAAAAAAAAACTTTTGTGACAATGAGGAGTATTCACAGCCTCACAGGAATAGAATAAGAATACGGTTCATTTAGAAATCTAGTATTAGATAAGATTAGTTATCTTTTTAGGACTCGAAACTAGAGATCGTTTGAGCTTCAAACTAGACCGTAGTCCGTAACCTTCGCAGTAATAAAAATATCCACACTCCGTATTCTGAAATAAAAAAGTTTGAAAGTATGATTCAACTAAACATTGTGTAACATTTAACAATAACGGTTATTTTATTTATACAAGAAATTATTTAACACAAAAGTCATTCCTTATGTAAAATCATTATACTCGCCAAGCCAGAAAGTCTGATAAAAATTTCAACGAGCTTAAATCAAAAGCCGTTAGTGAGTCCTCGCCGTAGCATTTTACGATGGCGTTTTGTTCGTAGTTTGTTTAGTGTTGTTTTAATCCTATTCACAGAGTCAATGCCCAGCACTGATACACTGGTAATGTACAGTCGGAAACTCCTTGTACTTACTATCGGAGAAATTGTTTCATGGGTAGGTGGCGGACCTTCGCAATTTGGTTAGATCATGATTAACAGTTTCTAAGTCTTTTTTACAGGAGTTTATCTTCGATCACATATATACGATATGTGATCGAAGGAGTTTATATATTTTTATCGCTTTTAATTGCGTCAAAATCTCTTGTTAAAATCCTTCTCATCAGACAATCAAATGATCAGTCTGGAGTCTGAACTCTGAACTGTCCCAACCAAACTTGGATACAACAACTCGTTATCGACACAACTTCCAAGTCAAGACCCACTCTCAAGTCTAAACCACTGAAGGCGTTTAAAAGGTTCAATAAATATTCGTTGACGACTGTACGAGTTTATTACTCCAATAGCCTCATTACAGACGTTTGTAAATATCTCCACAGTTTACAGCTACTTAGTGGACATAACAAGGTGCTAATGTATGTGATCCCTGAATAAGCCGAGAAAGGGAATTCTGACTTGACTTACTCCAAAACTAGCGGAATTACTGAAATAAGTAAAAATTGTACTGCATAGAGTTAAAAATAGAGTTACAAAGTTATAAACAGTAAGTCACTAATACTCTGTTCAGCGGTTTGGTCGTGTTGTCTTCACGCCCAAATCACTGAACCGATTTTGGTGAAAGGTACAAAGATAGTTTGAGTCCCGAGAAATGACATAGGATACTTTATATACTGGAAAAATGTACGGAGTTGCGGGAGACATCAAGTATCAGAATATGACAGAGGGAATAAATCGGTCTCTAGTCTCTACGTACTAACTAAAGTTTATTAAAATCGTTCCTGCATTTTGGAGCATACTCTAAGCAAATAAATAATTTTGATGTTGCTTCTTTCTCGATCTTAAATTCTGATTGCTGTCTCTTGCTTAAATGAAAAGAGTATATTTAAATTTAAACGTTTGTCGCACAAAAGAAGCAGAAAAATATAAAAATCTCATTCGGTTTTTACTCTGCAGAAATTCTTAATTTGCGTATAACCGAGACATTAAAATATCATCGACATTTCTGATACACCTGCAAAATTAAAAATGTAAAATGAATTTCTCGTTTTTACATTTTTACACTATGCGAGCAAAATGTGTACATTTGTACATTTTGTGCCCTCAACTGAAGAAATTGTGGAAAATCGACAACACAATAGCTTTATTTTTCAATTTACCTTTTTATACTTTCTGACATTTAAATTATTTCTGCGTTTAACTTGTTCATTTCAACGAATTATACAATCCGAACAGACATGTTAATTTAGAAGTTACGTAGGTATTTAATTATTAACATTAGCTTAAAGTTTACCACATTACAGGAAATTTAAACTGTGATGAAATAGGTTTTTCAGTTTAGTTAAGCAGGTACACCGATTTTTGAAATCAAAACTTCTTTAGCGGCGTTGTGTACTTTTCTGATTAAAAAAAATATATTTTGCTCTCTAGCGGTGTAGGGGAAGAATAATTCTCCTTTTCTTTCTAGTACTACTACTACTAACGGAGGATAAACATTGTTTTTTTAAGTGGATTCAAATCATAATTTTCAACACTCAAATCGTCAATTTTAAGTAGATTCCGAGTAGAATGTATTATAGCTACTTATCACCAAACATTAACATTCCATGTTTAAATCATTCCACGTCAAAACCATAAAACCATACGATAGCGTTCATTATAAAGTATAAGTGGACCATTATCACAAATATTATGCAAAAATACGAAAAACTTTAAGGCGACATTATTTATGGCTTTATTCCTTATCTTGTTTGTGAACAAACATTTATATAAACCTTAATGAGACGTAATTTAACTGTTTACTAAGTTCGTTTCAATCTGCGATTCAAAATGGCCGAGGGACAGAACAAAGACTATAGAGCTAATATTTAAGGGTGAGTTTAGAGGCATTGAGAATTGAGATATTTTAAGATGTGATCTCGCAATGCTTTGTCTTTGGAACTGACTGACATTTATAATTTCATTGATATCGAATTTAGACATTGATATTTTGGAACATAGAGGCCACTTTATAAATACTTAATTTATTTATAAAGTTGCCTCTATACGTATCAATATAGAGTTTAATAATTATTTTCGTTGCAATGTACAAACCTGGACAATCGCCGTCGATCTTGGCCAATCATATAGGACTTTCTTCACGCGTTTATAATCATACATTGAGGCCACATGATAATACAGTGTAACCACGATATAGCAAATCTGAGGGGAATAAGAAAATATTCGTTATATCAAGTAATTCGTTGAACTGAGGTTTGTTATATTGAGGTTAGGTTAGTCCAAAATTCGTAATAAAGAGGTGAAAAAAAAATAGTTTAATTTACCTCAACATTACGTACTCATTCTGATAAAGCGAATAATTTTTACTAATAAATAATAACACATTTCTTCATCTTTAAATTTTAAAATTATAGCCAACGTACTTGCCGAAATTCCGAACTTATTAGCTACCTATGTCTAATTTTTTCGTCGTAGGATTTTTGTCAACGTAATTAATAATGTTTCGCTTTTCTGCAACCGATAAGGAACACCTTTTACGTTTCTCAGCCATTTTAACTTAAATCTTTAACAATACTGACGCGTTTAACTCACTTAAATCTTTAACAATACTGACGAGCCTAACGGTATTACCACAAAAAACTAAACATCTGTTGAACAGTTATTTGAGACCATTTTGTACTGATTTTTTCTCTAATCAACTCTCTAAACAACAACAATAAACAACAATGATTGTTTTACGACCAAAATATACGTGTACGAAACATGTCGCGACATGAATTACGCACTATGAGAGTCATATAACATTGGTGGAAACTTTATATAAAGGTTTTGGGGTGACAAAATTAGTTAATTAGAGGTATTTATACTTTTTCTTGATAGTTGAAAATTCGTTATATAGAGGATGTTCACAAAAAATGTTCGCAATGTAAAGGTATATTTTATATTGACTCTTATGGAAAATTCAAGGGGATTACGAAAAATTCGTTAAATCGAGGAAGTCGTTATATTGAGGTTCGTTATGTTAAGGTTGCACTGTATTATGTTAAATGTAAAACTGTAAAAATAGGACATATGCAATATTTTCACGCCAGACCGCAGCACCAGCATAATATAATATACAGTTTACAAAAAATTTAAAAGTTTTGTTCAACGTTTGACAATGTTTCTGCCAATGCAATGTATGACGTGAGCAACCTATAGGATTTTGATAAGATGGATTAATTGCTAGAAGCGCACTCTGCTCCGACCTTTACGTAATATTCCCTATTAACAAAACGTGAAAGCTAGTCTGCTAAAGTAACAAGCTAACGACAGAGTTCTGTAATGAAATTGAACTGCTCTATGTCAGCTGATAATGAAAAAAGCACGAAAAGCATGTCGGGAACGGCAAACACTTTTTCTTCGGATCGTTTCTTTCTACTGCTTTTTACTCTCAATCTAATTTTACTACCATTTTTAACGTATAGATTTTAGCAGTCTCTACGTAGGGGTTTTAACAAATATATTTTAAGCAATTGGTTATTTGTAGTTTCAGGTCTGAACCTATTATCATAATTCGTAGAGCTCAATCCAGAGGAAGATAAAAGTTACAAGATATAGTTACGCTTTTTTTCAGAACTTAAACATTATTTTGTTATTTCCCTGTTTAATGTTTTTACTTGGATTATTTTATTTGAACTCTTAATATAATATCATTTCGCAATATTTTTCATTAAAACTATTAATAATTTAATTATGTTTTCATAATATTATGACAGTCATTTGTTGTGAATGCTCACAAGTCTCAGGGAACATACCGACAAGCCGCAGGAATGTGGTCGGCCAGTCGGAGGTATGCGTATCATATCATAAAACTCACTGACTTGTCTACCGGATATTTTGTTCGTCGTAAAAGTAGAAGTTACGGCGGTAATATAACTAAACATTGTTGGTATTATGTTGTTTTGACAAAATCGGTAGGCTTATTACACGTTGGCCATGATGGGTAACCGTGGCTGTCGCCAAAGCGAAGCAGCATGATCAAACATCGATCTTGGACAATCAAAATAAGGTTAAGACACTTTTGTGATTGCTAATAAAATAACTAATAAGCATTGGTCTATCGTGGAAAACGTGAAAAAGCGAAACGTTTGCTATCGCAAAATTGTGGCTCAAGAATATTTGTAAAGTACTTATAGACTGTAACTAATAGCAGCTTAGTTTTAAAAAATATATTACGCAGCTGGATAAACTTATAATACAATACTTTGTCTGCCTGACAAGAGACTTTTTCAACGCATCGAGCCCAATATATAAATATTTAAATACTTAATTACTAATAAACATATTAGTCGGGTTACTACATAATAAGCATTTAAGATATTAATGACGTTATAACAATATAATTATTAGTACCTTACATATTAGGTCAGGACAGCGGTACGAGGAAGCACCTTGGAGCACGCCGCGGATTCATTTCCTTACGGATGAATAACAAACCAACGTATGTATGGAATTCTAATTTCGATTTGTCCAATCCATACTTATATTATTATAAATGCAAAAGTGTTAGATACACTTTTGCACTTTCTGCCTGTCTGTTACCTCTTCACGCCCAAACTTCTTAAAAACCTTTTTGCTGAAATTTGGTATGGAGATACTTTGAGTCCCGGGAATGGACTGTTCCCGCCCATCATCTAGTGTTTATCTACTAGGTATTAAGGCCCCTATCCATTTTAGATCATGATTGCCACCATGATTTTAAAGCTATTATACACAAACATTATCGCTACGAGTGCTTATATGCGCACACAATTTGGCTCAGTATTAACAACTCCTTTCTCACATTCAATGAAAATGGCCATCGTCACCGAAACCGATGTGGGGAGTTTTTGTCCTTAAGGCAGGTCATTGTAGCCCTGATGTCACTGCGACCCTTGAGGATCTACTGTGACTCCTTCGCATTAGAGTACCGTCCCCAATCCAATGCTGCTCATAAATTGAACGATGTGGTTGGGGTTGGTGCCACGAATTTCCTCTGTGAGTATTCGTAGCGACCAAGGTGCCTGTTTCTGCTCACCAAAACCAATATGGGGAGTAGAGTAGTCCATTGACTGTGTTACGAGAGCGTCACGAGTGCTGACGTAAGTTATCAGCAGCTTTCGGATTTCGCCATTGTATAATGTGCTGTCAGTACATCACAGATTACACACACATTCACACTGACAGCGAAAGTATAGTAGGTATATACTTAGGATCATTAAATGATCCGGTATACTTATTGATAGATCTCTCCTTCTAATGTAAATCATCCCAGCCGGCCTAAGATGCGCAAACGAGAAAATTTTGTCTACACGTTTTCTCGATGTTTGATGGTTTGTCTAGCATGACAAAAAAATTTTCTCGTGTAGATCTGTCACCGATAAACAAATTTTCATCGAGTTTAGTCGAGATAATGTGTAGATTTTGACCTTATGAGACGAGTAGTTTATATATATCTCGTTGGCGCATGCTAAGCGCACTGGACTGGAGTACGAATATTTCGAAACTAAAATCTATTGTCGAGTTTTAGCAAGACTAACAAAATTTTCAATTGATTTTTATTTATACAGATTCTGTCATAGGTTTAATATTTTCTAGCGCAAGGATTAAATGAGACAATTACTATCAGCTTCTAAAGCTGCGAGGATTTCCATTAAGTATGTTGGGGGTTGGAGGAGAAAAAACTAAAGTATGTTGGGGGTTGGAGGAGAAAAAACTAAAGTATGTTGGGGGATGGAGGAGAAAAAACTATCAAAAGTCCGATGTCTAAGAACTTTGCATTTTTTAGTTGTTGATTTTTATCTCTTTTAATTCCAAGACAAACTTTATTGGTGTGCCAACCATAATATATCTTTTAACTTTCATAAAATCTAATGGGAACAAAACTTTAACTTGCTAGTGCTAATTGACAAAGAATGCTCACATTTTGATGGTGATAATAAGTCCTGTATCATTCTATAATTGGTACGTGTCGGGCGATGCGTCATGAATATTCCACGATGGCGCTTATTACCATCACAATAGGTTCAATTTCCTCTAACAACGCGGTTACACACTGTGGAGTGGCTTTGATCATGTTTAACAAGATTTTTGGTGAATCTGGTGGAGCGGGACAGAATAACAAGCTTTCTCTTTCATATAGAGTAGGTAGATAGTTTTTCCTATAAAAGAAAATTAATATTTAGGTCTGTGTATGGAACACCACTTGTTTACAACTGACAAAATAAAAGTAGAGTCATTTTCCATTTGTATAGGTAAGCTTGACTCTATTCCTATTCGAAACATTTTATAGAGCAAGCGAGGGTTAGTAACCAGATTTTTTAATACAAACTAGCTGTCCCGGTGAACTTCGTGTCACTTTAAAATCTTCCCTGGACTTCTACGAATATTTTAAGACTAAAATCAGCCCAATCCGTTCAGCCGTTTACGAGTTTTAGCGCGACTAACACATTTGAAAATCCATTTTTATATAATATAAGATAAGATAAGTTATACTCAAACAAAATGTGTGAAAGATATAAAATAAACAAACCTTTCTCCCAGTAAACAGTTTATTTTACTTTAACCTGTGTAGTAGCCATAAAATAGCCAAATCTAACCGAACCCTAACCTATCAACAGACAGTAAAACAGATCACTTCGCAAGGTGTACGTTCATGCACATTCGTTGCGAATCTCAAAAGATTTCACTCACAAGTTTGCCAAATCACTTTGATAACTTCAGTAGTTGGCGAATCACGGCCAAGTTAGTTGGAGCCGTGCCGAAATGCCGCACTTACATAACTTTCTATGTTCCCTCATTGCGTTTAATAAGTTAACATAGCTTTGGGAATCGCCTAACCGCTGGCGTACAACAGAAAACGCGATATTTTGGCTTTAGAGAAACTTGTCGAAGTTTTCAGTATTTACTTCCCGTACCCAATCTATACTTATAAAATTACATGTCCTGACTGATTCATCATCGCTGATCAAAAACTGTTAAAGTTACAGCCACGAAATTTGGTAAGTAGGGTTGTTTTATTAAGTAGACACCCACTAAGGAAGGAATTTTGAAAATTTTACCCCGAAGGGGGTGAAATAGGGGTTGAAAGTTTGAATGAAAGTCCGTCATTTCTTAAGTTTGGAACAGGAAACTTTGTTATTGGATTACTGACAAAAAATAAATAAATACGTATTTAAGTTTTTTTGGAAATTATGGGCCCAAGGGGGTGAAATTGAGGTTGAAAGTATGAATGAAAGTCCGTTATTTCTTAAGTTTGGAACAGGAAACTTTCTTTTTGGGCTAATAATTAAAAATTATTGGATACGTGTTTAAGCGTTTCTGGAAATTCTACCCCCAAGGGGGTAAAATAGGGGTTGACAGTTATTATACTATGCTAACGCGGACGAAGTCACGGGCAACAGCTAGTGATAATATAAGAACTGTGAAATATAGACAAGGAATTGCTTTGTTATAATATTATAATTTACTAAACGACGCCCGTTGCGCAGAAATTCGCCGCAGTGAAAACTATTCTCTGCCTTTTCCTGAGCTTTAATTAGCAAGTTTAAAAAGCTCTCCATACTAAATTTAAGAGGTAACAGACAGACACAATTTCGCGTTTATAATATTACGGCGACACCGCGTTAAAGTAAAAAACCGTGTTGGATATGTTTTAGATTGCTTGTTTTCTAGCTCTCATAGAAAACAAGCAATGGAACAGCAAAAAATGGAAAGGGCGTAGCGACAAAATGGTTTTTGTCGCGTAATTTAAAAACCATAAATACATTTCATATAAGCTATGAGCAAATTAAAGTGTATGCTTGAACCAATCTATGTACAAATTTTGGAAGCTTAAATCACTCTCCTCTGTTGGCAAAACAGGAATCCCTTTTTTACAGAGGTCTTTTTGATTGATTATTCTGTGTTATAAAAGTTGACCAATCGTGTGTTATGCTATGCGTAATTCAAAGACAAAGACATGATGAATGACACACTGACAATGAACTTTAATTTCTTAGCTTTAGTCATTGCTGAGAAAAATCGATATCGCTACAGCCAAATTATCAAGGCGTCGCCTTAAGTTAGGAAAGTATATATTCTTGCACAAATTCTTAGTAATATTCGGAAAGGTTACTAAACTGCTACTTTAGTCAAAGACGGCTTCTATGAGGCGATTCCGCGCGAGCGCTTTTTAATTTACCTTCATAATTAAAAGTTGCCGCTGACCGTTTCAACACAATGGACTTCCAAGTTACGATAGAAATAATTCATTTGTTTGTTCAACGTTTTTAACTTTTTAATATTCCTCGTTCAAAGTAATAAATGATAGTTTTGTATCAAAGAATTTAAACCTCTTACGGTTTTATTATGGTAAAATATATTTTGTTTCTAAATTCTATTCTATTTTTGTAGTTTTTCATTATATAAACTTACTCATCATGATGAAACGGAAAATTCGACACCATGCATATTAGCTTATATTATATTCAGTAGAGAAATTTATTAGTTACTTTTTTTTAATTCGATGTTAGTAGTTGAGGAGTTGACCAGAGATATCGTTCCTATGTATAATACTCAAATAGCGTACCCCTTATGATATCGGAGAGTATATTTCATTTTTTGAAAATTACTATTGAGTATTATATCACTTGTGTTATTTAAAACCTTTCCTTAAAATTGTTTCGGCGGTTTTTACCTCTAGATACACAGACAGACAGAAAGGACATAGGATAGCTTTTACCTATTTCTGCACAATTTCTGTGCAACAAAATTTCATTACAACATATTATTATATGAGTATGAATACCTGTATTTAAAAACATATTATCTCCCAAGTTTCTACGTCCAAACGTCTACTGCATCCACTTATACTGTGACAACTGGCCAAATCGATTATAAAAGTACCCTCAATTGTATTGATACATTTTTTCTTTGTTTACGTCTATGAATTGTTAATTTTATTTATAATTTAAACTTAAGATTGTAACCTATCTTCTAAGCTCGCTCGATGTAATTTATAATGTTTACTACATTGGTTGTATCTCTTTACTTAAGGGAGATCGCACACGTCACACTTTTTGTGTGATCGAGTCTGCGGCTTACATACAATCTGCATGGCGCGCGCCATGCAGATTGAATGTAAGCCGCAGACTCGATCACACAAAAAGTGTGACGTGTGCGATCTCTCTAATTGTCTTTCTCATGTAAGAGAATTTTTGTAAATTATTATGAGAATAAATGTCTTAAAACCTAAAACCTAATCTAAACTTCAAGAAATATAAAAAAGAGTTACAAAGGATTGAAATGTCACCTCGATCGGGAGATTAACTCCGATCGGCGGGGTTCAGGTTGTTCCTTCAGTTCAAACATTCTCCACGAATATGTCAGATGCGATTCACATTTTATTATATCCGAGTGATGGATTGCTTTGTCCTTTTTGTGGTGTTTTGGTGTTGAGTTACAGGTGAAAACTTTTACTGGAATACGACGAAAAATGGTAGATATAAATATAGGTTACACTTTATATTTTTAATTGCTACACCCATATGAATATATGTATAAGTAAAAATATAAAGTATAACCTATATTTAACTACCATTATCACATTTCATCAAATCACACTGGTTTTTTCGCAAAAATAAAATATCGGATTTTGACGGTTAAGTCTCTGGCTCTGTATTAACACAAAATAGGCTACTTTATATCAGAAAAAGAGAGTTACCATGGGATACTATACTGTATTGAACAATGATATTATATGAATGTAGAATATCATTGGTATTGAATAGTAAGCTGAACTTCAATAATAATAATAGTTAAAAAACAACCTTTTTTCAAATATTTTTCAATTTTTTTTTTCAAAAAATTTTTTACAAATTACATTGACAAATTATTACATTGTCATTGGCTCTTAAATCTTAATACATACACAAGCGTGTTAAAAAAAAGCCAGTAGAGATACCGTATAGGTAATCAATTCCTATGTTAATTATTGTAACGTAATTATTCTGATCCCGTTATTATGTAACAACAACAGAAACAATCCTAAAGGCCCAGGTACAAAATATTTAACCTCAGTAAAATGTTTAATAAAGAATTAATCTCGAATAACTCCAGTCGGCAAGGTCAGCTCTGATTCAATAACTCCGAGAGATTCGACCTAAACTCGTCTTCCCTAATCCCAATTATATTTCCTCTTTAAATATTTTTCCATTTACTTTGGTAGGATAAACGTTATTAAGATGTGTTACGAAACTACATTTTTCCCACGATTTTACTCAAAAATCGCGCGGCTAAGTACCTACTTGTTTCCATGATAAAAACTAAAAACTATTCTATGTCCTCTTCCGAGTATATCCGCAGACTATATCAAATTTCGTGTAAATCGGTTCAGCGGTTTAGGCGTGAAAAGATAGTTCAGACTTTTGCGAATAACATGATGGATTGTAGGATGTAGAGTTTTGTGTCTTCAAAATCGACGTTATGAATTACAAGATTGCATAAAAAAGATTTTAGAAAATATGAGAAGATGCATTTACGTACTTAAGCTGTATATTTAGTACTAGCTGTCCCGGCAACGTTGTTTTGCCATTTAAAGTATTTCTACTTCATCAGCTGTTGATACAAAATCTTACCCCCTCTTTTGTCCCCTAAGAGGGGTGGGGGGGAAAATTTTATACACCAGATGTTAAGTTGGAAAAGCAGTTAATAATATGAAGTAAGTCCAATAAATAAAAAAGTTTGATATAAAATCTGACCCCCCTCTTTGGTCCCCTTAGAGGGATCGGGGGGTAATTTTTATACACCAGATATGGAGTTGGAAGAAGGCAAATATATCTGCGAAAACCGTATGCAAATCGGATCAGTAGTTTTCGTGTTAAAGCAAAAAGTCTTATACAAAATCTGACCCCCTCTTTCGTCCCTTTAGAGGGGTGGGGGGAAATTTTTTTATACACCAGATGTTAAGTTGGAAGAAGACAAATATATGTGCGAAAACCGCATTCAAATCGGATCAGTAGTTTTCGTGTGATAGTGGAACAAACATACAGACAGACAGACAGACAGACAGACAAAAAAACTGACCACATTTTTGGCTTCTATAGCAATGTAGTGACACCCTCCGCTTATTATTTTTTTAATATCTTTAATGTACAGAATCTTCATTTCTACAGTTTTATTATATGTATAGATATATAGATATCTACACCTATTTATTAAAATCATATTTTGCAAAACATTTGAATTTCGAACGCAATTCTATGCTCAAAGGTGAACATAGTCTAAGCCGATAGCAATATTTTGAATATCAAGAACCGAACATAAGTTTCAAAAATCGTCCGGAGTAGCATTACATAATAAAGCACATTATTTTATATCGCATACATTTTTCACTAGCTCCAGCATAGAGTGAGCAATATCTGAAATGCTGTATAAAAGCTGTATAAAATCGGACACAATACATGAATTTATAACAAGACCTAACGTATTTTACAGAGGTCGATAAACTCGAGATTCAGTTTATATTTGTAGCGAGAATAGCGTGTTATTTAAGGTTATACTAGCTTTAGTAATACCTTTATAAGCATGACTATCAGCGAGACGGAAATAGGGGATGTATTGTTTTCAAAAGCGTACTCATTTTACGATATCTTTGTGCTATTCGCACACAGTATGCACACACAAATAATGAGCCCGTACGATTACTGGCTAGAAAAATAGATTTATAGAACTTCTAGATTCTAGATACATATTTAGTTTTATTAGGGTTCTGTTATGTGGTGAATATGCCGTTCGCAAATCATAACATAGCCAATGATCTCAGACCAGCGGTTTTCAATATTTTATGGTATCGGAACCCTTTACAGAAGTGACATTTTTGATGGACTCCATGCTGGTGTATGATGAAATTTCCAAAAAAAAATTTTTGTACTCGCGGAACCTTTACATGCTCTTTGCTGACCTCTGTGGCTCAGTTGGTGGGCTGTTTGCAGCTCAAGCCGGGGGTCGCGGGTTCGAGTCCCGCCGACGCGGACGGAACAAAAAGTTTTCAAAGTTCCTGGGTCATGGATGTGTTATTAAATTTGTGTATCATATAATAAAAATCTTAAATATATGTCTATACAAGATGTTTGTGTAAACACCGTTGTCCTTGAAATCATCAAATGAGCCATCATCCGCTAAGAAAGGATTTTGGTAAATTCCAACACCAAGGGGTTAAAATAGGGGATGAAAGTTTGTATATAATAATACTTCTTTACGCGAGCGAAGCCGCGGGCAAAAGCTCGTATAGTATAAAAGTATTAAATATATTTCCGTTGTCTGGTACCTGTAACACAAGTCCTTCAAGTACTTAGCACGGGGCCACACTGACGTGGTGTGAAGCGTACATAAATATTATTTTTATTATTTGCGGAGCCCCAGGATTCTGCGGAGCACACTTTGAGAACGGCTGATCTAGACACCGAAAATCGCTAGTGTGATAAGGCTCTTAAAATTGCGCGCGAGCAGCGGGGCTAAAATGGTCGCATAGCATTTAGAGCAATTCAATTGGTCTAAATTCGTACTAATTTGACATTCGTGAGTTTGACCAATTCAATTGGTCTAAATTCGTACAAATTTGACATTCGTGACTTTGACAGTTTTGACAATTCATTTTGTGAATTGATTGAGAGGAATTGCTATGCGACCATTTTAGCCCCGCTTGAATCAAAACATTTCTATTTTCTAGTCCCAGCACTTACAAAGTAATAATCTAAAAGCACTATTTAGCTGTAAGTTCAACTTGTTAAATGTCAAATTATTATATTTAATGAAAGTTTAATTCAGCACACGATCCGTTTGGCGCTCCGCCAGACTTCACTACGGTATTATCTAAGTGTATCACGTTCTCACTCATAGTTGACGTAGAGATGGTTATGGCCACGATACAAGGACCCTTACAAGGGTCAGTTCATAACTGACGTGGCGATGAGTTTTCAAATGATTCATAATGATTCGTAATGTACCATTGAGGAAATTGATTCCTATGCAGTTGATAGACCAACGTTATTTGGTCAAATGTGTCAATTGTGACCTGTCGGCTGGGTTTGACGTAACGCAACCAAACTACGTAGATCCCCGATCTGCATAGGAATCAACTTCTCTGATAGTACATGTAAGTAATTCATAATGAAATAGCACAACAGTGCAGACAGTAAGTAAATCCAATGTGTATCTTGTTATGTAGGCATTACATTTTAGTTTTTGATGATCACATGTGATCTGAGGCTTTCTTATTTACTGCCCGTGGTGCGTATACTATTTTTCTCATCGACGGAGGCGGAAAACGGCAACAGCGGTAAACTACAGCGGTTTTCCGCCCGGAGGTGAGAAAAATTAATTACATCTCCTCTTCACGTTGCAATAGTCTTGTCCACACTGTGCCTTTTTCTGTTCGTCAAGGGCATGCATTAGGTATAGCGTAGTCAAAAGCGAACGTGAGGCATGCCCGCGACGCATGCCCACTGACCGTATCCAAAACTTAAAAAATGACAATGTTGGCGTTGCGTTCGTTGACGCATTCAATTATTGAATGTGCCAAAACGAAAGTTGAATGAAAGAAGATGACGAAAATAGAAGACGAAAGCGCATAGTGTGAACATAGCTATTGAGAGCCCTTATTCGACGTTAATACCCACTAAATACTAAGATCAACCATCTACATTCTACAGCTAACTTTCTATGCGGAAAAGTATTACTAATTAGTTACTGCCAAGGAGAATCGCTGAATCCTAATTATAATAAAACAATATTCAAGTCTTAGTTTTTAAGAACTACTCCAGAACATCTATCATTAATTATATTAAGATCAAATCAGTAGTTAAAGAGGCACAATGTGGCAAACACACACACATAAGCTAAGTAGAAGCTGGCGTAGTTTTCCAATGATAGAGTATCTAGGTATTTACAAATACAGAGCTTTAACGTGTGTTGAACATTTTAAAATATGTAATTCTGAATTCTGATATAAATGTTAGTGCTTTAAGCTTTTTATACGAATAGAGCAATAAATCCAGAGACAGTAGAGCTTTCTGCTTATTCCCCAGCTCAGCTCTCAGGAGCTTATGAAATTGTTAACTTTTCACTACCTGAACTTTTATTAAGAGTGGGGGTACACTTTTATATGACTTACTTGTTTTATTAACGACTACGGCAAAGCTTATTTTTTATAATATTATCTTAGATGAATACTTTGCTCTACAAATGCTGGTTTAAAAATTACAGACTAAAGCTTAACTAATTTGATGAAATAATATTTGAAGATACTTCGAGTCCCGAAATTAATAATATTAATTTGTGTGGCATAAAATTATGGTACTGAGTGATATTTTATTATTATATTTCTGCGGGAACAAAATTGCTAACAATATAATACTATATATTGTGGGCAACATAATATATAATATTATGTTGCTCACAACTTTGTCCGTCTTTGTTATATATTGCGTCATAAAAGTAAAATTGTATTAATACATATATGCTACATTAACAAAGTTATAACAGAAGCCATATAAACATTCCATAAGTTTTATGACTTTTACAAGTTTTGCAACTTCTAGAGCCATTTCGTAAGCTCCACAGTGAACTAAGCTGGGGGATACAAGCAGAAAGCTTCGACAGAAAGCTCAAAGCTCCATTGACTTTGGAATTGATGCCGCCGAGTTATTAAGCTCTGATGCAACTGGTAACGGGTTTGAATCCTATCGACGAAAGCTTTTCTCACGAACATTTCTCAAGTAAACTATGTAATATAATATAATATTTTAAATTGAAAATACTTAATAAGTAAAATAGAAGGAACAAGAGACGCTAAACGTCTCTAGCACAGGCTTCGGTGACTGTAAAAGGAATACTTATCGACGGAATAAATATGTGCAGGATATTATTTGGTCAAAGTGTGCGCGCAGTACACAAAATCACTTTCCTTTAACTCTGTGGGACGGTTAACCGATACTAATGAAATTAAATTTGAACATACTACAGCGTCAACAGTAAAAATAACCATAAGAATTTTATTGATTGGTATTTGGTAGTCGTTTAAACAAGTGCAAGTAATTCTTACGTAACCAAAACGTTTGTACTGTGATACTGCGACCTAAATGCAGCTATTATGACCTCTATATTAACCTCCGTGCAGAGGTCAAAGGTTAAACTTTCATAAGAGTATATCACAAAATATCACAATAACTACAAATATTTACAGTCGCATAAGTTATCAGCGTTCTTTTAAAATTTAAGTAAATTCATATTATTCGTGTAATACATACGAATTTTACTCGCACGATGTTATACTGCACCCTAATGTTATTTGCAATGACAGTTTAAGTAGATCATCATTATTTAAAAAGTAAAAAAAACTAAAACCCAACTACGACAAAAAACGACGCTGAAAAAGTATAAAACAAGATTTTCAGGATACTGAACTGAACAAAGTTGCTTATGTAGTTGCAAGTAAATGGACACAGTAGACTCTACCAAGATGCCTTCGTTTTAAATTGACAATAATGTCAGACAATACTATTCTGAAGTATGCAATATTCACTATGTAGAGATAAATTTTCATGTTTGGAAAACCACAGTCACACGTTGTCAAAGTGCTACGGTAGGTAGGTATATGTAACGTGTGAAGCTACGCCTTTCCAAACATGAAAATTTATCTCTACATAGTGAATATTGCATACTTCAGAATACGAGTAGTATTGTATGACATTACTGTCAATAATTTACAACGAAGGCATCTTGGTAGAGTCTACTGTGTCCATTTACTTGCAACTAAATTAGCAACTTTGTTCAGTTCAGTATTCTGAAAATCTTGTTTTATACTTTTTCAGCGTCGTTTTTTGTCGTAGTTGGGTTTTAGATTTTTTTACTTTTTAATATTTGTACTATTTTGGTGTTAAAGTGTATTTGTGGCGCATAATATTAACAAAAGTTAAATTGATGAACTAATAAAGAAGCTATGAACGAAAAGATGTGAATTATATGCAATCAGCCCATGAATACAGGTAAAGTCACAAGCAAATGCTAGTAATATATATATTCAAAATGTACAAGTAAAGCGCTTTCAAATGATACCAAACACGGCATATTTATCTTAACTTTATTTTTTTACTCTGTATGTTTTGTCCGCTAGAGGGCGCCACATTAGATTTTGTGAAACTCCATATAGCCTATACCCAGCGGACAATTAAGACGCTTCTAATGATATGTCATTTGTCGAATTCTGATAAGTAGTTTAGAAGTTACGAGGGAACAGATGAACATACATACATACATAGCCTGTCAAAATCATAACCCTCCTTTTGCTTTGCCGTAGTCGGGTAAAAACACCACCAAAATCATGACTTGTATCTGGCGTATTTCTTTTCAACAAACCACAGAAAATAACCTCAAGACATAAAACACTTAAACGCGATGCAAGAATTAAAAGCTTAAAAAGGTTAAGCAAAGAATAATCATGTCTACTTTACACGTCTAATTTACCCCAAAACAAGTTACCAAATAACCAACAAAGTCCGAGCAAATATTGTTCCGTTGCCTCAAGGCGTTTTTTACACAAAATATTATTGCGAAGGGAAGCCTCGCAAAAAATTAGGACACGAATAAAGAAGAAAACAAAAGGTTGAAGACTTTTTCTAATCTACTTTCAAAGGTTGGTGACCGCGATCGCGATGTAACAATTATTAACAATTCTTTTGAGCACAAATTTTGTTATGATTCATCATCAGTTAAAGTCTATATTTTGGCTTTATTTGAGTTTTATCAGCTTTAAAGTATGGAAATACTGTTTCGGAAAACATTTTTTGCCGATTCTTAGACCCATCCCACAAGCACACATATTAATATCGACGCAGTGGTTTCGAAAGAGTTTGGCAAACACCTAATGTGAAAAAAAAACTATGTAAATTGTAAACGAAATTTAACAACTCTCTAATTATTAAGACGCTGGTTATTATTTTTAACATTGGTCTATCACCAGAAGTATTGTCTGATGTAAGAAGCCGGTTCGATTCCTGCCATGGGAAAATTATTCATCCTAAATCACTGACAGTATGTACTACGTACTAGACTCGACAACGCAACGCAATGCTTGGTCACATTCAACATAATCTATATAGCAGCAGTGCACTTAGTCGCCCGCGAGCTCTTCTGCGCGCTAGACGTACAACAATAAAAAACGAAACAAAAAAAAAAAGCTGGTGGCACTCCGGGAGTGCCGGCAGAAGTGAAAACTTGATTATTAACGTTGTGCATTTTTTTAACCCATTTTTTATGAAAATCGATTTTAAAAAAATCGTATATCAAGTTGTTTCGATCAAGTTTCGATCAAGGTTTCGATCAAGGTTTCGATCAAGTTTCGATCAAGTTTCGATCAAGGTTTCGATCAAGTTTCGATCAAGGTTTCGATCAAGGTTTCGATCAAGTTTCGATCAAATTTCGATCAAATTTCGATCAAGTTTCGATCAAGTTTCGATCAAGTTTCGATCAAGTTTCGATCAAGGTTTCGATCAAGGTTTCGATCAAGTTTCGATCAAGTTTCGATCAAGGTTTCGATCAAGTTTCGATCAAGTTTCGATCAAATTTCGATTAAGTTTCGATCAAGGTTTCGATCAAGCTTCGATCAAGTTTCGATCAAGGTTTCGATCAAGTTTCGATCAAGTTTCGATCAAGTTTCGATCAAGTTTCGATCAAGTTTCGATCAAGTTTCAAATTGAGTTCGAGTTCGAGTTCGACACAAAACACTACTCTCCAACCGTCTTACGCGTTTTGTATGGTTTTTCGATCAACACGAAAATCTATCGCGAGTTTCACAGTTTTTACCCATCCCACAAGTGCTCAAACGCCGCTAAAGAAGTTTTCACTTCAAAAAGTCGCAAAAATGCCTAGTTGTGGGTTATGATACTGCAAAAATTATTCCAGTAACACTTCCAAATGCAACGAAATAACATTTCATCGGTATTAGCATTCTTATTTAATTATTTTCAATTAAAATACGAACATTGAGGCCCGTATTTTTGGTCAGTACTCAAGATGCATCTCGGTCTCCAGACACGGTTCAGGCTCTGTGATTGGTTGGCTGTCAAAACTTGGACCAACCACAGAGCTGATCCGCGTCTTGAGACCGGGTCGCATCTTAAGTACTGACCAAAAATACGGGCCTCAATTACTAGGCGAAGACGCGCGCCATTTTGCACTGTCATAGAGTAGTAGATTCAGAGTGTAATGTAGGCAGAATACAGATCTATGATAAGACGACGATGAATGAAGTACTTACTCACGTAGACGAGTTTGTATTTTGGTAATATTTAAAATATTACGTACATTATACATGCGCACATTATAATAATTTTATTATGGTACATATTTGAAAATATTTAAGTAATTTAAATAAGGTAATTAGCTATAGTGGACTATGGATCCATACTTAATTATAAATTTTATAAAAAAAGGGAATTTTTATTTTTATTTTATCCACTTACTCAAATAGATTCTGCATTCATTCGAATGTAGGCACAAAACTGTCACTTCTGCGGTACTGATCTATAGCAATCACCGCCCCGCCTCCCAGCCCGCTCATGCCTCAAGTGCGACATGTTTTTTGTTTGCAATAGCTGCTCTAGTACGTAGTACTTATTACCTCAGTGTCCTAAATCTAATTTGAACAGTTTTATGAACATCGAGCTCGTAACTCTTTACATCATAGACCTCTTACAGATTTCGCCTACCAAGACTATCTAAACACTCCGTTTTCTTACACATCTAAAACAACTCGGGTAAGTATATTAAGAAAACACTAATTTATTTTACAAGCTAATATAGATGGATGACACCCGCAACTCCGTTGCGCCAAAGTTCATCGCGCGGGAACCGTACATTTTTCCGGGATAAAAAGTATCCTATGTCCCTTCCCGGGACACAAAGTATCGCCAAACCAAATTTCAGCAAAATTGGTTCATGGGCTTGGCCATGAAGAGGTAATAGACAGACAGACAGACAGACACACTTAATACTTTCGTATATATAATATTAGAATTTAGTGTGGATATGCTGTATACAATATAAATTATTTTTAGTCTCTCTCTATCCAAATAATATTATTAGTTATTACAGTCTACAGATCAAAACCGAATAACAAAATATTTCGCTTTTTTTAATTAATTAGTACGGGCGGCGTTTGCTGACTTGGCCCATTATTTTCGGACGAAGCCTTTTCCTGGAAATTTTGTTATGATTTAAAGATGTAAACAAACTTTGTTTTCACTCCGATTTCCTTTGACATTGTTATTTGGTTATTTTTATTTTGAGTTAGAACGGTGTTTTGTGTGTTAAATTCAACTTAAAAAGTTTATTTTGTACATCAATTAATTTTAAAAGTAAGCCTTATAAGCCATAAGATATATTATATGACTCAAAATAGCTTAAATCTTAGCAAGTTAATTATTAGCAAGTTTACGAGGACACTTGTGTATTGCGCCACACACTTGGGTAGTTAAACGCCTGTGTCATTGGGTTTTAATGAAACCGTTTACTAATACCGAAATCTACGTGTTTACCAGCTCATAAGTCATAATATCTCGAATTGTGTACAATCGAAGAAATTGATACATAGGCAGCAGGCAGACCTACCCCAACTAACAAAAATTGCTCTTGTAGTGGCTTATATAGCCAAAAATGATATTCTTATAGGAGTCGTATTATCGCTAAAAAGGGTGCATTTGGCCACAATTTATAAGGATAATAACCTTATACCCTCCTTATAGTTGCTTTATTGTCCGCTTTTTTCCTTATACGTGTTATATAATGACCAAGAACAAGGTACTTCAACTTATAAGAAACATAATATAGAAAGCGTTAATACGGGCGATCACCCTTATACGTGTTATATTATTTTCCGATACAAGGGAGTTAAACTCCGTTTGCCCTTTTTGCTGTCATAAGTGATTAACATTTTCGCAACAGCTTGGAGAAGAAATAGTAACGTCAGCCATTTTACTGTCAAGTAAACGATAAGTCATTATTTTATGTATAGTTTATTTACCTGATTTAGTGCTCGTTTATAGTGAAAAGTGTATGGGAATTAAAATGCAAGATAAAATGTGATACGCTGTTTGTTTTGGTATCAACTCGCCCTTGAATTTAAGCTGTTTTTGTGCTAAAAACGTCTTTAATTATTTAGTCAAGTTTTATACAGTGCTTTTAAAAGAACAATAGGATTCACACATCGTCTATAAGGAGTCTATGAGAGTAAATACTTTATAACGGCATCAATTGTTTCTTATGATATCGCCATTTTACATATCGTTAGGGTTCCTTTTACACTAACAAAATCGCACCTAGCTAGTGTTATTCCCGTATATTATATATAAAAATGTTTTTTTTTTCCACTGTAGTTGGGTTGGCCGAAAGAGACCTCTTTATAAGGATACTTTAGCTCACTTTTGCGCACTAATTTTAAGTTTGAAATATTATTAAAAATACGTGATTATCAAATTAATTGTTTTATTTTTTACTTTTCTTCTGTAACCATCGCTCCTTTTCAACTTCTTCTACAGTTTTGAATCCCTTTTTAGGGTTCCGTACCCAAAGGATAAAACGGGACCCTATTACTAAGACCTCGTTATCTGTCCGCCTGTCTGTCTATCTGTCTGTCTCCAGGCTGTATTTCAAGAACCGCAATAGCTACAATTTTGAAATTTGTCGGGATTGTATGCATTTATTGCCACTATTACAACAAATACATAAAACAAAATAAAATTAATACATATGATATCTAAGGGGGCTCCTATACAGCAAACATGTTTTTTTCGCTTTTATTGCTTGTCAATAATGGTAACAGGTAGGCACCTGAAATTTACACAAAGGCCTAAAAACTTTTAAAAAAATTGGCCTTTATTTGTTCTATGAAAGTACGGAACCCTTCGTGTACAGGTCCGACTCGCACTTGGCCGATCATTCCGCTCCGCAAGAAATTCAAACAATCTGTTGTACGTTTAAAATGGCGAATTTAGTTATGTAAAGCATTTTAATGTAACCTTAAAGAGAATAATATCTTTATAATCACTGTTTAAGGGAATGTGGATTGCTTTCATCCTTGTTAAGGTCATATAAAATGTTAACATTCGTTTGTTGGATAGATGTCTTATTAAATGCCTCTATAAGTTAAAAGCATTATTAGTTACCTTGTGAATTACTTTTATAAGAATAATTGACCATATTAAAAGCTTTTATATGTCTTTGAATACTATAAGGCTAAAAAGCAATGCAAATAGCCACTATAAGATGAACATATTTCGAAGCCTTATAGTTGCCGTATAAATTAGAGTTATTAACGTTTACCCAACTAAATTATAAGAATAAAGGTAATATTAGCCAAATCTCCTAATAGTGTGCCATTATAAGTAACATTGGCATAATGAATGCTCTTTTATAACAAGTATAAGAGTTTAGACCTTATTGAGTTAATTTTATAAGGTTAGTTTGTTTGTTGGGACGTCATTTGGTCGGATTACTTATGTTCATTTTAGTCGTGAGCTGTGGGCTGGGTTTAACATAACGTAACCAAGTTACGATGGTCTACCTCCAAATTCCAATCAACTACTATGGAAGTACTTGCGCACTGACATTAATTTCACTTGACCGAGTTAGCACGATTTGAAATGATTGCATTACAGTTTCAATGAAAAATGAACGCACGAGTCAAGAGGTCCATAATTTTGAATTGGTTCCGGTGGCGAAAGAAGCAAGTTTATCATGAATATTTTAATGATAAATTAATCATTATCTGCAAGCTAGGCATCTTAAGCCATGAAATTAAAATATAACCCTAATTGTACGTAAAAAATAATATAATAAATTAATACACATTATCACATAATAAAGTCTGGTCGTCAGATTGATAGATTTTCGGCCATTGACCTATAGATTCTTGTCTCTTAATAAAGCAAAAGAAAATCTAGCTATCTCGTTTCCACGCATGTTAAAGCATATTTATATTGAATTAACTTATTATTAAGCTATGTTAACTTATCTAATATGATATTACATAAATATTATGTTAACATAGTAATAATAAGTTGTTCCAATATTTCACTAAAAAGAGTCTAAAATGATAGAAATACATATTATATAGACTTTTTTCAGACTATATAGTAGTTTTTCCCCTAATTATTGTCCTTTTTTGACATTCCTTGTTTTTCCCGTGTGCATGGTCTTCATATTTTCTTGTGCATGTGAAAGGAAGAAGTAGCTATAGGTCTTAGATGGCCAACTTTTTCATTTTCCGGCGACCGACTTATATCTATATTAAGATATAAATAGTTACTAATAATGTGGGCTAAACATTTTCGAGCATAAAATAAAACCTCCTAACATAAATAAAAAAAAAGTCTTATACCAACAACCGGGGCCTAAATAAAACAAACTTATTCGTCTATTATGCTATTGTTAAAATAAAGGTCAAATTAAAAAGAAAACTAAACATGTTTGTACCCCGCCCACTACGGGCGAGAGCGGGGCGCGGCGGGGCGGGGGCGGCGTGACGTACGACGCCCACTTATATGACATTTGGGGTTCCGTATTTGTATGACATTATTATTTTTTTACAGAAATTGTAGACGTCTACTAGCATAACGATCATGTTGTTCATTGATGTACCTACTCGTAATTTGTGTCCTTTGTGAAATGTTTGAGCCGCGGAAATTAATTTCGCTAATTCATCTCAATCTTGTTTCAGGCCACGACTTAGGACTATTTACATGACATTATCCATACTAATATTATAAATGCGAAAGTATCTCTGTCTGTCTGTCTGTCTGTCTCCCTTTCACGCCAAAACTACTGAACCGATTGCAATGAAACTTGTACACAGATATTCTAGAGCCTGAGAAAGGACATAGGCTACATTTTGATGAGGGAAAATATCTTATTTCCATGAAAATATCGATGAAAATTAATTCGCATTGTAGTTCTTATACGTGACAGCAGATGTCGTTTTTATTGCCGTTGGCTCCGTAGCTCTGTAGCGTATATATTATAATATAATACATTTAAGAAAAAATAAAATTACATAAAAATAGTAATAAGTATTGTAAATATGATTACAGTGCAGAGCTATCCCAATTCCCACCAAATAAAAATATCGGCAGTCAATAGGGCATTATTTTAGTTCGATAGCTCTATCATTTTAGTTTTATTATATGACAACAGATGGCGCTATTTGTACATTTATTAAGTTAATTTTAAAATTAAAATATTTTATTTTGGACATTTTATCACGGCATTCCCACGGAAACGGGAACCACCGTACGCTATAAACTAAAGTCCACGCGGACGTAGTCGCGGGCAACAGCTTTATAAAGTCTAAAAATTAATGTAAATTAGTAGTTAAATAAATGAGCCAAAAAAGAATCTGACCGATAGCTCATAAATGACTAAAAAATTACGATCAGTCTTGAATCTACTGTCAAATTAAGTTAGTTCCAAAAATTCATAACAGATGTCGCTAACATCGCGTCTAAATCGCGCTATCGCTTGCTCTTATGTGTTTCTATAAGAGGTGGTACCATCTCAGATTATCGTTTTGATTCTTTCGATTGTTAAACACGCTAACATATAACTAAGTACTCAGTACTTTCTATGCAGTGACGTAACCTTAAACCTATCAATGATAAATTATAATTCATGGGTAAAGTTGTGTATTGGGGGGGCTAAAATATAAGCTTTAAAATTTGTCATAAATAAAGTTTAATAATAAATAATGAAATATTATGTGCACACTGCACAGCTGTTTTTGGGTATTTTTATTTATTTTAAAAAGCTTTTGACAACAATTTTGTTGACACCGCGCGCTATAAACTGAAGTCCACGCGGACGAAGTCGCGGGCAACAGCTAGTTCAGTATACTTAAGGGTTAAATCAGAACGCAAAGCCACGTGTAGATACAATTCGAAATTTGTATGGATTTGACAGATTTTCAAGACGTCTCACGCGAGAGTAGGGAATGCAATCCCGCACCTTATTCAATCCCGCGGGATTGATTTGCGGGATTGGCCAAGCCTGCGGGATCCCGCGGGATCCCGCATGTTTGAATTTATGTTATAAAATTGAATAAATTGAAACCACAGGTTAACGTTTTATTAAAAATCAACTATATTAAGGCCATCCCCCGAGCCAAATGGCCTTGACCATACATTTGACGCGTTGCCGAGATCGCACAAAATCCTATTTTTTACTTATCTTTGTTCAAAGTTGATCTAAAAAAATTTAAAACGGGGAATATGTAGTTAATGATATGTTGTTTATCTATTGTCGTGTGTTTCAAATAAACGTAATTTGTAAATACTATGGAGATGCTGAAAGTATGTTTCAATTTTAATAAATTGGTATTACTTTGGAAGCTAATATCATGAGTATAATAAACAAAAATAGAAAATTTAAAACGGAGAAAGGAATGTTGATATACTGAAGATTATTGCTGTATTTTTATTATAGCCTTGTAGCTTTCAAATTATGAGTTTATAAGGCTCTAAATACGGTAAATTACGGAATCTCCGTAGAGGAAGGGCCTTAATAGAAAATGTCTCATATCCACAAAAATATTTGTCTTGTAACAAAATAACAATGGAATTATGTAATCACTCTAGTCTTATTAGATCTTAAAAATATTAAAATGCTTTTAATGCCTCAGCAATCTTGAAGTCAGGGACCTCTTAACATTACGGCTCCGTATTGATTGCGACGACCACCCTCGCGTTTATGCGTGTCTATATAGGTCCAATAGTGGTGACCCCGAGACGGACTGACTCTTTGAACACCTGCAAGCCGCTTCAGATTTAGTGCAGCAGCAGATCCCATCCACAGAGTTCATAATACTTGGCGACTTTAACGGCCACCACGCCGACTGGCTCAATTCCAGTAAAACTGATCATGCGGGAAGATCTGTCTGCGGCAAAGGCCCTTGCGAACGACTTAACACAACAGGTTGCTATGCCTTCGCGAATCCCAGATGTAGACGGTCAGCGAATCCTTCCTTGTTGGACCTTCTGCTGACTTCAAATCCTGACGGCTACCAAGCATTCAGGACCGCACCACTTGGTTCATCCGATCATTGCCTTATTAGGAGTTCTGTGCCACTTACGACGGTATTGCGTGCTGTTAAATACCGTCGTGTGTGGCACTACAAGTTAGCGGACCGGGATGGGATGCGGTCGTTTTTTGCATCATATCCTTGTGCTTCTCGCCGGATGATCCCGACAACACTGCCAACACCGTTGCCAATGTGGTGATGCAAGGGATGTAGCTTTTCATTCCGTCCTCTGTAGTGCCAACTTGCGGCAGATATCGTCCCTGGTTTGGTTCATCCTCCAAAAAAGCTTCTCGCCGGAAGCAGAAGGCTTACCAATCCTGGGCCAATGCATTGTCTGCTCGGGATTTAAATACCAGCTCATATAAAATTAAGTACTCAAGAAAGAGATCACTCGGGCAAAGAAACAGCACCTCAATAGAATTCGAGAACACGTGCATTCTGGTCTCTGGCCAAAGCTATTGAAGGGAATTTCTGCAAGCTAACCCTACCATCCCTACACGTCGAAAATGGATCGTTGGCTCATGACGCAAAAGACTAATCCGATCTTCTGGGTAAGTTATTTACGTCAAACTTAACCCGAGACGACGGGGGATAGAAACCGCTGACCATACCGCGATGCACGAGCGTCACATTTGGTTTCATCAGCATTTAGTGCAAATAGCCCTCCGTTCCCTTGATATAAAAAAGTCGAGTGGGCCTGACGGAATCCCTCCTATTGTGTTAAAAAAGTGTGCTCCAAAGTTGGCTCTGGTTTTAACGTATCTTTTTTGGCTCTCCTGTTCTTCTGGCATTGTACCGACTTCCTGGAAGGACAGCCTTGGTGCACCAGATCCCCAAAAAAGGTGACCGCTCAAATCCTTCCAATTACAGACCAATCGCTGTAACCAATTTTTGATATAATGGAATCAATTATCATTAGCCAGCTCCTTCGATACTTGGACGGCCAGGGACACAAACAGTACGGGTCCGTAAGGGTCGCTCGGCTGGTGATCTCTTGGCGTACCTAACTCATCGTTGGGCTCAGGCGATTGTGTCGAAGCATTGGCTGTTAGTTTGGACATTGCGAAGGCCTTTGATCGGGTTTGGCACAAAGCGCTGCTATCAAAGCTTCCATCATATTATGGGCTCCTCGAGAAATTATGCAAAATATTGGTCATGCGGGATCCGCGGATCCGCGTTTTGTAGGTGCGGGATCCAGCAGATTAATAATTGGCGCGGGATCCCGCGGGATTGCGGGATCCCGCTTTGCGGGATTGCAATCCTTACGCGAGAGATTGTTGTTGTCAATTCAGTACAGAATGCATCTACGCGTCGCGGTGCGGTCTGAATTGACCCTAAGGGAGTTGCTATTTAAACAGAAATTTATGCAAAATTAAACGACAAAAAATTGGGGGTCTTAACTCTTAATGAATGTCGTGATGATATAAAGTTATTTAAACACAAGGAAAGGCTAGCATGCCATGTATGGCAAAAGCCCTTTATGTAAATAAAGATATTTAAAGGAAACTGAAGAAAATTTTCCCAAATATTTATAAGTTTGTTTAGTATTCTACTCTTTCACCTCAATTTTCAGAGAAAAATGTCCTGCGAACAGACGATCTATTGACTTGACGTTTATTAACGATCTAAGATAGAATACAATTTATAGGTGTTCCCTAGCTCCGGAAAATAATATTGATTAAACAGTGAAGATACGGAGAAGCAACTTTTCATGTATCCTTTCAAAGGCAAAATATAAGTCACTAACTGCAATCATCGTTCATAAGATTCGTATAATTTTTTAAAATTATTTTCTTTTTTTTTTCTCTTAATCTACATATTATTATTTATTTTGTTTTTTTGTTTAAGTTTAGTAATATAAGTAAGCTTAATATTGGTCACTCATTGTATACTCAATGTTTCGTAGTGGGTATTATCAGTTTTCTTTGTATTAGTTTATTTTTAGTAACAACCTAATAATAATTATGTTATGTATACTATTTTTGGGTTGCTGTCTAGCCTAGAACTTAAGACTATGTTTGTACAACCATGCAATGACTGTAACCTGTCTGTATACTAAATATAAATAAATAAATAAATAAATAGAAAGATTCCGTTTTAGGGTTATGTAATCAACAAAACTTGGTTGACTACTGTACCCTAAAACGGAACCCTAACAAGCTGATTTTTTGTATATTGATAGGCTAATAGTTATATAACTTAAGAGTAACATTGTCCTACAATTAGAACGGTCCATATTTTAGGACCATCAAATCAAAGTATGAAATCCTTTCTATTTCTGTTAGCAACCACTTTCAAGATTTTTCGCAGATAATGACTCACAAAAATTAGCTTGGTAGTAATAAAAAAAATGTTCTAGGGCTCCCGTACTATAAGCCCACGTACATACCTAATATATTATTATGTCAAACTCTTCAATTGAAGTTTACTTAACCATCATAATATGTCTCTGAGTACGGCTGTTAGTCTATACTCTATACTCTATATTTTATTGTATATAGTAAGTTTGTTTGTTTGTTTGCATTGAATAGGCTCGAAAGTCGAAACGTCTTGGCCGATTTTGATAGGCAGTTACAGAGACCAAGTAGGACATGGGATACTTCTATTGTCGATTAGTACGGTTCCCATGGAATTAATATCATAAATGACCTTCAATACAAAGATACGGAACCATTTAAGTTTTTAATTTCGCCATATTGGCATAAGAGTAGAGTGCTTACAAGTTTTTTCATTGACTCAACTATTATTTATTTAAATTTTGTATAGCTGAACACATAAAATTGGGTTTTGCTTTTCATGTTTTTTAAATAAGATTAAAATATTGCCTTTCTGAATGATTGCGTGATTTATTTGTCCCTATCCAAAACAAGCTAAATGCATCAAGTAGGTATTTAACATTCTCTAAGGGTTGATCTACAAATCAGCCTTGCCCTTAATATTATCTTTTAAACAAAATATTATGTAAACCAGCAAACCAAGCAATCAAACGACTAGTTGTAACCATTATTTATACAGAACACCCAAAGTGTTTTCTATGCCTCGAGGTTAGTGTAGACTAGTGTAGTACAGCACTAGTAACTTTCACTAATTTCACTGCAATCGGCTTAACTGAGTGCTGCAGACCTCACGTAAAACAAACAGCTCTCAAGATTTCACCGAGACACTGAGGTAATTAATTTGAGCAGTTAAATGTTTAGATATAATCTAAATTGTCTTATCCCTTAAACAGTGTTTATTATAACCTGAGTTTATAGTTATGTTTATAAATCTAGCACTTCAAAAAAAAACTAGCAAAAAAAAAAAAAAAAAAAAAAAAAAAAAAAAAAAAAAAAAAAAAAAGGAAAGCCTTTACAGTTCTTATTTTTCTAGTTTTTCGACCTTGCAAGGTTCAGGACAATATCCACTTCATTTAGGACCGTGTGTCTGATCTGCTGTTTGATCCACTACAGTTAAAAGCGTAATAATTATTTTCAATGTCTAAATAGCTTAGAACAGGAAATAGTCCAGCATTAAGTATCTGATAAAGCTCTCAATTTTATAAGATTTTAATGGAAGAAGCTTATGAAACATAAACAGCTAGCAGTGATATAACGAGTATACAATACTGTTAAATATAGCCTAAGCGACGTAGGCGCGCCTCCGCAAGGTATTTTCATCACAATAGCAGCTGAAACTCTTCCGAGGGAGCAACTCGCCAATATAAACGAATGATAGCTGGATGACTATAAATAAAATGTTGTTGATATTATTACCATTTATGTTTGAAATGTTTTTATTTTAGAACTTTATAGCACCAGTAGTTTCGTTTTGATGAAACATTAATTCACGTTTCTTGTGCAACTCTGACGTGTCCTTTTAAAAGTTTACAGATTCTTGAAATACAGTCTGGAGACAGACAGACAGACGGACAGACATCGAAGTCTTAGTAATAGGGTCCCGTTTTTACCCTTTGGGTACGGAGCCCTAAAAAGGAAATTATCATAATAAAACAAAAAATCCGTTCCGTATCAGTTTTCAGTCAAATATGCTTCAATTATAGTTACATTATTGTATCACATTTTGCCTCAAAATTAAATACTTAATAGTTCAAATGCGTCTTTTAAACCACCAGCGAACAGCATTCTTTTATAATTTAAATTAAAACATACGTAAAATTTTTCGTCTGGACCTTTTGAAACTAAAGAATTTTATTTAAAAAGTTACATGTATCTGAGATGGGCGTCGACCTTTGCCTGCGGGTTTTGAGTTTAATTAAACAAATAATTTATTACTTGAGAGCTTCAGGGTTTTATTAGTTTAAGTATTTTAGTATTTTCATCGTGAAAATAAACGAAAATGAAGCGAAAAGCTTAACAGATGAAATGAAGAGAGCTTTTACGATTTTAACAGGCTTTTTACCTGCCTTTTATTATTTGATAGCTTTTAGCTCAAATTATTTTAACAATCCTAATCAACTGTTATAATAAAAATTGTACATTTTATAAAACAAACACGAATATAAGACAAAACACATAGCTGCTTCAAAAACGAATTCAGGCAAACCCAGTAAGGCAAAAGAAGCAAAAACATGTAGTAATAAAGCTGAAAATAATAATTACATAACACACAAGCGGTAGTGGGTACTTGAAGCACGGTAGAGCCTGCGCCAGGAGTCAGGACTGCTAGGATAATGAACGCCAAATACTAATTGGACCCGCTACAATTATAATGAACAAATAAAACAATGTTAGAAATATCATACAGATGTTATGAAGATACATAATAATATAAGAGCGTAAGTGACGTGTTTGTTCCTCCTTTAACCTATCAACCCCCATAAGGACACCGGCGACCATGACAACAATAGATTTCCAAGAATCCGCGATCGAAGGATATTGAAAAGTCTAGACGCTAAACCGTTTTGGATAGGTAAGTATAGAGATATTTTAAAATTTGCATTAGAACTTAAGACAGTATTTACACGACAAAATGTACAGTTTGGGATTTAAATATGATAGTGATTTTGATGCGACGAAATAAAAAACTTATTTAATAATATATAAATTAAAATTAATGTGAAGATTTTTATTTAAAAAGAAATTGGATACGACTGTGTAAAAACAAAATATTTTCTCTTAAAACTTTCAATGTTAAGTCTAGATTGTAGAGCCAAGTAAATATCTAGTGATTTAATAAAATAATTACAGTTGAATACAGAATAGGCTATTATATTAATAATAGCCTATTCTGTATTTTTTAAAGTAATTAGCGACATACAGCGATTTAATTATCATTATATTGTGTTATATGTTAATTAACAATAGAAATGCGACGAATTGTAAAACGATAGCTTTATTTTAAATTAATTACACCAATTACATTTTCAAAACAATTATTATGATATGATTTTTGTTAATTACTTTATTCCGACTTTGCTTATAAGATATTTACATATAATAATAAAGTCTATATCAAAAAGTCGAACGACAGATAAAGAGCAGACTCAATCTATCTAATATTGCAATTGGAAGATCCATGTGGAATACATTTGTGACAAGGTTGACCGTTTTGTTTACGCAATTAAAAAATTAAGGCAAACTGTGAGCACTGAAGCGGCTCTAACGGCACACCACGGCCACGTTTCTTCTAATCTTTCCTATGGTCTTTTGCTATGGGGTAATTCGGTAGAAATTGAAAAAGTCTTCAGAGTGCAAAAAAAGTGTGTTAGAGCTATTTCTGGCGCCTCACCCATGGACAGTTGTAGACCGCTTTTTAAAAAATACGACATATTGCCATTAGCTTGCATGTACATTAAAAGTTCCACAATATTTTGAATTAAAATCAGAAGTAGAACGTAAAAATAACAGATTTAAATATAAACTTTATCGTCCAAAATGTAATTTAGATATCTATAAAAATAATGCATTCATACAAGCCATTGACATATATAATAATTTACCAGACAGTTTCAAATCTCTGTCATTTAATTCATGCAAAAAAAAAGTTAAAATGTGGCTTTTAGAAAACTGTTTTTATAACCTAAACGACTACATGTTATACTCAAAACAAAAACATTTCCTGACCTAAATTAACTCTTGAAATTGTATTAATTGTAATCTACTTAATTTAAATAACTGACATTTATAATATAACTAGCTGTCCCGGCAAACGTTGTTTTGCCATTTAAAGTATGTATTTCTACTTCATCAGCATACAAAATCTTGCCCCCTCTTTTGTCCCCTAAGAGGGGTGGGGGGAAAAATGCTATGTAACACCAGATGTTAAGTTGGAAAAACAGGTAATAATATAAAGTAAGTACATTAAAGAAAAAAGTTTACTTAATACAAAATCGGACCCTCTCTTTGGTGGGGGGGGGGGGGGGGGGTGATTTTTATACACCAGGTATTGAGTTGGAAGAAGGCAAATATATCTACGAAAACCGTATGCAAATCAGATCAGTTGTTTTCGTGTTAAAGAAAAAGTCTTGTACAAAATCTGACCCCCTCTTTCGTCCCTTTAGAGGGGTGGCGGGAAAATTTTTTATACACCAGATGTTAAGTTGGAAGAAGAGAAATATATCTGCGAAAACCGCATTCAAATCGGATCAGTAGTTTTCGTGTGATAGTGGAACAAACATACAGACAGACAGACAGACAGACAGACAGACATACAGACAGACAAAAAAACTGACCACATTTTTGGCTTGTATAGCGATGTAGTGACACCCTCCACTTATTATTTTTTGAATATCTTTAATGTACAGAATCGTCATTTCTACAGTTTTATTATAATATTATATGTATAGATGTATAAAGATGAATCTTACCCCCTCTTTTGTCCCCTAAGAGGGGTGGGGAGAAAAATTTTATACACCAGATGTTAAGTTGGAAAAACAGTTAATAATCTATACATATTATAATATATGAAGTAAGTCCATTAAAGAAAAAAGTTTCATACAAAATCTGACCCCCTCTATGCTCCCCTTAGAGGGGTGGCGGGGAAGATTTTTATACACCAGATTTTGAGTTGGAAGAAGACAAATATATCTGCGAAAACCATATGCAAATAGGATCAGTAGTTTTCGTGTTAAAGCAAAAGTCTTATACAAAATCTGACCCCCTCTTTTGTCCCTTTAGAGGGGTGGGGGGAAAAAAATTTATACACCAGATGTTAAGTTGGAAGAAGACAAATATATCTGCGAAAACCGCATTCAAATCGGATCAGTAGTTTTCGTGTGATAGTGGACAAACATACAGACAGACAGAAAGACAGACAGACAGACAGACAAAAAAACTGACCACATTTTTGGCTTGTATAGCGATGTAGTGATACCCTCCGCTTATTATTTTTTTAATATCTTTAATGTACAGAATCGTCATTTCTACAGTTTTATTATAATGTATAGATAACTAAAGCGATTATTGTAGAGCTTTTCTATAAACAACATTAATTGACGTTAAGTTATTTTCAGGTAACAAAATATACTGATGGTCGGGAATCCCGACTCGTGATAGAGCAAAACATTCTTTTCATAAATCTATTCCTACTAATTTGAATGTTTGGCCCTGGGATTTACATAATATTTATCGTTAGTGCAAAATATTTTTTTACAGGAAATTGAAGCCTTTTGAAGGGTATAGGCAAAACAGTAGAGATCATTGGTATTCTTGGTATATGAGCCAATTCACCAGCTGCAGGGCCGGTCATAATCTTCGCGAAACGGGCGTAAATCGCAATTTTTTATTTCGCCATAACTTCTAAACCAAACGTCCAATTTTAATTATTCAAAGACCAAATATTATCTACATAAACTGTACTTAGTGATGAAATAATTCACTTTGATAAAGATTAATAGCATGAGTAAAATAGATGTGTTTAAATGTAGTCCAAAAAAAATCAAGATTTTTAAATAAAATAATGGTTGTTGTACCTCACTTGACATAGGTAGGTATAGTGTGTCGCGGACTTTTTTGTAGATGTTTAAAAGATCTACATTTACTTAGAACATTGTATGGTTCTATCTTTTATAGTTTAGGCAGCGTACGCAAAATAAGTAAATTTTCTGATTGATTTTTTTCACCTTGTGTCAGAAAAACCCAAATATCTTACGGAACCCTACATTTTCCGAAATAAAATGTAGCCTATGTTACTCGTAAATAATGTAGCTTTCGAATGGTGAAAGAATTTTTTAAATCGGTCCATTAGTTTTTGAGCCTATTCATAACAATTAAACAAACAAACAAACAAAGTTTAAATACTCTTGACTAAAATGAAATACATAGGTATTTATTGGATTAGTTAATATTATGTAGAAACAATTTTGTATACAATGTACTTAATGAAAATATCTAACTATTAATTTATGAAGAATGTTAAATTTATTTTAATTTGTTCTGTATACAGTAATGACATTCACACACCATTGTTATGGTAGGATATGTAAGAACTATTATAACCTTTGTTACCCTTTTGACTACATATCTGTGAATAAATGATCTTGATTCTTGATTCTTGATATATAAAAATGAATTACCAAATGTGTTAGTCGCGCTAAAACTCGAAAACGGCTGAACAGATTGGGCTGATTTTAGTCTTAAAATATTCGTAGAAGTCTAGGGAAGGTTTTAAAATGACACGAAGTTCACCGGGAAAGCTAGTCTTATATATAAAAATGGATTTTCAAATGTGTTAGTCGCGCTAAAACTCGAAAACGGCCGAAGGGATTGGGCTGATTTTAGTCTTAAAATATTCGTAGAAGTCCAGGGAAGGTTTTAAAGTGACACGAAGTTCACCGGGACAGCTAGTCTTCTATATAAAAATGGATTTTCAAATGTGTTAGTCGCGCTAAAACTCGAAAACGGCTGAACGGATTGGGCTAATTTTAGTCTCAAAATATTCATAGAAGTCCAGCGAAGGTTTTAAAGTGACACATAGTTCACCGGGACAGCTAGTCTTATATATAAAAATGGATTTTCAAATGTGTTAGTGGCGCTAAAACTCGTAAACGGCTGAACGAATTGGGCTGATTTTAGTCTTAAAATGTTCGTAGAAGTCCAGGGAAGGTTTTAAAGTGACACGAAGTTCACCGGGACAGCTAGTCTTATATATAAAAATGGATTTTCAAATGTGTTAGTCGCGCTAAAACTCGAAAACGGCTGAATGGATTGGGCTGATTTTAGTCTTAAAATGTTCGTAGAAGTCCAGGGAAGGTTTTAAAGTGACACGAAGTTCACCGGGACAGCTAGTCTTATATATAAAAATGGATTTTCAAATGTGTTAGTCGCGCTAAAACTCGAAAACGGCTGAACGGATTGGGCTGATTTTAGTCTTAAAATATTCGTAGAAGTCCAGGGAAGGTTTTAAAGTGACACGAAGTTCACCGGGACAGCTAGTAATGAATAGTTATTTAATTTTATCTATCAGTAAAGGCAGATACTTATTACTAAATAGTTACTACTTAAGTAAAGGGGTAAGACTTTAAAATTTTAAGTAATGAAAACCCCGTTTTATACGATTTGAAAAGTAAATAAAAACTTACATTCTTCTCTTCATGTCACCACCTAACATGTAAAACGCTTGAGCAAATATTTTTGCAGCGAGTTTAATTATTGTACTGTAAGCACTCGTACGAATGCTCAGTAGAAATATTGCCAAGGTAAAACAAAACAAAAGAAAAGGGAGATTTAGGCCAAACGGAGTGGTTTACGACACCCAGTGAATTACTTTGCCAGGCTGTTAGTCCATTTTGCGGCAGTAAAAGTTTTTTCGGCGTTTTTGAATACTTAACCCCGAGGGACTTGTAAATGTTGGTGTAATTGTAAGATCATTTTGTCAATTATGAGTTGGAAAGTTATTTTGTTATTTTTATTGATAATATAAATTGATACTTTATTGATAAAACAATAACAAAATAAGGTGCGCAAGTGTAATTCGTCTACAGTATTTAATGTTTACCTACTTATGCGTAAATCTTCATTGTCCTCAATAATGTAAAACTATACGTTATTAATATTCTTCTTTATCCTACTAATATTATAAAGGCAAAAGTTTGGATGTTTATAATATTAGTATGGATGTTTGTTACTCTTTCAAGCATAAACTATTGAACAGATTTTATTGAAACTTTACTGTAATATAGCTTACGAGTATACATCAGAATAACACTAGGCTACAATTTTAACCAACTTTCAAAATGGAGGAGGTGTTATGTTCGTTTTTTTATGTTCAACGATTACTCCGCCATTTGTGAACCGATTTTCAAAATTTTTCTTTTGGTGTATAGGTTATCATCAGAATTTGGTACCATATTCATAAAAGTGGTGATCTGATAATCGAGGGAACTCCTCGAAAATATGGAAACATGTGATGACTTCGGTTTCGTGAACAGCTCCATGATATACATTGGTGCAAAATCTTACTTGTTGGTAGCATATGCTACCAACAAGTAAGATTTTGTACCAATGTTTACCATGGTTCGTAAGGTGCTGAGAGAACTCCTGTCTCTTCATAGATACAAGTTTGAGAGTTTCGACGTTGTTTGAAGAACGGAAAGCATATTATGCTACTATGCAAATTACTAATTACATTCATCATCATCATCACTACCATAAACCATTTTGACCCTATTATTGGTACTTTTCATAGTCTTTTATTATATTATGTCACTTAAACCGCGGTTCACACCGCACAGCTAGTTCCCTCACATAACTAAACTATGAGGGTACCTACGTAGCAAAAAAAAAAAAAAATTTTGTAATAAGATAGAATATAGCAAAATTAAAATTTCAAAGCAGGCAAGCGACAGTTTTAATTTCCTGAAAGTATTCGGCCGATTGGACAGCGTCCTAGATGCTTTGAGATATTTATAGTAACAGTTATTTTTGTCGAAAACTTCTATACTATAACGATTTGCAAATACTGTTGGTAATAGCTTTGATACACTTTATATTAAGATATCGCTCGGTTTACTCGAGTAATTGTTCATTTGAATGAATGATTCATTTTTCTTTTAATTCAGCACAACTTTTAATGTTGTGATGAGTCATCCCCTAAAATGTTCAATTTAAGAGGGCGACTAACCCAACAAATCAAACATTGTCCTTCTCTCTTCACACTCACGCCCGTCTTTCATATGCTAGGTGAAAAAGGACGACGCGGATTCATCGCCAAATTAGTTTTTTCTCAATAACTCGATAAATATATAACATTTTAAAAATCCGCTAGGTCGGTTTCTCAATGATAGAATTTTATACAATGTGTTAAAATATTAACTTAGTTCAATGCACGGTTATGGCAATAAATGAAAAATTCGTGAAAATTTCATGCGTCTTTTTGATTTTTTTCTATCGAGAAAATTTTAAGATATCGTGTTTTTGCTCATATTGAATTCTTGTATATATAATGTGGTATCTAATTTTAAAAAAGTGAAACAATTCGGGGCTTATCTTCAAGTAAAAAAGTGAATTATAAAATCGAAAATTTTTGGTTAGTCGCCCCCTTAGATGAAAAGTTAGCGTTCACAAGGACTAAGGAGAAACAAAAATAACATCATAATACGAGTAGTTATCCGAATATTGCGTAGAACTCTCCAGGTGAAAATAATTCTATAGTTTATCCAAAACCATTTTTATACTGAAACTAGATGACGCCCGCAACTCCGTTACGCAAAAATTCGTTTATCGCACGCGAACCGAAAAAAGGATCCTAATAATATGTCCTTTCCCGGGACTCAAAGTATTTCCATACCTTTCAGCACAATCAGTTTAATGGCGTGAAGAGGTGACAGACAGACACACTTTCGGAATTATAATATATTAGTACGGACTATGGATAGACCATGCCTTTTCTCACGTCATAATGCGAACAAATAAGAAGACAACAGCATCTTCCCTTTAAGTTCTTTCGAGTTATTCAAATCCTGCAGTGTAAAGGTTTTAAATTGTACAATGAGTTAGTTCATTACGCTATGGTCTTGGAAGACGGCCAGCTAAATATACTTTAAAGCTCGACAATTCGCATAACTTTTAAAAGTTCAACATTTTTGATACCCATTTACAAAATACGTTATGTCTAAAAAATTCCTTCAGTTTATGCAGTATTTTTTTTGTAATTTTTTCTCAACTCATCCATATTATATTAATTAAGTGTACATATTTTAGCTGAAATCTCTGAAGCCTGCTAAGCCAACTAAGATCAATTTTAGTACGGACTACGGAGATATCATGGAAAAAATTGTATCACAAACTTTCTGTGTCTAAATTAATCCTCACCCAAAATTGCTGGCTCATTTATTATTTACTCCTCACTTTATATAGTTTTAGATTGAACTGTATAAAGTGTACTGTAATTATCTTCAAAACTTAGTTACAAAGTTACAAATAAATCACAGTAAATAGAGCTTTAGAGCTTTTGTAATAAAGCATAATTTAGTTTCCACAACGTATCATCCTACTTAATTAAAAATTCATTCTCTACCCTACTCTACGAGCTATGCTTATAATATTTTGCAGCAGAATATATTTTTGTATTTTGTTTCATGGTCGTAAATTACTAAAAGCTGATGAGATCTTCAAATTATTAGAAAATAGAAATTCGAAGAAACACCTTTAATTTCTCAATCATTAGGCAAAATTTACTTTCCTGGCAACACTAGCTTTTAATGCGTTAAATTTTGTGACTTGTTGGTATAAAAATAAAGTAGTTTTTGTTTAATTAAAATGTTCTATCAGCCGTAGCTACGTGGGTGCATTTTCCCTCCCTTCTAGTGACCTTTAAAGGATAGTGATTAAATGCACAAACCGACTGGCCCCACGCGTTCACGGCAAATTACACTTTATTTATTACTCACCAATTGTAGCTTGGGGTTGTATTACGTATAGGAGTATTGTTGCAAAGCTACTTGAACACAAGGTTAAGTAGCCATTAATATTTGTTACTTATTTGTAAGGTTCTTAAAATTTAAAAAATCTTTCGTGTCGCGATGTCTGTTACCAAACTCTTTTTAGGTGAACCTTTTTTGTCGAAGTTTTGTCATGGTTATTGAGTAGGTCTGTGATGTGGCAAACACATTTTTTAGCATTCCCTAAAATAGCGTGTTAGCCTACCAAACTGTGTACAATCCTGAATCGCGCTATCAAAGTTTGTCTGAAGATAGGAGTTTCTTAAAAGATATGATCGTTACAACGTCTGAAGTGAAAAGCTCTCAAGCTTAATATTTCCATCACAACGAACATATTATCAAAACAACAAACGACAATATAAGCATTAAGCATACCGTTAAGCATTTTAATATTAGGAGTACCAAACCGTACTTAAAAATTAAATAAAGGTACAATATTATGACAGAATGGGTGTTCTAAGTTCTTCCGTTACGAAAAAACGGATGCACTTTTTGTTTAGGTTCGTGGTTTCCGTGCGACTCCTGTTCCCATGGGAAATCATGTAACCCATATCGTTTACATAAACTTATTAAGTTTAACTTCAAACTATTAAATTAGTTTCGACTAAAACGTGTACCTACTTTACTACTAAAACTACAGACAACTTCGCAGCTTCGTTCTGAAATGAACAAAACATTTCGTATCGGTAATACAAAGGTTCGATTCACAAACACGATTGGAATAAGCAATATCAAACAAATTGATGTAAATGCACAAGGACGGCTGTAGGTCGGGCCGACCTCCGAGTTAATCACCACATAAAACGACACTATAAAATCATTTAGTGTCGCCGATTCCAACAAAATCATCGTAAAATGTAAACAAAATCCGCCAATTGAAATGTAAAGGTTCGTTATCTTAGTGTGGACTTACGCTTAAATACATTTATTGAAACACACAGTAAATAAGTAGTGCGCATAAAGTTGCAATGTCACCTTCAGGGCAAATGCTTACATACATATAAGCACAGATTTTTAATGTAACTATCTATGGTAAACTTAAGTATCTATTAGACTAATTTGACTTTTAATTGAAAAACAATAACCCAAAAGGTATTTCCAGATTCAAAATCATAATTTGCGACAAAACTTAATCAGATTGCCGCCAAAATTAAGTAAATTACCAGCTAATTAAAATTGTATCAAGCGTATTATGAGGCATGATTCAAATAGTATTAATTCGGCAATCAAATATAATATTAATTGAGCATAAATCGTCGCTTACAGTCGTAAACATTGGGGCGCAACAAGTCGCGAGAGCCCTCTGCCCTTCGAGCTTCTACGTCGCACCGGTATCAGTGTTGCCAATTCAAACGGAAAATCACCCCTTTTATCCGGTAAATTTAAGCAGTACTTATCTGAAACTGTTTAGAGATAAATACGGGTATCGAAATTGTCGTTTATATAAAATCAAAGTGGAAAAATAAAATTGCGGTATCTTAGAATGCTTGATAATGATATTTGCCAACACGACATACAAAATATTATTCATGTCTTCTGTCTCCAAAATTCTACGGAATAAGCTGCTAAATACACAGGAAATTCGCCGGTAGATATATACAAAGAGATGTTTATCTCATTCCCGGGAATATTTGTTTTCATAATTGGCAACACCGCCGGTTTACCCTGGAAACGCATGAATGAACGTATGACGTAGTAAATCTGCGTAAATCTCATATTTACAAAATCGAGACATCGCGCTACGCAGTACGCCACTGGCGCTACAAAACAGTAAACTGTAAACATTCGTTGCATAAAAACTGCGTCATACACAAATAGAGAATCGGTACCGTTGTTGGTTGCGTTGTGGTCACGCTCCCGACAGAGGTCCATTCTTGGTGGTCCTACGATCATGTTTGGTCTTTGGTCTCGCGGTCCGCGTGTCGCGGTCCACTGCGCAGTGAAGACTGCCGCGCACTTCGCGAGAGAGGGACAGCATGCGGCGCGCATGCGCGACGAAAGGGCGGGAGTATTTTCTAGAATCCTTGCACGTTGCACTGAAAGCCTGCAACTGGACTGATATGAAAATATTTTAACCTTCAAATAGACATAAAGACTTTATACTTTATAGGGTTCACAAGTTGGATATAATAGCCACTGTAATCGAATCATAATGTCCAATTTCACCAACGTCTGTTAGTGTTAACAGCTTGTTAAAATCTCTTTTATTCATAATATGAAAAATGAAAGATGTCACTTGATACTAATTCGAGCATTAACTTTAACAGTCGTTGGTGAAACAGGCCTTAGTCTCGTTCACACAATAATATCAGATAATATTAGAAGTAAAAAGTGAGAACGCTAATTGATTTCGATGTGACTATGATAATCAATAATCGGTTTATCGCATTCGCAGAAAACACAGTAGATTTCGTCTGCACTACTCGTAAAGCACCTCAAAAATAACCGTAAGTACATACTTAATACTTATAACTTGCCTAAATAGACGATAAAGTTATCGTACTTTATATGAATCACAATTAAAATTAAAAGCTATAAATTAAAATAATCGACAACCTAAAACACTTACAAAACATCAATCAGATACGTAAAGGTCACAGTTGTGCCCTCGGTAGTTAATTAATTTCAGGGGGTGGATAATAAGATTTGTCCGCCCTTTATAAACTTCATCACATACTACGTCATAATCATCATCATCACTCATCAGGATTAGAGGGATTAAGTTTTTAAGTGATAAAATTGAAATGGTTGAAGGATTAAAAAATGTCGGCAAAAATCACAGGTTGCATCAAAAAGGTTTAAGGGGGCGACTAACCCTAATTATAATTCATTTTGATACTTACTTGAAAATCAGCCCCGAATAGTTTCATTTTCTAATCATAGACACTACATTATATTTCAGAGGATCCGACTTAGCGAAAACACGATATCTTAAAATTTTCTCGATAGAAAAAAATCACAAAGATGCATCTAATTTTCACGAATTTTTCATACATTGCCATACCCGTGTAATATTTTAACACATTGTATAAAATTCTATCATTGAGAATCTGACCTAGCCGATTTTTAAATGTTGTATATTTATCGAGTTATTGAGAAAAAACTAATTTGGCGATGAATCCGCGTCGTCCTTTTTCACCTGGCATATGAAAGACGGGCGTGAGTGTGAAGAGTTCTGGACGATGTTTGATTTTTTGCGTTAGTCGCCCTCTTAAGTCGAGATTAGGTCAGAAATCGAAGCGGTTGTTTCTATTTAAATATTTCGTGATGTTTAATATTTAATTTACGAGAAACAAGAAGAAATCGTAAAAATTATACGTCTTCAGTTGACTTAATCATAATAAACTCGTTCAACCAACAAAATACAGTTAATGTTTATTTAAGTCAAGGAATTACTTCCGCGAATTAATTAGGTTTGACTAATAATAATAAAAACTTTTTTAACTAATTTTAATCAAGAGTTAAAGTTGTCAAAACAAACCCACGAATGTTTACGGAAATTGAAAATCTTCCGTTAATTCTCAACTTAACATAAGTGCGACATAACGTAGGGTTACCAACTACGACAAAAACTGCAGGATTACATAACATTGCATTTTTTTTAAATTAGGAGTAATTTCTCAAGATGATATGAAATTTTTCAGACACTAAAAAGCGATATTTAACCCTTAACCACTGACGTACGTATGTGGTACGTCACCCACGCGGTTTTTCATTCAAAACTCAAAATTTCGCGGGAATTTCTGCCGGTCATTTTTGGTAGTGTCCTAGTTCCTAGTGACGGGACGGGAAGGCAGAGAAGTGCGGATGCAGTGCATATCTGCAAACAAGTGACTTTGACGACCTGACGTATGAGGTACGTAGCGTCAGTGTTAGTGTGACTTTTTTCAAGTAATTACTTTTTGTTTGTCCGTAGATAAAAATGAATTGTAGGCTGTCTTATTCATCTTGGGAACTCTCTATGTCTTAAAAAGGCCAGTTGAGCAGAATATTTCCAAAAAACGACGAACAAATTGAATTGATACCGCAGCTTTCACATGAGCTCTCTAGCCAAGGATAAGGGTGACGAAGTTGGTCAAAAAAGCAAAACGTCATAAATTTTACACAACGAAAATTTGCCATGTATATTTCAAAGAAAACCGTCGCAGAACCCGAAACAGAATATGTCAATTGCTTGCATAAATCGGTTTGCTTGCAGTGCTCTAAGTCGACCTGCAACAACTGTCGTTAAAAAGTGCCTTATAATTTGATTTGTGGTGATTGTGATTTTTTACTAATTAATATAATCCTTGATAATTAATATAAACCAAAAAAAGTTCGTATGTTCAGGAAATATTTTTTGTTAATTTAATATAAAAAGTATTTCCTACTTTGTAAGTCAGTAGGGTTTTTGTTACATAAAAAGTTATTTATAATATATATATATATATATATATATATATATATATATATATATATATATATATATATATATATATATATATATATATTTAATATCTTCATGTCACTTGAAAGTATCCAAATAAATAGATTGCAATTGTCACCAGAATTAAACTTTAGCGACACATCAGGAGGCGTTCAAAATGGCATACGTATCCCATACGTACGTCAGTGGTAATGTAACTTAATTGCACGTCAGTGGTTAAGGATTAAGGCTTTCCAACTTTAAAACACGGTGTAGATAAGATCTAGAATTTATTAATATACATCTCCAGCTCTTAATTTTCGATCATATCAAGTGTTCTCACGCAAAAAATATATTCTACTCATCACAAAAAAAATTCAACGCAGCTAAATAATTGTTCACTTAGAGTTATCCAGAGTCTTTGTTAGAACTTCACTTGGAAGAAATTCTGTAAAAGCGACAACCCTAGTGTCTGTCCTGTAAAAACATAATTCATACCTCGGCAAACGGCGTCTCTTGTCGTTTAGCAGGGCCGAGGTCGGAGATTACCCTAATATAATCACACTTCACGACCCCTCCACAGAGATAATAATTCGCCATCATCCAATCATTGGGCCCTTATTAGAGGTTAAAGTGACCCTTAATAGTCCGTTCTGAGTTGTGTTGCCTCCGAGATTCTTATGCTGCCAGTATAGGGCTCTTGTCTGATGAAAAGAGAGTCTATAGGAGAGAGGAGAGAGTATAAGGCGAAGTGTTTAAGCCATGCACAACTCTAAGAGCGCTGGGAAACAATGGAAGGAGTAATGCGCAGTGTATGATTCTTAGATTTATTTTTTTACTCATCTCATACCCGATGTCGGAGTTTTTGAAGTGAAAACTTCTTTAGCGGCGTTGAGCACTTTATTGTGGGTGGGTAAAAACTGTGAAACTCGCGTCAGATTCTCATGCTGATCGAAAAACCAAGGAAAAAACGTAGGACGGTTGGAGAGTAGTGTTGTAACATCGAAATCGATTAATCGAACAATCGATTGTTTTTTTTTCGATTGTCGATATTTTTTAATCGATTGTAAGGGTTTCGATTAATTAAAAAAAAACGATTTTTTAAAATCGATTTTTATAGAAAATGGATTAAAAATTTAATCGATTGTAAGGGTTTCGATTAATTTTAATTAAAACGATCGTTTATTTCTTGATAGGGGTTTAACATCATTGTTTATGGATATTATATAATGATTTGAAGTAAGCCAATCAAAGCGTTATTATTTATTAAAAAGGTACTTAACTCCTGCAAATAAACCTAGGAAACCGGATAAAAGGCATGGCATGACTGGGTTGCCGAAGCCCCCATTGTTATAATAAAAAAAAATACATGAAATCTTACAAACTTTCAACGATGGGGCCTGAGAGAATGTTAACTGTTAAGCATTGTTTACTTCAAAAGTGTGGTCTTAACAGTCTTAACCCTTCCGCGCCTACTTCGGTCTTCGGGGACCAATTCCGCTTACAACCAAACAAGGGGAACGACGGTAATTGAATGTTACGGTTACTGTTATAGAAGCCATACTGCCTAACCCTTTACCGAGAAACCGGCGAAACAAACTCGGTTAGTCGATAGAGGGTGGTGGTTGCACCATTAAAATAGGTTTGATGGTAAAAGAAGTTATGTTTACGGTAAAAAGTGTTCTAAATTGGAATAAAAAGCACTAATTGGAATTTATATTCTAAGGTGCAAAATTTACCCCCGATAACTAGGGGGTATTTTAAGGGCGTTCCTTACGGAGATACCGTAATTTACCGTATTTCAAGCCTTATAAACTCATAATTTGAAAGCTACAAAGTTATAATAAAAATACAGCAATAATCTTCAGTATATATTCCTTTCCCCGTTTTAAATTTTCTAGTTTTGTTTATTATACTCATGATATCAGGTTCCAAAGTAAAACCAATTTATTAAAATTTAAGCATACATTCAGCATCTCCTTAGGATTTACAAATTACTTTTATTTGAAATACACGCCAATAGATCGACAATATCATAAACTACATATTCCCCGTTTTAAATTTTTTTTAGGACAATTTTGAACTAAGATAAGTAAAAAAATAGGGTTTTGGTGCGATCTCGGCAACGCGGCAAATGTATGGCCAAGGTCGTTTGCTCGGGGGACGGCCTTAAGTACAAATTAATCTTGTTAAATGTAAAATATACTAAGTAATAATATACCACTACTGTAATTAAAATTCATTTCAAAACTAAAGCAAAAATTAGATTTTTTTTAAAGTCCGCGCCATTTTACGCGTCGGTGTTCTCAACATTTTTAATGCTAAACTATTTGCTCGTAAAAATAAATACTCCTTACCTGAATGCTGGGCTCGTGTTAACTAAATTGGGCTTACCTGAAAACAGAATGGCAATATTAATAAATTTCCGCGGAGCTAACGAACTGGAATGCCGTTTGTCCACCGCCGCCGTCACCGGGTGTCGGGACGTCACCGACAAAAATTAAAATAAAATGCCACTTTATGACCTACAGCCTAGAGTCTAGAGCAGTGGTCCCCAACCTTTTTTTCATGCGGGCCACAAACATGTTTTGGTCTTGGTGTTGCGGGCCGCAACAATTTTTTTTAGGGTTATTATATAACATTCTTCAAAATTAAGGATTTAAAAGTGGAAAAAAAATCACGACTATTACGACGACTTTACATTATTTTGTCGGTGGGCGTGAATTTCAAAATGGTTTCACATCACGCGGGCCACAAATAAAGCCCGGGCGGGCCGCGGGTTGGGGACAGCGGGTCTAGAGTCTCGACTAGGTCTTATTACACCCTGTAGGTATAATCCTTCGATCGGGGATTCTTGGAAATGCTATTGTATTCTATTGTTGGTGCTTTTATGGGGCTTGAAGGATTAATTTTGCTCTACGCCACAGTGCCACTACAAAGAAGCAGCTGGTCTGCATGGGTCGCTAGACCTATGTCGGTAAAAAATTAAACCTATAGGCTATGGCCTAGGCCTTAGGCTATAGGTTTTAATCAGCTCTACGCCACTACAAAGCAGCGGTGGCATCGGCTGCTAGACCAGCCTTTCCCAAAGTGGGCGATAACGCCCCCTTGTGGGCGCTAAAGGCCTAAAGAGGGGCGGTGTGAGACCCATAAAATGGGGGCGTTGTGAAGAGGCTTGCGGGGTGATTTGTAATTGAATTTCATCTGGATGCATTTTAAATTATATGCATTTATTCCCTTGCATTAGTTGAAATTTTGGCTATTTATTGTGGCTTTTTAATTTTTATATACATTTTGTCGGTGTCGCGGTGACGGCGGATGTGGACAAGCGGCAAACGTTAATATTTCGATAAAATAAATCGTGAGCCGATGAAAAAACACCTGGTTTTCGGTTCAATTTAGCTCGGCGGTTAGGGAAAATGTACGCTCCACTCGATAAATTAACGAATAAAAGTGAGCGCTGTGAAATGAATACTTAGTTTAATAATACTTAGTTTAATAAAACTCACTTGTGATAGGTACTTGAAGAGAACGTAATAAGCTTCTACCGCGATTCTACGAGAAATGTTGAATTTGAAATGTATGTCTGATTAATTCAGTGGAAATACTAACAAATAATAATCTAATATTATATTTTGTATATTTGAATATTTTGACAAATGCTGCAACAAAAGTAATGTTATAAAATAATAAAAGAATGTACGTACTACGTATACGTTATTTATTAGTGAACCTATGTATTATACAGGGTGTAACTAAATTCGCTGTGAAAGTAGTAATTTTTTTACCTTTGTATGGAAAAATTAATGATGCTGGGGCGCTTGCCCATACAGATTACAAAAAAAATTATTTCATCGCTGCTACTTTCACAGTAAATTATATAGAGTAAAGGACACATACACACCCTAAAGCCGCTATCCCCAACCCGCGGCCCGCCGGGACTTTATTTGTGGCCCGCGTGATGTCAAACAATTTTGAAATTCACGCCCACCGGCAAAATAACGTAAAGTCTACGTGATAGACGTTAAATTTTTTCCACTTTTAAATCGTTAATTTTGAAGAATGTCATTTTTGAACCCTACAAAATGTTTGTTGCGGCCCGCGACACCAAGAACAAAACATGTTTGTGGCCCGCATGAAAAAAAGGTTGGGGACCACTGCCCTAAAGTATTATCACTTGGTATTGTTACACCCTGTATACGTATATATTTATAGAGTCCATGTTTATTTTCGTAGGTTTCCCGTAAAACGAAATGAATATTGGATAAAGGTTAGTTTCAGAATTACGTGAACATGAAACACTACAGTTTGTTATATGTACATTATTTCATTCAATCCACAACTATTATCGCTTTGTTTCCTTTGAAATGTTGTTTATTGTTAAACGTTATCGACTTATTTATTTTAACTTTATTGAAGTGAAAACTTCTTTAGCGGCGTTGAGCACTTTTGTGGGATGGGTAAAAACTGTGAAACTCGCGTCAGATTCTCGTGCTGATCGAAAAACCGTAAGACAGTTGGAGAGTAGTGTTGTAACATCGAAATCGATTAATCGAACAATCGATTGTTTTTTTTTTCGATTGTCGATATTTTTTAATCGATTGTAAGGGTTTCGATTAATTAAAAAAATCGATTTTTTAAAAATCGATATTCATAAAAAATGGGTTAAAAATTTAATCGATTGTAAGGGTTTCGATTAATTAACAAAATCGATTTTTTAAAAATCAATTTTCATAAAAAATGGGTAAAAAAAAATTGTTAGGGTTTCGGTCAATGTGTCGAAGTCCGTCTGGGAGGCAAGTCCGTCTATCGGCAATATTGCAGAGTTAGTTTGACCTCAGAAACAGACATGTCGCTACTAACTACCTGTTACGAAAAAAACGATCTGCCATTTTTTTCCCGTTTTGTAGTCGCAGTCGGAGCGTAAGTCTCTGCCAAAAAAATGAAAAAAAAGTGGGAATACGAAGGAGTTTTTAGAGTTTCTTGAATTACGTAAGTAATTTAGTGATCCTTTTACTTATTACTGGTGTTTAATTCGTTAATATCGCTTTAATTTCGTTATTATCACCTGCAACATATGTCTAACCTAAAATTGCAATAATTGGGAAGTCCGTCTAGTTTGCATAAGGAAAGGCCGTCATATGCCGGTCTTGCCTCGAATCAGATATTGTCAACCTTTTCAAACCTACATGTATTTATTGTTAATTTGCATAAAAAATAGGACTGCTAGATCATAGCATTGCCCAAATTTTACTGCACGAAAAGAGCTTACTCCTTTTTAAAAAGTGGGCAGCGCACTTGTGACTCCCCTGGTGTTACAGGTGTCCAAGGGCGACGGTAGTGCACTCACTGTCAGGGGACCCGTTTCCTCGTCTGCCCCCTTTATCGTAAACAAAAAACTTGTAAAAATAACTTCTTTTTATAATGCCATAATTATTCGTTTCAGATTTATACCTACACGTCATGAAAAATCCTACCTACCGGACCAACAATCCTTACAATTTTAATTTTCGCGTGCATGGCCCCAATCTGCCACGTGAACTAAAAAGTTATTTTAACTGACTAAATATTAATAGTAAGGAATAAAAAAAATTGGGCACTAAGTAGACATATTATTATCAATAAACAGTAATCAAATCAAATTAAGTAGGGGAGTATGTTGAAAAATGTCTTATCCCATAAATGATAATGTAGCAAAGTTGTTGATTTTGCCGGCACTAATAATTTTTATAATTTTGAATTTGTAATAAACATTATTTTATGTTTTAAATACTTAGTGTTTAACTTTTCAAAAAATGTTTGCAACCACTTAGACTTACGATATTACTTGCCTTAAAATGTTATAAAATGAATTTTCTCTGGAATGCGAACCTTATTACCGACACCTTAAACACATATATGAATGGCCGTTTTGCGGCTCTGCTAGAAACCGTTACCATGCATATTACTTCACAGGTTAGGGCTATATTGGTACTAGACGGACTTACCTCAAACTGTAAGGGAAGTCCGTCTACACGCCGAGTTTTTAAAAAATAGCACGTTAATAAAAAATATTGCAGTTAAGACTATTTTTAGATCATTATATTATGTCTAATTAATATGTAGCCTATAATTTCCAATGACACAAGTTACTTTAAAAAGCGAATCTCAAGTGAATAAAGTATGTTAAACTTTAATTTGAGAAAGGTATGCCGGACTTCGACACATTGACCTTAATTAAAAAAATCGATTTTTAAAAATCGATTTTCATAAAAAATGGGTTAAAAATTTAATCGATTGTAAGGGTTTCGATTAATTAAAAAAATCGATTTTCATAAAAAATGGGTTAAAAAAAATTTGTAAGGGTTTCGATTACTTAATTAAAAAATCGATTTTTTAAAAATCGATTTTCATAAAAAATGGGTTAAAATATAATACACAACGTTAATAATCAAGTTTTCACTTCTACCGGCACTCCCGGAGTGCAACCCGTCTTTTTTTATTATTGATATGTTTTTAACTAGACTCATTTAATAAAGATTGACCAAATACAGCAAAGTATAGAGACGTTTGGAAGGAAAGAGGGGGGGCCTTTTCCCAGCTGTGGGACAATATAATGTTTTCATGTAGTAAAGAATGAAAACAAAGAAAATGTAAGTATACAGGGTGTAACAAAAATTGGGTCATAATACTTCAGGGTGTGTATAACGTATCCCTTAAATATATGTCTGTGTACACACCCTTAAATATCATCACCTAGTTTTGTTACACCGTAAATTATGTAGTAACTTATATATTAATAAAAAAGAAGATTATGTGTTATTTATGTGCCGAAAGTAATACGGTATTCCGTTATTTAGGCTAGAAGTTAAACAGATAGGCTATAAAATATAACCTTCATCTAGACTCCATCATATCTCATTTGCCGTTTACGAGCTAATGTTCGTTCCATCCTTGACCTGATTCGCCATCTCTCTCTACTCCCCAGGACAGAGGGAGAGGTAAACATGTATCGGATGAAAATGGAGTTTTACTGTAAATTTTAATTGAACGATTGAAAAGTTCGATAAACGAATTCAATCAGGCTGGCTGCGTGTGGTTCAAATGCGTTAAGAACAAAACAATATGTATTAAAAACAAAACGCTATATTCTATTTTTATTTTTTATTTAACCTTAACCAAAAAAATTGTTGAATTTTTTGTACAGCACACATATTTTGTTATTTTTAATAGCTTTTTTTCATACATTTCTCCCCGAAATCGCACATTAAAAGTAGCTCATGTTTTTCTCCATTTTCTTATTCGATTGCTGTGCTAAACATCAAAATCGGTGAAGTAATTTGAAAGCCGATTCATTACAAACAAACAAATCCTTTCTCTTTTTAGTAGAATTGATTAGGCATCTAAAGCCCAATATTTCAATCATTTCTCAAAGCTGAAAGGCTCTTTCTTTGTCGCTCTCAAGTAGAGACGCCTGTGAGTTAAGAAGCCCTTAACGTTTAAGAATTCGGCGACAAAATTCAGGGCATTTCAACCTTGTCTTTGAGACCTAACACCCAAAGCTTTTAGGATAAGTTTTATACTGGCGCATGTGTAAATGAGAAAACTTGAGCCGGCCCAAAAGGTTCCACGAGTGTTTTTAAAAGTTAATATTCAGGTTATATTGAGGTCAGCCATTATTTTCTCAATTTAAGTTAAGCCGGCCGGGCTGGAACTATAAAAATTTGGAATGAAAATACCGCTCTATAAGGCAGACAAGGCTCTTTTGTCGCGTAACAAAATTAAGGTGACGCAGCGTTAAAGTAAGAAACCGTGTTGGATATGTTTTAGATTGCTTGTTTTCTATGAGAGGCCGCCCCGGCCTCTCATAGAAAACAAGCAATGGAACAGCAAAAAATGGAAAGGGCGTAAGCGACAAAATGGGTTTTGTCGCATAATTTAAAAACCATAAATACATTTCATATAAGCTATGCACAAATTAAAGTGCATGCTTGAACCAATTTATGTACAAATTTTGGAACCTTAAATCACTCTCCTCTGTTGGAAAAATAGGAATCCCTTTTTTTACAGAGGTCTTTTCGATTGATTATTCTGTGCTATAAAAGTTGTCCAATCGTGTTATGCTATGGGCAATTCAAAGACAAAGACATGATGAATACTGACAATGAACTTCAATTTCTTAGCTTTAGTCATTGCTGAGAAAAATCGGCATCGCTACAGCCAAATTATCAAGGCGTCGTCTTAAGATATTATGATGTCGTAAATTGTCATTCGACCGAAACCATACTAATATATTTTTTTTCTCCCTTGTTTACTACAATCTGTCTCCTGAGTACTAATAATATAAAGGCAAAGTGTGACTGTCTGTCTGTTACCTGTTTATGCCCAAGCCGCGTAACCGATTTTGCTGAAATTTGTATGCATACTTTGAGCACCGGAAAAGAGAACTTATTATCCATGGACCATGAATAATGTAAGCTTTCTGATAAACGAATTTTGGCGCAACAGATTTACGGCCGTCATCTAGTTATGAATAAACGCTGATTTTAAGTGACAGCTATTGTATAGCTACGCCCCATGACAATGTCATCTAGATAAAACCATCATGTACGTCAAAACTAATAATCAATATCAATCAAAACTGGACTCTCTTGCTAATTAAGCTTTCGTAACTCTGAGTAAATAAAAATATTAACATTTAGAGCGGCAACGAAACAATTATACCGCTATAAGGCGGACAACCCCAATAAATAAGGCTAAATCTCACCGCTGGCTATTTTTTCCCTATTAATAAATCAACTTAATCGGGAAAGCGAATGCCAGCGACAGTCCAATTACAAAATCATTAATATACGCCCAAAATATGAAGTGGGGAGTCCAAACGAGGACATGAGTGGTAGAAGTGGGTAACTAACATTTTACAACATAAGAGCGATTACTTATTTTTCCGTTATAATTTGAACAAATCTTGTAACTTACCTACCTTATCAGATGATAAGGTAGGTAAGTTACAAGGTATAGCTCTACATAGAATCCTGGGTTTTGAGCGCGACGACCGAATCAAGAAATTCCGTAACGAAAAAACCTAACTAAAACCGGCACAGTGCCGGTTGGTGCGGCGTTTCAAGACTTCGGCAAAATGAGCGTGCGACTAGACTTATGCGAATTATAATTGCATAAGCTGACAAAAATGCTATGCTTTACCGCGGCAGTACCCGAGTGTCACATGTATTTTTTATTTAAAATCCCCGGTCCTAAAGCCTCCGTTTATGTAAAAAACGTCAATTTTCAAATTGTTAGTTACCCACTTCATCCACTCATTCAAATTGCTAGCTCGGTGTAATAACGAATCGGCCCGTGGATAAAGCAATGAAAAGGTTTGCGTGCCCTGTTTTATGCAGATTCAGGATGTGCAAACTCGATTTGGCGCAATGTGTGCTGTCGTGGCGAGCACACGAGAGCAGTATCGCTAATGTTTTACACTACACTACTATTACCATTTTAGCTTTTGCCCGCGGCTTCGCTCGCGTAAAGAAGTATTGTTATATACAAACTTTCATCCCCTATTTTAACCCCTTGGGGTTGGAATTTATCAGAATCCTTTCTTAGCGGATGCCTACGTCATAACATCTGCCTGCATGCCAAATTTCAGCCCGATCCGTCCAGTGGTTTGGGATGTGCGTTGATAGATCACCATGTCAGTCAGTCACCTTTGAGTTTTATATTTTATTATTAATTAATAACTAACCAATAATATTAGAGTAGCTAAGCCTCGGTAAGACTTATTATTAAGTCATGAATTAAGATAAATAATCAGGAATACTATATTCTAATGCACATCTCCATTCTCCTATTGCTGACACTGATCGCCATGCTTCTTATAAAAGCGCGGTTAAAATCGATATTAAACATTTAGGGACTGTTTCACCACTTCCTGATAAGGTGCCGGATAGGCTATCCACCACTTATTTGACAGAAGCTCCATACTCTATCTGTCAAGTTAAGTTGTGGATAGCCTATCCGGCACTTATCAGCAAGTGGCGAAACAGGCCCTTAATCTTCCAGATCTAGAAAATATCTGAGATCGAATCAAAGTGTGAAGCGAGTAGAAGTAGGTATATGGGAATCGGTTATCGGGTATCTGGCCTAAGTGATATAATTTGACTTTATTGTTTTGTGAAGATTATAACTTCCTCCAACTAGACTACAGACATAGTGGTGTATGTGCACACCTTATCAGAGCCTAATAGTGAGGGAGCCCTAGAACAATTTTTTTACACCGTAGTCAACCGAGTTTTGTTGATTACAGAACCCTAAAACGGAACCCTAACCAGCTGATTTTTTTGTATATTGGTAGGTTAATAGTTTTATAATTTAAGAGTAACCTTGTCCTACAAAATATAGAACAATCCATATTTTAGGACCACCAAGTCTAAGTATGAAATCCTTTCTATCTCTATTAGCTACCACTTTCGCTATTTTTCGAAAATAAAAATGTTGTTCCTCTTATCAAAACTCAACATCACAACAATCACAAAAAAATTTGTTCTAGGGCTCCCGTACTATAAGATATTATTGCTTTCCAAAATATCATAAGATAAGTATGTCCACATTTTCAAGAACTTTTTAAAGCCATCATAACTACTAACTAGAGCTGTAAAACTTAGCCGCAGTAAATCTACGCATTAATTCATGAAGCCCCAAGCGGCCACATCCGGCCGCGATAACAATGAAAAAGCTATTGTGTCTCGTTTTGCCACGACTGATGGGTTAAGCTACTATGAACTAACTAGAAGTGATAAAATCGACGTGGAAAGTACCTACAATAAAGTAACAAAGAAAACTATCATTAACTTTCTCCGCGATAACTGATATAATAGATTTCTTAACACAAAGACCTGACAGAATCCGATATTTTATGTAATATAGCTTGGATCGGGTGATGATCACTATGGGTAGCTTAAGGCGACGCCTTGATAATTTGGCTGTAGCGATGCCGATTTTTCTCAGCAATGACTAAAGCTAAGAAATTGAAGTTCATTGTCAGTATTCATCATGTCTTTGTCTTTGAATTGCCCATAGCATAACACGATTGGACAACTTTTATAGCACAGAGTAATCAATCGAAAAGACCTCTGTAAAAAAAGGGATTCCTATTTTTCCAACAGACGAGAGTGATTTAAGGTTCCAAAATTTGTACATAAATTGGTTCAAGCATGCACTCTAATTTGTGCATAGCTTATATGAAATGTATTTATGGTTTTTAAATTATGCGACAAAAACCATTTTGTAGCTTACGCCCTTTCCATTTTTTGCTGTTCCATTGCTTGTTTTCTATGAGAGGCCGGGCCCGCCTCTCATAGAAAACAAGCAATCTAAAACATATCCAACACGGTTTCTTACTTTAACGCTGCGTCACCTTAAATCGGGGGATGTGTTGGGACTTGGGTAGCTTGAATCAGCGGGGCTAAAATGGTAACGTTTTGCAATTCCTCCAGAAAATGAAGTGTCAAAACTGTCAAACTGACAAATGTCAAATTAGTACAAATTGTGCAAATAACTAGACATTTAAGAGTGATTTTTAAAAAATAGATCATAATTATGATTCGTTTTTTAAAAATCACTTGCAATTCAATCTGCTTGCAATTCATAAGTCTAGTAATTTGCACAACTTGTACTAATTTGACTATTTTGTCAGTTTGACAGTTTTGACAATTCTTTTTCTGGAGGAATTGCAAAACGTTACCATTTTAGCCCCGCTGGTATTCTGAATACTGTACGGGGGTTATCCATACTAATATAATAAAGGACAATGAGTAATGGTGGGCCCACCTCTCAATACAAGTGAGAAACTCATGAATGAATTGGTATTTTTATACCGAATAAAACTTAGTATTACATCAAAGGTTAAAAGTCAGTACTTTCGGAGTTATACTGTCATAAAAGTGATCCCAATCCCTGCAATTAATTATCGTAGTTTACTTCAATATATTACCGAATAGTGTTAGAACCGTATTACATGTAATCATTGCTTATTTCCCGACCTGCTGCCCCCTCTACCGCGCCGCCCCGTCGCGCGTCGGCCCGAGCGCATTTGCAAATGGCGGACACCAGCCGGCCAGTCAGTGATGCGCTTGCGCTAGTCGTCGCCAGACTGTTTTGTGTTTTGTTTCGAGCCATCGTTATCTGTTTTGTATACCTTTTGACCCGGCTATTCCTTGGACACTGACTGTTGTTATTTAATCGTTGACCCCGGTTTTGTTTAATGGACTACTGAATTGCATCGCGACTGATTTTGTGGAAAATGGAACAACATCGTAACTGTGTTGTGTGTAGACGCGGGTTATATCATAATAGATATCAGCGTCATATTTTGACTGAAGATCTTCCGCAAACACGACCGCATTTTGCAAGACTCATTCAACAAAATGCGATATTGGAGGTTAGTAACAAAAAAAATTCAATTGGTGTATTTGGCTGTTAGAAACACACACGTGTGTTTTTAGTTAATGAAAAGTGTTGTAGCGTTTCAACGCCAGTGTTGAATCACGTGACTTAGCATTGGCGTTAGCACTAGAACATAGTATCTAAACACACTAGGCTGAATTACGCCGGCGTAAGTTCCGCCGCAAATGTCAAACGCATACAAATACGCATCGAATAGTGTGTCGTCTCTCGCGTTCCGCCCGTATTTTGTATGAGTTTGAAACGCGGCGGAATTTACGCCGGCGTAATTCAGCCTAGTGTGTTTAGAGCCATAGGGTGTGTGTTTGTTTTTAGCAGCCGAAGTGTAGTAGTATAGTGAAGTATCTACTGAATAAATAATAGTACAGGCCGTTTCATCATCTTGAACCTGTCAAACTGGTTCTATCGCATTCTCGCGCGCAGGACACTTACGAGCGAAAAAGAGATAGAAACACTTTGATTGGGTTAAGAAGTTTGGGAAGATCTGTACGCATCTCGTAAACTGAACACGATCGATACAGAACATACAGGTAGCTTTTGTATTTTCAGTTTGAATTCAACAATACGAGAGCAGTATGTCATCGATGTTGGCAGAGAATCCATGTTGAGCTTGCCGCTCAGCCAGCTCATGCCGTTCAGCCAGATCTTGGGGTTCAGCCGGAACCTGCCGTTCAGCCGGAACCTGCCGTTCAGCTGGAACCTGCCGTTCAGCCGGAACCTGCCGTTCAGCCGGAACCTCCCGCAGAGCTAGACTCTGTCATTCATATGAATCAATATTTTAGAGCCCCAAATACTGCTAGACATTGTTTATTTAACAATTGTCAAAATGGAGACCGTCATCGTATTCCGGAGATGATAAAAACATTTTTGCTTTGCGAGTATAAACTATATGTGCCTGAACATGCCCGTATTTGTCAACATCATCTTCGAGGAAATGATTGGGATACCTTACTAGATTTCTGTAATGTTTCCCATGATTTTAATGCTGATCAAATGACAAATCTTTGTAATATGTTAATAAGAGCTGCTCGCCGGCCACATAGGTTAGACTTTGAAGATGAAAATGCTTTAAGCGATGATGAAATGCATTTTTGGATTGGTCGTGATAGAAATCAATTCCGATTGATTCTCGAACAGACTCCATCTTTGGCTGAAAGATGCAAGCGGCCAAAAACAGCTTTAGGCATATATTTATGCAAGCTGAGAACTGGAGAACCAAATGAAAGGTTGGCAACTCTTTTCGCTATGACACGACGTACACTCGAAAAAATATTAAAGATTGCACGGGAATGTCTTTTAAACGAGTATAGTTCTCAGCACCTAGGCTTAAATCACATGACAAGAAATGAAGTGATACAGAGAAACCTATTGCTTCCAAGGGGAATATTCGGCAATGATCAAAATACTCAGGCTATCCTTATATGTGATGGAACGTATATATATATATACAGAAGAGTTCCAACTTCCTCTTCCAGAGACAATCGTATAGTCTACATAAATTCAGAAATCTCCTAAAGCCATTCATCCTTGTATGCACAGATGGGTACATTTTGGATGTTTGGGGACCGTTTGCTGCAACCGAATCGGACGCTACAATTATGAGCAATGTTCTCAAAAGAGTAGATCATCCGTTACATTGGTTTTTGGAAGAGAATGATGTCTTCATATTAGACAGAGGCTTTCGGGACTGTATAGGAGATCTACAATCATGCGGTTATGAAGCGTATTTGCCACCATCCAAAGACCGACGGGCAACTCAATTAACCACTGACCAGGCCAATAAATCGCGATTGGTTACTATATGCCGTTGGCCGGTAGAAATTGTTAATGGTCGCTTTAAGCGCGATTTCAAGCTTCTGCGCCAAAGCTATTTTAATAAAACCGTCCATAATATGATTACCGATTTTAAAATAGCATCTGCAATTCTAAATCATTTTCATATCCCTATAAACGACCACAGACAAGCAGATGTTTTCCTGGGTTTGATTAACGCAAGGCTCCAAGTTGACAACCTCTTGTTTAACTATGTGGAAGGTAATAATTTGAATAGACGCAGAGTGAACTTCGAACGAATTGATGCAAACCTACAAGTTCATGATTTTCCTGAAATAACAGAAGACGACATCATGTTTCTTGCTTTGGGTTCCTACCATATGAAGTTAGCGAAATCATATTGTGGTGAACATCTTCGAGACGGTTTATACGTAATAGAAATCTACAGAGAAAACGAATTGGCCGACCTTATAGAATATAATATAACCGCTGAAAATGTGTGGTTGCTGCGTGGAAGGATACAGTCACGCCACGTAAGAGCAAAAATATATTACTGCTATATATTAATTGATCGAAACCAAGTTGGAAGAAACGCGATAACACAATATTATTGTACTTGCTTGACCGGACGGCGAACTGTAGGTACTTGCGCTCATATAATATCTTTGATTTGGTACCTAGGAGTTGGGAGATATCAACCATTCCTGGCCCCCGCGGCTTTTTTAAACGATGTAATTGTTATCGATGTACAGGACGACGAATAAATCTTATTTTTAAAGTGAAATACGTGTATTATTACCATTGTACCTTATAAAAATCCATAAATAATAAGTTAGATTAAAATACTTTAAGACGCCGAAAGTACTAACATTTGACCATAGTTGTAATAATAAATTATGTTCCGCTTAAAAAGCCCTATGCAATGGTATATCACATGTTACTATTGCGGGGTGGGCCCAGACTCCATACATACATATACATCCATACATTTGTGTCCGTCTGTCTCTATCTTTTTAATTTTAAAAAAAATTGGTATGGAGATACTTTGAGTCCCAGGAAAGTACAAAGGATACTTTTAATCTCGGAAAAATGTACGGTTCCCGCGTGATCGCAACAGAGTGGCGGGCGTCACCTAGTCATTCCTAAATCTGGATATTGATTTATATGACAGACGATAAATCTATCTATTGCGCATCAAAAAACAGCATTGATGCATCAAATTTAACTATTATTGTGTTAAATGGTTTAGATTATGAGACTTCCATATTTTACCGTCTTGTCATTATTTATTTGCTTTCCTCTCATTAAATAATTATTTTTGCTTAGATAACTTACAAATCAGTCTATTTAATAGACTGATTTGTAAGTTTTCTCATAATTCATTTTCATTAATCACCACTGCGTAAAAACTCTCTACAAAGGTACATAAACAATCTGTAATAATGTCTGAAAGATTTTCAGCTGTAAGACCTATTCCCAACCCTAGATGTAGCGACGCCTCGTAAACTGGTAGAGTACTGAACATATTGTAGATAAGGCCGTCATTACTCTGGAATCAATTCGTCGTGTAAACAACAATATATTTTTACAGCATTTTTATGAGCTGCTACGCGATAGTGATGTTACTTTGTAAACGATTTTCAAGGGTATTGAAGGAGGAAGTGATGATTATTATTATTTTGGTAGTTTAGTGTTATGTTAGAATAATACAGGACGTTTTCTTAGACACCAAATTTTTAAGAAATATTGTTGTGGACTAAGCAGCACATCCAGGAGGCCTACAATGAAAAGTTTTGATATTCAAACGATCGAATCAAAATGCCGCGTCCTACTCTAACAACGTCATTTCACGTTTGTTAGAGTAGGACGCGGCATTTTGATTCGTTCGTTTGAGTCTCAAAATGGTTTCGTTGTACGGCCCCTGAATCGCGGTATTGAAATTTCTAAGAACGGCGTGACACAGGGCGCTATAGTCATTTCAGACTTGACATGTGTGAAATGGGTATAATAGTGGGCTTAGACCTGACCGAGCGTATCACCTTGCTCGGTCAGAAGATCTTCCTTATCCACCACTCATATTAAACCCACAATCTCTTGAACATGATCAACTTTTATTTGCTAATCAACTTGAAAACGGTAACACGTAGTTTCAGCTTTCACAATTTTATTTCCATTATGCTTAACAAATAATATTTGTTCACCACGATAGTATTTCGATGTGTATTTACAACTAGCGACCCGCCCCGGCGTCGCACGGGTATAAAATATATAGCCACCGAAAAAATGATTAAAATCGATAGCCTATAATCCTTCATGTGATCTACTTCTTATCTGTGCCAAATAACATAAAAATTGCTCCAGTAGTTCGCGAGATAAGCCCTTTCAAATAATTTCCCCCGTTTTTTCCACATTCTCCTATTAGTCTTGGCGTGATAAAATATAGCCTATAGCCTTCCTCAATAAATGAGCTATCTAACACTGAAAGAATTTTTCAAATCGGACCAGTAGTTCCTGAGATTAGCGCGTTCAAGTTAGCCCTTTCAAATAATTTTCCCCGTTTCTTCCACATTTTCCTCTATTTCTTCGCTCCTATTAGTCTTAGCGTGATAAAATATAGCCTATAGCCTTCCTCGATAAATGGGCTATCTAACACTGAAAGAATCATCAAAATCCGTTGCGTAGTTTTAGAGATTAAAGGGAACAAAGGGACATGAGAGAAAAAAAAGCGACTTTGTTTTATAATAAGTATAGATGATATTCAGGTTTCCCGCTGTAATTTTCACGATATTGTTCCCTCGTTTCGCACGCAGAGCAAAAATACTAACCGTGTCACCGGAACGCATAGTGGCCAGGATAAATTTCACTGCTTTTGAAGTTAGGCGAGCAAATTCACAGTTTTGTTTGCTATTTTTTACGCTTTAACTGTGCCATTTTCCATGATAAAACTGGATGTCCTTCTCTTTTAATCACAGTTCCATAACTACTAAATAGGTTAACCAAATCGGTTCTGCTATTTAAAAATGTAGAGGCAGTAGAGGGACACACACACTTTTTGGGAGATCGCAGACGACAGATTCGTGACGCACTTTTTAGTCTGTGGAAATAGAACCTATATAATTATATGCAGTAACGCACACGACGCGCAATAAGTCCGGCGCACAAAAAATCCGTATAATTCTGGCAGACCGCATCGCGCCGCTTCGCGCCGCGCCGCACAAAAAGTGTGCGAAAAAAATAGAACCTTTGCTTTAACACGCGCTAACGCAGACGGCGCACAGTTTTAGTCTGCAATCTGCATTTGTAGTGACGTAACGTACGCGATCTATTTAATTAACATGGCGCCAGATATCGATGTAACGATGTTAATTCATGAAATACAAAACAGACCAGTAATTTATAATACTTCTAAGGCAGAATATCATAATAGACATTTAAAAAGAAAATTGTGGGAAAAAGTGTGCTGTAATGTATATTCAGCTCCTGTTTGGACATCGTTGACGTCTAAAGAAAAAATAAAATACGGTAAGTTTAAGTTTTTATCATAAAGTTAATATACCTAACGGAATAGAGCAACAATCTCGAGCTGTCAAACGAAACCGAAATTGGTTTACATCTGTGTGTAAAAATATATGTACGTATACACTTACACAAGCATCTTTCTAAGAGATTAAATTGTTAACGTTCCGATAAGATTTTTCTTCTTTTTCTGTACTTCAAGTACAAAATAATACTTCGCGATCTTTGCACGATTTCCATAGCGTCTACATCCCTACAGTTCAGCGGACAGAATGATCGAAGATGTGCGTCGTGTGCGTTAAGTCTGTGAAAAATCCGCGAACGACATTTTGCGCGCCACGCAGACCTTTTGTGCGCCGCAGACTCGATAACACAAAAAGTGTGACGTCTGCGATCTCCCTTTAGGATATAGGATAAGTATTATCCATACTAATATTATAAATGCGAAAGTGTGTCTGTCTGTCTGTCTGTTACCTCTTCACGTCCAAACAGCTGAACCGATTTTGCTGAAATTTGGCACGGAGATACTTTGAGTCCCGGGAAAGGACATAGGATACTTTTTGTCCCGGAAAAATGTACGGTTCCCGCGCGATAAACGATTTTTGGCGCAACGGAGTTGCGGGCATCATCTAGTAGTTTATAGTTTTATTTTAAGCAAGTTCTATCGCAATAAGATAAGTTGACAATATCAGCGGTTCGGGCGTGAAGAGGTAACAGACAGACAGACAGACAGACAGACAGACAGACAGACAGACAGACAGACAGACAGACAGACAGACAGACAGACAGACAGACAGACACACTTTCGCATTTATAATTTAAGTATGGAAGTATGGATTTAGTTTATACAAAGCAAAAACTATTCAGAGTTCATACTCATATCGGATAAAATTTCAAAACGTGAAAATTAAAGTTAACAGCAAGTTGAGTTTAAATGTAAATTTCACGAATAGTTTTCTACATTTGAAGCGCGTTACAAATTATGGCACATAATACGGCGTTGAGCGCACTTGCACAATTTTTTGCTCGGTCTTTTTGCTCACCGGTCTTTTTGTTCACCAGTCTTTTTGCTCATCGGGCTTTTTGCCCCGTTTTGACCACCGTCCTTTTCACGCGTGATAACTGATAATATACGTAATAGCATAAGTAGACTGTAAAGTGTAGAGCGACGAGTAAGTAATGTTATCCCTATTCGTGTAGGTAATCCTCTTATTTTAATGAGCAAATTTTCCCTGTGTTTGAATTTATGCTGATAATTTTTCGACGATCCGAAGCTGATTATTAGAGAACGTGTTTATTGTAAGTATTACTTTGTTTATTATTTTATGTTTGTTACAAAAAAAAAAATCTAGCAACTACACAGGAAGGTGTAAATAGTCCAAGAGCTAGTGAACCTTTTGAGTAACGGTCGCTCTATAAGGCTAGAAATTTGTATACTTACGATTTATGTCATGCTAAGAGCAATGACCTGGCAGGCCTCAGCCCTGCACATCATCAGCTCCTTTAGTTTTTAAACTGTTAAAAAAAGTGAGTTTTAAAACTTATTTCTGTAAGTTGAAAAATTTAATAGGATAAAGTTTATTTAGTGTACACCTTAAATATAAAATGCCAGGCGATTACAATGAGCAGAAGTATATGACAGGTCAATTAAAAAAAGCACAGTTAATGAGGTAAAATAAACTTTGTCCTGTATAATTGAAATTTTTATATGATTTTAAGTAAACGTTTTAGAATGAATATGTTCAATGCCAGGCGGTTTCACCTGAAATGTTCATAAAATACTCAGTTTTATTTATACTGTAATAGTTAGTAATAAAATTTAAATAACATTGATAATTAAGTGGGAGCCCCCCTTAAAATGTAAAAAAATCACGTTTGTTGTATGGAAGCCTCTTTTCAATATTAAATTTATTTTGTTTATGGTATTTGTGGTTATAGCGGCAACAGAAATACATAATCTGTGAAAATTTCAACTCTCTAGCTATTGCCATTCTTGAGTTACAGTCTAGAGACAGACGGACAGACATCGAAGTCTCAGGAATAGGGTCCCGTTTTTACCCTTTGGGTACGAAACCCTAAAAAAATCGGCCAAGTGCGAGTCCGACTCACGCACGAAGGGTTCTGTACCGTTGTAGAGCGAAAAAATAGTATTTTTTGTATCAGAGGCCCCCTTAATTATTTATTTTATTTTAATTTATTTACTTAATATTAAATCACGAATATAATTAAGGATAATCTGAATATTTCAAGTGCCCACCTGTAGCCATTGTGGATTACGAGCAAAAAAAGCCAAATAAATCACGTTTGTTGTATGGGAGTCCCCCTTAAATATTAGCTTTAATTTAATTTTAGTATTTGTTGTTATAGCGGCAACAGATATACACAATCTGTGAAAATTTTAACTCTCTAGCTATTACCGTTCTTGAGTTACAGCCTGGAGACAAACAGACAGACGCGCAGCTGTCGCCTCGCCTGTCAAGGTCTTATGCTGTTCAAAACCGCCTGGCATTGAACATATTCATTCTAAAACGTTTACTTAAAATCATATAAAAATTTCAATTATACAGGACAAAGTTTATTTTACCTCATTAACTGTGCTTTTTTTAATTGACCTGTCATATACTTCTGCTCATTGTAATCGCCTGGCATTTTATATTTAAGGTGTACACTACATTAACTTTATCCTATTAAATTTTTAAACTTACAGAAACAAGTTTTGAAACTCACTTTTTAACAGTTTAAAAACTAAAGGAGCTGATGATGTGCAGGGCTGAGGCCTGCCAGGTCATGGCCATTGCTCTTAGCATGACATAAATCGTAAGTATACAAATTTCTAGCCTTATAGAGCGACCGTTACTCAAAAGGTTCACTAGCTCTCCAGCTAAAACTGCTGGTGTTTTTGTATCAGTTTCTATTAAAGTATATTGTGTGTGATTAATATACGTTTCTTAAATATATTTTTTTAGTTACTAAGTACACAATATAAGCGAAATATTAACAAACAAAATCGAATTTTACAAAGTAATAATATTTGAACAAGTTAGCAAGCCTTACAATGTTACTTTTTACCACCGTCGGCCACGTGTTCACGTGCCTATTCACGTTTTGTTTCAGAACTTTGAATATTTTTAATTTTTAGGGTTTCGTACCGAAAGGGTAAAAACGGGACTACGAAATACGGGAAAATGGGATTACTAAGACTTCAATGTTTGTCCGCCTTTCTGTCTCCAGACTGTACCTCAAGGTAATGTGCTAGAGATTATTGACATTTTCACGGATACTTACTCGTAAAACAAAGTAAACTAAATATTTAACGAGGCACCCAATACCCACATTATAACAAACATGATTTTTTGCCATATTTTGCTGGATATCAATAATGGACCTTGAAATGTTCACAAAATACTTAGTTGTATTTATACTTTAATAATAATAATAATAAAATTAATATTAAAATATGTAAAAATAAGTAAAATGGATATCTTTATCCATTATTCATACAAAAATCACAATAATTGTCTGCCTATTTTTCCTCAGAGTACGGCACCCTTCGTATAGGCATGTCCGACTCGCACTTGGCCGATTCTTTCATTTAATTAGTACACTAATTAGGCAATCATATATAAGTTGTTGGTAAGCCAACACATTCATAAAAGGTAGCCTACATGTAAATGAAAGTAATATAACCATTAACTAATAGCACAATTAATTCATGTTGCCGCCCACTCAGCACGAGCTTCCGATCTGATGATGAAGACATTATAGTTTATACGTAGCTGGGGAAAATTGACTCTTTAGCTGATTGATAATATTTCCTTTATTGAGACGGAACGAAATAGTCACAATATAACATAGCGATGGATAAGAAGATTATAAAGCTTTTGAGTTATCAAGATTACAAGTTAAAAACTGTAAGCCGCTTGCTACCACAAGGTTAGTAGTTACTATTATGATAGTTATTTTTTTCGATCTAGGTTCGATTCTAAGGCTAGTCTAGTCACAATATAACATGGCGATGGATAAGAAGAAGATTATAAGGCTTTTGAGTTATAGGTCTTGCAATCTACGAGCGCGCGTAGCCTTTATTTGTAGTTGAAAATGTGAATAGACATTTTCGTTAGTGTGCGTACCTGACGGAGCAGTCAGTAGCGAGCGAGCCATGTACGCGTGTATAGATACGGTCACTCACACAACTAAGGGCGCCGCGCGCTCGTAGATTGCAAGATCTGTATCAAGATTACAAGTTGAAAACTGTAAGCCGCTTGCTTGGTTGGTAGTTACTACACACCGCTTATGATAGTTATTTTTTTTTCGATCTAGGTTCGATTTTCAAGCTGTTCCGTTTATGTGCAAACGAATATCGAATCGAATTTATAAGAATCGGGTCCCCAAGTCCCAACCCATTAGATAGAATATTCCTTGCGAACTATCTCACGCGGCAAACAGATATTACCGGATGTGTTTGTTTATCCTTATGGCTCCTAGTTTTAGCTTGTTTCTGAGACTTAATTGCTAACAAGTCTAAGTCTAGACTCTAGTCTAGCGATACCTATGGACTATAACATATTAAACTCGAAGAAAAGGTTTAATTTTAATAACCTCATCAAAAATATTCCTATCATATAATACTGCAATCAAGTAATAAATATGGGTGTGCCAGTTACAGTGTTCACTGTGAAAGTAGCAGCGATGAAACAGTTAGTTTGACTTCTGCTTCTATGAGAAATGCTCTACCACAGAATATATATTAGTAGTAGTTAGTACCAAGCTCTACGTAGTCGTAAATTTGCCCATGCATTATAGCGACGCCTTGATAATTTGGCTGTAGCGATATCGATTTTTCTCAGCAATGACTAAAGCTAAGAAATTAAAGTTCATTGTCAGTATTGATCATGTCTTTGTCTTTGAATTACCCATAGCATAACACGATTGGCCAACATTTATAACACAGAATAATCAATCAAAAAGACCTCTGTAAAAAAAGGGATTCCTATTTTGCCAACAGAGGATAGTGATTTAAGCTTCCAAAAGTACATAGATTGGTTCAAGCATACACTTTAATTTTCCCATAGCTTATATGAATTGTATTTATGGTTTTTAAATTACGCGACAAAAACCATTTTGTCGCTTACGCCCTTTCCATTTTTTGCTGTTCCATTCCAATTTAATAAATAAAATTCCAAAACAAGCAATCTAAAACATATCCAACACGATTTTTTACTTTGAAGCGGCGTCACCTTAATTTAAAAGTATATTTTCAGCGCTGCCACTTCCACAGAACAATAATGCTTAGCACAAACCTACGCGACCACGCGACTGCGAAGCGGCAGCGTCAATACAAAACAAACATTTGACAAGTTGTCAAAATATGTGTGTTTTGTATTGACGCTGCCGCTTCGCAGTCGCGTGGTCGCGTAGGTTTGTGCAAAGCATAAAGCTGCGCGTGCACTGGATCGGAATCGGAGCGTACGGAGCGTACGGATTTGTTGCTTTGTATTGATTTGTATGGTGCTGCGTGCACTGGATCGGCATTTCTGCGCCTGAGACCGGAATTTATGCCGATGACGTCATCCACAGTGAACGCGTCATTCGGATTGCGAAGGTTTCAAGTACTGACGTGTTTGCGACGACGCGACGGCTATTACGTAAATACTTATTCGCGATGAATGACGACATTTTAATTACTTTAGTGCAAAAATATGAAGACAATCTAATCAAAAAAACTTTTTTCGACTCATAATATGAATGTACCCAAAAAATCTTTTTTCATCTTCTAAAAAAAGCAGGAGCTAACGTATGAAATTCTCCGAAAATTAATATTTTTGAGTTTATATTATGAACCCATGAAATGATCTTTCGTTTCCTCTTATTTATCTTTTCCTCTTCTGATAAAATACAGCTAATTACAAGAATATCCTCGTCACTATCCTCCATAATGCAAATGCACGCAGGCTATGACGGACTAAGAATAACTAAATTGCCGATGCGGAATCCGAATGCAGTGGACGCACCCCATCGGCATTTCGTAAATGACGACGCTCCGTCCGCTCCGTACGCTCCGATTCCGATCCAGTGGACGCACAACTTTAGTATTACATACACATTACACAATACACACCCTAAAATATTATCACTAATTGGTTTTTATTTTTGAATTTTACTTAAAATAAATATTAACTTTTACGAATTACGTGTAAAATGTCGGTCGTAACTCGAACTTACAAAACGTGTCCCCAATTCCCATCAGATAAAAACCCGTAAAAACCACTATCGTATAAATTCAAATCACGGGCCAGTAATGAAAAGATTTATACCGAGTGAATGGAGATAAGAAAGCTTGTTTTCCGCAAGAGGAAATAATAGGTCAAAGTGATCCTTTATAAAGAGTTTGAGTGAGGTAGGGGCTTATGGCGCATTCCCCAATTCCTCAATAACCGTTTCCTCAATATTTTGTGGAGCCACTTTGACCTCCCGTGCAAGAATTCCGATAAAACGAGTATCCCAGGTATTCGGGCTCCAAAAATACCTCTAATTACCTAGATTTTGGGCATAACTTGTTAACAAGCTTGCGAATACTTTGCATTCGGTTTTTATGGTAAAAATGGAACATAATACATTGTGTGTTGTTTTAAATCGTGAATCTGCTTTGTTACAGGTTATTACACTACCTACCTAAAAGCTTTACTACAGTATAATTATTTATTATTATTCATAGATTTATTGTCTTTTTAATAAATGGGTTTTTTTCATTCATACATTTTTAGAATGAATTGTCGCAGTCTGATACGTTACCAATTAACAAGGACAACTCATTTAATACCTACATAATATAATGTTTGTATGCAAAGTGTGGAGATTTCGTTTACTAATGGTAATAAAACATCAGTACAATGAAGACGAAAAGTCATTTGCGACAAACATTAAACTTTAATGGATGAAAAGTCAAGTTAGACAACAAATAGATTTATCGAGTTCTAAAACTGGAGGTCGACGCCTATGCGTCTTGAAACCTTAAACAATGAAGATGGACGCTAACAATATCCGACTCGAAGCTCCGATGCTAACTCAATCCCGCATACTACATATTTGTCTCTGGCGTATGTAAATTTATAACTTAAACTCAAAATGGAGGACATATTCCTCATGAACCTCGGTGTTATTGCATTTTTATTTGCATTTCATTCAGCTTCTCGTATTATTTAATATGACAAATATGAAATTGCACCCGAGGCACCATTTCGTGGGCGTAATTTAAGGTATTTTTCGTTTTCGCGTAATTTGGGTGTGCATTTAGATTGTATGGGGGTTAAAGTACACTTTTTCATACTTTGTCAGCGCTGATTCTTTACATTTGAGGAGATTTACTGAATAAATTTTTCCGTGAGCCGTTTTACCTCGAATAAAAAAGGAATTTTAAAGTGTATTGGATACCGGATAAACGGCAGTGATACATTTACGGTGCGAAATACAATTTCCAATATTAAACTATATTTACTGATAATTAAGTTGAAGTGCGGAGTATTTATCGGGAATATTTTATACGCAACGGAAAAGGAATGACAACTTTTTTTATTAAAATCGAGCGTCGAGAATTTACAAGTTAACGGAAATGTTTTTGCTTCAACTTAATAACAGAAAATACATAGAGGATTGGTTATAATATAAGACTTCATGGTTCGACAGTGAGAAAATAAATAATTTAATTTCGAGACTAAATAAGTGTAAAAGACTAAAAAAACTTGAGACATGTAAGTTAACTTACTGTATAAATAAAATATGCGGCAAAAAATGCGGTAAACATTAAACATTTATGCGAGCGAGCGTACCAGCCGCATCCAAATGGGGTGCCGTGTTAGCCCAACAAATAACGTGTCGATGAAAAATAACATATCGATAACAAATCAAACCCTATTCGATATCGATAACTGTGTCGATAACATTTATCGAGCATTTAGGTTGTCGATTGTTTCGTAATACGATGACAACTGCGATGCGGTAATACGCGGTTGTCTATTGAATATGTATTCGTTATTATTATTTATTGGTCGTTTATGTTTCGGAATGGATTCATAGGATTAATTTCAATTATTTGTTTTGTGGAAAAAACGAGCTAGAAATTAGAATTAAAACTCTTAACGCTTCAACTTCCAAATAGATTTTCAAGAATCCGCGGATCGTGATCGAAGGATTAATAACAGAATACATATTACTACCTACATGATTTGCATTGTCACTATACAAAAGGTTTTTTTCTCTACCGAGGAATAGTCAATAAAAGTCAGCGTTTCTATGCTTTCACATTTTACTGGTCATATTAAGGAGTTAAAAGTTCCATAGTTTTCTGATTCATTTCGCCATAATAAAGAGAATGTTAAGAGGCTAAGAGCTTGTAAGCATGGATTTTAATAACCATGTAGAGTCAAACACACTGATCATGACAGCATTTCATAAAATGTATAACATCTATTTGACTGTGGTCACGTGTCTACAGGAATGAGTTCCTGTGGACAGCTTACCCTTCTGTGGGCTTAGATTCAAACCGATCTTTTCACCTCGATCTACTCTAAGCATGACATGTAAACAAATTAAACCCCACTTGAAAAGTGAAAACCGCGTGAAAACAACTTTCATGAAAATAAATTACATTAAAGTAAATAGAAGTGTAATTTAAATTAAAAGGTTAAAAAGTCTGAGTGGTTTTATTCTGGAATCTAATGCCGTTAATTTAGAGAATCCAGGAAACTGGAATCTAGTTTTAGTTGGGAATTTTTGAACGACGGAAAGTTGTAGTATGTTTGCAACTTGAGTGTTACAGTTGCTACTTGATATTTACTCGGTTAGATGTACATTTTAAGGAAACAGGTATTTGCTAGCTCATGCTTAAATATAATTTAAAGTTTCAAACATTTTAATACAAAGTAAAACACTAAATATAGTCGAAAGTTTTTGAATATTATGTTCTTCATGCAAAAGCAATCAATTTTGATATATTTTCTCTGGGCAGTTTACTTAGATTCTAGACCTTCACATAGGCTATTTTTTACTCCGACAAGTGGCAAGCACAGAAATAAGATCTAGATAGAAGCGCCATGTCGCTCCATTTGTATGAACACGAGCGTGTCACTTTTTTCATACCTACTGTGACGTCACAAGAGCACTTTAGTGATGGGAATACCCGTACGCGCGGAATCGATTCAAAGTATTCGCCGCGCCCCGCCTCTTTTGCCATTTTAATAGGTATATCCATTTTTTAATCGATTATTATTCGAGTTCATAGACAGAGGAATGATAGTCTTAAGATGCGTGCTTGACATTAAATAATTAACTAATTAATTAACATTAAATAATTGATTTTAAAATAAAGGACACATGATCTAATAATAAAATTACTTACTGATGATAAGAAACGTATCCACTATTTAGACCAACGTTTCTATTCGAATTTCCACAGCCCAATACGGCACAACTAGGCATTTTTAGAATTCCGATTGAGTCCGATTCCGATAACGTTGGAGCGCAGACTAAAGAACAGACTTTCAAAAGATTGAAATTTGTCATCGTTTGGGAACGCGATGGCACGCGAAGTACATACACATGCGGTATCTAACTTGATAAATGTATGTGGTGGCAAGCGATTATCGTAAACGCCAATAAAATGTATGTATGGGATTTGACATTAGTATTCGCTAGCGGCCCGCTGCTACGCGTCCACATCCTCAATACAATGTCATCCAAGAGCCAGAAATTCCTCCTAGTCTCTATCATTAAATCAAAAAGAGAAACTATTAAAAGAAAAAAGAAAAGTATGAAAAGAAACCAAACAATAAAATGAATAAGTTCCAAAACCTATATTTTCTTAGGAGGACATTTTAAATATTTAAATTCCAGCTTTAAATTACAAATGACATAAGTGACGCGACACCGGGAATATCATGAATCATTGAGAATGAAATTTAAAATTTAAAAGACAACTCCTAGAAAAGTGATTTATTCAAAGGGGCCGACAAAAGAATTAATTACTTAACCAACTGAACCGAAGTTACGGCATTAAGGGTTTGCACACAGGCCCGCGCTAGCGTCGTATTTACGTCGCAAGATGGCAGTTGTAACTTAAATTGAAGCATGGAAAAAATTGGGATTTAACCATTAAAAAGAAACAGATATATCTTATGGTTCTCTGGGGAGATGCTATTGCAGCTTATCAATAGTTGTGAAGTGAGCACGGTCCTCGCGTCGTTGCGAGGTGAATCGCTTGCCCAACTTTCTTGTTTTGAAGGTGCGAAGGAGAAAATGATAAAATAGCACACTCGATATTCCAGTTGAATTATTATAATCTCATGACAAAATCTATCAAAAAGTAAACAAGTCAAAATACCATAAACTAAAGAGTACAAAATAATATAAAAAAGGTTTTTATAAAAGAAATTTAGATATGTACACTACAGTTGATAGGAGTTTTCTTGTTTACAGGAAAGCTTTTATGCATATTATTTATTAGTTATGATTATATTATAATTATATTCTGATTAGCAACCATAGCGATAAAGAGCTAAGCGATAAAGCTCTTTAAATAAGAATAAAAAAAAAAAGAAAACAGATACTTAGATATTATTATCATAATACTAATGCCTTATTATAGTTATCTCCGTAAATAAAGTGCAACACAAAATTATTGTACTTTGCGAGGCTTTGTGTTAATTCAGAGCCTTAAGTATCATTAAAATCCAGTAAGTAGTCTTTACTTGAAGAAATAACAAACATACACACAAAGCTTCACATTTAAACATTCGTGCGATGTAATAGAGAAACTTGAAGAGCTTGCTTGCGCCTTGCACAATCCACATAATATAACAAAATTCTTCAAAAAATCTTTTACTTGTTCAGTTATTTTTGATATGTATTAAATAAATACGACGTAGACATTTTAGTACTCGTTTTATGTAAATAACGGTCGTGAAAATGCTTTGCAGCATATTCTCATTTTCCTGAGCTTCGCAGCGACATTAAAATTTGCATTGCGATAATTCGCGTCGGTGTGCTAACCTCATGATCTCTTACCGTTTCATAACTCTGTTTATTCCCTTTGTTTCATTTGCACAGTTCTGTAAGTGGGAAAGTCTATTATCTAATACTTTTTCCCTTCCAGGATTTTCAGAATGGATATTGGATTTAATCTTTCAATTTGATAATACAATTCAATGTTATAAAGAACAAAGGAAATAGATTTTGTATTTTATTCTTTACATGACTATATCATTCCATTACAGAAATTAATTCCTACTCTATATAACTCTCTATGTTTTTCTATTAAGTTTTTGAATTACTAATTTTATAAATTGAGATTTTAAGCTTTTTGCTTGTTTAATAATACAAAAAATCTATAAGTGTTGTAAATGTAGGTAGATTAATGAAATCCAATTTAACTTTAACGTCAAAATATAAAAAGTAAATACAGTCCTTCCGTCCTTCCTTTTGAAGTCGGTTAAAAATGAATAAACCTCGGCACTAAGTCGTCAACATAAAAACCTTTTGAAAGCGCTGTGATTTAACGCTACTTGACACCAGCACGGTGTGACAAAATAAAGCTATTGGACTTGTATGTAATCAGTGAAGTTCACGTACATTCACGTTCAGCTTCCACTTCCAATAACGTAGAGATCGACGAGATTTCGCCAGAATTACCGATTGAAATGATATCCACGTGAATTCTTCACGTTGATCAAGTTCTCCGAAATATGGATTTAATGTTGAAATGAAATGATGAAACCGACTCCGGAAAAATTGTACATAATATTATAAATAAATAATTGTATTTGTTGTGTTTCAAAGGCCCATCAAATTATTAGGTTCCTACCTATTTTAAAATGTATAGTATAAACAGATGACTGTATAGAAGCACTACTATTGACTTAAATAGAGTAAGCCTCCACTCTATATTCTATATCTACATCTTATTTTACGTCTCTATTACGTAATTTTTTCAGACTTTAGGTATTGCAAAGCTAAAATAGTGTAGTCAAAACTGTTAGAGTCAGCATGGAACATCAAGGAAACATTGTACGACAAAATAAAGTTTTGTACATCGTGTCACAGTTTTCATTGTAGATAGTAATATAAGAAGTTACCTGGGTCATGATGTGCAGCGGGCGAGGGCGCTGAGAAGGCGCTGGAGCATCCTGGGCGACGTGTCAGCCCACCCAGCTCAGGAACTAAAAAAAATAATATTAGTTTTAAACCTCAAGTTATGTACCACCAAGAGGGAAGGAAGATAATTGAAAATGCTAAAAAAGAACACGTGATTATTTGACACACCAACAAGGAAATACAATGATACCTATTTATCAATAATATTCATTGCATAATTGTGTAAGCGACAATAGGCATTTAACTGTCACTTACAGTAATATTGTCTACAACCTAAGCGACATTTACACTATATGCCAAGTTTGTTAGTTGTCATTTGCACTAGTATTATAATGCCGAGTTTAAGTTGTAGAAGTAATATCTTATCTCCCTTGACAACACGACAAATTAACAACAAAACACGAAGAAATTGCATGAAATTATAATAACAAGTGTGCATTGTAATATCTAGCCTCTAATTTGTCGCTTAATACTTAGCAGCAGGTGGGCGAGCGCTTATGCGGTCGCTTTAATGAAATCGCTTTTAGCCGTACAAGTAATAACATACTGCGAACGCCATTTTTTATTGTTCCCCACCTATATTTCAAAAATAATTACGTTTGAGCTCAAGATTGCGGGATTTGGGGCGGCTGAATTGTATAACGGGTAAACGACATAGGGTCGGCGTGAAATAACAGCCTACATAAATGTTTAGCCATTATGATGTTTAATGTTCACATCCAAAACAGAAGTAAGTTCTACTATATAAATATTTTTATGCATCAAGTTTAATAGACAAAAAAAGGCCCTCAAAACTTGGGTATTTTGTTTGTTGTACATACGTCCTTAGGCGCAGATTTACTTATAAATATGAATTAGTAATTACTAACTACAGTCTAAGCGCCAATTTCATTTTGAATTTAATTTTGCACATACCTCCTAGGTAGGCGGTAGGCCAGAAGAAAAGTAAGATTATGAACATCCGTATCTATACTAATATTATGAATGCGAAATTCTGTCTGTCTGTCTGTCTGTTGCCTCTTCACGCCCAAACCACTGTACGTTTAAAATGTACGATTAAGGAATTTGGGCCCAATGAAGGTTCGGGCGTTATCTAGTTATTTTATACACGCTCATCTCTATATTCTGACAAAAAAACGTTGGCTCTTAATAGTTAATTTGTTTATAAAACAATATTTAGAAAACAAATTTATAAAACAATACTTAGAACTACCCAATAAATCTTGGAGGTATTTAAGTCGCAACACAATATCAACTCAGTTACATTTGAGTGTCATCGCGGAAATCCCTTTGATCCAGTTTTTCCGTCCACTCCCGAGTTTCGTGTTTAACTTCCAACGAAAGCTTAATAATGGACACAGATAGGTTTTATACAATTTTTTCTGGGAAAGACTTCAAATAACCTTTATTTTGTTCACGGAATTTGTAGTTAAGCTGTGTTTGTCTGACATAAATCTTTAATAATAACAGGAAATAGATTAAAGAATTAATTAACTCAAGAAGATAACATATCTTTATGTTTTGGAACGTCGAGAAGTCTATTCGTGACAGTAAAATAAATAATATTTATTATATTATTCGTATCTATTGTATTATTATGAATTATGATGTAGTTAGTACTTATAATAGCAAATATTAGAGCAAGCGCAGGGTGGAGTTAAGTAAGAGGGCCGCAGTCTGTGATTGGGGTTGAACTCAGAAAAGCGTGCTGATTACGATTTTGAATGTTGCCACTTGCCAGAAGTATTATTGGTTCATTTTTAAACCCCATTCACAAAATGCGGTCCTCATATTTTGAATACTACACCCAGCACGCGCTCTATAATATTATTTAAAGTATAAGCCGTATGGATCCTGACCGCTGGGCAAAGATCACCACAGAATGGGTACCAGATGATGGACGACGCCGCCGTGGCCGGCCTCGAAAAAGATGGCGCGATGAGTTAGACAAATACGAGCCAGGTTGGCCTACGGCTGCGTTGGATCGAAAGAACTGGAAGACTTTGGGGGAGGCCTTTGCCCAGCGGTGGGACAGCATAGGCTCTTAAAAAAAAGTATGACATTGTAATATACCTACACCTAAAGATATTATGTATTAGACAAACAAAAAAAATTAAACATACAACCCAGTTATTATCCGAAGCGGAGGAAACCGATTCTAGCTCAGCTTTCGTGATTAACTCAACAACTTTCAGTCTTTCCGCGTTTTCATTTTCCCGGGCCTTTGTGTTAGCTAAAGCTGGGTTTCTCTCAGATAACAAATAGGCTATGCTGTTTAGACTTTAATTATGTATTACAAAGCGTAATGAAATGTCATTTTTAAGTAGTCCGCCATTTTGAAAGTGGGACGACGAGGGAGATTCTTGTTTCAAAATGAACGAATTGTTTCGCAGTTTATTGTCAAATATTTATACTTTTTACCGATGCTTCGACATGAATTGGTCTGTTATACCGGCACTACGTCCTGACAGAAATGACGTGTAAAATAACACGTAAACGGTAAAAGCGAAGCCGAAATCTCGTTTAAAGTTGCATTGGTGTGCTGATGCATATTTTGGTGTCGTCTTTCTATCTGCTGGTGCGCAAATATCCCATTAACATCTATACTAATTTCTAATATTATAAATGCGAAAGTTTGTCTGTCTGTCTCACCTCTTCACGGCCAAACCACTGAACCGAGTTAGCTGAAATTTGGTATGGAGATATACTTTGAGTCCCGGGAAAGGATATATAGGATACTTTTAATCCCGGAAAAGGGTACGGTTTTATATATCTACAAATTTATTATATACTTGATTTATATTACTATTTAGTAATGCTGCGACATTAATATGTAATTATATTCTAAGTCTGTTGGCTCCGTTAGTACTTTCTTACTGAAATCGCGCATGAAATAACTCATGAAAGTGAAGACCAAAATCCAAATCAGCTTTAGAGTGTTGCCTTGGTTCGTCCATCTTGCGTGCAAATCTTCATCTACATATTTTATTCCTAAAATGATGATGATGTTGTAATCTCCGAGGCCTAAGACTGAGTTAACCTTGGCACGAAGAACTCTCGTAAACGCGGCCCAGTTTGTGCGTATTTATTTTTATCGCGCCGATATTCGATTTAATGGTCGATATTACATACAACACGCGGAATAACAAACTAAAATATTATAAATTATAATCTAAAATAAATAATAACAATTCTAACGAGAACACTTCTAATAAAATAAATGATATTAGAAGTTGAATTTATTATAATAAGCGCTCGCTATATTATGTTAGATTTTTATTATTATTATTATTTAAGTAAGTAAGTCATGAGAAGGTGAAAAATAGGGAAACGAGGGATTTTACTAACGATAGAATCCGTAAACGTTTTTCTTAGAAAATATTATCAGAAACAAATAAATGCATTTAGTTCCAAATTGCCAAATAATAAACACAAATGGTAAATAAGCTCTTACGACATAAAAAATAAGGAAAATGTTTTAAAGTTCCTACAAACCAGAAGAATTTAAATTATGAAAACAATCCAGCTTCTACTCATAATTCACCGAAATGCTGGCGGACAAATATCTCAGTAAAATCGTTTTCGGAATATAAACTTTACTTGAAAATATAACAAAGACGCGACGGTACAAGTTCTACGTAATACGGAATTTTCGGCGCTCTACCTAAATTGAATAAATCACGTCGCTTAGACAGTTTTACCTACGGCACTTTTCCAGCGACACACGGCGAAAATCGACCTATGTAATAACATCATAATGCATTAAATACAACACAAAATATAACAACCATGATAGAACTTAAGAATGTTAAAAAATATAAGCAAAGTAGGTAAACGCCACCGCTTCAAGGTAATCTGGCTAGATATTTAATTTTTAAACCTACCGCGCTGCATAGAAACGCAATAACAATAATGGTTAGTTAGGAAACACACAAATTTAATCGTATATTTTCTAAGTAAACAGTTAGAAACTGATATAATTTAAACGCAACCGCACGATTTAATTATATCAGAACATATTATTTATCGTACACGCGTCTCTATATTTTCTCTCTTTGCTATTATTTTAACACGAATGCCCAGTTTCTGAGTTTTTTTTGACAAGAGTTTATCTTTTCACTCAAGCTTTTGATTGGCTGATATCAAACAGTTAAGGCGACGCCTTGATAATTTGGCTGTAGCGATACCGATTTTTCTCAGCAATGACTAAAGCTAAGAGATTAAAGTTCATTGTCAGTATTAATCATGTCTTTGTTTTTGAATTACCCATAGCACAACACGATTGGTCAACTTTTATAACACAGAATAATCAATCAAAAACACCCCTGTAAAAAAAGGAATTCCTATTTTGCCAACTGAGGAGAGTGATTTAAGCTTCGAAAATTTGTACATAGATTGGTTCAAGCATACACTTTAATTTGCCCATAGCTTATATGAAATGTATTTATGGTTTTTAAATTACGCGACAAAACCATTTTGTCGCTTACGCCCTTTCCATTTTTTGCTGTTCCATTGCTTGTTTTCTATGAGAGGCTGGGCCGGCCTTTCATAGAAAACAAGCAATCTAAAACATAACCAACACGGTTTTTTACTTTAAGGCGGCGTCACCTTAACCAATAAACAGCGTTATCATAAAGATAAAGTACTATCAAAATCACCCAGAAACTGGGCATAAATCCACCAAAATCAATAAACGTAAACTTTCACCAAAGAGTTTTCAATATGAATTTTAAACAATCGGGAATCGATTCCGTGTTTCCGATCCGACTGACTTAACAGGTACTCGAGAAAGCTGCATTTTTAATGGCTACATCGGCCGAACACCAGAATTACTGCTCGCATTTAGCACCAGGCCAGGGAATTATACACTGCATCTCTATTTAGTATTTACCGCCAATACCCATTGTATTGGCGTTAACATTTATGAGGTAAATATTATTAGTTGCTTTCGAATTTCGATAATATAATTCCACGTTCTTAAGTTCTGTTATTTTATTTTTAATAGCAATTAATTACTAACTCAAAGATCCTGAATACGAATCGAATACAATTTAACTATTTTCAAAACTAGCGAGGCTTAACCAAATTATGACATTTAGATAGTTTTTGATATGTTTTTTCAAGAATAACGTTGATCCTCCGACCTCCAACTATTCATGTCATTTATATTAAGATGTGGTATAATTCGCTTCTATTTGTTTTTAAGAAAATGTGAACAAAACTCAACAAAGACGGCCATTCGACGCGAATTCTAGGAAGAAAAATAATTCATTTGATTTTACATTTTTCTACATTTAGAGGCAAATGAATTGAAACGCCATTAGACCGATTTAACAATCTGTGGCTTAGTTATATCAGATTTAAACAGATACCTATAACAATTTAACATTGGATTGGGATTAGGGATCAAATACAATTCTAATTATATATTAACTACGGCTCATTTGGTAATCCACGATCCACCTGAAATTCATCCACGCCAATACAGGGATTATTTGTGACAAACACCGAGAGTGAAAGCGTAATCAAAATATTTACGAATATGTTTAGAAGGATAGTTATTACCAAAAGGTACATATGAAGCTAGTTTAACCTTACGGTAAAAAATACTTAGCCTGTCTTCTTTGACCGTGGTATACTCTAAATCTGTGACAAAATTCTTAAAAATCGGTGAAGTAGTTCCAACACCATTGGATGCAAACAATCAATATGATAATAACTGTACTTTAAAAAGATAAAACCGACTTCAAATTATTGTACGTAATTGAGAATTAAAACTCCCTATCTCCAAAACTACTGAACCGATTTTGATAAAACTTGCACTATTCTCTAAGTTGAACAATGCCTAGTACAACAAAAAACGAATTACTGAAATCGGAATGGTAATTCCAGAGATATCCGAACACAAACATGAAAACATACATACAATATACATACATACATACACTTTTGAAATTTGGCACATTTGTTCAGACGCTGATATAGACTAACATATTCGAAAACTGGACAGTTCTGGAAATATTACATACATACGCGTCGAATTGATAACCTCCTTTTTTTTTGAAGTCGGTTAAAAATGGGTTCATAAAAATATATACAGGGTGCAATTAAACCTTCCTGCCAAATTTTTTCCAGGGCTTAGGTATCATTAGGAGAGTCCATTTAACCAAAAAATATTGGGTGTTATTTTTTTTTCAATGACATATCTTATCCCATTTAAAATCGTTGCAGAATGGTTACTCGCGGCGCGGGGGAATGATCGGGGGTAACGCGGGATGAGGCGCGCGCGCGGGGGCACGTCACGCGGGGCCAACGCATCGTGTCCATTAATTGTAGTGTTTTTTAGGATAACTTTCGGAAGCTATTTCTCTAACATTTTAGTACTGAGTGAATATAAAAGAAAAAATATTTTTTTTGTTTGATTGTTTTGTTATTGTCAGATAACAATGTATTTTTTTTAATTTATAACTAATAAAATTTAAATAATCATTTTTATTGATGAAAAAACCCTAATTGCTATATTTACATAAAAATTTCATGAATGCCTTTGATTGTTCATAAAAAATTGAAAAAAATCAAAATCAGTGAATTTTTCCAACGGATATCTTTTCTAAGCCCTTTAAGATTAGCTCAAAATAATAATAAAAAATTCTAGATTTCATGTTTTGAAATAATCTGCGTTTTTATGTTAACATTAAAATGGTGACTATTAACAAATTAACAAAAGCATAACAATTAAACAAATTGTGATAATTTATTTTTGTTGACGGATTATTGTTGATTGATATGTCTACTTAGTACTCAATTTTTTTATTTCTTTATATTAATATTTAATCAGTAAAATATATTTTTTAGTTCACGTGGCAGATTGCGGCAATTCACGCGAAACCCGAACTATGCGTTTTTACCGTTACTTTCGCCGCTCAATTAAAGTTATAAGGATTGTTGATAAGGTTCCAGGATCTAGGATTTTTTTAGGAAATTTCCTGCTCTTTAAGGATCTATTTTCAAAATTTGGTTATCTCAAATAGTTTTCGAAATATTAAAAAAAAACTAAACCCTTCTTTTTATGTTTACTTAATTGTTTATAACTTTTGCATTCTTTTTCAGCCCCTCTTGGAATTTTGATAGAATGTTCTAGATGCTATTCCGAATCGAATGAGACCAAAATCATAATTTTCGGTGCGTTAGATCAGGTTTTGAGGAAAATGGCACTTGTTACTCAGACTATAGCGGATACAATTCGTGGCGTTACTAAAATGATTAAAAACAAAAACCCGACTGTTTAATGTAGTACCTAGTGTCACTCTCACCACTGAGACGAATCTCTCAAGTTCTGCGACAAGCGAGCGTACCAAAGAAACAAACATTCGAAAACTTTACCGTCATGGCACAATCGTGTTAAAACAGAACACTAATCCAATGTATTAAATAACCCCAGTTTATTGAAAATATCTTTAACGTGGTATAATCGTATTTATATCTTTACTTTAAGGTAAATAACTTGCCTACATTGTGTTCTTAATGCTTCGATTTCTATTGCAGTTAGAAATACAAAACCTTAGAGAAAGGCATTTCCAATCTGAGAAAGAGTGGAACGTGTCCCCGCAGAGTATCGGGCTTATGATATCGTTACTGTCCCAGTTGTTTGCTAACTGAACTAAGCTGGATGTAGCTGAAAATGCTAACAAAGTTCAAGAATATTTTGGCTTAATATTCGTTTAGTTCCTTCTATAAGGAGTGGATTTCTTGAATAGGATTAGAGAATTGATCGTATTTACTCTACATTCCTACAGAAGATTGGTTCAATTTAGATTGGTATCAGGATTTTGCTTTTTTGATCAAAAATTAATACAGCTTCATCCCTTGTATGATCCAGTCTGAATCAGTCTGAATATACTAGACAGAGATTCTTTATCTTGAGTTCGAAATTTGACCATTTTTAGAACATTACGCTACTCCACTCGGGCTAACTTGTCGCTAGCGGTCATTGACTCCCTGTCAAAAACTTGTCATTTTCAATATAAACCGCGATTGACAATGAAGTGTCAGATATTGTCAATCGTGGTTTTATATGGAAAATGACAATGTTTTGACAGGGAGTCAATGACCGCTAGCGACAAGTTAGCCCGAGTGGAGATAAAAAAATATACGAAAAATTTGCACGCCATCATTACTAATTTTGGGTAGCTAGGTGGAATGAACGATAGACCATTTTGAGGGCATCTTCTGTAAAAAAAATATTTATTACACATAACAAACAATTATTACTAGCCAGATGCTGTAGGACTGAACCCTTAATAGGTTACCCTGTGAAGGGGTAAATTAAGATGGTATAACATACCTATTTTAAATTTTCATTAATATCTGTCAACCAGGGAGTTTAGATAAGCGGGAGACAAACGCGCTTACGGTATGGTAGAGTTGGCACGGTGCCGGACGCTGATCAAAGAATGTGTTCCCTACTGTTGAAACTTTCTGTCGAGATTAAACGCGATATAAAATTTCCATCCAATTTGGAATACAGGCGAAATCTGCATATATAGGGTTGCCGGGTTTAACGTGAGGCTCGGGGGTTGAGTGTTATTTTCAAAATTTAGATAGGTGGGTACAGTTCAGTAGAGAATCCTAACGTTTACCTAGTTGTTTTTGTTACATCTTGTTCAATCAATGTTAAAATTTTGCATGCCGTAAGGCAGAATGTATGAGGCTCTGAAAACCAATCTGATCATTACTGTACCAGCATTCTAAGCAAATAAACGATCGATCTATCTGTCTATTTATCAATATACGAGGGCGCGTTTTTAAGTTCGCGGAATGAGAGGGTTGGAGGGGGGTGATAAGGCTCATTAGACCCGTAAGGGGTTAAGGGACTCATTATTAGTATAAATACGAGGTTTCATTATCATTCGGCAATTAGTCGATGAGTTATCGCCAATCAAGCAACATAATCGGGAGATAAAAGTGAAATATGGAAAAAAAAACCAATTTCGTGCCGTTAGAAAGTTCCTTACCAAGCAAGGAAAATCAGTTGCGACCATAATGAATGATATGTCATCGGTTTACGGCGACTCTTGTGTATGAAAAACCATGGTTTACAAGTGGCATAGTTTATTTAAACAAGGAAGGGAGTCCCTTGAAGACGCTGGGAAGCTGGGAAACTCATGGCAACGGTCTTTTGGGACTCAGAAGAAATATTATTAATTGATTATAAAGGTAAAGGTGTTTCTATAACCGGAGAATACTACGCATCAATATTAGCGGGACTAAAAGGAGTCGTTAAAGAGAAAAGACGGGGAAAATTGACAAAAGGTGTGCTGCTTTTGCACGACAACGCGCCCGTCCACAAGAGCCGTGTTGCGTTGGCTGCCCTGCATAAGGTGGGCTTCGATATTTTAAATCACCACCCCCCCTACAGTCCAGACCTGGCCCCCAGTGATTATTATTTGTTCCCAAAAATGAAAAAAGAGCTGCGGGGTAAAAAGAATCCACCGATCATGAAGTTAAGGAGGCAGTTTCGGCGTTTTTTCAGGGTTTGGACAAAACATTTTTTATGAAGGTATAAATAATTTGATTGCAAGATCTGAGTAATGTATCCGTCTTGCAGATAACTATATTGAAAAGGAAAAATAATTTGGGTTTTTTATTTTCACTACATATCCACCATTCCGCGAACTTAAAAACGCGCCCTCGTATCATGTCATACAAAATACAAATTAGTATTTGTATGACATGATATATTCATAAATAGTTAATAGACAGATAGATTCGTCCGTTTGCACTACCCAATGGTAGTGCAAACGGACGATCAATAAACTTGGTTTCTTTTAGGAAAAAACTAGTAGCCTATGTATAAATACAGAACCTTAAGTACAGAACCTTTAGTGCCAATGCGATTTTTGGTCAAAATCCATTTAGTTGCTTTAACGTGAAAAGGCAATGTACAAGTTTCTTTTCTGTCAAATGTATGTTTATAATAATAATAATTATAACATAATATTATGACTACAACAAAATAACCAAGAAATAAATAATTAGGCAATCGATGAGTAAAACAATAATAGAGTATACAACAGCCCTGTTATGAAATCTTTATGGGAAGCACATGGACAAACCACAAAAAGATGGCACTTATAAACCATTAAGCTTTTTCTATATTCATAATAATTAAATTCGAATCATATTAGACCCATAAAATAGTTATTTATTACGTCCATAAAGCGAGTACTTTCATCGCTTAAGAGGTCGTTAAATATTCTCCAACTATTCTAATTTTAACAAACTTTGGTCGGTTTGAAAGAGTTCCAATGGTTTAAAGCCAATAAGTAGAGATTCCGGTGCGACCGATTTTTAATGAAGATAAGTCGACTTTTATATCGCATTAAATGTTTAAATTAGTTTTTGCTTTTAATTTTATATGTTTATTTGTGGTGGATTCGGTTTATTTCTTTATCCATTGGTGGTGAGTACTGTCTAAATTTTTACTTTACATTGCTTTGTCGTATCATTTCAATATTATACGTAAAGTTATTTAAGTACGTTTAAAGAAAAAAAGACCCATCTTTTTTCTTTAAAAAGTCTAATGATATTATACAAGTTGACGTTAATATACACGTTTTAGCGCTCGCATTTATATGACGCTAACGATGCCGAACTTAAAAATTCATGTTATAAAAACACAATGGCCATTCAAACCGCAGTATGAGACTGCATTATAGGCGTACTTGGCTCGGGGCCAAGTTTGGGTCCGAACGATACTGTCATTCAATATTTACCTGGATGATGGGGGTGGTCGGCCGGCGGCTTCATTGATGATAACGCTGATAAGGGCGTGTACCGGTTATCATCGCGAGAGCAACCCTCCTGAAAAGAACCTTCTCTTAGCATGGAAATTGAATAGAGATAATTTACATAGTGGGCGCCAGTGGATTCTGGAGTGGATCAGATTAAAATGTAGCGCATCTGATAGGTGTAGGAAATTTGGTTCAATAGGTCATCTTGTAAGCCTGCAGCTACCGTACGAAGGTAAATCTTAATTGCAAAATTACAATCAAATTGCAGTATCTAATAAAATAAAGATTGAATACCTAACACCTTTTTATAAAGAAACTAGTTTTGCAAACTATTTAACGAATAAAAACTTTTGTTTATAATTTTACATGTGTATTTAATTACTAAGTACTAACTTTCTCACAGTTAGCCGTCGCCGTAGTCTGGGTGTGACTGGTGGAGGAGATGCGGTACTGCATCCCGGAGACGGTACAGAACCCCTCGTGGTGATGGGTGGAGTACACCCCCGTGATCGTCACATCTGTATCCTGGTTTACGATCACTTCCACCTTCTGCTTAGTGTCAGATACGGTCGGTTCTTCTGGCTCCTTTTTTGGCTCCTCGTTTTTTATTTCTGACTTGACGCCGGAGCCTACTCCGTTTTTTGGCTTCTGGACGTACGACTCGTCGCTGCACGAATCGGAGGTGCTGTCGTCCTTGCTCGATTTCGGCGAGCGCTTCTCGTAGCTAGCGGCCAAAATTGCCGTAGCGTTCAGACTCGCCATACGCTTTTGGACCACCATATCCTTTAAATCCATCACCACCTCGTTCCTACTACGTTTCTTCTTGACCGGCACACCGGCGGTTTTCTTCATTTTGGAAGGTTTTTCCGTTTCAGATTTAGGTGATGTAGACTTGGCAGATTTCTTTTTCTCTGTGCTCGAATTTCTGGGCTTCGATTCTAGCTCGCTATCGTCACTGGAAGACGTCGAAGACTTTGGATCCCAATACTTTCCTGCGCTTCGTATTCCCGGCACACCCCGTAGAGTTCTCTGGGGAGGATTACTCTCGTCAGAACTTTCTGAGCTATCTTTTTCTTTATCCTTTTTGTTGCTCTCGTATTCTGATTCTGAAGTGCTGTCTTGTTTTTCGACTTCCTTCTGCTTTGTATCTCTTTTTTTGACGTTGCTTTGCTTCGATGTCGATGGCATCACTGGTCGGTTATCGACCGTTTTCATTAGACCTAATTCCATATGACTTCTACTTTCATTTTCGTATAGACAGTGTACTTTGGCTATAGCGTTTAGAGATGCCATTCTATGTCTTTTCGGCCCTGACCACATAGACAAAAGCTTAAGACGCCTCTTACTTGGTTTTTCGTTACCGAGTAGTGCTGTAGCATCTTTTATGTCAATCAATGAGTCTTTAGAGAGCTCTTTTAATTCTTTCGACGTCTTCTTCTTCGCTGAATCCGTGATTCTTTTATACTTTTTATTTTTAGTTTTCTTATTCTTTGGGTTATCTGAACCTGAAGATTCTTTACTATCAATCTCATCATTGGAATCACTCTGACTTTCATCTGTGGAAGTGAATTTTCTAGATTTATTTAAAGAAAAAGTTGAATCATCGATTTCATCATCTGACGAGCTAGTCTTTTTAGGTTGTGATTTTGATTTTGAAGCAATTTTCTTAGAATTGTTTGCTTTTGGTGCATGCTTAGTTTCACTTTTTTCAGCAGCATCATCCTGGTCAGGAAAATGTATAGGGCTAAATGGCTTCCCGGTGATACTAGATTTGCGAGCCACCATCTTATATGATTTACTTACTATTGGTTTAGGACTTTCATCAAACTCTTTTTCAAACGATAGCGCCCCTAATCCCAGGCCTTTCGCGTCAAAGCCATCACTATTATAGACAGCATCCTCAGACCTTTTATTGGCTTTAAGCTGTTTCACTACTTCTTCTATAGGTCTGTGTGGAGAGTATTTTTTTCTTTCGGGATCAGATTTTTTATTGATAACAGTCCCTTTGACCCTAGCTATCGGCCGTACTCTACCTACATTTTTGTTTACTGGCGATCGAAAATCCGACAAAATACTTTTCGGAGAGTCAACTTTTTCGGTAAAAGTGTAAACATCGATTTCAGGCCCCTGTGATATGAGATTATTCGTAGTATTTTTTGCACTGCCTTCATCATTTTTTGTTTCACATTTCATTGATAAAAATCTCTCAGAAACACTCAAATTACCTTTTGAATTCTTACAACACTTGACGTCGATGTCGACCGTCCTAGGAGACCGACTAGATATAAAAAACTTTGGTGGCCTTCCATGCTCTACTTTCGGTGTCTCTGGTGAACTATTTGAAGTGGAACTAGTTGCTTTGGTCGGTGTCACTGAATTATCTTTGTTTTCAGCCTTAAGGCTGTTAACAGTAAGTTTGGATTCCTCATTTTCATTGCCTTTATCGTTTATTGTATCAGGCTTATCAATTTTATTTTCGGTTTTGCTACTAATTGCGATTTTTTCTTTACTTTTTTCATCTTCAGTTTGGTCCGTCTGTTTGATGACTTCACTGTCCCTTTTCTTTATAATAGCCGTACTTTCTTTCTTTACATTAGATTTTGCTTTCGATTTCGCCGTATCTTTCTTGAGTAAATCTAAATTTATTTTGTACTTTGTATCATCGTCCTCCTCAATTTTCAATTTAGAATTTAATTTAGATTTTGTAGTTTTAACAGATTTCTTGGCCACAACTTTTTTACATGCCGCTTTAGCCTTATCTTTTTTCTCAGCGACGTCTTTCTTTGCTTTCTTTGAAGGAGAATTTTCTCTCGATACACTGGTCTTAGAACATTCAGGTTTGTTGGTATCTTCCGAAGTACCAGGTTTATCTTGGTTGGCTTGTTCCCCGTCTTTACCGATCTTCGCAGACTCACTAGCCCCGGCATTTTTCTTCGGAGACTTCGCAACAGATTTTTGTATAGTTTTTAACTTTTTCGGCGACACTTTCTTTTTTGTCTGTTTAGCTGCGGTACTTGTTTTGAAAGTTGTTTTTCCTAAAGCACCCTTTTTAGTCAAGGGTTTAGCAGTTTGAGACCGCATTGTCTGCCGTGGTCATGCAAATTTTACCGTCATTTATGTATCGGCCGATGATATTCACATCCTGGAACAAAGAAAAAACTCACATAAGTCAAAATATTTCGTTGAAAACTTTGAATGTAAATGAAGCATGGATTTTAAATTTTAAATATAAGCAGCGCACGAGAAAAATCGATATTAGGGGAATAAGGTCAAACACAATAGCTCACAAGTATTCATTATGTCGTGCATTGTACCTCAAACACCTACACATTAAGAATACACAATAGTCCATCAAGAACTTAAGCACCCTAGCTCTCAACCGCAAACTCTATTAACATAAATATATACAAAGGTATTAAAATATATATCCAACCAAAGACAATTTCCTGCGTAATACCTTGAGAGTTCATAAAAAGAACAATACTAAGATCCAATAAAAAGTGTATTCCTCAGACAAATAGATTAAAATGGAGGACGATTAGTTTCCTAATTAAAAAGAATTATAAAAATAGTCTGGCGATCCGGAATCTGCGGTGTTAATAAAGGAGCGAGATGATTTGTGTTCAGACGTAATAATTAAGCGGCGACTCGACTGGCTTTTGTCAAGTTAGGGCGTGTACACACTAAGTGACAGTAGGAAGAATCTGTGTGACGTCATCAGCCCAAATATTATTCAATACTTTTTAATACAAAAAAATATAGAATTCTTAAATACAAAACAATACTCGTATTGACGAGAAATATTAGAGACCATAAAGTCTACAAAAGAAACTCATTGTCGTTAATTTTGTGTCACTTGTAAGTTGTAAGGTCATTTTAAACATTAAGGAATAACATGAAGTATCTAAGTAGGCTATCAAATGATATTACACAACAATAAAAATCCTGTACACATACCATCAACTTCCGTTTAGTTTTATCTTGGTGAAATATCAGTAACGAATTATAACTCCTAATACATAACAGGAAGTACGTCAAACAAATGACAGTCAAGTGACGTCACATCTTGCGTCATTTCTGCGGCATCCAAGTGCGTACACACCTTTAATCTAATAAAGCAGTCGCGTCTGGGCTTCATTGTTTTATAACCTTTCATCGTTCCTTCTTGTTTCTTACGTGTACCTTATTTATGTATGAATGCGTATATGTCGAGTATTGTGCTTACGTCTATTAAGATAACAAAGAACTAGACTGCAAAGAAATCCCTCGAGCACGCTCCGAGATATTCCGAGAATTTATTTATAGCTACAATCGCCTTAGAATAAATATCGCTATTATACGGAGTGTATCAATTTACATAATTGTAAATTAATACATAGGTCTGTCTATTAAAGACGTAAGTGGATGAAGTGGCTAACAACAATTTCTAAATCTTCGTTTTTTAGCACTAATGAAGGCTTTAGGAGCAGGAAAATGATTTGAAATAATAATGGATTTTATGAATAGCTAGATATAGTAGATGACGCCCGCAACTCCGTTGCGCCAAAATTCGTTTATCGCGCTGGAACCGTACATTTTTCCGGGATAAAAAGTATCCTATGTCCTTTCCCGGGATTCAAAGTATCTCCATACCAAGTTTCAGCTAAATCGGTTCAACGGTTTGGACGTGAAGAGGTAACAGACAGACAGACACAATAATATTAACTATTAAGTATGGATATCAGTCAGATGTTGTAGTAGGTAAGTTACAAGGTTCGTTTAAATTCAGTATGTTATAAAATGTTAGTTATTCCACTTTATTCACTCACGTCTTTAATTCATAGTGTAGTTAATTCGGTTGACCACAACCGACCACAAATCGGAGACCGACATCAGTTAGACAGAGTAATAAATAATTCCATTGAAACGTCCGTGTCACTATACTCACTACTCACTACCTATTTACTCACTAACAACAACCTAGGACGTGCTTGTATCATTGTTCAAAATGTTGATTTTGAACAATGATATTCATATAAAGCGTTAAACATTTAAAATATATTATAACTATAGGTCTACCAGAATCTGATGGCAAAAAGTGAGAAAATAAATTGGCTCTAGCAATACCGGGGTAATAGGAATAAAACATTTTCATCCTTTTTTATTCCTTTAGCGGCTTATTTTGTGTGTGAAAAATGCAAATATAAAAATTTATCCAATGATCAAGGATATTTTTTGAAAATCTGCTGTCAAAAATTGCCATCAGATTCTGGTACACCTATAATAACAATGAATATCATTATTTCAATGAATATCATTAGATGGAGCAAAATTTTTGGTAAGTTTATTTGCTAAGGCTAATACATTTAAATTAGCATTATAGCAGCCCATATTATGCTTTTATTCACTTAAAAATAAACCAAAACGGTTAGTAAGTAAACCTACTCGTAGTTTACCGTTTACAACCAGCTGCAGCACCACCAAGTTGTTAAACTAGTTACTAGAACATAATATCTGTGTACTTTAGTTAGCTTTATCTATGACAAACTAGGGACATGTATGTATCGATGAAAGTTTTAGAAGAGACTGGTAAGAAGCGAATAAATGACATTACTTCGTAAAGAAGCAGGTGGTCACTACTTGTAAGTTTTTGAAACAAAGATGTAACTTGAAACTTCTTGGAAGTAAAATTAAATAGTGATTGTAATATTATCTTTGGGCACTGGCTCTCTAACACACCCTGTACTACTGCAGAGCGCACGTCTACTCTCGGTCACTGCTAAAACACAACTGTCAGATTGACAGCTTGACAGATGACTTATATAGACTGCTGTCCCCACTACTGGTGCTTATGACAATGTTATGTACAATAATATCTATTATCAAGATACAAGACACTACAGTGATAAATCCTTATGCTATATTTTGTTATAGATATACTTTCAGTCCCGGGGGAGGCTAAGACACCTTTTATCCCGGAAAAATGTACGGTTACATGATAAACGAAATTCGGCGCGACGGAGTTGCGAGCTTCATTTAGTACAAATCAAACAAAACACAAACCTACTTTGCTAAGTTTTTAAATCAAATAACGTGATTGAAAGTAGAAACACATTACAGCGTTTAACGTTTCAGCACGTGAGTTTCGGCCACTTTCAGCACAAGATTTATAGTCTGAATGAACAAACTGAGCGATATATTTATAGCTTTGTTATAATTTATAATAATAGATATAGATCTAGTTCAAGATTTTTCGTTGTAACTTTTTTGTCCTTTTAGCTCTTGTAAAAAATTTATTTATAAAAGCAAGATTTTATTTTGTTTAAGCTACAATTTGTTACGTATTTAAGTTAAAGGTAAATACAATAAATAACATTATTTATTCCCATTATTTTTTTTTGTTAAAATCATCACTTAACGTCAAAAAATACGTGAAATTAGTCACGAGAAAAAGCCACGCAAACATGACAAAAAGTATACAAATATTAAATTAACAGAGCCATCAAAACATAGGCATAAATATTAAATGCTCTTGTACACCGGGGTTTATCGCGGTGTCATCGCTATAGCGCGGCGCGTCATGACACCGCTACGCGTCATGACACCACTACGCGTCATGACACCGCGGCACGTGTCATTGTGTCACGGTGCGGCAATTGTCATCAGCAATCAATCGAAACGCTTCCATTTTATTGACACACGGGGGAGTTTGTATAATTTTAATAGAAACTTGGCTTGTCCAATACCGTTTGGCTTTTATAAATTTTTATGACATAACTTTTATCGTTATTGCTTATCGGGAGGAAAACGTTTCCCAATTGCTTTTTATCAAAAACTCCCATCGGCTACGCGTTCTTTTTAATAGAATTTCAAATTAAATTAGGTTGAAATTTGCATCTTGCTTACTTCGAAAATATTAGGTTGATGCGATATTATCTAATGAGTAGATAATAACCAAGAAACGAGCTGAAGGATCACTTATTGGTAGGCGATAGCCGCGGTCATTGTAAGTTTGAAAGTGACTCCGACCTCCCTTTAGGCTTTAAGTTACCCTTCCGGGTTTGCAAGGTTCCTGCTTCATTGCTCCCCACTCCCCACACGTTTGGCTTTAGGTAACCGGAGGGTTACCTCGCTCATTTAGTAAAGAACCACTGCTTTGTTTCACCCCAGTGAGCCGGTCTTCTGATTACAGCTTTAATGGGCCCCTAACTTAAGTAGCGTATCCGAAAAAATATACCTCTAATAATTCTAATAACATGTACCTAGAACAGATCTGAAGGAGTTAGAAGCAACAAACTTATTTTTCTTCGAGTAATAATATTTGTGCATGAAGTGGGTGAGAAGGCCGCAACCCATGACTTCCGACATGTCACATTAGATATTATTATTACAAACAATATTAAAGTTAGATTAATATCACTCGAGTCTATTTGATACTAGTAAAGTTAATCTTAGATTGCGTAATATTATTTGTTTTCTCTTTCGTTTCTAATAATAATGAGAGGGTAAAATAAGGCTCAAATAAAAAAAAAACGCGGTAGCTCCTTAATTCATGAAGCCCCAAGCGGCCACATCCGGCCGCGATAACAATGAAAAAGCTATTGTGTCTCGTTTTGCCACGACTGATGGGTATCTAGTTGCATTTTATTTTACGCACACACTAATAAAACTACGCTGCTTCGCGTTATCTCTTACGTGATTGGTCGACTGGAATTTATCACAATATGAATGGAGAACAATCTGCCATTTCAAATTTCACCACTGACATTAACGTATAGAGACAAATCAAACCGACCATAAAAGTGTCAAAATCCAATCCCGCGCATTAGAAGCGCGATTTATTTTGCCGAGCGCTTAATTTTTCTCGTAAACCTTTCACATGTCTCCATAAAAACAATATCTGGAATTAACTGACATGGCATCTTCATTGGCATCTTAGTACAAGCAAAGTGTAACTAGTACAGTTAATACTAATAGTGTTTTTAAGTAGTCCTAAACAGTGGCGGATTTACCAATAGGCTGAGTAGGCTGGAGCCTAGGGCGGCAGATTTAAAGGGGCGGCAAATTTTGCCCAATTTTTTTTTATCATACAGAAAAAAAAATACGCGTTGAAAAAACGAAACGAATACGACTTTAGTAAGCTTTTTGCTCCCGGACTTTTATTTTTTTTATCCATACTTCCATCCATACTAATATTATAAATGCGAAAGTGTGTCTGTCCGTCTGTCTGTCTGTTACCTCTTCACGCTCAAACCGCTGAACCGATTTTGCTGAAATTTGGCATGGAGATACTTTGAGTCCCGAGAAAGTTTTTATCCCGGAAAAATGTCCGGTCCCTCCGCGATAAACGAATTTTGGCGCAACGGAGTTGCGGGCGTCATCTAGCAAAAAATATTGAACAAAAACAACGTTTACACAAAATAATATGATAATATTATATGAATATGATATAAATATTTTTAAGGCATGCCTTTCCCTACCTTATGATTAGTATATATATTATGCTGCTGTTTTTAGGTCAACAGTTCAACAGTATACTCGTCACTACTATCTACATAGTAGGTTGCAAAAATAATCAAGTAACTTACAGAACTATCACCTAGTTCACGATCATACTAACAATGGGAAAAAGCCGATGTAATGAGGACGATAGAACAGAAATCATAAAGTTGCAATTTCAGAATAAATGTAATTATGTAATACTAGCTGTGTCCCGCGGTGTTACCCGAAAGACTATGAAAAGTACAGCGTTGCCAGACGTTCCGATTTTGGAGGGACGTCCCGATTTTTAGGGTTCCGTAGTCAACAAGGAACCCTTATAGTTTCGGTCTGTCCGTCCGTCAGTCTGTCTGTCCGCAGTTTTGCTCAGAGACTATAATATATAGGACCTACAAAGCTGTAATTTGGCATGAATGCACATATTAAGTGGGCGACTAACCCTAAATTTTCAATTTTATAATTCATTTTTATACTTGAAAAAACGCCCTGAATTATTTCATTTTCTAAAATTAGATACTACATTATATTTCCAAGAATTAAATCTGAGCAAAAACACGATATCTAAAAATTTTCTCAATAGAAAAAAAATCACGAAGATGCATCTAATTTTCACGAATTTTTCGTGTATTGCCATAACCGTGCATTGAACTAAGTTAATATTTTAACACATTGTATAAAATTCTATCATTGAGAATCCGACCTAGCGGATTTTTAAAATGTTATATATTTATCGAGTTATTGAGAAAAAACTAATTTGGCGATGAATCCGCGTCGTCCTTTTTCACCTGGCATATGAAAGACGGGCGTGAGTGTGAAGAGAGAAGGACGATATTTGATTTTTTAGGTTAGTCGCCCTCTTAACGATGGCGACAGAATGGTACATGAAAACTTAAAAAAATATTTTTTTTATGGTACCTTTCATACACATCAAACGGGGATGAAATTTTTTTTCGCGTCCACCCCATTGTGTGGGGTGTCGTTGGATAGGTTTTTTAAAAATATTATGAGTGTTCATAGATCATGTCCCGCGCGGGACAAGCTCAGTCCCGCTTTTCGGGGAAAGCCCGAACGTACGTGCAGCGTGCTGAGAAAAAAAGATGCGTAATGAAGATAAGAGTGTGGGAGGTAGAGGGGTGGATTTTCTTTGGGTACGTTAGCTATCTATTGTCACGTAAACGTTATTTTAACGCAAACGCCTCCGTGGTCTATAGACTACAGGCCCACGTCGAAAATGGATGGGTCAAATGAACCACCTGGGGACGTATATAGGACGATATTAGAGCATAAACTAATAAGATTTAGCAATATGCCGTCACTTGTAAGCTGTCCAACTGAGTGCTGGTGAGAATTCAAAAGTGCATGTAGGGTGAGTACATTTTGGTCATATGATCCTGTACGGAATTTTTACCATCGATAGACACATGAAAAATAATAAGAAAGCCCGCAGTGCCGTACAAAAATAATGCGCCAACAAGTCGGTATTTTTATTTTATTTTCAGCCAATTTCCATGGTAAATTTGGTCATTTGATTCAATACGGCATACGTTTCATACTGTTCGGATACAGCTTGGAATCAATTATTCCGCAACGCCGTACAAAAACAATGCGACAATAGAAAAAAAATCGAGGGCCACAAACCCCCGTTTTTCAGGGGTCCGGGGGGTCATCTGAAACAGTACAGCTTCGGTTCGAAACATTATTTTAGCACTCAAAATTACTATTAAAAATAATGCCGTCAAAAAATTTTTGTCCATTTTAATAATAATCTTAATTACATGGTATACTTGATTTTTTAAGCTGTAAAATTATTTGATTCTGTACGGCGACTTTATTTTTAATATGATATTGTAAAATACAATTGATATAGAGTATTGCCGTTCAAAAGAAACTGTTCTAAAAAAAAAACAGAAATACAAAATCTGAAATTTAAAATATTCATAGATTAATAAAATAAAGCAATTTTCTACATTTTTCCTTCGTCTTAAATAGTATTAAGATAAATAAATTAGGAAAAAAATTATGCCGTACATTTTAATGCAGAGTAAGTAAAGTTCCGTACCATAATAGAACAAAATTGTGTTTTTTTTTGTATGGGGCTCCCATACAAAAATGAATCCCCTTAATTATTTCTTTTTTAAAAATGTTACTATAGATTTTTAAATTAATAATAAAATTGAGTATTGTGTGAACATTTCAGGTGTCTACCTGTTGCCATTATTGATATCGAGCAAAAAATTTAAAAAAATCACGTTTGTTGTATGGGAGCCACCCTTAAATAATTATTTTATTTTGTTTTTAGTGTTTGTTGTTATAGCAGCAACAGAAATACATAATCTCTGAAAATTTCAAATCTCTAGTTATAACCATTCTTGAGTTACAGCCTGAAGACAGACAGACATCGAAGTCTTAGGTAAAGGTATCCGTTTACACCCTTTGGGTACGGAACCCTAATAAAACAACTATTTTTTAGAAAAAAAAAACGATATATTTCGTTGTACGGACTTTTCTTACATTTCGTTCTATGGATATTTGCTTGAGTTTTTTTTTTTTCTCCTACAAACCTTTGGACCAACAAAAATGTACGGCGTACAAAAAAATATAATCTATGCATAGCATACAAAATGAATTAATTTTATGTTGGTTCAAATGACCCCCCGGACCCCTGAAAAACGGGGGTTTGTAGCCCTCGATTTTTTTTCTATTGTCGCATTATTTTTGTACGGCGTTGCGGAATAATTGATTCCAAGCTGTATCCGAACAGTATGAAACGTATGCCGTATTGAATCAAATGACCAAATTTACCATGGAAATTGGCTGAAAATAAAATAAAAATACCGACTTGTTGGCGCATTATTTTTGTACGGCACTGCGGGCTTTCTTATTATTTTTCATGTGTCTATCGATGGTAAAAATTCCGTACAGGATCATATGACCAAAATGTACTCACCCTACATGCACTTTTGAATTCTCACCAGCACTCAGTTGGACAGCTTACAAGTGACGGCATATTGCTAAATCTTATTATTTTATGTTCTAATATCGTCCTATATACGTCCCCAGGTGGTTCATTTGACCCATCCATTTTCGACATGGGCCTGTAGTCTACTAGTGGTATAGAGCGCGGCTCTTGACTCGGGGGTCGTGGGTTCGATTCCCGCGTTGGAAACATGATATTTCCAAGTTTGGTTAGGACAATGCAGGCTGATCACCTGATTGTCTGACAAGTAAGATGATCCATGATTCCATGCGTCGGATGGGCATGTAAAAAGTCCGCCTGATCTCTCGCCGCTCGTGTCGGTCTGCCGTCCCACTGAGTTATGAGAGTAAGGGAATAGAGAGCGCTCTTGGGTGCTGCGCACACACTTGGCCACTATAAAATTACTCCTGCGTAGCTGGCCTGATTTCAATGAAACCGGCCACCTTCACCGAAACCGGTGTGGGAGCTATTAAATTAAATTATAACGCAAATAAAAATATGAAAATCTAAAAAACTTTTGAATTTATACCTTCTTTTACTTTGTCCCGCTTTTGACTGAAGAATCCCGCTTTTTTCACTAAAAAAGTTCTAAAGTCCCGCCGACTTGGCACAAAAAAATCTGGCAACGCTGGAAAAGTACCAATAATAGGGTCAAAACGGGACGATACATGGTTCTATATGGGTTTATGCCGTATATGGAATTTCAAAGGTCAGTAGGCGGCAAAAATTGAAAAGCCTACTGGCGGCAAATTTGTAAATCCGCCACTGGTCCTAAAATAGCAACATTCATTCTTCTATCGAATACGTTTGCTATTATTGTATTAGGCTGGATTTATATGCGTCCGCCCGAACGCGCGGTTGGGCGGCTACACCGCGAGATCACTAGCAATTATTGTATGTTAAATAAATCCGGGCGACCGCGACGTTATTTTTTATTTTTTTTTTCATGCTAATTGCTGTTTTTTGTGATTTCGCAGTTAGCGGCCAAAACGCGCGTTTGCATGTAAATCTAAATGAGGACTATTGGATCTTGGTCTACAATACTTACATAATATGTTATAAAAATGTATTAAATAGAAGAATGAATGATGTTACATTTACTCATAAGCGTTTGCATGTAAATCTAAATGAGGACTATGGATCTTGATCTGCAATAAATAATAATATAGCAAATCTAATATATATAAATCTCCTGTCACGATGTTTGTCCGCGATGGATTCCTAAACTACTTAACCGATTTTAATGTTTTTTTTTTAAATGTGTTCTTTTTTCCAACTTGAGAGATAGGATAGCTTAGATATTTAATTATAGTCGCAATTTTATTTTATTGCAAATTATTTGTCTATAATTAATTGACAGTCACAATTATCTGTTAACTCCAAAAGATTCCAACAGATGTCGATACTTTTCGACTGGATTGAGTAACGGCTACTGGGTACTTTATATATTATATTGATAGGTGCATTTGTTGAATAAATAATAGTAAATTATTACAACCTGAGACTGACGGCGACCATTGTTTGTCGACGAGATAGCGATCGACGTTGCCATGGTAACATACATATTTAGTCACTTCAATAAAATAATATGGCAAATACATAATACATATATTATGGCAAAGCAACGTTTGCCGGGACAGCTAGTGTATTAATATAATTCTAGAAGAATAAATTCTACTACAAGGCCTAAAAATAGTAAAATTTTAACTAAGGCTCTTTTGTCTTCGATAATTGCCTGCTCTATTATTTCGGTCGAAAAAGATTTTATCCAAAGCTTGAATAATTTATTTCGTATCCTCGCAAAATTAAATTTCACTAATTAAACGTTTTTAGCTCCGAAAGACCGAGTTGCCTTTGTAATTTAATCATATTTTTTATCATCGGGGTTTATTTGAGAATGTGTTTGTTGTGCTTACTTGCAAAAGTTAATAAGAACTGTTGTCAGTTATTGTTTTAACAAGTAACAAGTTAATGCTATTATTTTTAACTGTGGTAATAAGGTACAAACTTTTCTATGTTACTTAACGACACGAACGTTTGTTAACTAATTAGTATGTAATTACATAAAGGCATTTAAGAATATGTTTTACTTTTCATAGCTGATACATTTTTTTACCAGAGAGAACTGAGCAATCTGATCACCTGATGGAAATGAGCGACGATAATTGAAGACGTGAGTGGAAGAATCGAACAAGTAACATTTCGTAACATACGGACAATAACTCATTTTTTCCCTAATTATTTTAATAAAACTTGTAATTTATCTACTTTATTACCTAGCTTATATATATCTGGCTACACATGTATAATCCACAGTTTTTCTATTTCAAATAATTTTTCCGGCCCTAAAGCCTCCATTTAAGCAAAAAAACGGGAAGTTTTTTCATGTTACTTACCTTATTCATCCACTCACGTCTTGAATTCCTACCAGACATCCTAAACTGATATAAAAAGCGTTTTTTACTTATAAGTAAAAAACGCTTTTTATATATCTATAAATTGAATTCATTTATTTTATTATTTTCACAGGGAAGGTCCGCAACGAAAAGACCTGCAAAGTATCGCTAATACTCAATTAGTACCTTATAATTTACGTGACATATGCTGCCACCTACCTACAATGCCTATCCTACACGATCCCTAATAGATGCTAATAGTAATCATTTTGATCGATTGTGAAAGTCTCGTCGTCGTCCATACAAAATAAAAGGCCTGGACTCTGGATGAAACCGTTGTCATCCATACTGATATTATAAACGCGAAAGAGTGTAACTATGTCTGTCATCTTCATTAAATCGCTGAACCGATTTGGGTGTTTAGTAAGGAGATTACAGTACTTTGAGTCCCGGGAAAGAACGTAGGAATTAGGATAGATTTTATACCGAAAAAATATACGGTTCCGCGCGATAAACGAATTTTATCGCAACGGAGTTGCCGGCGTTCTAGTTACCGATAAATTTACACCCACGGCATGTTGTTTCACAGAGCATTCACCGTAATACCAATTTCAGCTTGAGATCCTTTAAATATGAGCTATTCAGCACTTCACAACGTCGTCGACTTACATCACAATCACTTGGATATGAGTCTGTCAAGTTGTCGAGCTTTCGAGTTTCGTCTAACTTTTATCCGAGTACACGACGAACGACGAAGTCTCGACGAAGTGCCTTAAATATTCGTACGTGTTCCAAAGAATTATAAGTCCCAGGGACTTTAGTCAACAATATGACAATCACGACGGTACTTACTTTAAATTACCAATCGTTGGACAGCTTAAGTTTTAAGCAGACATGAACAAAATCTAATCTTGCAGTGTTTTATCGTTGTTGAAATAAAATATTTAGCATTATAAAGGAGCCCAAGTTTGCTCGGAATTTTCAGAAAAATATAACATAAATAACTTTAAAAAGGTGCGGTTTCCAGGGATCAGACCTATCATGCAATGCACATTATCGCGGATCGCCCCATAAAAAAGCGGAGATCATAAATTATAATTAATACTTATTCAAGTATTCATTATTAACAAAATTATCTCATTTAATAAGGTAAGATATTATGTAATCCTTACTTCCTTATTAATATTATAAATGCGAAAGTGTGTCTGTCTGTCTGTCTATCTATCTATCTGTCTGTCTGTCTGTTACCTCTTCACGTCCAAACCGGTGAACCAATTTTGCTAAAATTTGGCATGCAGATACTTTGAGTCCCGGGAAAGGCAATAGGATAGTATTTATCCCGGAAAAATGTACGGTTCCCGCGCGATAAACGAGAATTGGCGCAACGGAGTTGCGGGCGTCATCTAGTATTTTATATATTACCAATATTACATTCTGCTTATGTAAGAGCTAAGATATATAATATTTTATGTTTCGTACCTTCTGCTTCTGTAAGATATAATATTTTATCTGCCCACTAAATAACTTTATAAGACCCCAACATAAAGTATCGAGAGAGTGAGTATCCGAAGGACTGCCATTGTGTAGAAAACGAGGGTCGAATGAAAACGTTTAGTGATGTCCTTTTCCGGAAATCGCTACGGGAAAATGAAAATGCAGAGGGGTTTATCCGGCACCTAACTATTGATAATTAATCCTTCGATCGGGGATTCTTGGATTGGACCAATGAATAAAATAAAATAAAATAATATTGGGTTCTAGCATGTTCGAACGCCAAATATGGCAAAATAACGGATCAGCGAGTATTCCTATAATAAGAATGTCTAATGAAAAGAAATAACCTATCTCACTCAAATGAAAACCTACAAAGTACGAACTATTGAAACTTCGACCGAATAGTATTGTGACAAGTCAACAACTCAAGTTGTTTACATTATACGCTATTGATTTCCGCATGCCGCAAGTGTCGGAACTACGGTAATCTCGATCCAACTTGCCCCCAACTAGTTCAACTCATGGGACTAAGTGTACGCCGAATTTGAATATTGGGAAGGTAATATTATGTTATTATACGGTTCTTGTATGTAGGTGATACGAGAATAACGCCCCCATAGTCCAGTGGTTTGGAGTGCGGCTTTTGAATCGGAGGTTTGATTCCCGCTTTATAAACAAATTCCAAGTTTGGTAAGGATATTGCAGGCTTATTGCCTGATTTTCCATAAGATGATCCATGCGTCGGAACTCGGATGAGCATGAAAAAGTCTGTCCTACGCCTGATCTCTTGCCAGTCATGTCGGTCTTCCGTCCCAATTAAGTAGTTATGAGATTAAAGGAATAGAGAGTGCTCTTGTGTACTGCGCATACACGTCTTGAGCATTATAAAAATACTCTTGGGTCTTGCGTAACTGGCCTGCTTTCTATGAAAATTCTTTCAAAAAACTTCAAAACCTTGGCATAAGTTGCGTAGCTATCCACATGAATATTCATAGGAATGTTCCTGAACGAACACAGGTTCCCAATTAAATCCACGATCAGAGTATCAAACATAAAGCAGCCATTAATATAGATCCTACACGAGCCTGATTCATTCGACTGTTCAGATGACTTCAGTCCATAGTTCACGCGATACGCTGTCAAACCAGACGGCAGACAACATCATTAATTATTCTACGTTCATTTTAGTTCAGCTGAATTTGGTTGGAGGTTGTTATGATTTGTAAGTTACCGAATATGAGGATTTTAGCAAATCCACATTATTCGCCAGTATTGTTTTATACTAGATATACTTTACTACAAAATAGAACAAAGAATCATTGAAGATAGTAATGAATTGGTGACTATTTTAGTTAAACATTAATAAACGAATTGAACTACTTCAATTATTATTTAATTATAGGTTAAACCCTATCAATTATTGTACAGTGTACAGTGTACAGTTGGTGCAGTCGGTCAAGAAAGAGAAGACGCAGTACAAAAATTTCTAAATGTAAGTAAGATCACGCTCAAAAGGTGGTTTTTACTCTTTGTATTTCCACAGAGAACACTTTACATAAGAGTATAATAACACAGAACACAAGTATATAAAATATCACTTTCACCTTACACATTTTTATCTCGGTTCAATAAGGTTTTCATATTTTTTATGTGATTTCAAAATTGTGTACAGCGTCTACTCTTTTAGAACAATGTTATAGTTCTCAAACACAAAACTAGAAGTAAACATTTAACCCATCAGTCGTGGCAAAACGAGACACAATAGCCTTTTCATTGTTATCGCGGCCGGATGTGGCCGCTTGGGGCTTCATGAATTAGTAGTTCACAATAGACAATAACATTGTTTAAAGGTCATTTACACACCTTGAGGCTTGAGTAGAGATGCGAGGCACGTCTACGAGACAAAACTACACTAGTGCGATAAATGTTCCACTTATTTCAGGTTTATGCCGGAAACTGTTATCTAACTTCCGGTTACACGCTTCCGCTTCAAATTTTAAAGTAGGGATTGAAGAGAATAGAAGTTAGGACAGTAAAAATGACAAAACAGTATAGAACGGAAATGAAATGCAATATGTATTATTAGACTACATGGCTCCCGCAACTCCGTTGCGCAGCTATTTTATTATCTCACGAGAACCGTGCATTTTTACAGGATAAAAATTATCCTATGTCCTTACCCGGGTCTCAAACTATCTCCATACCAATTTTCATCGAAATCGATACACAGCGGTTGAACCGTGAAGAGATAACTACAGACAGACAGACACACGAACGAATTTATAATATTATTAGTCTTAAAACGTTAAACCAAGATAAGTAATGCATGGCTCAGAAGAAACTAAAAATAGCAAACAGTTCACACTTGCCCTTGGTAGTAGATAAAATGATATTATGTTCCCAGTTTCTTTCCTCGTAACATAGAACTGACTGCCAACATAATTAGTACAGCAATAAGTAACATATTTTGTTGGTATAATCTACCCAGTAAATGAATAGATATAAATAACTACGGATAAGCGATTTCAGCGCTTGACAGCTTGAGGCGTTTAGCGAAGATATTTATCGCAGCGTTTACCGCTTATTGTGTTATTTTGTCAATTTTCTCCCTTTGTTGAGTTGCTTTTGTTTCGGTTTTATTGTTTTAATAATCCTTTAAGCGGTCGTTTTCTTATTCAGGACTTCTGATTGATGAAAGATACCTGCGCAGTAGGGAATGCAATCCCGCAAGAGAATTTCAATCCCGGTATTTGCGGGATTGAACCATCACAATCCCGCTGGACGGTATTTGCGGGATCCCGCTGGGTGGACATAAACTTTTAAAATAAATCGTTACAATGACTTTACTTGATAGACCCCGTTTTATTTTTAGAATCTCAAATAAAACAAACTTTGTCGGACACTTTTTTCAAGGGGTTATTAACACCCCCATACTTCAGGCTTTATAAAAAATGAAAGAATTAACAAAAAATGAAAACCGACTTCCAAGGTAAAAACAATAGTAATATGAACTAAAAAGTATTAAATAACTCTCTCTTTAATAGTGCCTTTTTCAGAATTCGTCTAAATCTCAACTATTTCTGTACATACTATAGTCTTCATTATTTTGAAGTCGGTACCAGCTAGTTTAATCATGAGTTCAGTAATGTCAGAATTTCTGAAACTTTTGGGACTGGTACCGACTTCAAAGTAATGAAGACTGTAGTATGTACAGAAATAGTTGAGATTCAGACGAATTCTGAAAAAGGCACTATTAAAGAGAGAGTTATTTAATACTTTTTAGTTCATATTACTATTGTTTTTACCTTGGAAGTCGGTTTTCATTTTTTTGTTAAAAATAATAATTTCACTCTTTTTAGTGTTGTCTACAAAATAAGGCTTTATGCGTAAATAACCAATACGAATGTTAACTATTCACATTATGTTACTGTAAGCGAAATTGTGGTAAATGAATGCAGTTATCTAAGCGATGCTGCAATTTCTAAACTTTTATCTTTAAAGGTTCAGGAGTTCTGTTCAGTGCCTTTGGACCAAGAGACACCTTTGTATGAAATTTCTCTTATTCGTAATGTATGGTTAAATTACTAGAAACAACATCTTAACCAGTATGAGCGTTTTGATAAATTTCAAGAATTTCCCTCGATTGCTCATAGATCCCATCATCACCTCACCACTTTCGTAATTGTTATACAAAATTAAGATTGTATCCTATACAACAACACGAAAATTTCGAAAATCGGTCCACAAACATTGAAATCATCGTCAAAAACATCTGCTTCGATGCAAAATATCACGAAAAGTACCAATAATTGGGTCATAGTGTGATGACCATGGTATAATTATGGTTGTGATGATGATGATTAATCAAATTGATGTGTTGGCTTATGCTTTCAGTTGTTTAAACAACGCCGAAATCCCCGAACCTGTACCTATAAGCATTCAAAAGTTCTGTTTGGTACCTTCGGATCCAGGGTATAACCTGGTGCGAAGTCTTACTTTTTGGTAGCATTTACCTCGAATGCTTCAGAAAAAATCAAAATCATTATGTGTTTCCATAGAAATTTCAAGGAGTCCCCTCGATTCCTCAAGGATCCCATCATCAGATCACCACTTTTGTGAACATGGTAACAAATTCGAGTTAAACCCTATACAACACAAAAAGAATTTTGAAAATCGGACCACAAACGCCTGAGTAATCGTGGAACATACAAAAAAAAAGATACATACAGCCGAACACATTACCTCCTCCTTTTTGGAAGTCGGTCAAAAACTAATATTTTTTTTGGAAATGGCTTCTTAATAATAATAATTAAAGGTAACTAAAAAAACTCGCTTATTTATTTTCATCTTTTATCAATTTTTTTTCGAAATATGTATAGGTAAAAATCGTGCCCAAAGATTCCGAAACGGTTCCTGATATTCGACAAAAGGTAGTCAGCAGCTGGAAAAGCTCGCTCAGCATTCACGCTGGTTGGTTCAATTGTCATTTAAAGTGAATTATAGGTGAATTGAAGGTAAATTGTTTAGCGGGCTGTCTGTAGCCAGTTCACGCACCCCCGCGCGCAAAGTTACACGTAATTAATCACATTTCTTTGTAATCCCGCCAGTCCCGCGGGATCCCGCAAAATTTTCGACCGGGATTAGTCCCGCAAAATGCATGCGGGATCCCGGTATTTCGGGATCCCGGTATCCCGGTATTGCATTCCCTACTGCGGAGTGATTCACTCCAGTTTGACTGGTAAGAAATTTACTGCGTTTCTATTGGTCAATATTTAGCGCGGCGTGCGTTTATTGGCTCTCGCGTATTGAAGTTTTGTTTGAATCGAATGAGGCCCCTTTCGATATTTCATTTGCCTTTGGCGGCAGATACTCAAAGCGCCGCCGCGCCGGGTGGACTCGTGTTTTCAAAAACTGTCAATACTGAATTTTCCGACACTTCCTTACCTTGTGCTATGTAGCCCTGGGGTCTTTCGTGTCAAATAGCTGTCATATGTCACGCACTTTAAAAACCCTCATTATGACGCATTGAGAATTAGGCGCATAATATTTTGATTAAGTATTAATTAAATGCTCTAAATACTCTTTATTGCACACAAATTGATAAACTATGATACTAAATATGTAGTTCGAATAACTTTACAAAACAAAAATATGTACATCAAATACGAAATTAATAATAATTGTTAAATATTTCAACGAAAAAAACATCATGTTTTTTTAACTAATATACAAGAACGTTTTAACAATCGATACGTTAAAAGTGAGTGAGTTGGCTCGTAAGTGGCAATAAATTTGGCAAGTTAATGGCGGGAGTCGGGAGTCGGAGCTCTGAAGTGACAAACGAGATTTGTACAGCGCAATCAATGAGACTTAGTTCCCTCTCATTGAGGATAGGCCCACTTGCGCCAAGTCGCTAATAGTTTCTCAAAATAGTACGTCTCTTTTCAGAAATACGAAGAGTGATAAGGATGAGTTTCTCATTTCTGTTGTTTTTGGCAGGATTACTGACTAGCGCTTTTGATAGCTAAAGCCCACTTTCGCCAAGCCGCTAATAGTTTCTCAAAATAGTACGTCTCTTTCAGAAATACGAAGAGTGAGGGAGATATGTAATAAGTTATTACATCTAATTAAGTTTCTGAGGTTTTAACAGGAGTTTATCTGGTCACTAGCGCTTATGATTGCCTAACACCAAAACATTGAACGATAAACTACGCTGTTGAATTACATAAACGACGAATAAAAAACCTTAAACTGGGCATAAATCCGTTGCAACTCGAGAGGATGCAATAATAATAACCAGAATTATACAATTTACTGTTAGGTACGGACTACGGAATTCAAAAACCATTACTCCTTTTCTAGTAAAACGATGTGAATGTTACACGCAGAATCTGACAGTGACACATTGTTTTGTTCTGATACGTTTTTAAAGTCCCTTGGCAAAGAAACAACTAGATGTGTGATGATATGAGAATATGAGAAAACATTTAAATGGCGTCGATTATTTGATCGTAAGGGAGTAAACTATTAATAAAACAGACAATCTACGTCTATGGATCTTTTATTTGTAAGAGGGTGTAAGAGATAATCTTACAAAAGTGAGCCAACAAACGAGCCAACTTGGGGCGACACCTCATCATTTCCAAGACTCGGAACTCCCGTCAGGACTTTGAATAAAACGTGTCCAAGCTACGGTAACTTCTCAACTTAACGCAACATTAATTGACAAAACTTGAGCTCGGCATACATTTTTAAACATCACTTTACTTTTTACTACATATTTCACAGTTTTAAGCTTAATTTTTGGAGACTTCATTGTGTATTTTTCACATATTATTATAATAAAGTAAAAGTTCGTTGTTGAATTTCATTTTAAATATAAATTAGTTGAATAATTTCGACGTTTGTTTACTTGTAGATCAAAATTAATAGAAACAGATAAGGGCATCGAGCAAATTAAGATAACTTTACGCAAGGAGGTAATTCAATGCGATGCATCTTTAAATGAGCCAGTTGAATAGATTCTTACGCAAATATCGCAGAGGGCGCAACTAGCACATACAGTAAACAATCCGACCACAATCCGACATACTGCACATAATATGCAGAATATTGACAAACTTATTTGCTGTCTATGCTGGTGCTGGCCTCTAGCATGAAAAAAGTGCAGTAATATTGACAGACTTGCTGCCAATGAACAGCTTAAAAACATAGAATTATAACCTTTAGAAAGGGCATTCCATACAATCGTCAGCGCCAAAATGTGTCACCATCGAAATGAGTGAGCTCACTCATCTGAGAGCAGTGTGCCATAGGACGCGGTGACAGTCGGACTTGTTTAATTTTATTGATTACATAAAATATGTATTGAAAGCGTAAAATGAGTAACAGAGAAAGTATTATATTATATGCTATTACTGTGACGAAAAGGACGACAATATTTTCTCGATACACATTTTGCATGCAAAAACATTGCTACAGTTTTAATGGCGTACCCGTATGCCATATCCAAGTATTGACATCGTTGCTTATTAAAAATGCATCACATCGCCTTTTCACTATTCAATGTAAACTAATCCTTAAGGTCTCAATTCTGATAAAAAAAAAACCATTTTATAGCTGTAAATAGTTATGTTTAGTGCAGCATACGGGGCTCGTGACATTTTGATACAAAGAAAGAAAGTTTTTAGTCACTTCTTTCTATTATTTCTAATTATTTGTATTGTACTCGTATGTTCGTAACACGACTACAACATGCAATATTATCTAACAGCTAACAATTATCCCAGCTCAAACTTACACAAAGCTAATGTTAGCACGAACTAATCCTTTCCCACAGTTGTTTTGAAACAATTGCATTGTTTATCTAAAAATAAAATGCACTGAAAATGTTCAATGTTTCAGCGCAGCGTCGACTTTTAAAATTCAACCTTTTTGTTACGGCTAAATTAAAATTTCTATTTTTGTTTTTAATACAGGCCAGGATTAATTCGGTAGTTTGCTCGTTTTAAAATAAAATGAGTTTATTATTTTCCATCTATCGATTATTATCACTGAAAAAAGATAATATTCAGGTGACCACCAAAACAAATCAAAATTATATTTAACTCTTATTGACTGAATAAATTACACATACTTTTCTTTGACGTCAATCATTGGGCACCTGATGCAAAAACTCAACATTTATAATACGACTTCCGTCCGCATAATGACCACAGTATTAAAGCAGTAGAATAACTTAGACGTCTCCTTGAAAATTAATTTGCTCAACATTGAGACAAGGTTTAATACGCGCGTATCTACTACTTGAAAGGCGAGACCACACGTCTAGACGTAGTTCTAATCTCATACTATTTAGAAGAATATTTGGCACTAACGTTTCGGTGTATATTATGTACTCTGTACTTACAACTCGACAAGGCTTTAAATGAACGTGGCGAAAAAGGAACTAACGCTGCCATCATACAAAAACGTCATTTTTGACAGTTTTTGACAGTTCTCCTTTACGAGGAGCGCCACCGCCCACGTTCATTTAAAGCAGTCTTTCCCAAAGTGGGCGAAAACGCTCCCTTGTGGGCGCTGTAGGTCTAAAGAGGGGCGGCGTGGGACCCAGAAAAAATGGAGGCGTTGTGTAAAGGCTTGGGGGGTGATTTATTTCATCTGGATCTATTTTAAATTAAAACAATGGGGGCGCCAAACCTTTTTTTTTTTCTCAAAGTGGGCAGTAGACGAAATAAGTTTGGGAACCCCTGATTTAAAGCTTTGTCGCACTGTAGTGTAGTTACACCTAGTGCATAATATAACAGACTAGCGACCCGCCCCGGCGTCGCACGGGTATAAAATATATATAGCCACCGAAAAAATGATTAAAATCGATAGCCTATGATCCTTCACGTGGTCTACTTCTTATCTGTGCCAAATAACTTAAAAATTGCTCCAGTAGTTCGCGAGATTAAGCCCTTTCAAATAATTTCCCCGGTTTTTTCCCATATTCTCCTATTAGTCTTAGCATGATAAAATATAGCCTTCCTTAATAAATGGGCTATCTAACACTGAAAGAATTCTTCAAATCGGACCAGTAGTTCCTGAAATTAGCGCGTTCAAGTTAGCCCTTTCAAATAATTTTCCCCGTTTTTTCCTCATTTTCCTCTATTTCTTCGCTCCTATTAGTCTTAGCGTGATAAAATATAGCCTATAGCCGTCCTCGATAAATGGGCTATCTAACACTGAAAGAATCATCAAAATCCGTTGCGTAGTTTTAAAGATTAAAGGGAACAAAGGGACATGAGGGAAAAAAAGCGACTTTGTTTTATAATATGTATAGATTACGAAATAGTTACTACGTAAATTATGTTCCTACAGGTTATCTCTACACGCTAGAAAGTGTACAGTGTGCAAGTGTACACGCTAAAGTGTTCGTGCGGCCTATTCCAGCGCGAGCGGTCTGAATAAAGATGTTCTACAATCTACTGTATTTATATTGTGTAATGAGCTAATGACGATGCGTCCCTTAATTTATTACTAGCTCTATACCACACATGACTTATTAATTATGCCTTTATTAGGGACTTCATAATTAGCTCAAGTTTTTTACAGGTCATAAAATACTTTTTGCACTTATAATAATTCTTTAACTAAACTTTCACGCAGACGCGTTCAAGGAGTTATCTGGGCCAAGATAAAAATCTGGCAATTTTATGTTTTAGATGTTTTTGTTTACTTTTACCACTACATATTTTGTGATACTTTTATGTTAGTCACAGAGTCCGTTCATTTAGTCTTTTCTTCTCAGACTTTACGGAGTTAATCTATACCATAGTCCATAATAATATTATATTGTACCGTAATATATTATATCTTAGGTCCAAATTTTGACAGCCAACCAATCACAGAGCCTGAACCGTGTCTTGAGACCGAGATGCATCTTGAGTACTGACCAAAAATACGGGGCTTAGAGAGCGGAGAAGATCATAGGCTACATTTCACCACATTTTCATTCATACTGTCCAAAACCAAACCACGGGTTGGAAAAGCTTTGTTCATCAGTACAACTATCAAATATTCATAAAATCAATTCCACGAAACGTTGGTACACAAACAGTGTGGTATTTAAATTGACACTCAATAATAAATACTTGGAAACATGGAAGTAAAACTTGTTAAGTAAATTGTTTCATTGCTATCCATACATCCATACAGTTTATAATAATATTATATATGCGAAATTGTGTTTGTCTGTCTGTCAGTATGTCAGTCCGTCCGACCGTCCGTCTGTCTGTCCGCTGAACGGCCAGACCGCTGAACTGATTTTGTTGAAATTTGGCATGGAGATACTTTGAGTCCCGTGAATGGACATAGGATACTTTTTATCCCGGAAAAATGTACAGTTTCCGCGATATAAACAAATTTTGGCGAAACGGAGTTGCGGGCGTCATCTAGTTTGTTATAAATATTTATTTTAAATCATTAAACAAAACTTGGTAAAATCAAAAATGAGTTATTTGAGGAGCGCAAAAGGGTTTAATCGACCCTCGACAGGGGTAGGTTTGGACCCTATTATGTTACGTATTGACGCTTAGGGTCGTGTGAATAATCTACAATGAAGCGTATTATTTTGTATGGAATAATATTTTAATAATATTATGTTACTACAAATTACATTACATTTTTTTATATTTCAGATAACCAAAAAACAAAGTAAAGAGCAAACGTACAACAGGGTGTCAGAAAGAATAATTTTGTTACGACGATGTTATGACGATATAAGTTTATATGAGAAAGTCGGACTCCCGCGGGGATCCTAAACAAACGCCAGCGTAATTTGCCTCTAACACAACCTTTATGTCCTGTACATAAGGATCATTTTTGTATACATCCTATGTAAAGTTACGGTCGGAGTATACTGTATACATCAATCACTCTCTATTAATTCCCTTACATCAAATATTATGGCGGTATTCAATCCGAGATAATGCATTAGGGAATTTTGTCTGTTGATTCTTTTGTTTATGATCGCAAAAAAGTTAATGACAACTAATAGCTTTGTCCACACTGTGCCTTTTTCTGTTCGTTAAGGGCATGCGTTATAGCGCAGTCCACAGCGAACGTGAGGCATGCCCGCGACGCATGCCCTCTGACCGTATCCAAAAAACAAAAATGACAATGTTGGCGTTGCGTTCGTTGACGCGTTCAATTATTGAATGCGCCAAAACGAAAGTTGAATGAAAGAAGATGACGAAAATTGAAGACGAAAGCGCATAGTGTGGACATAGCTAGTGTTCGGCTTCGGAGGTTTTTTGGCGGGAAGACTCCGAATAGAAATTCAGCAGCTTTTAATTGGTTAACGGGGGGCGTTTAACCAATTACAGAGGTAGTAAAAAATATATTTAAAACTTGTGTCAAATCAGAAACTCTGCATATTAAGTGGATTAAATGAGGCAATATTTTTTTATTAATAAAAAATATTGCATCATTTAATCCACTTACTAATGGATTAAAATACGCATAATATAATATAATTATTATATCTTGTGATTGAAAACTTTTTTGGTCGGATTTTTAAAAAGTTTTGTACACTGCGACATAATATTAAGATTTATGTTACCAGTTACCTTATATTATTTTTTTGATCTAAGGATTAAGTAACTCAAAAACACAAAATATTTTCTTCCTATTATATTTAAAAACTGGGTGAAAGTTACGAGATGACTATGTTTTTATTCTATATTCAATACTTTATAGTATTATAATATGTATTTAACTATAAAGCTGAAGAGTTTGTTTATTTGAACATTGAACGCGCTAATCTCAGGAACTATGTTAGTATTTTATAAGTGTCAATTGCCAGTAAACGTTTTAAGACGACGCCTTGATAATTTGGCTGTAGCGATGCCGATTTTTCTCAGCAATGACTAAAGCTAAGAAATTGAAGTTCATTGTCAGTATTCATTATGTCTTTGTCTTTGAATTGCCCATAGCATAACACGATTGGACAACTTTTATAGCACAGAATAATCAATCGAAAAGACCTCTGTAAAAAAAGGGATTCCTATTTTTCCAACGGAGGAGAGTGATTTAAGGTTCCAAAATTTGTACATAAATTGGTTCAAGCATGCACTTTAATTTGTGCATAGCTTATATGAAATGTATTTATGGTTTTTAAATTAAGCGACAAAAACCATTTTGTCGCTCACGCCCTTTCCATTTTTTGCCGTTCCATTGCTTGTTTTCTATGAGAGGCCGGGCCGGCCTCTCATAGAAAACAAGCAATCTAAAACATATCCAACACGGTTTCTTACTTTAACGCTGCGTCACCTTAATATCTTATTCGGACACGAAACATGGACAAAAAGTCCTATCAAATTGTAAAACTGGTCCCAAAGCGCGTCTTAATAGCTTCATTAAATCAGAATGAAGATAATATAGCCGGGGTTAATCGCTAATAGTCGAGTCATCGAGAAGATCAGCAACGTAATCGATTTTATGAGTGCCTGTCTAAGGCCAACTTGCATAGTAGGTTTTACTTAAACCTACTTCATGCGTCTCTTTCATAAATACGAAGAAGGAGAGAGAACAAGATATTAAACCAAGGGTTAGCAGATCTGCGCAAGTTGGCTTACGGTACAGTAGGTTACTCGAAAGTAAGTCGTCCATTCATGGTCCCTTTTGAGTAGGTAACAAGAAAATAGTGGGTGTACATATTGGTATCTATTACCATTAAAAAACAACCTAAAGACCTACAAAATATTATGAAATTACTTAAATAGGTATAACATATTTTACATCATTTATATCGCTTAACTACAGATATGAACCAAAAAAAATTCGCCGTGTTTAAATACAAAAGCGTCAAGTTTTTAATCTTCACTGAATACTTGTCCATTTTAAAGAAACAAATACAATTGCGATACCGAGTCAGATAATGTCCGAAACGAAACTTTGAGCAAGGATTATGCTGTATAAGCTTAAAGGTCAAACGTGTTTAAGGCCCTATAGACCCGAAAATTAGCAGGTCGATGTCTGTCAGTACGAATATCGACGTAAAGGACATTAAAATAACATTCATATCAGCGCGTCTTGTACAGTGGCGGTTACGACGCTCGCCGCGTACTTGATAGGGCGAAATAGGAGAAAAAAACCCTTTTTCTTTGATAATTAAACCAAAATGCAAAATGTAACCACAAATTATTCTTCTTTAAGTTATGAGCTTTTCGTAGATATGATTTTTGAAAGTAAAACTATCATAAGCTTCATGAAAAATAAGAAAAATATCACAAAATATTCGAATTTAGCCTCCTCTTCGGAGTTATTTTTGATCGAGTGAAGTTTTCAATATTATGTTTCGAACCACAAATTGTCAAAGAACATTAAGTAAACAACAATGTGTATTTTTTTTTTGGCTTTTAAAAGTCACTATTTGTTTGTTTATTATTGATTCAAAGTCATGTAAAATTGGGTCTATAGGGCCTTAAGGGATAATATCGGCCCGATATTTTATTATTCAAGGAATGAATAAGTATTCTCGCGTTTATAACTTAATCCCTAAATGTTTTGTGGAATTTTCATGATCATCTAAATGTTTGCGATTTTGTTTTTACTAAGACATTTTTGTAGAAAATCTTTAATGCTTACTACATTACCAGTTGACGATCGCGACTTTGCTTTCTCCCGGTACACAGCAAATTTTGGGATCGGGATAAAAATTTTCGTGCTCCTTCCTCCCTTCCCCTTCCCCTACCGTTTCCGTAGATACCGTTTCTGGAGATTCCGTAATATTCCGAATAATAAGAGCCTTATAAACTCTTATTTTGGTAGCTACAATTCAAAGTTATAATAAAAATACAGCAATAATCTTCAGTACCTATATCAACATTCCTTTCCCCGTTTTAAAATTTCTATTTTTGTTTATTACACTCATTATATTATAAGCTTCCAAAGTAATACCAATTTACTAAAATTGAAGCACAATTTCAGCATCTCCCTAGTATTTACAAAATTACGTTTATTTGAAACACACGACAATAGATAGACCATTTCATTAACTACAATACCTACAATCTACCGTAGATTTTTATTTACGTCGATACTTTGTTTATAACAATAGGCTTGATGACAATTTTTTTTTTCTTATTGGTAATTGAAAGACCCTTAAAAAATAGAAACATCGCTGAAAGAATGACTCTCATAGCTTAAAAATTCACCAAGATATGAACAATTCAAATATCTCATAAAATAGACCTGCCCAAAACGCTCCATACAAAGTGCTACGAAAGACTGACGTCAGTCTTTCGTAGTTTGTACGGATCGGGAGAGAACTTTGTTCGATAGGTATATTAAATATTGCGTTTATGAAAGTGGTTTCATAACAAGAGTTGCTTTTAATTGCATAAGTTATCGAATGGTATACAAATATTAAGAAATTTAATTGAAAAACAAATCGACTTGATTATCCAACTTTGAAGGCGCCTAACAAAAAAAATACAAATGCTATCGAGCTGAAATTTTGGTAACGCTTATTTTTTACCGTGCTTTCTTTATTTTATTAACAAAATTCGCTAATCTTTGACCTTGTCATCATCCCTATTCCAATTCTAATAATAAAACAACCTAACTATATTAAATCTAGATGGAAAACATCAAGTTACACAGCTAGATATCTGCGAAGTCTCGCGTGTGAGCTACGCTAATGGAATGTCTGATGAATCTAATGACACTCAGCTCATTTAATTCATTCAATTGATGTACTTTTCTTGATAATTAGCGATAACAACTGATAGTTACACAGAATAAATGATTTAGCATAGCTACCGAGAGAAATTACTGACAGATTTTAGGGACAGAATGACAGATTTTGTCACTATTCTTTCGTAAAAAGAAACCCTTTTTCAGTTCTAGCGTTGCTTCCGAGGGAAATTACAGATTTTAGGGACAGAAAGACAGATTAACTAGGATTAACTCTATCAGTATGTCACTTTTCTTTCGTAGAAAGAAAACTTTTCTACATCAGTTTACGAAATAGGGTTATTCATAATCTACGCCAAGTGTCCGTTCATTAACCGACTTCCAAAAAACGAGGAGGTTATACGTTCGGCTGTGGATATATATTTTTTTTTATGTATGTTCAACGATTACTCCGCCGTTTGTGAACCGATTTTCAAAATTTTTGTTTTGTTGTATTAGGTTTCACTCCAATTTGGTACCATGTTCACAAAAGTGGTGACCTGATGATAGGATCCATGAGTAATCGAGGGAACTCCTCAAAATTCAAATGGAAACATATGTTTTTTTTGGTTTCATATGAAGTATTCCAGGCATATGTTACCAAAAAGTAAGATTTTGCACCAGGATATACCATGGTTCGAAGGTGGTGAACAGAACTCCTTACTCCTTATAGATACATGTTTGGGGGTTTCGGCGTTGTTTTAAGAACTGAAAGCATATACTACTAAGCTAATTACATTAATCATCATCATCATTATCACCACCATTCCACCATACACCTTCACATTATGACCCTATTATAATTGGTAGGTATTTTTCATAGTATTTTTAGATCAAAACGGATCACGGATGTCTTTAAACATTGTTCTGTAGAAAGTTAAGCTATTTTGAAAATTATTTTATTATTTCGACCTGATGATAAGATCCATGAGTGATCGAGGGAACTCGTCAAAATTTATATGGATACATATGGTGATTTCGATTTTATGAGAAGTATCCTAAGCATATGCTACCAAAAAGCAAAATTTTTCACTAAGATATACCTTGGTTCCGAAGGTGCTAAGAGAACTCCGGATTCCTTATAGATACAAGTTTGAGGGTTTCGGCTTTGGTTTAAGAACTCAAAGCATATGCTACTATGCAAGTTACATTCATCATCATCATCACCACTACCACCAGTCACCACACCATGAATCATTAAATCATAACTCTTAATTTGTCGAATGATTTCAAAAATTGTATTTTTATATCAAAGTAAATGATTCAAACTTGGTGATCAGGTTACCAAGTTAGCAATTTGATCATGAGATCTATGAATTATGAGGTATGTCCGTATGTGGGAAACTCCTTATTATTGGGACAAAATAAATAGTTATATTAACGTAGTTCTAAGTAGTTTAAGCATAATATTATATGAAAAATTATAGTGAGCTAATGACTTTCCAGGAGTGTTGTGATAGAAAGAAAGTCACTGAACAGAACTTTAGAGCCTTTAGAGATTGGCGCATGAACATTAATTTTATCATTGCTTGATTAACGCCAAGCTTATATTATACAGTGTTACGACTTACGAGTATATTCTTGGAGTTGCTTATGCAATTCTCTATTCCGAGAGGGCGCTAGATATATTAACTTTATGGTTCTCATATCATAAATGTGTATCCTGGCTCCAAATCCACTTAGTAGAACACACCAGTATTCACAGAAAACCTTATAAATTACTTAAATTACTAAAAAGAGTGAAATTATTATTTTTAACAAAAAATGAAAACCTCTACTATTTCTGTACACAATCTTCATAATTTTGAAGTCGGTACCAGTCTTTAAAATTAAAAATATTTTGTCTAAGAACTCACCATTCTTAGCTGGTATCGACTTCAAAATAATGAAGATTGTGTACAGAAATAGTAGAGGTTTAGGAGTATTCTGCATAAGGCACTATTAAGAGTAAGAATTATTTCATACTTTTTTGTTCATTATAATAATTATTATTGTTTTTACTCTGGAAGTCGGTTTTCATTTTTTGTTAAAAATAATAATTTTGTAAACAATCATAAAACAAACTTTCCACAATAAACTGCGGCGTTAGTGGTGTTACTTTACAGAATATAACGTTAACATAAATATTACTTTCAACGGTATACAACTTTCGTAGTGCATTGTTATTGGTTTTCGTCGCCACTTGTAAAAGGATTTCGATGGGAACGTAAGCGTTGAGAAATTGTTTACTTACAGTTAAGTTTGTTAACGAACTGGTTGTTAAAATTAAGACAATGTGCATTTTAAGTGTTACAGAATACAGATTAGGTATATAGATTTTTAACAATGTTGGATTATTTGTAACATATAGTGTTTTGTCGCAAAGAACTTATTATAATACTAGACGTTCCGCGCGGCTTCGCCCGCGTAAATGAGATATTTCAGACAAATTAGTCCACAAAAAATACTTGATAAATGTCTGTGCCTAAGATCCTTCACGTGGTCTACTTCTTATCTGTGCCAAATAACAGAAAAATTGCTCCAGTAGTTCGTGAGATAATTCCCTTTCGATAGCCTTAGCTTTCTTCGATAAATGGGCTATCTAACACTGAAAGAATTTTTCAATTGTTTGTTTGTTTGAACGCGCTAATCTCAGGAACTACTGTTCCGATTTGAAAAATTATTTTAGTGTTAGATAGCCCAGTTATTGAGGAAGGCTATAGGCTTTATTTTATCACGCTAAGACTAATAGGAGCGAAGAAATAGAGGAGAATGTGGAAAAAACAGGGGAAATTATTTGATTTGTCATTTATCTCACGGACTACTGGAGCAATTTTTCTGTTATTTGGCACAGATAAGAAGTAGACCACGTAAAGGATCATAGGCTATTTTTTGGACTAATTTGTCTGTGAAATATCTAATTTACGTGGGCGAAGCCGCGCGGAACGTCTAGTTAATTAATATTATAGTCAATTTCAATTCAATAATTTAGCGAAGTTATGAATAAAAAATGTGGGATAATAAAAAACCACGTAATGCCGGCACTACATATAGGCGAACGCGTTGGCGAACGCGTTGGCCTACGCGTTGGCCTACGCGTTGGCCAACGCGTCGGCCCAATGTGTAGAACGGGCGACTCGCGCGTTGGCGGTAGGTATTTAGACGTTGGCCGACGCGTTTTGTCGGCACTACATATAGGCGAACGCGTTGGCCGACGCGTTGGCCAACGCGTAGGCCAACGCGTTCGCCTATATGTAGTGCCGACATAACAAGCGCCCTATCATCAAACGACGCAATAATATGTTAAATTCCAAGCATTTCTGATTTCTGACTGCGCTGAAATTACCGAATACAAGTTGCCGAAGTAGGTATTAGCTAAGTACTAATACTAACCTAACCTTTGACTTGTAATTTAAATGAACGTAAAAAACGTAAATAAAAGCCCCTGTACCATCTCATACATAATCGATTTACTTTCGATCAAAAACTGTCCGTGTAAGAACTAAAGAAGCGTGAAGTCGTAAAAGTTAATTACGAAAAAGATAATAAAATAGGCCGTAAAGCTTGTATTCCTTTATTGGGGCCCTCGGGAATACGGCCCCACGGCCCCACAGACCTCAGGAATTATGTGAGAAAAGCCCATCAAATGTACACAGCCTAATTTTGTCAAACGAATTTACGTTACTTTTTAAAATTAAACATTTATTTTGTATCTAAAACAGTATTTATTTTATTTTAAAAGATAGCAATATTTTGTTTTACGCCTTCAGTAGAGACTAGAGCTAAACAGAGTCATTAAATGATTTGAGTACATTTAACTTTAATTTTATAAAGTTTTCTGTCAAACTCTTCATTTAATTAAAGTTAAATAAAGTTAAATGATTATTAAAGTTAAGACATTATTTGTCGACAAAATAAGAAACACCACACTGCGCTCCCAAACAGGTATCAAGGATGTAGGAGCCTAGACGGCAAAACTAAAATGGGATTGGGCTGGCCACGTTAGCGGCATGCATCCCGACCGCTGGGCAAAGTTAACAACTGAACGGGTACCCGAAGACGGACGACGCAACCGTGGCCGGCCAAGAAAGAGATGGCGCGACGAGCTGAAGGCATACCAGCCGGGCTGGCCAACGGTGGCGCAGGAGCGAGAACAGTGGAAGATCCTGGGAGAGGCTTTTGCCCAGCAGTGGGACAGAATACGCTAATTAAAAAAATAAAATATTTAATGTCCCTGAGTGCAGCCGCTAACCAGTAATTATAATGTCATTTAGAAATTAATAGTTATTATCAATTATACTATGAATATTGAATATACATATTATAAAATACCTGACGTTAATGTCACAATAGATATAACTACCAGTACTTCGACTACTAAGAGACGGACGAGTATTAATATCTGTCATTTCTGTCGGGTTTCGCCAGGATAAGTAAAAGGCTGGCGCGCTGGCTGGTATAATTTATTTTTAAAAATAAGATTTTGAAATTGAATTCTGACAGTTTTCTTTTCATGTGCCAAAATATAAACAACAACTAAATTTGTAGGTAACGACCCTAGCGACGACTTTTGTCATAATACGTCAAACTTAAAAATTTTTACATCAGTTCTAAGTCGGCATACTCTATCATTCTGTTTACTCTGTTAATGTGTAATTAATATTTTAAGCGTATACCAAAAGGCAGGGTTACCAAAGAATCGAATAGTATAGAAGCGTCACTCCTGCCAAAGAGGATAACATACAATTTGTAACATAATCACTTCCGATAATGTTCTACGATAACAAACATTCGATACAATGTAATGTGAATTTTAACGTTTTAATGTATCGAGGGAAATAGACTTTGTGTAATCCATGCTAATATTATAAAAGCGAAAGTGTGTCTGTCTGTCGGTAACCTTATCACGCCCAAACCGCTAAGCCGATTTTACTGAAATTTGGTATGAGGATACTTTTTATCCCGGAAAAATGAACGATTCCAGCGCAATAAACGAATTTTAGCCAAACGGAGTTGCGGGCATCATCAGCTAGTAATAATTAAAATATTCCTTAGGGAGATCGCACACATCACACTTTTTGTGTGATCGAGTCTGCGGCTTACAATCTGATGGCACGCGCCATGCAGATTGTATGGAAGCCGCAGACTCGATCACACAAAAAGTGTGACGTCTGCGATCTCCCTTAGAAAATGAATGAACGACCGAAAAAGACGTCAACTGAACCGAATATTGCGACGTTATCTCAGCCAAGTCGTTATGCAAAGCTAAATACTAGCCTATGCAAAGACCGTGCATCTCCTGAAAATTTATGTTTACCGAGTACCCGGCCAGCTTAACCGGATTATCAAACGAATTTACCAGTCGCTATAACCGGGTTAAAACTAACCTGATAATATGACCTACTAGAAAATGCATAGAGTAATCTTGTGAAGCTAATGCACTGATTACTCTGTGCGTTTTCTAGAAAAAGAAAATTGTTCTGTGCTATATTATTCTCCTAGTTATAAACCTCTGGTAGTTGAAAGCTCGGTTCTCGATTGAAAAGTCGTGGGTTCTCGCCGGTTGCGGACTATCCGTTGTAGAGAAAAGAAACTTCATCCTTTTTTATTGCGCACACACTTTGGTAATATAAAATTATTTCTGCGTAGCTACTTTTTACTGAAACCGGCCAGCGAAACCAAAATCGGTAGGAGCTATGATTAATAAAATATTTTGTTCCAACTTCCAGGCTATAATTTAACGAAAAATATTTTTTTTTATTCAAGCTCATTATAAATTAGTAAGTAAGTGTCAAGATAATTGATAATTATAAACATCTCTCTCAGTGAGTCTCAGAGAGAACTGACCCATGAAATAGTATAAAAATTTAATAGTCCTAGTAGTACAGTTTAAGTATTACAATTTGAATTTGCAGTACTAGTATGAAAATTCAGCGACATTATAGCTCTAAGTTGATAGGAGCTCAAAATGGTTAATCCACTATTCAAAATAAACTTTCAATGGCTTTACAAAGTTCTAGTGAGAATATCAAATTCCTTTGTTCGACGAAAACAATAACTGCTAGATTCTAGAAATCCCTTTAGCACTGAACTGTGAAGGGTGGTGGGTGTTTAGACGAGTTGTATTCGATGATTTCGACAGCTAAGTTACTTCGGGCCAGGCCACAACAGTGCGTTGCCGCGTTGCATCGTAAAAATCAACGACGTCACAGAACGCATCGTGGAAATTTGCGACGCGACAGCGAGATTTCCGATGACATTTTTGCGTTGTGACAACGCATCGCATTTCTATGCGATGTTCTTTTTGCGATACGACGCCGCAACGCGGTGTTGTCAGGCCTGGCCCTTAGATATCAAAAATTTGCCAATTGCTATCCATACTTATTAATATGTTATATATTAAAAATGCGAGAGTGTGTCTGTTTGTCTGTTACCTCTTCACGCCCAAACCACTGAACCGATTTTTATGAAATTTTGTATCGAAATACTTTGAGTCCGGGGAAGGTATGATACTTCTCGGAAAAATGTACGGTTTTCGAGCGATGAACGAATTTTGGCGCAACGGAGTTGCGGGCGTCATCTAGTAAGTAGTAACTCATAATATAAGGCATTGAAAGCGCCATGAATCAACACGACGTTTTCTATTTCTCATTTAATTTTTATTTCGAATTTCTTTGTCGGAATCATAGAGTGCAGGTTGTCTAAGTACCCTCTAAGTTGTAACTTAGATTGAAAACCACTCCTCGAGTTACTAATCCGTGAAGCCAATATTTAATGCTTAGATTGGGACAAACTGGGACACTTAGCTTAGAATGGGATGAAGTGGGACACTTACACCCGTATTCACAAACAATACTTCCCTAAGTTAACTACCATTGCTATGCGAAGTAAGGGATTTCTCAGTGCGCTCCTTTTGACAAGCCTTTCAATTCATAAACAATACTCAAACGATACTTCGCTATGCGTACGCATAGCGAAGTATAGAGCTTTCTGATTGGGCCGTTTTTGTTGCGTAGTTCACTTCGTTGAAATGACACTTCATTTGGCATCTGTTATTCCATTGTTAATTTTTTTTCGAACCCTTTTAAACAATACTCCTGTACGGTGTACCTGACCACTGACCAGTGACCATCTGTGAAAGAAACAAATATTGTACGTGGGACCTAATACATATTTACTAAATAAGTAAAAATAATAGCTAAGATAATAATTATGTTGATCATTATCAATGGGCTGTACGCAATAAACAGTCGAATATAAAAATTAATTCTTCCAACTTATTAATAAATACCTTACCTGAAAACTACCAGAAGAATAAAATATTAAAGCCACAAGCAATTGGTAAATTAATGGCACTGGAAGACCTGTGCAGTTAATTTTTCCATGATACCATTGATATAATTATCAAATTCCTCTTCGCTGCTATAATCCATAACTTTTTGACGGGAGCTCGACACTATGCGTTGCGTAATATAGCTAGCTGGCTACTTTAACTGTGCGTTCCTTGGAAAGGACGCATAGTGATGAACGCCACTCAAGTATTGTCTATGAATAGGCTTTTGGGATACTATGTGTCCGCTCGTACTGTGACACCTCATAGTAATGTTTGTGAATACGGGTGTTAGAAAGGGACAAGCTTGTGGAACGGATCGATTATTATGTTTCGGGAATATAAGAGAACAGTTATCAGTTTTTAGCTTTTGCAGGCTTAGTATAACAGCATTAGAAACGGGAAAGAATCGACATACTGACAGATTTTAGTGACAAAATTGCCGATTACCTTTGTCAATGTGTCACTTAGTCTATTCTCCCGAAGAAAGAAACTGCTTTTATGGTAACCATGCTAAGCCTATTGGAACTCTTACCCCGCACTCAGAGACATATCTATATCTTCTTTACATATTATAAAACAAAGTCGCTTTTTTTCCCTCATGTGCCTTTGTTCCCTTTAATCTTTAAAACTACGCAATGGATTTTGATGATTTTTTCAGTGTTAGATAGCCCATTTATCGAGGAAGGTTAGGCTATATTTTATCACGCTAATACTAATAGGAGTGAAGAAATAAAGGAAAATGTGGGAAAACGGGGAAAATTATTTGAAAGGGTTAACTTAAATGCGCTAATCTCAGGAACTAGGTACTGGTCCGATTTGAAAAATTCTTTCAGTATCAGGTACCCCATTTATTGAGGAACTAAAGGCTATATTTTATCACGCTAAGACTAGGTAATAGGAGAATGTGGAAAAACGGGGGAAATTATTTGAATGGGCTTATCTCGCAAACTAGTGGAGCAATTTTTATGTTATTTGGCACAGATAAGAAGTAGACCACGTGAAGGATCATAGGCTATCGATTTTAATCATTCTTTCAGTGGCTATATATTTTATACCCGTGCGACGCCGGGGCGGGTCGCTAGTTAATAATAATTAATTAATGATGTAAACTTCAATTCTAATGAAGAGTTTGACAAATTATGGGGCTAACGTCAAAATCGTCATATATTTTAATTACATTTATTAATATTCATTTCTGAGTGCACTGGTCTAATTTCCGAGGTTTTAAAGGAGTTTATTCTATTTATTAGCGATTTTTGATTGGATAACGTCAAAACATTTAGATTTTAGATAACCAATAAACAACGCTGTTGAACAGATAAACTGCTATCTATAATTTATAAATAAAACTAGCGACCCGCCCCGGCGTCGCACGGGTATAAAATATCTAGCCACTGAAAAAATTATGCCTATAGCCTTCCTTAATAAATGGGCTATCTAATACTGAAAGAATTTTTCAAATCGGACCAGTAGTTCCTGAGATTAGCGCATTCAAGTTAGCCCTTTCAAATAATTTTCCCCGTTTTTTCCACATTTTCCTCTATTTCTTCGCTCCTATTAGTCTAAGCGTGATAAAATATAGCCTATAATCTTCCTCCATAAATGGGCTATCTAACACTGAAAGAATCATCAAAATCCGTTGCGTAGTTTTAAAGATTAACCCATCAAGCTCAGTACGAGCACCGGTGATCGTGACAACAATAGAATACAATAGCATTTCCAAGCATCCCCGATCGAAGGATTAAAGGGAACAAAGGGACATGAGGGAAAAAAAAGCGACTTTGTTTTATAATAAGTATAGATAAATAAATAAATAAATAAATAAATAAATAGGAACCTCATAGAGAATAGATAAAGTAATATTATATATTTACCTATACTTTAACATCAATAAAACCTTTCTGTCGGCCATAAAAACGAATCTACAAGTAAATATAGTAAGATCATAAAGCCTATTTATTTATTTATTTATCTATTCAGACTCATTCTGCCTTTAACTTCTCCCATGTCGCGGTCGTTGGCAGTAAGGCGATAATATGAAAGGTAACATGAATCTGAACGGAATTTATTTAAATCTCGCTTACCGAAAACTGGTTTGTATAGTAGCACCACAAGATAAATAAAAGAAAGTAGACCATCATATTCATATTTCATACTAGACCATCGCAAAATAGCGCACATGACAGTAGTCAGTATGCACAGATTAGCGTGATTTTAGCTAACTTGAAGACTTTGCAAAATAACATTTGGCACGCGTAAAAGTCATATTTGTGTCAAGTGCATTTGATTTATATAGGGCCAAGTAGAGTTACTTTACTGTTTGGTGTTTATATTGTGGTAGTACTTAAAGGTCGGGCTCTGGCCTCCGTGCTTTAACAAGGCCAATGATTTCATTAACTAAAATATTACAATTTTGACTCTCAGATGAATATTTAATATTTATAATACAAGAAGTTCGTGTAGAATTTATATCGCGCGGGAAAAGTTACATTATATTTTTCGAGAGAAATGAACCGGGAAGAAAGATACGTTTGTTTTGTCCTTTTCCGGGACTCGAAGGAGGTACATCTACGAAGCAAATTTCATTTAAGGCCGCCCCCCGAGCAAACGACCTTGACCATACATTTGCCGCGTTGCCGAGATCGCACCAAAACCCTATTTTTTTACTTTAAGGCTGCTCTCTCGAAAAAAGCGTGCAGATGAAACCACTTTTCATCGGCATTAACAGAGAAATTATATCTGAAAAAAATAATTAGTAATCTACATGATATGATACGTAATTTGGTTTTGCCATATTTTTTCTATCGGTATCACATAATAAAGAAATAAAAAACCAAATCACCTCCAAATCGTTGAATGAAACCACTTTACTCCTTCATTATTTATCAAAAGAATATATAAAAAATATCTACTGCTTTGCAATACATAAGTTAATAATTTGGTTTGGTTACTTATTTGAAATATGTATTATATTAAGCCTTAAAAAGGTTTTTTCTCCTATTTCGCCCTATCATGGACGCGGCGAGCGTCGTAACCGCCACCGTACAAGGCGCGCTGTTATGAATGTTATTAACCGACTTCCAAAAAACGAGGAGGTTCGGCTGTGGATATTTTTTTTTTGTATGTTCAACGATTACTCCGCCGTTTGTGAACCGATTTTCGAAATTTTTGTTTGTTGTATTAGGTTTCACTCCAATTTGGTACCATGTTCACAAAAGTGATGACTTGATGATGGGATCCATGAGTAATCGAGGGAACTCCTCGAAATTTATATGGAAACATATGGTGATTTTGGTTTTATGAGAAGCATTCTAAGTATATGCTACCAAAACGCAACATTTTGCACCAAGGTATACTATGGTTCCGAAGATACTAAGAGAACTCCGGATTCCTTATAGATACAAGTTTGGGGGTTTAGGCGCTGTTTTAAGAACTGAAAGCATATGCTACTATACAAATTACATTCATCATCATCATCATCATTACCACGTCAGGGTTACCAATGTCACCAAAATTGAACATAACAAAATATTCAACCTTATCTCCAGAGCGTAAGGCACACATTTGACATTACTTCTGAGAAGTAAGTTGCTTCGATAATACAAGTAACATGCTAGTGCACTGTCACACTTACCAATCGCGGCCACGGGCGGCCGTAGACTTCTCAAGCGACACTATGTATTACAATAATAAAGATAAAGTTTAAAATCATATGACACTGAAAGCCTCGCCACTGCTAAAATTCCGGTTTGGCGCGGCCCTAACACGTGTCCACTTCGATTTTTTTTAATGTATTGTTTAAAATTATCTGCAGCTGATATTATATTTTGTAAGTGTGACTGTTAACAAATTGTAATAAGATACGTAGAATAATATACAGGTGTAGGGCCGATTCACACCGGAATGGCGGAGGCGAGGCGAGCAGTTTCAGTGTCATATGATTTTAAACGTTATCTACATTGTTGTAATACGAGTACATAGTATCGCTTGAGAAATCTACGGCCGCCCGTGGCCGCTCGTGGCATCTTGCGGCCGCCGCCCGGCGGCGTCGATTTCTCAAGCGATACTATGTATTACAATAATGAAGATAAAGTTTAAAATCATATGACACTGAAACTGCTCGCCTCGCCTCTGCCATTCCGGTGTGAATCGGCCCTAATCTACGTATAGTACGCGATGATTTTACTAGGTAACTAAAACTGAGTGAAATTATTATTTTTAACAAAAAATTAAAACCGACTTCCAAGGTAAAAACAATAATAACATCCTTATAATATGACCTATAAAGTATTAAATAATTTTTCCTATCTCATGGTGCCTTTTTCCGAATTCGGCTAAAACTCAACTATTTCTGTAGGTACTCAATCTTCATAATTTTGAAGTCGGTGCCAGTTACAAATGTTTCAAATATTCTGGCATCTGGATTCAGCTATATCTGGTACCGACTTCAAAATGATGAAGATTGAGTACAGAAATAGTTGAGTTTTAGCCGAATTCGGAAAAAGGCACCATGAGATAGGAAAAATTATTTAATACTTTTTAGTTCATATTATAAGGATGTATTGTTTTTACCTTGGAAGTCGGCTTTAATTTTTTGTTAAAAATAATAATTTTAATGTCATTTACGTCGATATTCGCACTGACAGACAATCGACCTGCTAATTTAGGAAGAGAGGGCCCTTAAATCTTAGTTCAAAATTGTCCTAAAAAAAATTAAAACGGGGAATATGTAGTTTATAATATTGTCGATCTATTGGCGTGTGTTTCAAATAAAAGTGATTTGTAAGTACTAAGGAGATGCTGAATGTAAGCTTGAATTTTAATAAATTGGAAGGCTGATATCATGAGTATAATAAACAAAACTAGAAAATTTAAAACGGGGAAAGGAATGTTGATATACTGAAGATTATTGCTGTGTTTTTATTGTGGGAATAAGCGTGGTGGCCACAAAGGAAGATCTTCCGACCGAGCGAGGTGGTATGCTCGGTCAGGCCGAAGCCCACGTGATACATTTCAGCTGTCGTATATATACCGCCGCGCTCAGAAAACTTCGATAGCGCGATGCAGGAATGTTAGGCGAATTGTGGGTACCGCCACATCGCTCCCCCCCCCCCGAAGACCGGAGGTCGAATCTTGAAGCCTTGTCGCTTGAGTCGCCAGTGCCAGTGAGAGTCCCAGTGAGTCGGAACTGTAAGCTGCTGCACGGGATCCAGTGAGTCGGATAAGCTGCCGTGCGGGGCCGATGCTACGTGCTGACCAGGAGAGATGTGCTCTGCTTGCTGACCGGTCGGTGTAGTGAGAAAGCCCGATGATGCCGATGCGGAGTCGCCCAGGCCGCGGTACATTGCGGCTAGTGGACGAGGTACCCGATGAGGCGATGCTGGCTGGCGCGGTGCGGAGGGGCGGGGAGCGATGATGATGAAGGAGGCGTGTTCTGTCGAGGGTCACCAATGTGGGAATAAGCGTGGTGGCCACAAAGGAAGATCTTCCGACCGAGCGAGGTGGTATGCTTGGTCAGGCCGAAGCCCACGTGATACATTTCAGCTGTCGTATATATACCGCCGCGCTCAGAAAACTTCGATAGCGCGATGCAGGAATGTTAGGCGAATTGTGGGTACCGCCACATTATTATAACTTTGTAGCTTCAAATTGTGAGTTTATAAGGCTTTAAATACGGTAAATTATGGAATCTCCGTAGGGAAGGCCCTTAATTGGCTGAACCAATTCAGCGATAACACTTAAAGACTTAGCCAACAGACAGAAATTCAGTACTGTAAAAGCTATTATTTTACGCGCAATCTTGTAGTGTGCGATTTGCAGTATAAAAATAACGATATGAAAACCATCACAATATTATGCAATCCTTTCACGGGACGTTAGAGGTAACAAGCAGGCACAGTTCTACATAAAAAATAATAATAATAGAAATGGGAAAGTTTGTCTATCACTCTGTATGTTACCTCTTCACGCACAAACCGCTGAACCGATTTTGCTGAAATTTGGTATGGAGATACTTTGATTCCCGAGAAAAGACATAGGATACTTTTTATCCCGAAAAATGTTAAGTTGCCGCGCGATAAACGAATTTTGCGCAAGCGCAACGGAGTAACGGGCTTTATTTAGTTATTCTTAAGATATTCTATTACAATATCTACTACATTGAGCTACAATACAGGTAAAGTGATATTGAATTTCACAGTAAGTTGAATACAAAAGAAGCGAAACCTGAGTGATATCGCCCAAACTTTGGCGAAACTTTATACAACATTCTGAGCCTTTATTATGGCTCAAACTAACAAGTAAAAAGTTTGTGACTGGTAGAGTGCCCACTTATTAACTTTATGCTGGTACGTTCAAGGTTTGTAATATTCAATTAGGGATATTATGACCTACATCTTAAGTTAAGAAAATTTGTTTATAATACATCGTTATTAAGGCCCTATAGGTAGACCCAATTTTACATGACTTTGAATCAATAATAAACAAACAAATAGTGACTTTTAAAAGCCAAAAAAATACACATTGTTGTTTACTTAATGTACTTTGACAATTTCTGGTTCGAAACATAATATTGAAAACTTCACTCGATCAAAAATAACTCCGAAGAGGAGGCTAAATTCGAATATTTTGTGATATTTTTCTTATTTTTCATGAAGCTTATGATAGTTTTACTTTCAAAAATCATATCTACGAAAAGCTCATAACTTAAAAAAAAATAATTTGTGGTTACATTTTGCATTTTGGTTTAATTATCAAAGAAAAAAGGTTTTTTTCTCCTATTTCGCCCTATCAAGTACGCGGCGAGCGTCGTAACCGCCACTGTACAAGGCGCGCTGATATGAATGTTATTTTAATGTCCTTTACGTCGATATTCGTACTGACAGACATCGACCTGCTAATTTTCGGGTCTATAGGGCCTTAATGGTATTCGCATTTGACTTTTTTGTATGAGAGGTGTGTGTGAACTGTGAAGTATTATGTAATTCTCAGGGGTTCATCGGTTACTGCATTGATTACAGGGCGAATATACTGGATAATATGTATATTGTATATACTAGCGACCCGCCCCGGCGTCGCACGGGTATAAAATATATAGCCACTGAAAAAATGATTAAAATCGATAGCCTAAGATCCTTCACGTGGCCTACTCCTTATATTATCTGTGCCAAATAACATAAAAATTGCTCCAGTAGTTCGCGAGATAAGCCCTTTCAAATAATTTCCCCCGTTTTTTCCACATTCTCCTATTGGCTATTAGTCTTAGCGTGACAAAATATACCCTATAGCCTTCCTCAATAAATGGGCTATCTAACACTGAAAGAATTTTTCAAATCGGACCAGTAGTTCCTGAGATTAGCGCGTTCAAATTAGCCCTTTCAAATAATTTTCCCCGTTTTTTCCACATTTTCCTCTATTTCTTCGCTCCTATTAGTCTTAGCGTGAAAAGTACAAACATAATAAATTATAATGATCAGTCCGTCAATCACACGCTTACACGATAATTCTTTCGTCAGTCTGGATCAGACTGATGGACTGAACTGATGCCAGACTAACCGTGTAACCCTAGTAGTTGTCAACCGATAGGTACTTCAGTATGGTAACTCAAAAAACTTCGATGGCGCGATTCAGGATAGCGCTAAGTCCATAATAATAACTAAATTCTGAATCGATATTCGATAAGAAAACGATCGAATGACACGATAAAATTGAATCGATATTTAATTGAGAGTATCGCGAGTTCACAACCTCTGTTATCTCGTGAATGGCGGCGAGACCGGAACGCGAATTATGTTTTATTCTGATGGGAATGTTTTAAAATTATTTCCGAGAAATAATGTTTATATTTTGTGGCCTTTTATTTTAAATATTGTGTTGTATAAAATATTATATTAATGTAAGTACCGTGTACGGAATGTGGAAAGACCTTACTGTAAGCAATAATTGGTCAGGAGTCTGGGGACTGGACAACAGTTGTATGAGAGAGAAAACTGGGCAGTCGGCACAGAATTTCATACAAATTCTGTCATTTTATATTTAAAAGTTTTGTGCGTCGATTCGCAGTTTGGACTTCAGCGAAAAGTTAATATGTATTGGATAAGTAATATAATTAATTAAAGTTGTATGTCCCTATAATTATTACGTTACATATAAGCTACTAATAAAATACGTTAGTCTGTCCATTAGGCTTAACGCAAGCTGGACGCGAGCAATTGTTAATGATTGTAATTACAGAAGTCATTCATCAAAGTCGAAGCCTCTGTCAGGGCTAATAGAACCTTTTTCTGCCCTGCTTGTTTCGGTCAGTCATTTAGGTACTTAAATATATCAGATGTTTCCCGCAATTTCTTTGTATCATGTTCATTTTTCGCATGGAAACAGTATGGTTGGGGACCAAAACAAGTTTCATTAAAATTTCAGTAGTTTTAAGTGTAAAGACAGACATAATATTATAGATAAAGTTCTCATAATAATTATTGATATTGATATGATAAAGATGTTTGTGAATTTTGTGATGTAGGTCGTAGGATGTAATTTTATGAATCTACTTGAGATGATTTTAAAAATTGTAACGGCGAGGAGGTAAAAATGTGGTATGGCTTTTCACTTGCATTGGTATTCATAATATTTTGATAATCAACTTCGTAAATCTAAAATTACTAATATGAAAAAAATACTCCATTTTAAATTTTACAAATAATAAATACAAATTGCAATTTTAAAATTATTAACTCAGTGCTTGAACATTGGCTTGAACCAAACGATCTTGATACTTCAATATTATTTTCATTTTCTAGATGCGAAATACATTACTCAGCTCATTTTATTATTTCCGACGTAAAACTTTCTAAGCTCTGCAGATAAAGCTTTGAACTTGAGACTTTTTAAATTACTTAGGTAATAGTCTGCAGCAGGTTTAAGTGTGTCTAGTAAGTGGTTTTTATGTAAGCCTTTAATTTGTTTCTAGAGGTTCTTTTTTATATTGATGCCACTTTTAGTGCATTGCCTTGGTGAGTTTGGCTTTAGTGGTTTCTAATGCAATAATTACTACACTTTCTAATGCTTTTAGAGGTCAATTATCTTACTACACTTATACCGACTATAACCGACAGAGTACACACAACTTAGAAATGCTATTTCGTAAATTCGTAGTAGAGAATATTTGCGACAAAATAGCACTTCTGAATCTGTATTCATCCGGTTAGTACTTAAGACGTGCATCTAACTTACAACCGAGTTACTGGCATTGTTCCTGCGAGACTGCATAAAAGATTAACTTACGCCATAACGGTGGAGTTACGGGGCTTTAATATAATCCCCCTATCGTTTGTCTCGAGCACTTGTCAACACAATAGTGTAGCTGCTGCCGTCGCGACAGGTCGGCCACACGGCCACGTGCGTTGCGGGCGGGCTCCGAATTGCCGACTGCGCGACTCGGATGCGCAGAACCCTTACCCTTAGCCCTTAGACAAAGAACTCCTAATCAATTGACACCATCTCGCCCGCGACGAGTCCACCGCCGGCCGACTAATTTGACCATACCGACGAAACATCACTAAACTGCGCTCGGGGTTTTACAACAGCATATGACGCGGTAAAAGAAGAAAAACGCAGTATGCGCTAGAGCGAGAGGCGGCTATGGAGATTAGCGGGGGTCGGACAGAGATGGGCTCAGTCATTTTGTTAGCTGATAACCAGCAGCGAACGGAACGAGGGGAACCATATTCTGGCGCGGCTCTACATGAATGTAATGAATTAAAATTCATTCGGTTAAGCGACTTCTGCATAAATCGCAATCGCTATACAAAAGCTCCAACATCATCGACGCTGAATAATTTTATTAAAATACGCCCTTTATTTTTCTTTGCCTATATATTATTTGTGCTAAATGTAGTGCAATATAAAATCTTATTGTATTGTTTATGAGATCGAAAATGTGATAGAGCTAAGAGCTGTCTCAAGGTTCCTCCGACCTCCTCTGTACGAGGAAAACAGACGAATACGACGAGTGCGGTGCTTATTACATTAAAAGTTTCATTATCTCGCTACGTAATCGATTCAAGGATTCCTTCTTACACCAAAATACATGCGCTGCAAGACGTCAAACAAAGCGACCGCGAGCGGCCGCGTGTAATTACACGTAGCGGGATTCATTCTACTCGATACTCGTGAATTGTAATTGATTTTTACCTATACGTCCGTGGAAAAGCAATCCATCCGAGGGTCCTCCCGGAGCCGCGGCTGCGGCCGCACACTAGGTGCCGCCGCGCACACTAGCGCACTCAGCACTGAACCTCCTCACGCGAAGGGAAAATCTTCACACACGACACAGATAAACATGTCAACTACTAGACATCGCTACCCTAAAGTAGTTTCACGTTATTCACCACAAATCACCATAATACACAAATGATAACACAAACGACATAAATCGACACAGAAACACACGATAATTTCGCAATATCACCCGCGTTCGAGTCACGAACGGACCACTTTCGACAAAAATACGCGTCAATTGTGTAAAGTCGTTTCGGCGACTGTTCTCCCCGCCCTGTTCCAGAGCGAATGGCGTCGCCATATTGAATCTCGCAGCTCGCACAACTCCGACGAGGCGGCCATCTAGCGGCGACACTTGGAACAGCTACGACATGTCGCAGGTTATTAAAGTCAAAATTTCTTTATTTTCACAGCATCGAGTATCAAAATTACTAAATCACGCAATACAACTTTTTTTTTACACTGGAATAGACGGTTAATGGTGTTTTTAAAATTCTTTATGTTCATTTATTAACGGTACTCGCGACGTGCCAGTCTGTGGTTCTTCCAACAGAGGACACTACGTATTCGGTGTAATGTTTTATCAAAAACTGAATTCGAGGTTTTGTGCACAGTACAATAGAGGAAACCACTGTCGATTAATATAGGAAGAATGTGAAGACACAGTTGTTACTATTTACGAAGTACCTAATAATGATTTAAATAGTGATGAAATTAAAAAAATTTATATTAAAATGACTAGCGTCCCGCCCCGGCGTCGCACGGGTATAAAATATAATATAGCCACTGAAAAAAATTAAATCGACGGGTATAAAATATAATATAGCCACTGAAAAAAAAAATCGATAGCCTATGATCCTTCACGTGGTCTACTTCTTATCTGTGCCAAATAACATAAAAATTGCCCCAGTAGTTCGCGAGATAAGGCCTTTCACATAATTTCCCCCGTTTTTTCCACATTCTCCTATCAGTATTGGGTGTTTTCACACTGCGACGGTAACGACACGACACGATACCACAGAATAGATAAAGGCCACCGCACATATAATACAATTTCAAGTTGGCCGACTATCGTACAAACTAAATTGCGTAGTGTCACAATTTAACTGGGCAACTTCATCGTGTACGCTGCCAGCCGCAGACTTTTAGATTTAGTTGGTAACGGTGTTGCTAGCCTAGCGACGTGCGTGTTAAAATGCGTAAAAAGCACGCTTTTATTGTGGCACTAATAAAACGAAGGCGAAAAGAAAGGAGAATATTTTGGGTGCATTCAATATTAAGTGACAGAATATTAGAATTAGTACGATAGTCAGTTTGTACGATAGTCGGCCAACTTGAAATTGTATAATATGTGCGGTGGCCCTCTATTCTGTGGTATCGTGTCGTGTCGTTATCGCGCAGTGTGCAAATAATTTCCCCCGTTTTTTCCACATTCTCCTATTGGCTATTAGTCTTAGCGTGACAAAAATATAGCCTATACCCTTCCTCAATAAATGGGCTATCTGACACTGAAAGAATTTTTCAAATCCGACCAAGTAGTTCCTGCGATTAGCGGGTTCAAGTTAGCCCTTTCAAATAATTTTCCCTGTTTTTTCCACATTTTCCTCTATTTCTTCGCTCCTATTAGTCTTAGCGTGATAAAATATAGCCTATAACCTTCCTCGATAAATGGGCTATCTAACACTGAAAGAATCATCAAAATGCGTTACGTAGTTTTAAAGATTAAAGGGAACAAAGGGACATGAGGGAAAAAAAAGCGACTTTGTTTTATAATAAGTATAGATAAGTATAGATGAGCAAAATAATAATAAATATTCGTGTTAACTTAACTGAAGAGGTAACAGACAGACAAACAGACACACTTACGCATAATTATAATATGAGTCTAGAAGTATGGATCGTCAAAGAAATGCACGGAAATCTAAATACTTAGGTGTAGGGAATGCAAATCTCGCGAGATTAGGGCTCAAGAGTCAAGCGAGATCCGCGAGTTTATGAATTCAATAAAACAAGAAACGCAGCCTTGTGGAAGCCGGCGTCCACGATAACATGACGTCCAGAATTATAAAAGCGCACATTATCAAACACAAATATTTTAGTAATAAAACAGTTCTTTTATAACTAACAAAACAATGAGAAGTCAAAATTCAGGACCTAGTTGAAAATCACAGTGCACAGTTGCTTAGACCAGCTCCTCTTTGTTTTTACTCCGTGATCGCAACTCCGTCCGTGTCAGTCCGCGCTTCGAATAAGACTTTTTTATGCTCAAGTGCAATCTCGTTAAACTCGCGAGATCTCGCCTTTTTTCGTCCGAGATCAATCTCGAGAAAAGGCCGAGATCTCGCGAGAACGAGATTGCATTCCCTGCTAATAGGTGTAATTTTTATAGAAAATAGGTAGTCATTACATCCGTTCCATGTTGCTGTCTTCAGTCTTGGTCTTATACGATAAAAAAATCAAACAATGACAGCCAAATCACGTAGGCACGTATCCTAATTCCCAACCCACAATTTTTAGAACATACCTACTCATAACTCAATACCTATGTAATTTTTTGTGGGTTAGCACACGAATGCTTAGCAGCGTCCAACTAGAATCTAGATAGTCTCTAGGCCGTGTTCACACCAAACTGACTATACGCCGCTGAATGTGAGCGAGCGTTACGCAGTTTATTGTATTTCCATACGTATTCTCTTTTTCGTTCACACCTAACGGACAATACGCCATAATACGCTAGGCGTAGGCGCTGAGATTCGATACCGTATATTTTGTATGATTTTCACGTTCACACTGGGGCTCACAGTGAGCATGCTCACATTCAGCGGCGTATAGTCAGTTTGGTCTGAACACGGCCTTAATCTTTTACTTGTTTAATAATAAGGCAGTAAGTTTATAATATTAGGTATTATGAGTTGCCAAGAGACTTATTATGATTATGTACTCCCTGTATCAGACGTCCTATTTACGACGGAGCTAAACAATATTTGCATAATGAGCCCGTTGGTGTATTGCTGCAGAAATAAGAATAATACGAATTGTCTAGACTGGACAATGAATATTTATTTAGTTTTCATCTATTATAGTAGTAGAGGAGGGTAAGGTGCTATTTTTGTAGTCACTCGAGCGTCATGGAGACCTAGTAGGTTTTTTACATTAGGTATCTAAAACTGATAAAAAAATAATAAGTGAGTTTTTTATTTAAGCGGTGGGTTCAGAAACTGCAGCCATTTTAAAGTTTTGAAAAAGAAAATTTTATATTTACAAAATTGCATATTTAGGTAAATTATAAATATATATTTAAGACAACAAGGACTAAATTAAATCATTTAGTTAAGTGCAAAATAAAATTTCTGCGAAGCTTAGTTCGGAAAATATGAAGCTTTATTTTTTTATATTTTAAAATGTCCCTACAGGCTTACCGCTTACCTGACCTTTGAATCGTCAGTGCTTTATATGGAAGCTTCTTTGGGGTACACTAAACATCCCCCTATCTTAATCTGACAGATCCGATGACATTTCAATATTAAAAAAAAATATTTTTTAACCCACCACGTGAGTAATACCATGATAACTAGACACAATCATGTCGAAAGCTGACACAAGCTTAATCTGACACGCTCGAGCTAATCCCGAAATTCCCTCTTCCCCTCCCCAACTATAGTGAATGCTTATTTAGTAAACACTCATTTGTTTTGGCAAACAGGTTGTTACTAAAGGGTATAACCATCAATTACTGTTGCTGGAAGCGGAGGTACATAGTACATACACTGCTGGGGTCAAAAATTACCCCCGATACAAGAAGTGTATGTATTTGTTTAGCAGTACTTACCTTGTTAAGGTTTTTACGTCCGTCTGTCCGTCTGTCTCTCCGCGGTTTTGCTCAGAGACTATAGGACCTACAAAGCTGTAATTCGGCATGAATGCAGATATTAATGATGCCGACTAAATTGTATACTTTTAAATTCTTTAAAAAAAATATGGTTCCTACACGTCAAGCGGGGATGATTATTTTTTTTCGCGTCCACCCATTCGTGCGGGGTATCGACTATCGCTTGATAGGTTTTTTAAAAATATTACGAGTACATTCATAGATCATTTTCCTATTTAGGGATCCATTTGTGAACTAGTTTTAAAGTGGAAAAAATCGTTAGAGTCCAGTGTAACCCCGCAAGTTCAAAATGATAGGACAAACAATTTTTGCTGTAACGGCCGCACCACTCACCAGAAGCTATCAAATGTTTATATAACTTTAATTCAGTGAAAATTTTGTCAGAAACTTTAAAAGAGATTATGTTAAAATCTTCATTAATCAGCTATAGTTAAGTTCTCATTCTATATATTAATATCTTATTATAGCCGTAATAATCAAGGAATTCTTTAAAGGAAGCCGGAAGGGTTTTAACTTTCGCTGCCCTAAAACTTTATCTTAAACGCTTCTTTCACGTCTAATTCGGAATAGTTTACTGCTTAACGGTATCATAAAGTATACCTATCTGTATAAGGACGCGTGGGTACCTCCTTGTGCGGTATTAACCTAGAGAAAGGAATCCAAAAGGAATCGTGTCAAGTCAACTGTTATTTGCCATGTTGCAGGCATGTTTGTTCGGCGGTTTGAATATGGAATGTTACAAATAAGACAGAAATAGAGAGTGACTGTTTTTTGTTAGAATCTAGATTTAGTGCAAGTAGGTAAAACTAGACGGTAGAATATAAGTAGACTAAGAAATATGTAACATCTAGGCTCTAGGTCTAGAGTCTAGCCCTAGGCCATCTACAATAGCATAATATAATAAGTATATTTTGTTGTTGGCAACTGCCTTGCGCAGTGCGCCGATATTCGTTTAGCGCACAGATACTAAAAAAAATCTGGGATAAAAATTAGTCCATGTCCTTAACTGGAACACAAAGTATCCACTATCTCGATACCAAACATCAAAATCGGTTCAACTGCTACGACCTGCAAACCTTCAAGAAAAGAGCGTATTACCTCTTAAAAGGCCGGCAACGCACCTGCAGCTCTTCTGATGTTGCGAGTGTCCATGGGCGACGGTAGTTGCTTACCATCAGGTGACCCGTTTGCTCGTTTGCCCCCTTATTTAAAAAAAAAATCGGTTGTCTGTAAAGTCTTTCTTTAAATTTTAATTTTTTCTTTAAAATGGGTATCATGATACTCTTTCAAAAAGAGTATCATGATACCCATTTTGAATAAAAAGATATTTTATTTATTTTTATTTTCTTTATAGTCGGTTTACTGACGATAGTTGAACGTGACAACGTCATACTTAAATCCTCAGTTCCGGGAAAAATCTATGCAAAAAAGTTGGCAGGTCAATGTGCAAAAAAAATGGCGCCCGGCCCACCCTCTTTGTAAAATTAATGTAATATCCTTACATACAATCCATATTTTATGTTTGTGTGAACTACATTATAATATATGTTAAATTTTCTATCTATCAAGCCATCATAATATAGTATTTAGTCCGATGTGATATTAATTTCTCAATTATAAACTTTCGAAACTATAATTAGTGACTTGTTCAGAAGAAACAAACGAATATTTTATTCTTCATATATTAAGTCATACCTTGACACGTACGAAATAGAGCAAAATTTTGAATAGCCGAAATAATACTAATAGCTCACAGATTGTTTATTTATTTTTCATTCAGAGTGTGGTCAATGTATCAAAGGTCATAACTAACCAAACTTCTTCATGCAAAAGTATTCTCCAAGTCATCGAAATACGTAATATAATCGAAACAAAGAGCGCGGCCCAGGTGGGCCTTACGGTTGTTGAGACTTGAGAGACTTGAGAGTGTAAATGGAACGCCTCAGAGCTGTCAGCGAGGTAACGCCGCATGAACTGTCATGTTTTCGGGCGCGCACCCCATATCGAATTATAAGACGTTATCACGCCAAAAAAAAAAGACGTACAAAATACATATTAACTTAGATTACACACCTCAATAATAATACTATGAAACTATGAATTTGCTTGATCAAATTAACCCCTAAAAATGAACCGACAACATTGCGACAGTAACACAATTCGAAAGCGTTTGCGAAATTTGGATAAGCCAACACTAACCCGATTTTCAGCGGAAGTTCTAGATTATAATTGCCTAAAATCGCAATATTGATTATGAAAAGCTAAAATTGTGGTATAATCAGTGCGTTCCACTTGCAACAGAATAAATTCGTTACGCACGAACATACAGACAGTTTGTAGACGTTTGCTGACAGCACCTTTATATCGAGGACGTACTCGTAAGGTTTAAATTCCGAGGTAAAATAACTGAATTACGGCAACGGTCTGCGGTAGGGTCTGTAACATATAAACCCGCAAACGCGGTGGTAAATGGTAATGGGGTCATTTTGACCCTCTCGATCTTCAGAGGTTACTTAGAACTACGAAGCCGATTATGGATTATGGTCTCTTAAGACCCTATAAGTTAGTCGCTGTTGAGCATTTGTGCATTAACCCACAAAAATTTGGTGTTGAGTAATTATGTAAATATTATGTATGAGCATGTTCTAAAATCTAAATGATCTAAAGAATATGAACTGCTTTCATTATTCAATACGTATTATTTTGTAGGATGATACAGCGTCCAGTTATAGTAAGCTAGCAGTTTCTGGAAACTTTATATTTAACAAGTGGTAAATAGTTACCAAAGATTTAAAAACTTAAACGACTTGCGAGAACTGCAAACTTGCGACACCAAAAACTTGACAGAAAAAACTTAGGGCTGGTTTACACGTATTAAGTAGTTAAGTAGTTAACTAAATTTTAACTTAATTTTAAGTTACTTATTGCATGTAAACACAAAATTTAGTAGTAAGTAGCAAGTTAAAATTTAGTTAAGTACTAAACACGGAAATTAGAATTTTGACTATTTTCTGTTAAGTTGGCAGGCGGGGCTTGTCACTTGACACATTTCGGGCAGGCACTTCAAATTAAGTTAAAATTTAGTTACTACTTATCTACTTAATACGTGTAAACCAGCCATTAATGCCCCAAATGTCAAACAGCTTCAAACTTTGATGTTGTTTTGCAGTGTGGCCGTCAATTTGGCCACACTTTATACCTCCACTTGGTAACTCTTTTGCTTTTCACCCTCATCTTCTACCTAGAGCTGTGTTATAAAAATGCCTTGAAGTAGGTACGTACTAGACATCGGATTATAATATGCACGATCAAAGTGCCGAAATATGCATGCAAATAAATATGCACGAAGAATGGCCGAAATATGCACAAAATATGCACAATCAAAAGTCACTTAATACATATTAAAATAGTTTGAAGAGTTTTCCAGTGGTGCCGTTTATAAAAGCGCCAATTTCATAATTTCATCAAATCTAGGATTTTTCATTTCTTATACAGCACCAATAATAATTTTCTACCAACATTTTCCGATTGCAATCTTAATGCCCATGGAAGTTTATTAAATTGTTAACTACTTTATTCATATTTTTTACTAATGTTGCCAACTTCAAAGAAAAATTTTGTTTCTAGAAAGATATTGTACCTATTGGGTGTATTACATTATTTAAATGGGGATGGCGCCACATATTTCAAGTGTTTTGATCTATCGTACCTCTGTTTTGTCGCCTCGGTGTGTGTCATGATAGCTAGTTTGGATACTACAAGAGCATAAAACTACCTAAATATGCACTATTAACGTAAAATTGCCAAAATATGCACTATCGCCCAAAAAGTGCCATTATATGCATTTGCATATGCAAGTTTGCAAATGCATATAATCCGATGTCTAGTACGTACAATTCGTCTGGCTTCAAGAGTCAACGACAACCAACGCTTTTTATAGTAAGTATTTTATTTAACAGAATAATTAACAGAATTATGTCAATTTATGTTCTGGTATCAGGTAGCCAATCAAAAGCGATGCTGAACCGACAAACTCCTGTTAAAAAAACACAGAAACTCAACAAAATAATTATTTAATAACAGTTAAGCGTTCGCAGCACCAAAAACACTATTTTTCATTGAGCGTTTCAGGAAATCTCCTTCGTATTAACTTTCAAATAATATTAGTTTGCATTCAAGACAAGGTTTCGTAATTAATTTATAACAATTACGCGCACGCGAGCCACGTACTTGACTATTTAACACCGTTTACTGGTTAAATTTAACTGGTTTATATTAAACGGTATCCAGAAAACTACCAACCAGTTTACTGTGCGGGAACCGTACATTTTCCGGGATAAAAAGTATCCCTTGTCCTTTCCCGCAAATCCGTTGCGCTGAAATTCGTTTATCGCGCCGGAACCGTACATTTTTTCGGGATAAAAATTATCCTAATTCCTATATTATCCTTTCCCGGGACTCAAAGTATCGGCATACCGAATTTCTAACAAAATTTAAAATTCTTATTTACCTATGTATACCTATTGTATATAGATTATCCTGGATTAAAGTGAAATGCAACAGTAGATTGTAGAACGTAAATTAAAGCAAGAAACGAAGATTTCAAATAATTATTATCAGACGCACGTTTGGCAAAAACTGACAAGCATTTTGTGGAAGGATGACATTGTTATGGTAGATACCTCAACTTTGTATGCAAGCATCATACATCAAGTCATACTTTACAAGGCCTTTTGTCTCTAGTCAGTAAAAGAAAAAGTAACAAATTAATCCTGAAATATCAAAATGGACGCAAAAATCTTTGAACTGGGGCCAATTTGGGCACGATTATTGTCACCACATGCCATATCTACTACTACAGTAAGACGTGTCAAGTCATTAATATCTGAAGCGCAGCGGTCGTTCACACTTCCTGGCGCGATTAACACGACGGCTGTTCGCCTTGTATAAGGCGTGACACTAAATACTGAGTTAGAATTTACAATTAGAACCATTTTAGTCACCCAATACAGAGGTGAAAGAGTAACCGCTTCTCAGCCCCGGATGACGCCGCACCCGCAACTCCGTTGCGCCAAATTTCGTTAATCGCACAAGAACCGTACATTTTTTTGGGATAAAAAGTATCCTATGTCCTTTCCCGGGACTCAAAGTATCTCCATACCAAATTTCAGCAAAATCGGTTCAGCGGTTTGGGCGTGAAGAGGTAACAGACAGACAGACAGATAGATAGATAGACAGACAGACAGACAGACACACTTTCGCATTTAAAATATTAGTATGGAAGTATGAATGCCGGCACAGAAATAAATCAAGATAGAACGGCTAAGCAGGTGGAGTACGCGTGTTTCAATCTTGCACAAGTAGGCAAGATTCGTTGAACGTTCATTCAGTCAGCGCGCACGTCTCGATTTGATTACATCAGAGTGGTTGTGCAAAAATGCCTCATGTGCAGTGTCTAATAGTAAAAACAGAAGTACGAAAGTGAATCGGTCAAAAGGAGGTACTTCTTTGCACGAGTAAGTTATTTGTTCTATCTAAAAGCAAAGCAAAAATTGACACGCGCGATTCCTTAGCAACGCACGCGCGTCGCCGTTCTATCTTGATTTATTTCTGTGGATGCCGGCCTAGGCCGGGCGGCAGGCCCTACAGGTTACGTACATGGGGGTGGCGGAAAAAGTTGTCTACTCTCATAAAAATTTAAATTCCGTACTGCTGCTTCTTCGATTATATGGCAAATGTCCCAACATCATGAATTTGCTTAAACAAAAATTAAAAAAAAAGTATTTCTTTCTGCGCTGCTATTCTGACTGTACTCTATAATTACAGGGCACATAATATACACAGTACACACCCTTAGGCCTTAACCCTAGAAAGATAACCTACGTCGCAGAAGCGCCCGCGCGGAAAACAAAATGCTGTATTTTTTTAATTAGCGGGCGAATCTGCGTGTACGTTCCGGCCAACTAAGTCGCCGATCTATCCTTTCGCGGAACGGCTGTTACATAGTGGTAAGTAACATAGTTTCTTAGTTATGAGTTTGACGTGCGCTTATATAGTATTTTGTTCTTTAATTTTTTTATGTGTAAAGCGTATTATTGTTTTGTTTTAGGCAAAACATAAAGGGAATATCATGACTAGTAGACGGCCTTTAAAAACAACGAAATAAGACAAATATTGGACAGGTGAGAGGAAAATTAAGACGATGTATGCTGACAAAGTGATAGCGAGGGGGAGGATCACCTGTCGGAAGATGAGGTACAGAGTGATGATGAAGAGGGCTTCATAGAAGAACCTCCAACTAAAAAAGGCGTTTCAGCAACTTCTGCACGTATAAAATGAAAAGAATGTCCAACATATCTTGCGCGAAATGCAAAAGTGCAACACAAAGTTGACGTTTGCCACAAATATCTTTAAATTTTGCTAATTCTTTTTTATTGTGATTTTTAAGACTGATTATACTATTGCCTACTTAACTGTAGAAAAATAACTATGATTTTTTGTGAAAATTCATAAGATTTGTTCCTTTAAACAGAAGACAGTCATTGTTGTGAGATCTTCATTGAGAATTTTGTAATTTCAGTTTAATAATATTAAAAATTTTCATAAGTATAAAAACAATGCATTTTATTTATACACATATTATATACTTTTTAAATATGTAAATAAATTGTAGATATTTTAACTGTAAAATAATAAATATCGCATTGGGAATTTGTGCGCTCCTTAAGCGTATGGTTATCTTTCGTGTAAGGTAAAATATGGTTATCTTTCTTGGGTTAAGTCTGATTAATTAGTTTTGTTCCACCCTGTGTATTGTGAATTTTAATAACTAATTAGGCAAAGTAAAAATAGGTAACCCCTAAATTGTTAAGCAGCGAGCAAGCTAATGATGATACAGTAGGTATACTTAGTTATAAGCACTTGACCACGTCAGCTTTCAAAATTCATAATCTATACATATAATAAAACTGTAGAAATGAAAATTCTGTACATTAAAGATATTCAAAAAATAATAAGCGGGGGGTGTTACTACATCGCTATAGAAGCCAAAAATGTGGTTAATTTTTTTGTCTGTCTGTCTGTCTGTCTGTCTGTCTGTCTGTATGTTTGTTCCACTATCACACGAAAACTACTGATCCGATTTGAATGCGGTTTTCGCAGATATATTTGTCTTCTTCCAACTTAACATCTGGTGTATAAAAAAATTTCCCCCCACCCCTCTAAAGGGACGAAAGTGGGGGGTCAGATTTTGTATAAGACTTTTGCTTTAACACGAAAACTACTGATCCGATTCGCATACGGTTTTCGCAGATATATTTGTCTTCTTCCAACTCAAAATCTGGTGTATAAAAATCACCCCCCTCCCCACCCCTCTAAGGAGAGCAAAGAGTGGGTCAGATTTTGTATCAAACTTTTTTCTTTAATGGACTTACTTCATATTATTAACTGTTTTTCCAACTTAACATCTGGTGTATAAAATTTTTCCCCCCACCCCTCTTAGGGGACATAAGAGGGGGTAAGATTTTGTATCAACTGATGAAGTAGAAATAATATATTTTAAATGGCAAAACAACGTTTGCCGGGACAGCTAGTTTAATAATAAAATCGATTCATAGGTGCGTATATTTTTAATAGATATATATGTCGTAGGATGATTTGATAAATCGAATTATCGCGAAAATTCTAGGGACTTCGTGAAAACACGGATAATTAGACAATGGTGATTACGTTTTTCAAACTTACTGACAAAAGGTAGTGTTTTCGCGAAAGTTAGTTGCGAGTTGCCTTAGTAGCATTGCACATTCTTAACGCTGATTGGCTTGATTTTTACTTACTGGCCAACTCTTATTCTGATTGGTTACTATCTTTCCCTATGTATCTTTGAGGTATTACACCATAGACTTATAAAGGGTAAGAAATGACAATGCCTGTTCATAGAAACTTTACTTTGGGTAAATGTCTATCACAGAAAAGTTACTAGTCATAATATAAACGCAACTACGATTACGTTACCTCTTTATATAAGTCACATAATTGATTGTAGGTCGATCAAATCCACTTGCCCACGTCTGTTAAAGTTTTGGGAAATTATGGGGCGGACAACAATTATTCCTGTTTTGGGACAACTTTTTTTATTTAAACAGATCTTGCATAAATTGAGGAATATTGAAATAACTGGGACTGGTATTAAATATTTCTGTTTTAGGAAATATATAATTTTATCTCAGCCGCCATGTCCCGTAGATAAGTGTGCTTGGTTAATAATGTCGTAGTACTCACTAGATGAAGGTAATTGAACGACAGGAGATTTAATATGCTGTCTTTTAATAATAAGATTTTTTTTATCTCCTACGCTGATTACGCCGTATTTTTTTTTTTGCATTTCTATACTGTTGTTGTGTTTTTGGCTGTTTAAGTACATTGGCAGAGTTCAATCCTTCAATTGAAGCTATTACAATATTTATTCGTTCTTTAGTCCATTCAGGTTTCGTACATCCGTCCTGTCTATTAGCGTAAGTAAACACTAATTCTGAGGTTAAGTACGATAAAGAAAGATTTGACATAGAGCTAAGTAAGTAGTAAAACTTTCTTAGCTCTATGTCGAACCTTTCTTTATCGTACGTAACCTCAGAATTAGTTTCTGGTTCTGTTGAACTTTCAGCACTAATTTCACTTGTATCAGTCATTTTGTATTTACAGACAAACTTTTTGTACTATTTTTCAAATCCAACTGCAATTTTAAACACATTAAATATTAAAAACTGCTAGTTCGCTTACAAAAACAACCACAAACAAAACAACGCGTGACAATCAATTGACATTTAAAATGTCAACTCTTCAACCAATCAGAGAAGATGTTGTTGTGGGGCGCTTAGTTAAACCGACCAATCAGTGATTTTTTTCGATAATAACTAACGATTCGTTTCGCAATCTTACTAAGGCGACTCGTGTTTTCGCGAAAACACTACCTTTTGTCAGTAAGTTTGAAAAATGTAATCACCATTGTCTAATTATCCGTGTTTTCGCGATGTCCCTAGGATTTTCGCGATAATTTGATTTATCAAATAATCCTACGACATATACAATGCCAGTGCCACGGACAGAGCATTAGTAGGAAGTAGAGTTAAACCTATACAGTTATAGCTATAGAATTTGAAATTTTAATTAACAGCTTATTCAATGAAGAAATGCCAAACAATCACAGTTAAATTATTATGGTCACACATACAGTACCCTATACGGTCACTAGATTCTTTGGATACATTAGTTTTATATTTAGAGAACTTTTTATAGAGTTTATAGTTTAGGCAATAATAAAATGTATAGTATCGAGGTTAATAATAATAAATAATTTGCCTATTTCAACCCTTAATATTATGTGCAAATTGTTAAGTTATTTACCATAACTTCCGTTTACGATATTAAGCTACATTGCACAATTACTAATTAGTAATCTCTAACTTTATAATTAGTAAACACTGAAAAACTACATTTCCCACACAGTACCCTATCTTTTTTTCTTAGAAAATATATGTAAAAGGCCTCGGTCGACCGTACAAGAGTATCAAATGCAAATGACTAGTAATTGCTAAGTACAAGAAAACTAAGTTCCTGCTCCGTGGCAGGTGGAAAAACTACTCTCCTAGTTTGTCTACACTTGTTTATGGACAAGTTGGATAAATGGTGTTTGAAAGGAAATGGGTGCCTAGTGCCTACCTACTAGTGTCTTTTATGACATAGAGAAATAGAGCCTCTGCCTATACGAAAGAAGTTGCCGTTTATTCTAGGTACCTAATCTTTTTGTATCGATTAGACATTGAAAGTAGATTGAGAAATTCGGCATACAAGATTAAGGCTAGTTTTTAACCGACTTCGAAAAGGAGGAGGTCCTATATCCGGCTATATTATATTATGTGGATATTTTTCTTTTGACACGCATAAATTCGCAGGATTTTTTTTGTAAAATACCAATTAAAGCTTTTAATTATACTGACCTACTTGATAATTCTATAAATCTGTATTTCTCTTACTATTTTAATACCCTGTCCCAAGCGGTCGAATTCAAACGCGTAAACAATAGATTTCCAAGAATCCACGATCGAGGGATTAAAGTACTCTTAATTTATAATAAGGATAATTTTCATTAAATTTTCCTATACTGAAAGATTGAATAACAGTTCATAAAAGGTAATAATAGCGACTATAAAAAAATTGCTCATAAAAGATATATTATTATTACATTACTATATTATTTGTCATCGTCTTTTATGTGCCGAATTTTATCCTATTCAAAAGTATAATATTTACGAAGGTTTCTTGACTGGACTTTATATCTATGTATATGTTACAGTCATAGTGATTAAATAGCTATTATACATAATATCTGGTCATTATATATAATACCTAAATTGACTAGACAATGTGATTAATTAATCACTTTATCCGGATGTTATTCATAATAGATGGTCGAAGTTAGCCAAAGTAATAAATACGGTATAATATGTAAATTATAAACTTATCACCCCTTACTTGTAAGAATAAAATATAATAATTATACCCATTTATTTAATGTCAGTTCACTTTAAATATTTTATTATTGTTATATTTAAAGAGTGATACTAAATATGTGTATAATAATTGATCTCTGTGTTTTTGGGTTCTATACCCAAAGGGTAAAAACGGGACCCTATTACTCAGACTGTCTGTCCATTAGTCCGTCTGTCTGTCTGTCTGTCTGACTCCAGGCTGTATCTTAAGAACCGCTATAGCTAGACTTCTGAAATTTTTACAGATTGTGTATTTTCTCAGATTGTAAGAAATACTAAAAACAAAATAAAATTAATATTTAAGGGGGGCTCTCATACGACAGAAGTGATTTTTTTGGCCTTTTTGCTAGTTAAAGGCACTTGAAATATTCACAAAATACTTAGTTATATTTACACTTTAATAATTAATAATAAAATTAATAACTAAGGGTTACAACCTAGGTCCCATACAAAAAAAACAATATTCGTTTATTTTTGCTCTATATTCTATAATGGTACAGACGACTTCGTGCACGAGTCCAACTCACAATTTTTTTTATCTTTTTTTATGGCTAGTGAGCTTTGAATTTACTTAATATACTTACATTAAAAGTTAAATAACTTTATAACAATGTTAAGTATCGTAATTCGTAGCTTAATATTATCTATGGGAATGTTATTTTAATTCTTAAAATAAACTTTATAATAATTATTGTTACATTTCTAATAACAGTATAATATTGCTACACATGTAGCAATAGTACGGTATGCTTAAGGCAAATTGAAATATAATTTTATAATCTTTACCGACTTGTTTTATTACATTGTCCAAGTCTTTGAAGATATTATATAAAATTGCAAGTTAATGTGATTAATTCTGTGTCAATTATCACTTTATCTAAATTGAGTAGACATTATAAATAATGGCTAGATAATATATATAATATCCAGATTTATTACTTTGGCTGTAACATATATAAAAGAAAGTGGTGTTAGTTACACTACTTATAACTCAAGAACGGATGAACCGATTTGGCTGAAAATTGGTGGAGAGATACTTTGAGTCCCGGAAAAGGACATAGGATACATTTTGTCCCGGAAAAATGTACGGTTACTGCACAATATACTTTTATGATTTGCGCATAAACTACTCAATCGATTTAGATGAATTTTGGTACGGAGATACTTAGAGTCTCGGGAAAGGACAAGGGATACTTTTTATCCCGGAAAATGTATGGTTCCCGCACAAAAAACTTTTATGATTTTCGCCTAAACTATTCAATCTATTTTGATGAAATTTGGTATGGAGATACTTTAAGTCTCGGGAAAGTACAAGGGATATTTTTTATCCCGGAAAATGTACGGTTCCCACACAACAAACTTTTATGATTTTCGCCTAAACTATTTAATCTATTTTGATGAAATTTGGCATGGAGATACTAACTTTAATCGGCACGATGGCACTCAAAAATAAACACACTTTTTTATTAATTATGCCAATTTGAATTAAATAATCATCGTTAAGACAGGACAACGTCTGTCGGGTCAGCTAGTTTTTAATAAATTTTGTTTTTGATTGGTTAACTTGTTGGCGTTATTTGTGAAAAACAAAAAACGCTCCAGTTTCTGTCACCATCGGAAACCAAGCTTAAAATATGGAGTCTAAATACGTTGAGATCAGAGATATTCAACCTTCTCGAAATATTCTTTGATGAGCCGCCTGTAACTGATATAGTAGCTAATATAGTATATGCTGAGGTTGTAGCGCGGCATTCCTCGCAACATATCAACATACAAGACGGACTCAAGAGTCAAGACTCAGTTAGTCAGTTGGAAAGTGTCTGAGCGAGCTATCGGACGTGCAGTGTTCAGTGTTGTTTGACAGTTCTCTTTGGATTTTTGGATTTCTATTTTGATTGATGTAAGTTTTTTTTATATAGTAGAGTTATTTAAGGCTTAAGAATATTTGTAATGACCTGATTTATACTTCATTTTCAGCGGTTAGTTTTTAAATTAAATCGCGTTTTATAGAAATATTTTGATTTGGTTAAATACATTTACGGTTTTTAAACCTGGATCTTGATTTTTCGTTTCATCTGGAATAAACCTGGATAGTATTATCTTGTCCTTTTTAGTTTTAGCCAGTGACAAATCAATAAATTAAAATAATACAAAACCTAAGGTTTGCATTCAAAACACTTTATCTAAAATGTAGAGAATGAGATTAATACTGTACCAAATATGATTTTAAAATTCAAGATTTAATATTTAGATTTTGCACCATCCTTAGATCATGCGGTAATTGTTAAAAATATGAAATGCAAATACACATTCAGAAGCTTATGTAGAAAAAATTTAATATGCTAATTTGCATGAAGAACGGATTCATTTTGCAAAATATATAAGAGATAAAAATAACATTTTAATATAATATTATTATAATATTTTTAATAGCAGAACGTTAGTTTTTCGCAACATACCTAGTAACTACGTGATTCTAGAAATCACGTAGTACAGATATAGAAACCAATTTACAATCAATTTACAATTATTTACATTTTTTCATACTCTACGCCTCTTATCATAATATTCTTTATTAGCTACACGCAGCTATTTCTGGTTTGTAAATATAAACTTCCAAGTATATTTCTGGCCTACCAAATACCAATGTTATGTACTCAATACATATTATTACATACTAATGTAAACCTCTATACTTTCTATATTTGTGCCCTTTACAACGAATATATTAAGTTTTTAATTTTTATTAATAGTAAAGCCATTAAAATCTATGACAATTATAATATTATTGTGGCAGTTTATATGTAACTTTTTAAACGCTAAACTTTTATATCAATATTATAATATTATGTATTTCTATCAAATATCGCGAGATAAGATACATTTTTCCGCAAAAAAATATCCTGACTTTCCATTTTCCTGACTTCCACACCAAATTTCATCAAAATTGGTTCAACCGTTTAAGGGCGTTCCTTACGGAGAGACCGTAATTTACCGTATTTAAAGCCTTATAAACTCATAATTTGAAAGCTACAAAGTTATAATAAAAATACAGCAATAATCTTCAGTATATCAACATTCCTTTCCCCGTTTTAAATTTTCTATTTTTGTTTATTATACTCATGATATCAGCTTCCAAAGTAAAACCAATTTATTAAAATTCAAGCATACATTCAGCATCTCCTTAGGATTTACAAATTACTTTTATTTGAAATACACGCCAATAGATCGACAATATCATAAACTACATATTCCCCGTTAAAATTTTTTTAGGACTATTTTGAACTAAGATAAGTAGAAAAAATAGGGTTTTGGTGCGATCTCGGCAACGCGGCAAATGTATGGCCAAGGTTGTTTGCTCGGGGGACGGCCTTAAGCGTGAGAGGTAACACTATAATATTAGTATGGATATGGATGGTACCCGGCCCTGCCAAATAGAGGGGACACAAATCACAATATTTTAAACACATCTTACGTTATTTAGGACGCCCCTAGCCCATCCTTAGTTTTTAAAATTCGAACCGCTATTGACCAAAGAAAGGCAAATAACCAAGCATAGTAATAAAATATGCCATACGCGTTTCACATTCCTTCACTATGGCTCAAATGACGATCTCTACCTAGAGATCGTCATTTGAGCCATATCGGCATATACCTATATCGGCCTACATGCTACATCCATACTAATATTATGAATGCAATAGTGTGTGTGTCTATTTGTCGGTCTATTGCCTCTTCACGCTAAAACCGCTGAACTGATTTATATATGAAACGAGCTTTTGCCCGCGGCTTCGCTCGCGTTGATAAGTATTATTATATACAAAGTTTCATCCCCTATTTTAGCCCCTTGGGGTTGGAATTTATCAAATTCCTTTCTTAGCGGATGCCTACGTCATAACATCTACCTGCATACCAAATTTCAGCCCAATCCGTCCAGTGGTTTGGGCTGTGCGTTGATAGATCAACATGTCAGTCAGTCACCTTTGAGTTTTATATATAAAGATTTGGTATGGAGATACTTTGAGTCCCGGGAAAGAACATAAGATACTTTTTATTCCGAAAAATGTACGGTTCCCGCGCGATAAACGTATTTTCGTGAAATAGAGTTGCGGGCTACAACTAGTGCTAATATACATAGCACATGCTAATACTAACTTCATACTTTCTAGAATATACATTTGTTTGTTTTTATATTACATTTTACTTTCATCTAACAATGATTTGCAAAGTCAACGGTGCATGCCACACCAATTAAATACTCAGAACTATTTAAGCTACTGTTCCTCTTAGCTTGTAGATAATGTCTTATTTGAAAATCTCTACTTTCGTTTATATCGTCTTCTAAATTTGAAATTGGAATAATTTTCCTAACGGCTGCACTGAGTACAATAACTATGCCTGGTTTTTGAGGTTTTTCAATAGGAGTTTATTTATTCAATATTTATATCGTTGTTGATTGGTTGCTGTGTAATGGCCTAATGTCACAGAATACAATATATTAAAGTTTAACAAGTAATGTCAAATGTGTTTGACGTGACTGTCAAAAAACGGCGCTGGGCGCATGATGGCTTGGTCGCCAATAATAAGAATTAAAAATCGTTTACTGGCATAGAACGTAGTAGAAAATATCTACTAACTAGGAGTATGTTTACTAAGTTTTGTCATAAAGCCCAATAATACTATTTTTTTCTGAGTGTAAAGCCCAACTCTACTCGTTTCAAATCCCAAACAAAGAGAACTTTATTTCGCTTCGTATTTTCGGCTCCTTCGCTACTTGCAGACTTTATTGTCCACTAGACATTGCGTCAACACTCAACAGTGATTAGCCTCCACCGAAACGCGTTACGTGACAATGTATCTAACCAGTAACCATTAAGAATAACTGGTTAGTGGTATAGTGGTTACCGTAACGACAGGCTTCGCTTCACACTATCGCTTATAATAGGAATGTACTTATTGTTTAGGAAACCAATCTAAGTACATTCCTATTTTATATAATATTTGGAACATATTACAAGCAAACCTTCATTATATTTCTTAAGAAAAGTTTGTATGATTTATAATAATAATAATTAATAACCAACATTATCTATTTATAATAATTTAGAGAGAGAAAATGTACAATGAATGAACTCTGTGAGATAACTTATTCACTTATTAAGAGCTTATTTTGTAACGAAGTGTATGCTTAAGGGCCGATTCACACCGGAATGGCACAGGCGAGGCGAGCAGTTTCAGTGTCATATGATTTTAAACTTTATCTTCATTATTGTAATACATAGTATCGCTTGAGATATATCTACGGCCGCCCGTGGACGCTCGTGGCCGCTCGTGGCATCTCGCGGCCGCCGGCGGCGTCGATTTCTCAAGCGATACTATGTATTACAATAATGAAGATAAAGTTTAAAATCATATGACACTGAAACTGCTCGCCTCGCCTCTGCCATTCCGGTGTGAATCGGCCCTTACGCTTTACGATCGATTTATCAAGCGCACCATAAGGTACACGGTATAATAGATTCAGGTTCTTTTACTTAAAAAGTGTACTAGAGGGTTTGTTTCAAAAGAAATAATATTTACGAGTATGACACAGCAAGTTAATAATTATGTAAAACTTTGCTAGTTCTATAATAAACTAGTTTGGAAAACAAACTCGTTGTTATTTGCATACCTAAGTGTGCGGGTTCTCTCTCATAATCATAAGGAACGTTAATAAAGTTAAAGATTTAAACTTTATGGTTAAAATAAGAAATGTTATTATTAATAATTGATAGAGACACGCAGGTTTATGATAAGGCAGCATTTATTACAGAGAGTCTTAAGTCATGCGTCGAGGTAAAAATTTTGATTTCTAACTTCCCTGTACGAGTAAGCAAGTCTAGTCCTAAGCCCTAGTCCCTACTCCCTAGCGCAAGTTAGCTTGGATTTAGGAACTCAAGATCCTAAAGTTTCTATTCTTTTAGAATAGATTTTAAACATAAAAGTTTTAGATTTAAAGAAAACAAAATCTTAGAATATTAGACGCTAATTTGGACAAGACTTGTACGCGAATTCTAATATTTGATCAGCTACGAGTATATCAATTTACATACTACTATAATATATTCTGGGGCAAAATAATATATTTAGGGTTCACACCAGGTGGGCCTGACAACCAGCTGACAGGCCCAATTAAAAACCTTTGAAAGCAACGCCGATAGTTACGTGGTTTCTTTTATTTTCACTTTAATTTCACGCTGTCTGCTTTTATATAATAACATCGCTATTTACTTTGTTTGTTTCTTTACTACACGTATACTAAAAGACACTACAGTATTGTAGAGTGTAAAGTGTTATAATACTGTACCTACTTTACTTTTGAAATGTAGAGACTAGAGTCCTTTCTTTGACGTCTTATAAAATACACCTAACTAATAAAAAAAACGAATCTACACTAGTCGTATCTGATTATTTGAGTTCCGAAAAAAATATGCATAGATATGCAACAGCGTTTCCCAATCTTTTTCAAGAGATACTTCGCAGTAAGTACTAAGTATGCACTTAATTACTATTTTAGCTGTATGCTTTCTTAATCTCAATAATTTTCACCGTAATATTTCCATGATGCATCTGATTATTATCAGACGTGGTCAAGTAGCGTTTCTCTAACTCCGTTACACCACGCCATTCATATTATTAGACATGACAAATTATTTCATTTTCTGCGACATATAAATACTCATTAAAATGTCACCCCGCATAACATAATTAACTAACGGCGATTGTGTGAATGACTTTTATGATAGTACATTTATCAAGTTGTGAAATATGAATAGAAATTTTATCTTTATGACTTTGGTGCGAAGTTTCTTGAAGTTTGTCTTTTACCAGAGCTTTTGATTGACTGACGTCAAAATATTAACCAATTAACAACGTTGTTATAATAATGATATGTCAAAAAACTGTAGAAACCAGGAATAAATCATTTGAATATGAATGTAGATAGGTAAGTAAACATATTAAATTCTATTATGTTACTAAAAATTTTAACTTTGTTAAAACGTTCATTCAAAAACCTTAGAATGTCCCACTTTTCAAGGGACTTCTAGAGTAACATAATATTATAGAATCAGCGTTTCATAAAGTTATTATATTTCTTTTATGTATGTGAAATACGTCTTTATGCTTGGCTTGGCTTGGCTGGCGTTCCGTTCCTTTAAAATTTGGGAACCTCTACTCTAGTTCAAGAAAATCAAAGCATATTATAATTATTATCCAGTAGCTTGAAACATCTTATACTATGAAAGATTGTATTAATATTGATACATATAATGGGTGTTGGAGGAGGAGCGTTTCCAATGTAGTTATGCGGAACGAACGCGCCAGATATCACACACCAGTCACGACTCACGAACGTCATGCAAATCTGATGACAGACAACGGGACAATATGTTCTTATACATATTATGTGCACATATATAAAATTTAATATAACATAGTTATAGATATTATACAGATATCTTTATCCTGATGAAAAATTGTACCAGAAAAATAGTTAAACTATTTTCTGTAGAGTTAGGACTAAATTAATGGTACACAATTTATTAAGTATTTAAGTATTAATTAATATTATTGTTTTTATTCTATTAGTCATTATAATCGTCATTTCGTGTCTTATGTGATCTGCAATCACTTTTTTCACAATTTCTTTAGAGTTCAGATAATATTATAGTCGACAGCTAGAGTTTGCAAAAAAGTTTCCTTATCATGCAGGCATCATTTCTCTACATTCTAGAAGACAGAATAATAATAATATCTATGGACGCTTCACACCTGATACTGTAACACAAGTACCTGATGGACTTGTGTTACAGGTACCAGACAACGGAAATATATTTAATACTTTTATACTATACAAATATTTAAGATTTTTAATATATTATACACATATTTAATACACATCCATGACCCAGGAACTTTGAAAACTTTTTGTTCTATCGGCGGAATTCGAACCCGCGACCCCCGGCTTGAGCTACCAACAGCCCACCAACTGAGCCACAGAGGTCGTCAAAGGCCTAGAAGGTACTTACTTTTGACAGTCGACCCCGCCTCTTGATTCACAATGAAGCAAACATCGCTTCGGGCTACTGGGGCCCTTTTGGGTGTGATGTAACAGAAACCTCCGTAAACCTGTTGATGAATTGAACGAATTAAGAATTGAGTGTATGGAATGATATTTGCGTTCACAATTTTACAAAAACAAAATCTTAGGCACCTATTTTGATTTTTAACACGCTTTAATAATATCTTGGTAGCATAATTTAGGTACCTATTTTTAACACGCTTAATAATAGCTTGGGCTGTATGTATGTAACGGAATCTTTGAGCACGATTTTTGCCGATCTCCTGTAGTCTAATTATGTACTTAATTCGAAATTTTGCAAGACGTATTAAGGGCGTTCCCTCCGGAGATTCCGTAATTGACAGTATTTAAAACCTTATAAACTCATAATCTGAAAGCTACAAAGTTATAATAAAAATACAGCAATAATCTTCAGTATATCAACATTCCTTTCCCCGTTTTAAATTTTCTATTTTTGTTTATTATACTCATGATATCAGCTTCCAAAGTAATACCAATGTATTAAAATTCAAGCATACATTCAGCATCTCCTTAGCATTTACAAATTACTTTTATTTGAAACTTACGCCAATAGATCGACAATATCATAAACTACATATTCCCCGTTTTAAATTTTTTTTAGGACAATTTTGAACTAAGATAAGTAAAAATAATAGGGTTTTGGCGCGATCTCGGCAACGCGCCAAATGTATGGCCAAGGTCGTTTGCTCGGGGGACGGCCTTAAGAGCCAATGACAATGCACTCATTTGTTAAAAAAATTGAAAAAAAGCGTGTTTTTTAAACTAATATTTATTACATAAATTAAACTCACGTTAATTAATTTTCGAAAACGGCCCAGAATACGTAGTCTAGCAGATGAATTGAAGTTTGCTAGACTATGTATTCTGGAATTTGGAAGTCCTGTCATTAAATGTTTGTAAAACACTGTTTAAAGTTTAAAATGTTAGCTTCCCATACATACTAACATTTTAAACTTATAACAGTTTTTTAACCCTAGATCACTAACCTTATTTTCCGGCGCTTGTTACTAACCTTCGTCATTTCGACTACGGCATTTTAGAAAGGCGATTAAAAGGTGTTAATCAAATGAAATGTTTGCAGTTTTGTTTCTTATTTATTGGAAATGTTGTATTTAAATTATTTATACTAATTCAATAACGTGATATGGCAGATTTATTACCTAAACAGCCTTATGATTGAGATTATAGTTTGCACGACAAGTCAAGAATTGAAATCTTTACTACTACTATTTTAGACGATAGTGCGGAAAAAATACTTTAAATTTAATAAAATAATGAATCCAAAAGACTAATAAAATGAAAATGAATTAAAAAAACTATTTATTAATATGTTTGTGGCATGTGTCAAGCTTGTGTTCTCCGCACAACGATTTTTGCACTTTTTGCAAGTACTTTTCGGACATAAGGCACATGTTTTCCTTCTTTTTGTACAAGAGGTACATGAGCTGTTTTATTTTGTCCAGTTTCTGTCGTGGAAATCGAAATATCACTTCTTTGCAAACATTTTCATGACCATCCGTTACGTAAGCTGGATCAATTTCGATATGGTCTTCTTTCTCACTCCCTGATGAGCTTTCGACTTGTAATAACATCCAAAGTATTGTTGTTATAATAATAATAAACAATATCAATAAAATAAATCCGCAAAAGAAAAAAATGTACAAACCTAATAACACAAAATGTCGCGTTACTACTAACCCTCGTCGAAACGACGAGACATGGTTGCTGGTATGGCGCTTACAGTCCCCCCACGTATAAAATACTACCATCCGTCGCGAGGGCAACGGATCGATAGAGATTAGCTAGAGTATGGAAGAAGTGCGATCGCGCGCACAAAAGATAGAATGATTTTTTTAAAACCGCGTCGTCGAATCGACGAAGGCTAGTAATTTAGGGTTAAATAACTGATACAAACGCTTATTGCACGTAACACAAGATGAAAGCATACAGCGCGTTACAAAATACCACTAATTTCAGAAGATTGCATCTGACAATGTACAAATAGTTGGCGGTTTATGTAATGTGCTGTAATAACTCGTCAACTTCTTCAGTACAGGTGTCGGGGTCAATGCACTACCGGGCTTATAGGATAGGCGATAGGCCATTTACCTACCATATAAGATGGTACAGCAGGCAAATGACCTAGGGGCCAGGCTGACTAAGGTCTAAGATATAATAAAATATATATAAGTAAACATTTTCAGAAAGATATCATTTATTTTGAGCGACTGTATATTACCAATACGTAATTTATTAGTAAAACCACAGAATACATAATAGTTGGTAAAACTGTAAACTTCAGGTTGCTTAAATATGTAATAAACTAGTATCTAGATGTTTCCCCTCAATATCGTTACACGCATTTTTTTTTTGTAGGCTTAAAGTGTCTCCTTACAAAATTTTGTCTAAATCGTAAATAAATAAATTAATAATCGTTGTCAAATATTTTTAGCTGTCAATTAAATTAATATAGTGTTCATTTTTTGGGTGCGGCACTCAATTACATAAAGGTTAAAGCTAGCCTGCCGTGAACACAGGTTAAAAGTTTAACCTCTGATTGACATTTTGTGAATTGCGTAACGCCAGATCCGAGTTATCTTTTTTATGGTTTAGGTCTGAATTTGAGTAAGAATTCTTTAAATACTTGAATATCTTTTATTGAGAAAAACTACGTCTTACAATTAATTTTGACACAAGGAAGGAAGTGAACCTAGCGCCACAGATAACACGAAAAACGTAACTTATTTTTTTTATAAACAATACACAGCCAAAGACTAAAATTTACATCTCAATAATCTTCCGAATGTTGCAAATTGCAATCCGATTACTATGGCCTAAGGCATGAGGCGAGGCACAAAATATCTAGAACCGAGGTCCAGCTACTGATTTTTGCCTAAAATGGTAATTATACTGTCTCTTTTAAAAAGTGACACAAATCAGTGCGACAGATCAGTGATTTTTTCGTGGTTTAGAAAATCATGTTTAATGTAATTTGCTTCCTAACCTTGTATTTATTTAATGCTCACTTAGATGTTTTTTCATTTAAGGAGCGTCCTAAAATTTGTATTTTAATGAAGAAATGGCTTTGCAAAAGTGATCTCATCTTTTGAAGGTGTTATAATATTATAATGCTTTTAAATATCTATTTAATTTCGACTGCTCAAATTTATTAAATCTGAGACTGACACAATATAAATGTACACAGTAAATCAAATTCAACCAACAGGCCAGTAGGTACTTACCTACCGAAAGAATAAGAACACATCATCGCGATTTTAGATAATGTTATTAAGACATCAAAAAGTTAATTTCTGATAGGGCGAGCGTAAAAGTCTGTCTGTATATTGAATTAGTATTTAGTTTGACTTAAAGGATACGTCGACTTACTCTACTGTATTATATGTTTTACTATGCTAATAGTTTACATTTTATTTTAAGAGTCCGTATACGAAAATTTTCCGATTTTGCCGAAATTGCAAAGGTTCGCTACAGAAATATTATTAGGTTTTTTCCCCTTAATAGACTTAAAAAAATATAGGTATATTAATTATTAGATTTAAAATATATTTAAGCGCGGAAAGCCGACTCGAACTTGCGGCGAGTAATATAATGTGAGATTTAGGTTGTTTTGAATCGTGTTTTTTTGGCACAATTTGTTTTTTTTTTTCTTTTTTCTCGAATTGGATAGAATTTTATCTATAGATTATTTCTGTCGTTTTTATGAATTACAGCTCCAAGTTGCCGAAATTAAGAGCAATTCTTTGCCCATTTTCTCTAAAATTTTGCCAAGTTATATATTTTTTTGCTCAACTATTTCATATTGAAGTGGTAAAAGTAATTCCAACATTTTATAGACGACTTTCTCAACAGTACATTGTATTTTTTTCATACCGTTAAAACGTCAATACAATCCATAAACAGGTGATATCTAAACCTTTTACAGCAAAAATCACAAAACTGTCGCGGGTTTGAGTTGGATTATTTAAAAATAAAAAATCTAGCTCCAACATTAGATTATAATTGAAATGATCTTACATGTTGTGCATTAAAACTTATAGAAATACTGTATTTTAACTGTTAAATCACGTCTGTAAAATCAGCGAAATCGGCAAATTTCGTATACGGACTCTTAACGTGTAAATCACAGAAACTATACACATTAAGATATTTATGTGACATAAGTGTTACAGTTATCTAACAACCAGTATGTTGTGTAACCAGTGAATGGTCATTTTGCACTTCTGTGGATTAACATCTTTTTTCCGCTTCGCTCTTCCTAATGCCAGTTAGAAAATGTAAACATTACTAACTTTAAAGTCAGCATTGGTGACTGTTTCGTTAGTCACAATACTTTCTTTATTACAGTCGGCAGCTACTTCCAAAGTAAGCCAGTCCCTAAAGATAGGAGTTATGTCAAAAAACAGGAGAGAAGGTTCTTGTCTTGTCTTCTAATGTAATATTTTTTGGGAAAATCGCTTCTTTAGGAATGCCCATTTACATGGTCAACGATAGCGTACGTAGCTTAAGTCCCTCTTGTAATAATTCTGTAAAACATGCATAAAGTTCTAATGTCGTTGAAGTCTTTTCTATGTAATTCAATTGTTATTAATGTAACTATCCATAATGTAAATAAGTAACATTATAAATGCGAAAATGTTTCATTTACATAGAAATTGTCTATAAAACTTTAAATAAAAAACCTCATCAATACTATCATGTTCATATCCTAAATATTTTACCCATTTAATTTACATGCTTACTCAAAGCTTTTAAACAAACAAACTGTACACACTTCGCGACGTGACGTTCACGTCTCGAATTTGATTTTGCAAAACCACAGCCAACGGGTGAACGCACTCAGATTAGAGATCCAGTTACCTATACCAATTTCATATGATGACTAATTTAGCAATACTATTATGTATCGAGTTAGAGTAATCTACTGTTTATTACTGTGTTATGTATGTGATTTACAGTAATCTAGAGTAACATAGATTGCAGAATAATATAATGAATGTAATAATTTAGTTCTACATTATTGTTAGAACGTCTTTGCTTTCAAATTACTATTAAAGTTGGGTCAGTGAACTTTTCAATATTAGGGGAATGGACTCAGCTGTTTAATCAGCTGTTTCATTGACAAACTTTGAGTGGAACTTAATCCTTTTACATCTCTTTACTTTATATAAAAAGTATAAATTCAAAATTGAGTGTTTCTGTGGCAATTAAAAAAGTGATTATTATTTTTAACAAAAAATTAAAACCGACTTCCAGAGTAAAAACAATAATAATTATTATAATGAACAAAAAAGTATGAAATAATTCTTACTCTTAATAGTGCCTTATGCAGAATACTCCTAAACCTCTACAATTTCTGTACACTATCTTCATTATTTTGAAGTCGATATCAGCTAAGAATGGTGAGTTCTTAGACAAAATATTTTTAATTTTAAAGACTGGTACCGACTTCAAAATATGAAGATTTTGTACAGAAATAGTAGAGGTTTAGGAGTATTCTGCATAAGGCACTATTAGGAGTAAGAATTATTTCATACTTTTTTGTTCATTATAATAATTATTATTGTTTTTACTCTGGAAGTCGGTTTTAATTTTTTGTTGAAAATAATAATTTCACTCTTTTTAGTAATTTAAGTAATTTATAAGGTTTTCTGTAAGTAAACTAATGTGTTCTACTAAGTGATTTTGGAACCAGGATACACATTTATGATATGAGAACTATAAAGTTAATATACCTAGCGAGTACCGCCCTCTCGGAATAGAGAATTGCAAAAGCAACTCCAAGAATATAGAGTCGTATCACTGTATAATATAAGCTTGGCGTTAATCAAGCAATGATAAAATTAATGTTCATGCGCCTATCTCTAAAGGCTCTAAAGTTCTGTTCAGTGACTTTCTTTCTATCACAGCACTCCTGGAAAGTCATTAGCTCACTATAATTATTGTTCATGTAATATTATGCTTAAACTACTTAGAACTACGTTAATATAACTATTTATTTTGTCCCAATAATAAGGAGTTTCCTACATACGGACTTACCTCATAATTCATAGATCTCATGATTAAATTGCTAACTTGGTAACCTGATCACCAAGTTTGAATCATTTACTTTGATATATAACAATATAACACCAATATAATTTTTGAAATCGTTAAACAAATTCAGAGTTATGATTTAATGATTCATGGTGTGGTGACTGGTGGTAGTGGTGATGATGATGATGAATGTAACTTTCATAGTAGCATATGCTTTGAGTTCTTAAACCAAAGCCGAAACCCCCAAACTTGTATCTATAAGGAATCCGTAGTTCTCTTAGCACCTTCGGAACCAAGGTATTCTTAGTGCAAAATTTTGCTTTTTGGTAGCATATGCTTAGGATACTTCTCATTAAATCGAAATCACCATATTATGTTTCCATATAAATGAGGAGTTCCCTCGATCACTCATGGACCTTATCATCAGGTCGAAATAATAAAATAATTTTCAAAATAGCTTAACTTTCTACAGAACAATGTTTAAAGACATCCGTAATCCGCTTTGATCTAAAAATACTATGAAAAATACCTACCAATTATAATAGGGTCATAATGTGAAGGTGTATGGTGGAATGGTGGTGATAATGATGATGATGATTAATGTAATTAGCTTAGTAGTATATGCTTTCAGTTCTTAAAACAACGCCGAAACCCCCAAACATGTATCTATAAGGAGTAAGGAGTTCTGTTCACCACCTTCGAACCATGGTATGAATGGTGATGATGATGATGATGATTAATGAAATTGGCTTAGTAGTATATGCTTTCAGTTCTTAAAACAACGCCGAAACCCCCAAACATGTATCTATAAGGAGTAAGGAGTTCTGTTCACCACCTTCGAACCATGGTATGAATGGTGATGATGATGATGATGATGATGATTAATGTAATTGGCTTAGTAGTATATGCTTTCAGTTCTTAAAACAACGCCGAAACCCCCAAACATGTATCTATAAGGAGTAAGGAGTTCTGTTCACCACCTTCGAACCATGGTATGAATGGTGATGATGATGATGATGATTAATGAAATTGGCTTAGTAGTATATGCTTTCAGTTCTTAAAACAACGCCGAAACCCCCAAACATGTATCTATAAGGAGTAAGGAGTTCTGTTCACCACCTTCGAACCATGGTATATCTTGGTGCAAAATCTTACTTTTTGGTAACATATGCCTGGAATACTTCATATGAGACCAAAAAAACCATATGTTTCCATTTGAATTTTGAGGAGTTCCCTCGATTACTCATGGATCCCATCATCAGGTCAACACTTTTGTGAACATGGTACCAAATTGGAGTGAAACCTAATACAACAAAATATCCACAGCCGAACGTATAACCTCCTCGTTTTTGGAAGTCGGTTAAAAAGAAAGTATCGTTGCAAATATAGTGAAATTAAAATCCTATTATTGTTTTACACACTTTTGTTGAAGAATAAATAATTTCGTGGCTCATTTAGCACACATCATCAAGAGGTTTACGCGTTACATTAAAACAAAACGTTAACCTCATTTTAGTTAACCATTAACTACGGAAACGCGCGAAGTTATTAGATGGTGCAACTTGAGTGTATCTGTGATTACAATTCTTTGTAGAAAGTTGTTAATTTCTTCTATATTATGTCTTATACGTTATAGTAAATTTCAATAAAAGAAGAATTCGAAATTTATATTTTATTGTTCGATAGCAGACGCTAAAATGTCTTCTTTATTTTAATTTTCTATTTCAATTTTGCATCATATTACCAAGAGTTAATTAATGTAACTCCTACTCAAACTTGCCAAAAAAGTCATATCCGGCATAGGTAGGTACAATTTATGTTTAAAATATTCATTGATAGATTTCTATTCGTTTGTTTTCGTAACATAAATGAATAAAACTCTACAATCTATTTTCTAAAAGAAAAGTTTTATTTACTCTACGCCAACGTAAACTCGAGAATTCGGTAGAACGGTAACTTTAGTATACATTCACAACTAGTTCGCCCAAAACGGTATTCTTGTAATAATAATAATTGTGCACTACATAACGGATATTACCTCATTATCTAACAACTTCTCATTTAACTTTACTCATTAAATGAGAAGTTTTTCACTCAAGGTCAATTTTATAACGAAGTAGAAAAATCTAGGGATGTAGATAGGCAGAAAACGAAAGATTTAAAAAGCCTAAAATACTACTTTTAGCGTCAGTGTGATAAAATCTAAATCTATTTCTCAGAACAGAACTCTTAATTAGGGTTCCGTACCCAAAGGGTAAAAACGGGACCCTATTACTAAGACTTCGTTGTCTGTCCGTCTGTCTGTCTGTCTGTCTGTCCGTCTGTCTCCAGGCTGTAACTCAATAACGGTAATAGCTAGAGAGTTGAAATTTTCAGAGATTATGTATATCTGTTGCCGCTATAACAACAAATACTAAAAACAAAAGAAAATTAATATTTAAGGGGGGCTCCCATACAAGAAACGTGATTTTTTTGGCTTTTTTTGCTCTATATCAATAATGGCAACAGGTAGGTACTTGATTTTTTCTCGAAGTCCTTATTTATATGTCTTCTTTAATATTTAATAATAATATTAAAATAAAATAAAAAATTAAGGGCGGCTCCCATACAAAAAACACAATTTTTGGCCTGATTTTGCTCTATAATGGTACGGAACCCTTCGCGCGCGAGTCCAACTCGCACTTGGCCGATTTTTTTTTTAAGAAGATATTGTAACAACGACTTATCACTATAATAGTCTATATTAGAAGTTAAAATGTTGCGGATTGCATCTTTTGATAATAATCCAACGTAGTTCATATATACCAATGAGTAATGAAAATGAGATACTTTCCATCTTTTCATCTGGTACTTTATATTTAGGAAAATCCCGGAAATTGACGGTTTCTTTTGTACCAAAAAAGTGCGGGCAACATTCAATTCCTACAATCTTCAAATGAATGTACAGAGAGCGAGAAAAGTGTCAAGTAATCGCTACGGAAGCTGGCGTTGTGCGAATGAACTCAGTGACGTGAGAGCGATTGTTTACATTACATTATCAAGGTCGTTACATTTTTTTTGATGAAGATTAGCACACTTTGTTGCTTTACGATTAAGAGGTTTTGAAGAGTAATTTTGGGAATTAAAGAGATTTTAGGGACTTAAATTGTACCGTGGTGTGAGTGTTACGTTGACCATTTACGTCGTATTTTTCCAATTATTCCTTTTTAGTTGTATGATATATGAAAAATCAAAATTCTATCAGCTGTAAGTAAAAATGGAGCCTGCCTTCTGTGCCTAGTCATTATTTTTTTATTTTAGTAAGTATATAACCGATAGAGAGCATAGAAATCAACACGAATGCGATTTATTATTTAGTTAAATGTAAAAACTCACACCAGTATGCTTATTATGAAAGTACTTGTTAGTTGTTTCATATAATTTGTCCAGTTTTTGTGTCAAATGTCAATAGATATCTGACGACTATGTTCGTGTGGCTCTAGAAAAACTGCGCCAGCAAAACGAGTCATTCATCCGCACTAATTTCACGTTGGTGTTTTTTGCTCGAATTTCACAGCGTAGCACGTAGCACTTTTTACATCGTAAGTACCTGTATCTAACGCTACGTAACCTCATCGGCTGCTAATAACCGTTTTTATTTTGCAATAGGCAACTAAGTATTGATTTGTTGTTTCGAAATATGTATTCGTGAACATACATATTTTTCTGTCATTCGGAACTTGTTGTAATAGTCAAATAAATAATAATATTTAAAATGTCTGTACACTGCAGACATTTTAAATATTATTATTTATTTGACTATTAATTAATTTATTCTCTAGTTCTCTACAAATTATGAAAAGTCAAGAAAATATATTTTACCGTGTTTTCAGAATAGTCTACAAATTACATTAATAAAGTGATTTGTTACAAAATAATTTTAATAACTGAAGAACATTCTCGTTATTTTTAACGTTAAATAAATTAAAATTATACAAATACCTATAGTTGTTATTAGGTACTCATAATATTAACGTCGTCATAAGTTTTACAGTCGCATCTAAGACCGTTTCACCAAGATATAAATCTTAGTTAAAATAACTTTTTACTTCATTATAAACTTGGTCTAACTGTTCAGCAGTTTGCCATCTTACTTTCACTTCTATTGCTTGTATGATCGAACGATTGGAATTATATTATAATAGTCTGACTTCCACGGGTCCCACCTTTGACCTATGACTGGCTTGTTATTCAAATTGGGAGTTACAAAAGAATAAAAAACTTATTTCATTTTATGATACAGTTATTATGTTCATCTATACATATAAAATTACAAGTCCTGACTGACTGACTGACTGACTGACTGACTGACTGACTGACTGATTCATCATCGCAGAGCAAAAACTGTTAAAGTTAAAGCCACGAAATTTGGTGAGCAGGATTGTTTTATTAAGTAGACACCCACTAAGGAAGGAATTTTGGAAATTTTAACCCGAAGGGGGTGAAATAAGGGTTGAAAGTTTGTATGAAAGTCCGTCATTTCTTAAGTTAGAAACATGAAACTTTATTTTTGGGTTACTGAATAAAAATGAATGCATAAGTATTCAAGCGTTTTTGGAAATTCTACCCCCAAGGGTTGGGGTTAAAAGTTTGAATGAAAGTTCGTCATTTCTTGAGTTAGAAACATCAAACTTTATTTTTGGGCTACTGATAAAAATGAATAGACACGTATTTAAGCGTTTTTGGAAATTCTACCCCCAAGGGGGTGAAATTGGGGTTGAAAGTTTGAATGAAAGTCTGTCATTTCTTAAGTTAGAAACATGAAACTTTATTATTGGGTTACTAATTAAAATTGAATGAATATAATTTAGGGGTTTTTGGAAATTCTACCCCCAAGAGGGTGAAATTGGGGTTGACAGTTTGTATGAAACGTTGTCAATTTTAAACCGATCGGGCTGAAACTGTGTATTATGCACAAATATACTATGACGTAGACATCCCCTCAGAAAGGAATTTAATAAATTCCACCCCTAAGGGGATGAAATAGGGGATGAAAGTTTTTAGAAATTTTCTTAGACTTTCGACTGATTGAACTGAAATTATTAAAGATTTGAGCTTCTATGATGAAGGCGTTCGCTTTAATAGGATTTGGGTTACTCAATAAAATCGTAGGAAATTAAGTAAATTCTGTACATTGAATATTTTTAAAAAATAATATTTGGGACGTGATCTAACTATGCTAACGCGGACGAAGTCGCGGGCAACAGCTAGTAAGATATAATATAATCGGACTCTTATATGCTCATTTCTAGGACTGACATGCCTTAAAACTGTTTACTGGTACTTATAGTATTTTATTATTTTATAATCAGTAATTTTAACTACTTTATAAATGCTTTGGCTGGTAAACAAAATTAGTAACTTCCTCTTTCCTAGGTGTGTTTAGAAAGTGTAACATTCGACACAATATTATCATCATCCCTATTAAATACAGAATAGCACCAAATGGATTTTTTAAATATTTCTTTAGTGCTATTATACTCGTAGTACAAACACTACAAAGACTAAGCCATATTCTTCAAGAGTGGTACCAATAGGTACTAATTATGAGTTTCTACGTCATCACGAACTACCAGGGACAATACAGTCGTATAAGCTGCGGGATGTGTGTGGAATATTAAATGGCCGGACGCCCGTGTTCTTTATCGGGCTATATAATATCATTTTATCACTTCATTGATGGACTTATTAAGACTTAGGACCATTTGATCCAAGGTTATTGCTAATCGTTTGTTGAAAATCATGCCTTCCCTTCATAATCACAAAGAACCAGAGAGATATAAGATAATTAGTCCACAAATTACATGAGGTGTTTAGGGGGCGGAGGGGGTCGAGTCAAATCTCACCTAATCTCACGTTGGGGAGAGGGGGGGTCTCGGCAAATGTCACGTAATTTTTTTCTCAACAAAATAATAGGTAAGATTTAGTATTTTGGTCCATTTCATGCAGATTGTACTGTTATTGTATGATTTAATCGTAAGCGTAATCGTTATACGATTAAAATAATTCAAAATTGGTTCGAAAGAAAATCTACTGGCTGTCAAACCTAACGTTTATGTAAGAAACCCACATTTTGAAAAATCTCACGTGAGATTTGGGAGGGGTAGGGGGGGGTTGAATAAAATCTCACGAAATCTCACCAGAGGGGGAGGGGGGGTCAAAAAATTCAAAAAAACACCTCACGTAATTTGTGGACGCCCCCTTATATTTACGGGAGATAAAAGATATATTTACCCACCACGCATTCCCACCGCTGTATCACGGATCGACAGCGGTATCCAACCACGAAAGCCCTTTGATATGATCTCAGAGAACCCGGGGACACGCTAAAGCTGTCTTGGGACCCGCAACGAAATTAATCAGAAGAAGATAGGAGGGGAGTAGAAAGTAATTAGTTAATAGTTTTCCCTCCCCATAAAAAGCGGGATACAGCAGTGGATGCATAAATTACAGATATCTAAGCAATCAAGAAAATCCAAATCTCTGGGTTTCCTTAATTACCATCGTCTATTAAATCTGCCAGTATTCTACTCTATTGCATTCCTATTGACCATGCAATATCCAGTACAAACAAAAATATAAAATTACAAACATTAAAAAAAATCTTGTTCCAAAAATTGCTCTACTTTTAATAAACCCATTTTAAAATAAACCCATTCTATAACAATTAATTATTGTAGTTAATTGTAAAGTTGTAAATAATTGTAGTTTAATGGAATACCTGACCATTTGTTAGTCTGTTATATTATAAAATACCTTAGTGGAGTTCCCAGAGCGTAAAAATCGTGCAAGCCTCAGATTTTTGCAATAGTGGATGAAAATTGAAAAGAAAAAAAGGAATGTGTAGCTGATAACATAAATAATAAAGTTTACCTATTGAAAAGTTGTGCTTTTGATTTTTAAATTATTGTCTTCCACTTCAAGTAAACTCATAAACTGTAAAATTTTGAAGAAAATTTGCATATTTCTTTCTTATAAATATATAGCAAAATAATAAAATATATTACTATTTTTTGATTTGTATCGTTGCTTATATTCCAAAGAAAAAAAATAAGTTGAAGAAATATATAATTTAGATTTAAAATTAATATTTTTGTATGTAGATGAGCATACCTCCAAATGTGCTTGTTGTGTGCCTCGCCAGGTAAATGGCGTTCCTATTTTTCTTTGGTTTTAAATAGAAAGTTTAAAATTATTTTTTAGGCTTAAAAAAGCCTTCCATTTCTTAATGTGTATAACTTTTTAGCTCTTACTTTATTAAATTTTCTGAAAATGTAGCACAAACTTTTCACGGGTATTTCGAAGAAAATCTGTATTTTATTTCTTTTGGTTAGGTTTTTACAGAATAAAATTGATTTTTTTTTCATTAATTATATTTGCTAAAACATACTTAAAGGAGAAAAATACAAATTAGGTTAAGAACTGATATTTTTTGTATTCAGGTAAGCATTTTCCAAACATAGGTCGCAGCATGCGTCTTTAGTATGTACGTGAGATTTGTAGACCCAATTTTTTTCTGGCTTTAAGTAGGAAGTTTAAATATATTTCAAAGAATAGAAAAAGTCTTTCATTTGTCGATGCATTTAATGTTTTAGCTCTCACTTAAATAAATTCTCAACAAATATAGAATAATATTTTCGGTCTATTTTACACATTTTTGGAGATATTTAAACGTTTTTAATTACTTAAAATTTATCATTTCTCTAAAAATTAAATACGCACAAGTAAGTTTAACACACTTTTCGTTACAACCCTTAAATCCACCCAAACCCTTTTATCTTGGTTACGACGAGCGTTAATCTCTAAAAACTTTGCAAAAACCTTATAGTTGTATTTAGCTTAGCAAAGCAAACTTTCTTTTTAGGGTTCCGTACCCAAAGGGTAAAAACGGGACCCTATTACTGAGACTTCGATGTCTGTCCGTCTGTCCGTCTGTCTGTCCGTCTGTCTCCAGGCTGTAACTCAAGAACGGTAATAGCTAGAAAGTTGAAATTTTCACAGATTATGTATTTCTGTTGCCGCTATAACAACAAATACTAAAAACAAAATAAATTAAATATTTAAGGGGGGCTCCCATACAACAAGCGTAATTTTTCAAACATTTTTTGCTCGGTATCAACGATGACAACAAGTAGGCACTTGAAATTTTCACAAAAACCTTAATTATATGTGTACTTTAATAATTAAAAATAATATTTAAATAAAATGATAATTTAAGGGGGGCTCCCATACAAAAAAACGCAATTTTTGGCCTATTTTTGCTCTATTTTTTTTTCTTTAACGGTACGGAACCCTTCGTGCGCGAGTCCGACTCGCACTTGGCCGATTTTTTATTTAAAATTGTGAATTTGGTTAATTTTCAACGTAAACAATCGGATAAAAGTCATTAAATAACAGGAACAAGATTTTTTTTTTCTGGACCGGTTTTATATGGTGATTTTCGGAGGTTAAAACCTCTGGCGACTGCACTACTGTTATTATTATAAAGTAAGAAAAACGTTTTAGAAAGCAAAACCTCTGAACCTGTGCGTCCGCGACGTGACGCGAACGATCTCATTACGTGATCAACTCTACACTCTCCTATTGATACAGAATCAGTTAAATAGGTAAATAGACCACACGTGTTTGCTTTAGGACGTATTATAAATGAAACTAGCTTACATGGCAAGCGTTGTTTTGCCATAATAGATCTGAAAAGTGAAACCTACGTTTCTAGCTCACAAAAAATTATCAAAATCGGCCCAGTCTTTTAGGAGTTCGTAACAAATTTACTAACAATTATCGTGACACTAGAATTTATTTATTTGCGCATAAATTCCTATTTATCACGCAGCTTGAGATATTTTGCCCTAATAAAATAATTCTTTCCCGAGTCTCAAGATTAAATCATACAGATCTCAATCAGTTTAGCGTTTTAAGCGAAAAGGTGACAGAAAATCATATCAATATATGAATATAAAATTCACGGTCCTTTGCGAAAATACCTTCTTTTTTTTTGTTTTTAGTTGTTTTTTTTTTTCTTTTTGCCTTTTTTTATTAGTGTTTTTGCCTTTTGTTTAAATTATTGTTAGCTATTTTATTGTAAGTTATAATTATAAGAGTAGGTATAGTATAGTTTTCCCCCTTATTTTGTGGTGAAGTCACTCATTGGCCCTTGCAGAATACCAGTGCAGCAAGCTAGCTTGCTGCATATAGCTGAGCTTGGGCCAATTTTGACATCACACAATATGTATGTATTGTGTTTTACATTGCTGTGTGGTGACAAAATAGAAATGTTCTTATTCTTATTCAATAGTCTACCTGTTACTTACCTCTTCAATTTTAAACCGAAGGACCTGATTTTAATAAAATTTTTGTAGAAGATACTTTGGGTCCCGCGGAATAGTGCAAGAACCGCAATTCGCGCAGGAACTGCAGATATTTCCAGATTAAAAAGTAAAAACTATCCAGGTATGTTCTTTACCGGGACTCAAAGTATCTGTGGTATCTGCATACCAAATTTAGTCAAAATCTGTTCAGTGGCTTAAGCGTAACAGATCGGAAGACTTTAGTATGGATTTACCGTTGTATAATATTTTAATGGTATGCATCCACTATTGTTGTACCCGGTAGTTTCTCGCACTATACTAGAGTTTATTATGGGAAATTATTAACAATGTGACACATAACTTATTCAAGGTTAACTATACTATTATTATTTAATTAGCAATATTTAAATAACTTGCGATGAACGAAGGTAAAGAATGCGACATTCCCTTCCTTAGTTAGTTTATTTTTAACCTTTAAATAATATTAGGTATATTCATCAAAAGTTTCACAAAGACAACCTAAGATAGATTTTCACCTCAAAGGTTTTTTACCTCTATATTTCATATAATATGTATGATATTATGTTTCAGTTTACAATATTTATAACAGAATTCATAGGACGTAAAATACTTTCAAAGCGTTCTTTACTGCATATTATATTTATTTTTAACCGACTTCCAAAAAACGAGGAGGTTATATGTTCGGCTGTGGATATATTTTTTTTTGTATGTTCAACGATTACTCCGCCGTTTGAGAACCGATTTTCGAAATTTTTGTTTTGTTGTATTAGGTTTCACTCCAATTTGGTACCGTGTTCACAAAAGTGGTGACTTGATGATGGGATCCATGAGTACTCGAGGGAACTCCTCGAAATTTATATGGAAACATATTATGGTGATTTTGGTTTTATGAGAAGCATCCTAAGTATATGCTACCAAAACGCAACATTTTGCACCAAGGTATACTATGGTTCCGAAGATACTAAGAGAACTCCGGATTCCTTATAGATACAAGTTTGGGGGTTTAGGCGCTGTTTTAAGAACTGAAAGCATATGCTACTATACAAATTACATTCATCATCATCATCATCATCATTACCACGTCAGGGTCACCAATGTCACCAAAATTGAACATAACAAAATATTCAACCTTATCTCCAGAGCGTAAGGCACACATTTGACATTACTTCTGAGAAGTAAGTTGCTTCGATAATACAAGTAACATGCTAGTGCATTGTCACACTTACCAATCGCGGCCACGGGCGGCCGTAGATTTCTCAAGCGATACTATGTATTACAATAATAAAGATAAAGTTTCAAATCATATGACACTGAAACTGCTCGCCTCGCCTCTGCCATTCCGGTGTGAATCGGCCCTAATCTACGTATAGTACGCGATGATTTTACTAGGCAACTAAAAAGAGTGAAATTATTATTTTTAACAAAAAATTAAAACCGACTTCCAAGGTAAAAACAATAATAACATCCTTATAATATGAACTAAAAAGTATTAAATAATTTTTCCTATCTCATGGTGCCTTTTTCCGAATTCGGCTAAAACTCAACTATTTCTGTACTCAATCTTCATAATTTTGAAGTCGGTACCAGATATAGCTGAATCCAGATGCCAGAATATTTGAAACATCTGTAACTGGCACCGACTTCAAAATTTGTTTTATTTGTAGGAAAAGGTTAGAGTAACCTTTTCCTACAAATAAAACAATCCATATTTTAGGACCATCAAGTCAAAGTATAAAATCCTTTCTATCTCTGTTTAAGCTACCACTTTCGAGATTTTTCGAAAATAAAAATGTTGTTCGTCTCGTACTCACAAAAAATTAGCTTGTCATAAAAAAAATTGTTCTAGGGCTCCCTCCCTCACTATTGTTATAAAACGATCATCTATCTAGTATCTACTTAATTACCGTGTACGGTGTAACTGTACCGTATACGTTATTACTTATTACAAGATTTACAAGAATTACGTAACTGCAGATTTATGAAACACGATTCACGAATACTTAGTACAATCAAAATAACGAGTCATGGAATTTCATAAAAAAATTTGACATTCATACTAATAACATAAATTATGCGAAAGTGTGTCTGTCTGTTAAGCCTCTTCACGCTTAAACCGCTGAACCAATTTTGCTGAAATTTGGTACGGAGATACTTAGAGTCCAGGGAAAGGACATAGGACACTTTTTATCCCAGAAAAATGTACGGTTCCCGCGCGATAAACGAATTTCGGCACAACGGAGTTGCGGGCGTCATCTACTTTTGTATAAAGGTGTGCCTTGATTCGCCGTTTGGACTTTATGTTATAGTGTAAGAGCCCAATTTAATAATGCCCCTGTCGTAAAAGAGAAAAGCCAATAATTTAAATTGCCTACGATTTTTAAGTGCCAGTTTCTCCAAGGACTATTAAAGTAATGGTATAATATTAAAAATCTTATTATGTTATTTCACTCTTAGTATAGAGAAGGAATGATAACGAGTAATGACTTAAAATAACATTATTCATTGGTGAAATAGGGTATTGTATAGGGTTTCTAGCCCTTTTAAATAGCTCACGTGATCACGTCAAATCGTTAACCAATGGACAAAACTGTTGGATAGATAAGCTCCTGTCAAGAACCTCAGAAAGTATGGATTATTTTAAATTAATTAATTAATTTTATATAAAAGTAAAGGAACACTGTACACACGTATACTTACATATATTTTTCGGGATGTAAAGTAGTAGTCAAAGCTGTTATAAAATTGTAACCTAAATATGTAGTAATAAAATTACTTCTCTTGTTACAGGTATGTCACCCCTTCATTATTATTTTAGCGTGGATCATAGAGTCAACGAAAAAATAACTTAAGTATAATAATAATTTAATAATTTTTTTTAATAAGCGTACGTACAGAGCTATTTCTAAAAGTTATATTTATTTTACACAATGAGCTGTAACGAATTATTAAAAGATTATTTCAAATTTCCACAACCAGCTCGTGGACTATGTTGTCTAAGATATTGTTAGCCGTTATGGTATTCAATTTGCCAGCTATAAATAAACCAGCCCAAGCATAATTAATTTTCTACTAAGTGATTCAAGCACTCAATTATTTATTGAGCTAGTTATTAATATTAAATAGTGAATTGGAAATTGGAATGCCAATCACATTAATTGTGAATATTAATATTATATATTTATTTATTTCCGTATTCTTAATAAAAAATTGTAATCACGTAATTTGTGGACGCCCCTAATATATTTAATATTGAACTTGAAAATATTATGTTTGTTTCAAATTATTAATGTTTGGTACAAAAGATGTATTTGTTAGCCTTAGCACTCAACAACTGTGTTCTGTTTTACATCAACTTCCGAAAAAGAGCATTTAACTAGATGACGCCCGTAACTACGTTGAGCCAAAATTCGTTTATCGCGTGAGAACCGTACACTTTTCCACATCAAAAACTTTCCTATGGCCTTTGTTTCGATATCAAGTATCTGCATACCAAATTTCATCAAAATTAGATTCAGCGGTTTAAGCATGGAGAGGTAACAGACAGAGACACTTTTGCAGTCATAATATTAGTATGGATGTTTGATACCACAGTATATAAGGCGGATGTCCTTAATATGTAGTATGTATATATCTACATTATATCTCCCCTATAACAGGTTAATGTTCATAAGGACATCCGTTTTCTAGAAAAATATTTAAAAACTACATAATATATAATTATTTTAAAATAACTTATATCTATTAAAATCATAATTGGACAAGGCCAAGATCTTAATCAGTAAAACACGATTTTAGCGGTTATTTAATAAAAGATAAATTAGGAATTAGGAACATTAAACATTATATCTTATATCTTTAAACGAGCAATTCTTGTATATATATATAATTGGAATCTCGGAATCGGCTCCAACGATTTTCATGAAATTTAGTATATAGGGGGTTTCGGGGGCGATAAATCGATCTAGCTAGGAATCATTTTTAGAAAATGTCATTTTATTCGTGTTTTATCGAATACCGAGCAAAGCTCGGTCAAAATAGCTAGTTAAATATTAATTATTAAACAGTGCAAAATATCAAATCCTTGGTTAAGGACCATGACCGCTCATACTTATGGGCATTTCTCTGTAAGCTCGTCAGGTCCCATACAAATTTTGTCTTGGGAATTATTTTTGACATTCGCCAAAAAATATGTACTATTATAAAGAAAAGTAACTTTTATTTAAGTTAGTTAAGGAGGTCCACTAAATTTATGCGCATATTCCGAGATGTTAGCGATTCTCTTAGAAATCGTGACAGGGGACTGTTAAGTGTGACAGATTTTTGTATGGTAGCCCCAACTAAATATAGATTTTATTTTAATTTTATTATTAATTATTAGAGTACAAATATAATTAAGGATTTTGTGAACATTTCAAGTGCCTAGCTGTGGCCATTATTCATATCGAGCAAAAAAAGAAAAAAATCGCGTTTGTTGTATAGGAGCCCTCCTTAAATATTTATTTTATTTCGTTTTTAGTATTTGATGTTATAATGGAAACAGAAATACATAATATGTGAAAATTTCAGCTGCCTTGCTATCGTAGTTCTTGAAATATATCTCAGAGATAAATAAACGGACTAATGGACAGACAGGCAGGCAGACAGACGAGACAGCGAAGTCTTAGCAATAGGGTATTGTTTATATCTTTTGGGCACGGAACCTTAAAAACGGTTTTTTTGCTTAAAAATTGAGATATCCAATCAAATCGTACAATTTAAGACAGGGGACTGTTGCCAGGGTACTGTTTATTTCGGTTAGATTTCAAGATAATATATCCTAAACGGATGTAAAATAGTTATTAAAGAATCTACTAATCAGTTTAGACATTAATAATACAAACAATAAACTAAATATTCAATTGGTAAAATAATTAACACACCTTTTATTAGTTATCAGAGGACTGTTTGTGATAGCGGTCCAAACACGTGTTCATCTTACAAAATATGACTTTGTGACACTTAAAAAAAGGGGTCCTTTCTCCGCATTCGACAAGGTTGCCATTTTCACACTAATAACGTTTTGTTTCAATCAAGAAAACGTTTTTAAATATTACAGTTTTTCATTTAAATGGATTGAAATTTTTGGCAGGGGACTGTTTAAAAATTCTGAGGACAAAGTTTACAGAAGTCTACTAAATATTTGCATATTGGCAGTGAGACTTTGTTTTACAAAAATATTATATAATAATCATTATTATTTGTAATATTAACCGCCTTATGTATGTAGTTTCATCAACTTCTTCGTAAATATCAGTTTAGGTGGTGACGGTTGTGATGGGGACAGCCAGGGGACTGTATTTTCAGACTTTCTATCGCTTCTAGAAAAAAACTTAAAACAGTTATGGTTCTGAAAACAAAGGGACTGTAAAGTTTCGAGGTTCGAGTTTCATTAGGAGTGATTATTTTATTAATTATTCAAATACTTTTTGAAAAAATTAGTCAGGACATCCATTTACGAGCTTACAGAGAATCGCCCTTATATCGAAATTTTTTCGTGAAAATTAACAATGTATCACAGTATTGTTATAACAAATATTTTTCCTCATTCATTTTTTAATTCATTGTTATGCTGTGACTGTAGCTTTAACAAAAAAATAAACGCAACATACATCTGTCAAATTCCGTGGTCAAAGTTAAGGTTAAAGTTAAGTTAGCCTTAACTATAACCATAACTTTGACCATAACTGTAACTATAACCACGCCTCTGGTGCAACCCACCCTAATATGTTTGTTTAGTAGAAGTATAATAATTATTATTTTACATAGCAAATTCCTCAGCGGGCATCGTAGGTGGACTTGCATGATAAGCGTTGATCAATTATTCCACTGCTGATATTACGGTCAAGGCGAAGTGAGGAAATGGTTTTGCATATTAAACGCATAAACAATAGTAGATATTATCCGTCCGAATCGCATACCTAATGAGTAGTACTGGTATATTGACAATAATTGAACAGTTATTTGTCTGTTCTGGCTGAAAATAACAGGTTTCATTTTGTGCACAGAAACGTTCAACTTTGATTTTAAATCCATTGAAAAAATATAAGTGAGAAACTAGAAAGTGTCTGTTACCTATTCATGTCCAAAGCGTTGAACCTATTTCGCTGAAATTTTGTACAGATTCATGAACAAATGAAGGATTCAAAAAATAAAAAATAAAACGTCTAATTTTTATATTAAAAATCAGCATTTATTAAAAAAAAACATTAAGTAATCAACGTAAAAATATAATCCGAGATCAAACTCTTAATTTGTACTAATTCATCCGTGGAAGTGTCCACAGAAAAGTTTGTCCACGGAAGGGAAAATACATTACAAAAAGTCGTTTAGCACAAGTAATTTATAGGTAAGCTCACAAGCAAATGCGTTTGTAAAAATGGCGACCGAGAACAATCTGAGCTCATATAATTAGGTAAATTTGAATAGAATACTTACTGTAATATCGAAGACACAGAAAAGATGAATGATCTTTGACGTTCACCAAAACAAAACACTTCTTCTGACAATATTTTTATTTAATAAACGCAGCGCACCATCAGTTAGCATCCATTTTTAACATGAACTGACAGATCGAAATGTTGGCATTTCAAAAAATAATTGGTTTATGCGTTCCGTTTATCGACTATTTAATATATTTTTTTTTGTTCCACGGAAGGAGTCGCGGTTCTGGTAACAGGTTGTTTATGTATTATAGTGCAAAGTAATCTAGAGTAAATATTACAAAATCTTGGAAAAGAAAACTTATTTATATAATGAACAAGTAAAATAGTCAATTTACTTAAAATTTTAAATATTCTTATTAGAAAAACAGTCATGAACTTTAAAACCCAGGCAGTTCACGGTCCACGGAAAGGTACGAAAACTATCTTTTTTTTGCAATATTTTTAAAACTTATAATATTAGTGTAAATTTTTTTTGTGAACAATCGTCGTATACGTTGGTGTTAAAAATATAAAAATATAAACATGTTTCATTTACATTGTTTTAGTGTTTTTTTTGACTGCGCACACTTTTTTTTCATGTTCTGTTTATGACCCAGATATACATATTATGTATTATACTTTGAGTCCCAGGAAAAGACATAGGATAGTTTTCATCCCGGGAAAAGTTTTATAGCATCAAACCGTAGTATGTACCTACTTATATCTCAATGCATCAGATGTTTTTCAAATTTCTCGCGATATGCAACCAATGGACAATGTTATTATAACAATTAACAACATTAGGTATGTTATGACTTTTGAATCAAGATACCCCTTTCTGTACAGGGTGTGTTAATCTTTTGACATAATATTATGTACGACGACTATAAGATTTCACATTTTGAGGATATTGGTGCTGAACTATAGTTCAATTAAACGTTTTTTCACCATCCGTAAAGTAGCCATCATTTCCACTGTCACAAGTTAACCGTTTCTTTATAATTAGTATGGTATCTAGGCGCGTCGGCTATCGGTGCGGAAAATTGGAGAGCTCGGTAATACGAGTAGGTATTGGCTATCGCTCTACATTCCTCCACAAGCTCCGACAGACCGCCACGGAGAAATTCATCTGATTATAATATTATAACTTGAATATCAAATACCAATAAAGCTAATTTGCGATATCGATTAGCTAATCTCGTGATAGAATAATGGTATTCCCTTCTTTATAAATATACGAAAAGATATGTAACCAACATGTTGAATTTAAATTTTAAGCCAGCTAGTGCTTATACTAAAAGGGTCATATAACATTGTAATGTGAAGAGGCGACGGAATTTTTAAATGAACCATTCAAAACTTTTACTACTATTTAATAATACTTAGGTATATGATTTCACTATGTAGACTGTAGAATATTGTTTGTTTGTTCTTTATCTCGTTCACTTCGTAGAGTCCCACTGTGAGACTGCCAAATATCCAGGCTACATTCTCCAATTATTCAAAAATCCTAGAAGTGTTTCCTTAAGATAAAAAAGTAAAGTAGAGTACACTACTAAATAGTTATTTTAAGAATGCATCGCGCCTCTTTGTCACTTTGCAATCAGAACTGACACGAAGTAATAAGACAGTATAGTTTGCCGATAGATTGCAAAAAACACAATCAAAGGATTCATGATATTGTTGCATGGCACAATACGGTTTCTTCCTATAAGATAATCTTTTGTTGAATCGTTTATTTTGGGGTAGTAAACGTATCAAGGATATAAAGTATAGACGACATCCGTCGGACGACGGATATAGCTGAACGTGATTCAACGGATATGTCTTGTCTATTTATAATTCAAATTTTGATGCTATTTATGCAGTTTCTTAGGAAAGTATCCAGCTATTTACATTCTATAAGCATCATCTCTCAATTCAAATTGAATGATCTTAAATGTCTTGCTATAACTTGAACGACTAGACCGACTTGGCTGATTTTAGTTATAAAATAATCCAGAAAAAGTTTAAAATTGTACATTCAGAATATTATAATACTTAAAAGTGCGAGAGAACACTATAATAAGTGTTGTGGCAGCTCACAGCAGGTATTATTACAAACTTACAAACTTCGGAATAAGTAATTGAAGACATGAGTGGAATGAAATGAAATGAAATGAAAAATATTTATTTCTAAGTAAGTAGGTTAACAAAGTTAACACTTTTAGAACGTTGCGTCTACATGAGGCCAGTGGAATGAGGCCTATCTTCAGTGGAAGTACACAATATAAGTAACATTTTATACCATACGGACAACCTACTAATTTTTTCGGCAATTTTTTTACTGTTACCTGGCTCTTCCACTCACGTCTTCAATTATAATATTACTTTGACTAACCCACCTCATCCTACCTTATCTAAGCAATTAAACACAGATGCTGCATGACGCATCTTCACTTTAGATATTTTCGTCATCATGATGTAATCAAATCTAAATTCTAATCACAGCTACTATTAATAACGAGTAGGACAATGGATTGTTTTGATCCTCAGGCATTTTGTTTGTTTTAACAACTTGCTTATTGTGAGTAATAAAAATGTTGTTTTCATATTTGCGGTGGGCATTCAAATATACAGTACACAATTTGATTGCCAGTTGCCACGTTATAGCAGTTTTTTATCCCGTTCTTTTCGTATCAAACAACTTTGCTGGATATTTTTCATTGTTTGTTTAGTGTGAAAGTTAAAAGAATCCATACATTTTCGAAAACCTTTGTATTAACTATTACCTGTCCCGGTGAACTTCGTGTCACTTTAAAACCTTCCCTGGACTTCTTCGAATATTTTAAGACTAAAATCAGCCCAATCCGTTCAGCAGTTTTCGAGTTTTAGCGCGACTAAACACATTTGAAAATCAATTTATATATTTAAAGAAGACTAGCTGTCCCGGTAAACATCGTGTCACTTTAAAACCTTCCCTGGACTTCTACGAATATTTTAAGACTAAAATCAGCCCAATCCGTTCAGCCGTTTTCGAGTTTTAGCGCGACTAACACATTTGAAAATTCATTTTTATATAAAAGACTAGCTGTCCCGGTGAACTTTGTGTCACTTTAAAACCTTCCCTGGACTTTTACGAATATATTAAGACTAAAATCAGCCCAATCCGTTCAACCGTTTTCGGTTTTAGCGCGACTAACACATTGGAAAATCCATTTTTATATATAAGAAGACTAGCTGCTGTCCCAGTGAACTTCGTGTCACTTTAAAACCTTCCCTGGACTGAATATTTTAAGACTATATATATATATATATATATATATATATATATATATATATATATATATATATATATATATATATATATATATATATATATATATAAAACCTATATATAATAAAAAACCCATATATATAATCCATTTATATATATAAATATTTCTAATAATACTTACGTGATTTAACTATGTAGAGTCTAGTTTGTTTGTTCCTCGTCCACTGTGGGACTGCTAAATATCCAGGCTGACTTCCCCAGTTTTTCAAGAATTCTAGAAGTATTTTCTAAAGATAAAAAACTGAGTATTGTTAGCAGTTTCATAAGTTTGTTAAAAACTATTTTTAAGTAGAGTTATGTAAGAAATTCATGACTATTTATTCATTAATTACACGTGAAATATTTTATAAATAATGACTTCCGATGGTTACTTTACATAATATAATTGTTAATTATTTCCTTCAAGTACATAACTGAAAAGTATTTTTAATTAATAGAATATGTAGAGCAAGGCGAACCAGTATGTTCAAGAGTTACATGTCTGAATCATTATTGTGATTTATTATAATAAAAAATGGTTACGTTCTACTACGAGTATAACAAAGAGCAATAATAATTAATATTAGGTACCTACGGGTACTAGTTCAAGTACACTTAGGGCCTGTTTCACCACTTCCTGATAAGTGCCGGATAGGCTATCCACAGCTTAACTTGATGGATAGAGTATGGAGCATCTGTCAAATAAGTTGTGGATAGCCTATCCGGCACCTCATCAGGAATTGGTGAAACGACAGGCCCTTAATATTTATATTAACACCTTCACTGTGGATCAGGCCGAAATCGGCCTGCCGTGGAATTTCAGCTGGTGCGGACGAAGAAAACTATGTTCTCTCACTCGGTGCGGAACGATTATCTCAAGTGTTTTTAAAGGTACGACAGAGACAAATATATATTTGAGATTGTATTCGAAATTATAAGTATTCCCTATAAAAAAAATCACGGCAGGTCTTTATTGGCCTACCACGCACTGACGGTGTCAAAAATTAACTCGGTGCGGCAGTGGGCCTATTGCGGCCCGCTGTCCAAGCAGGCGGTTGGCGACCCGATACCGCACCGAGCGCCCGCCTCGCCATTTAGTGTTGTGCAATCTATCGTAGTAACTTGATCGTAGTTCGTAACTGACGTACGTCGCGTTTTTTAACCGACTTAAAAAAGGAGGTTATCGATTCGACCTGTATGTGTGTATTTTTGGTATGTTTTAGTCGATATCAGCATCTGAACAAATAAGAAAAAATTTCTAAAGTGTATGTATGTACGTTTTTATGTTTCTATTCGCATATCTCCGGTACTACTAGTCCGATTAAAGTAATTCATTTTTTTGTCGTACTGGGTATTATTTAACTTAGGAAATACTGTAAGTTTAATTAAAATCGGTTCAGTAGTGTTTAGAATAGGGAATTTTGATTCTCAATTACGTACAATTTTGAAGTCGGTTTTATCTTTTTTAAATACAATTATTCATTTCATAAAATTAAGAACGCACGATAGCAGAAAACAAAAGATCGTGTCCTTGAGATGAGCGCTAAACGGTGAAAAACTGCGGGAAACCATGAGGAGTGTCAAAGCTAAAAATAAATTTATATAAATCTTTGTGCTTTGTGTTTTATAGACAGGCATTTAAATATATAAATCAAAAATATATTTTCGATATCCCCTTATTTTTGTCTTTCCCATCACTACTAAAAATACTTTCTAGTGCGGTTCAGGTCGATATCGACCCGCCACTTTCACTGGTTAATTTCTCATTTCCTGTTTGGCAGATCCCGGGGCGAATCAAATGTAAAGAAGTTGGGTTCAAGGTTATTCTAACAGTCCAAAAACTGTACACCTACATTATGTTTTCGCAAAGTTATAGTTATTTAATCGAACTTTGTGCTGGTGGGTCGAGAAAGGCCTGCTACGCACTGGCGGAAAAATCACAGGGGCACACTTTGGCCCGCCGCCGCACCAGACGAAGGTTTAAGATTTTACTTGCCGCAGTGAAGGTGTTCAGTTGGTTTCTGCCTCACAGGTCACAGCTCACTCGAAATCAACTGGGGCGGTTTTCATCATTAGAATTTTATACTATTTATTCCTTTTTCATATTTTCATCATCAATAGCGGGAGTCAGATATAATTATTGTTTTTTTTTTTGTTAAGTAACACTTAACTAAATTAAAAGTTATTTAAAGAACTGTAGCAAAGTTTTGGTCATAATTTTCAATTATTTTTCTTTTCATCTATATTCTTGTTAGTGTTTATGTTACTTCTTGGTGTGTAGTATAACAATGATGTAAGGTACGAGTATTCGATACTGGACTTCTGACATCAGAATAACCTTGACTACCGTTACGCATTGAAGGCCGCAGTTCAGACTTTAACGATTGAATTCATTTAGGATTACATGTTACAAGATACTAATTATTTATCAAACAACCCAAAGAAACTATGTAGCTATGTATTATTAAGGCATAAATAAGTAGAAGAGATGCCCGCAACTCCGGTGCTCCAAAATTCGTTTATCGCGCCGGAATAGTTTCAGATAAATTAGACAAGTCACTTTTTTTCTAATCTACTAAAGTAATCCATATTTTTGTGTCCATGTGTCCTTTGTCTGATACATTGTATTGGACAATCCATTGGACAATCCCCGAAAGTAATAGCCCGAGTCTACCAAGGTCCAGCACGTAGTCAATAATATATTACTGCAATGTTTTGACGTTAGGGGTAGCACCAGCACAGACAGTAAACAAAAAGTTTTGTGCAACTTCGTTTCTGTCTGTTTATGACCTGTGCAACATTTGGGATTTTGGTCGGATTATCGACTGTACGTGCTAATAGCACCTCTACTATGGTCTCCGACCTTTCCCGTAATATTCTCTATTAACTAGCCTTATAAAAAATAGTATTGGGATAAGGTGGTAATGTGGCCCCTGGATACATATTGGCCCCCTTCAATATTTTAATGTTTAACCAACGCTATCCAGTATAATTTTGGTGGAACGGGATGCTCGTGGCATGGTACTGATATAGCACCGTACAAATCCAACAGAGGCTGTCAAGTTCGATTGTCATTCGATCGAGTTTAAACTTGCGACCGGCGCAACTTTTAAATGTGTGTGATTTTATTTCGATAGCTGTTGTTAAGGAACAGAAATATTTGGCTTTTGACTAATGGGCTATGTAGCCTGTGGAGGCTCCAAAGGTGACTATTACATTTGTTATTTTTGCCGTTAAGTTTCATTAACCGACTTCCAAAAAGGAGGAGGTTATATGTTCGGCTGTGGATATTTTTTATTTTTTTATTTGTGTATGTATAACTGTTACTCCGCCGTTTGTGAACCGATTTTCAAAATTTTTCTTTTGTTGTATAGGGTTTAACTCCAATTTGGTACCATGTTCACAAAAGTGGTGACCTGATGATGGGATCCATGAGTAATCGAGGGAACTCCTCAAAATTTATATGGAAACATATAGTGATTTTGGTTTTATGTGAAGGATCCTAGGCACATGCTACCAAAAAATAAGATTTTACACCAAGGCATGCTATGGTTCCGAAGATACTAAGAGAACTCCGGATTCCTTATAGATACAAGTTTGGGACTTTCGGCGATGTTTTAAGAACTGAAAGCATATGCTACTATGCAAATTACATTCATCATCATCATAATTATCACTACCATCACACGATGCATCGTTATTAGTTATGACCCTATTATTGGTACTTTTCATAGTCTTTTCGATCGAGACTCGAGTTTGTCGAGTGATTTTGAAAATTATATTAATGTTGTTACAAAGTAAATGATTTAAGCTTGGTGTTGCGGTTACCAAGTTGGCAATTTGATTATGGGATCTATGAGGTACGTAGGAAAAAACTTTTTTGAAAACTGCCTGAGTATAGTAGTTGTGATAGTTTCATACCTAAATCCTATATATCTACAACTGACAGCTTATAATATGTTTACCGGTAAATAACTATAAAGAGTGAAATTATTATTTTTAACAAAAAATTAAAACCGACTTCCAAGGTAAAAACATAATAATATGATTACTTAATAATATGAACTAAAAAGTATTAAATAATTCTTACTCTTTAATAGTGCCTCTTTGAGAATTCGTCTAAATCTCAACTATTTCTGTACTGTATACTATAGTCTTCATTACTTTGAAGTCGGTACCAGTCCCAAAAGTATCATACTTATATTCTGACATTGACTGATTAACTCACGATTAAATTAGCTGGTACCGACTTCAAAATAATGAAGACTATAGTATGTACAGAAATAGTTGAGATTTAGACGAATTCTCAAAGAGGCACTATTAAAGAGTAGGAATTATTTAATACTTTTTAGTTCATATTATTACTTATTGTTTTTACCTTGGAAGTCGGTTTTAATTTTTTATTAAAAATAATAATTTGTGCAATACATTTAATGTGACATTCCCGGGGGGCCACATTACCATCACTTGATCTCAAAATACCAAGTGTGATTGATTAAGAATAATTAAAACTTTCGATTATCCTACACCAGTTTTATTTATTTCCTGATAAGAATAGTGCAGTCGCCAGAGGTTTTAACCTCCGAAAATTGTAATAGTGAATGGATTTTTGTTTTTGAGGTGTCATTTTCTTTTTTACACTATAACTTGCAAAGTTTACCAAAAAATTTTTTGTGCTTTTAATTTTCTAGTTACTTAATAAAAAATTAATATTTCACCATATAAAACCGGTCCAGAAAAAAAATTTTTTTCTTGTTCCTGTTGTTTAATGACTCTTATCCGATTGTTTACGTTGAAAATTAACCAAATACACAATTTTAAAAAAAGAAAGTTTGCTTTACTAAGCTAAATACAACTATAAGGTTTTTGCAAAGTTTTTAGAGATTAACGCTCGTCGTAACCAAGATAAAAGGGTTTGGGTGGATTTAAGGGTTGTAACGAAAAGTTTGTTAAACTTACTTGTTGTGCGTATTTAATTTTTAGAGAAATGATAACTTTTAAGTACTTAAAAACGTTTAAATATCTCCAAAAATGTGTAAAATAGACCGAAAATATTTTTCTATATTTGTTGAAAATTTATTTAAGTGAGAGCTAAAACATTAAATGCATCGACAAATGAAAGACTTTTTCTAGTCTTTGAAATATATTTAAACTTCCTACTTAAAGCCAGAAAAAAAATTGGGTGCTACAAATCTCACGTACATAATAAAGACGCATGCTGCGACCTATGTTTGGAAAATGCTTACCTGAATACAAAAAATATCAGTTCTTAACCTTATTTGTATTTTTTCTCTTTAAGTATGTTTTAGCAAATATAATTAATGAAAAAAAATTAATAAAAAATCAATTTTATTCATAGCTAATGGAATCAGGCGTTACTTTGCGGAAATCCATAGCTTAAAATTTAGTTTGTTTTTATTTTTAGCAATATTCCGCGAAATAAACTTCCACCTTTAAGTAAATGAGTGAGTGTACGCATAGGCATGCGTACAGCACCTCCGTCCTCCCACACTGCCTATGCGTACACTCGCATGCAAGAACTTGCAAACACCACCACCACACAAGCAATAATGTTGGCAAATCCGTGCAAGGCCCCTCACCACCATGCAGGTTGAAAACCTCGACGCGCGTTTCGCTCCAACACCGGAGCATCCTCAGGATGTGGACTCTACGAACAACGTCCGTCAAGTGCCGCCACCGGCCAAAACACCGCCTTTTATACCCTATCGAGCCCCGCTACTACCCCCACTACCCTCACCAGTACCCCCGAACATATTAATAAGCGGTGACGTAGTCAAGCAAGTTTGGTCATTCAACAATGCAAATCTGTTATTTTCTTTTCTTTTATGATCTCTAATTGTTCCAACACGCTCAGCCGAAAGCCTTTATCGCATTTATGTAAAACTTTATAGGAATGGCCATCGGGCACGGTATGATTACTATCTAAAAGATGTTTAGCAAAATGTGTCTTATCAGGATGACCATTCCTATAAGCCGCGATATGTTCTTCATACCGAGTCTCAAAGCTGCGTCCAGTTTGACCCACATATACACTATCGCATTCAGGACAATCGATCTTATAGACACCGGACTGATATTTTTCATCAATCCGGTCTTTGTTATGAAATAAATGATGTTTTAAAGTATTATTTGTCCTGAATGCGACATGCATATCGTTGTTTTTCATTATTTTGGATAATCGTGCAGATACCTCTCCCATGTAGGTCAAACTGGACTTATATCTAACTACCTCCTTATCAATAGGACATGCGTACAAAAACTTAACCAGTTCTTTCTTGTTTTTATTTTTCAAAATATTATTAATAATTTTTGGACTATATCCGTTGGATATCGCAATTTGGAAAATGATATTAAGCTCATTTTGATAATTATCTTTACTAAGAGGGATCGATAATAATCTATGAATGTAACTATGAAAGGCCGCGAGTTTGTGTTGCCAAGGATGACATGACGATGCATGAATAGTAGTATTAGTATATGTCGGCTTGCGAAAGATTCCAAAACTGTGTTTATTATTAACTCTAGTAATAGATAAATCGAGAAAATTTAGGGTGTTATTATCTTCACGTTCTAATTTGAATTTAATTTTAATATGTTTTTTATTTAGTTCTTTAACAAATACGTCCAGTTGTCTCTGTGTACCCGTCCAACAAAGAAAACAATCATCTACGTATCTAAAATAATATAAAATACTTTTATTAACGACGATATTTCTTTGTTCAAAATCGTCCATAAATATTTCGGCCATCAAAGGACTTAAAGGTGAACCCATAGCTAGACCGTCGTCTTGAACAAAGAATTCGCCGTTAAATCGAAAGTAGTTTTGTTCCATGCAGGTTTTAGTAAGAGTAAGCAATTCATTACTTTCACCAGGAGGTAAACGTTTTTCTAATGCATTCCTTAAAATACCCAATGTTTCCTTACGTGGAACATTAGTGAATAAACTATCGACATCAAGTGAAACTAATTTGCAACGAGGTGGAAAAGTCACATCTTTAATTTTGTTGACTAATTGTAGACTATTTTTTATGGCATAAGGTGGCCGAAATGAGAGCTTTTCTTTTATTATGAAATTAAGTGAATTTGCCAGCTCGTATGCTGGTGCACCTATGTATGAGACAACTGGACGCATGGGAATATCAGTTTTGTGTATAACTTAACCAGCGTACAATTTGCTAAGGATGAGATGACACTTTTGGAAAAGGGTCTTAAATATAATATTACTCCTAATATTAATCAGAATGCTTTGGAAATGCTTGCGGTGGATTCGGAAATAACTGCCGTAGTTAATAAGAAAGATAACATGGTTAAGGGCCTACTAGCCAACGAAATCAAAGGTACTCCTTCCGGTTCCTCTTTTAACCCCGAAAGAGTGGCTTTGAGGTCATTAAAACAAACAATAGATAATAATAACTTAGTAATATCGAAAGCAGATAAGGGTAACACAGTAGTAGTGATGGAGCGCGACGATTATTTGGACAGAGTTAATGACGTGATTCAGGGTGAACAATTTCTAAGGGTTCCTTCTGACCCAACAAACAAGTTTTTAGCTAAGCTTAAATTAGCAATTAATAATAATCAATATTTCTTTCAAACTGAATCATCAAAGAAAAAACTCATCCCAATGAATCCTCGCGCACCATCACTGTACGGCTTGCCAAAGATTCACAAAACTGATATTCCCATGCGTCTAGTTGTCTCATACATAGGTGCACCAGCATACGAGCTGGCAAAGTCACTTAATTTCATAATAAAAGAAAAGCTCTCATTTCGGCCACCTTATGCCATAAAAAATAGTCTACAATTAGTCAACAAAATTAAAGATGTGACTTTGCCACCTCGTTGCAAATTAGTTTCACTTGATGTCGATAGTTTATTCACTAATGTTCCACGTAAGGAAACATTGGGTATTTTAAGGAATGCATTAGAAAAACGTTTACCTCCTGGTGAAAGTAATGAATTGCTTACTCTTACTAAAACCTGCATGGAACAAAACTACTTTCGATTTAACGGCGAATTCTTTGTTCAAGACGACGGTCTAGCTATGGGTTCACCTTTAAGTCCTTTGATGGCCGAAATATTTATGGACGATTTTGAACAAAGAAATATCGTCGTTAATAAAAGTATTTTATATTACTTTAGATACGTAGATGATTGTTTTCTTTGTTGGACGGGTACACAGAGACAACTGGACGTATTTGTTAAAGAACTAAAAAAAAACATATTCAAATTAAATTCAAATTAGAAAGTGAAGATAATAACACCCTAAATTTTCTCGATTTATCTATTACTAGAGTTAATAATAAACACAGTTTTGGAATCTTTCGCAAGCCGACATATACTAATACTACTATTCATGCATCGTCATGTCATCCTTGGCAACACAAACTCGCGGCCTTTCATAGTTACATTCATAGATTATTATCGATCCCTCTTAGTAAAGATAATTATCAAAATGAGCTTAATATCATTTTCCAAATTGCGATATCCAACGGATATAGTCCAAAAATTATTAATAATATTTTGAAAAATAAAAACAAGAAAGAACTGGTTAAGTTTTTGTACGCATGTCCTATTGATAAGGAGGTAGTTAGATATAAGTCCAGTTTGACCTACATGGGAGAGGTATCTGCACGCTTATCCAAAATAATGAAAAACAACGATATGCATGTCGCATTCAGGACAAATAATACTTTAAAACATCATTTATGTCATAACAAAGACCGGATTGATGAAAAATATCAGTCCGGTGTCTATAAGATCGATTGTCCTGAATGCGATAGTGTATATGTGGGTCAAACTGGACGCAGCTTTGAGACTCGGTATAAAGAACATATCGCGGCTTATAGGAATGGTCATCCTGATAAGTCACATTTTGCTAAACATCTTTTAGATCGTAATCATACCGTGCCCGATGGCCATTCCTATAAAGTTTTACATAAATGCGATAAAGGCTTTCGGCTGAGCGTGTTGGAACAATTAGAGATCATAAAAGAAAAGAAAAATAACAGATTTGCATTGTTGAATGACCAAACTTGCTTGACTACGTCACCGCTTATTAATATGTTCGGGGGTACTGGTGAGGGTAGTGGGGGTAGTAGCGGGGCTCGATAGGGTATAAAAGGCGGTGTTTTGGCCGGTGGCGGCACTTGACGGACGTTTTTCGTAGAGTCCACATCCTGAGGATGCTCCGGTGTTGGAGCGAAACGCGCGTCGAGGTTTTCAACCTGCATGGTGGTAAGGGGCCTTGCACGGATTTGCCAACATTATTGCTTGTGTGTGGTGTTTGCAAGTTCTTGCATGCGAGTGTACGCATAGGCAGTGTGGGAGGACGGAGGTGCTGTACGCATGCCTATGCGTACACTCACTCATTTACTTAAAGGTGGAAGTTTATTTCGCGGAATATTGCTAAAAATAATAACAAACTAAATTTCAATTTTATTCTGTAAAAATCTAACCAAAAGAAATAAAATACAGATTTTCTTCGAAATATCCGTGAAAAGTTTGTGCTACATTTTCAGAAAATTTAATAAAGTAAGAGCTAAAAAGTTATACACATTAAGAAATAAAAGGCTTTGTTAAGCCTAAAAAATAATTTTAAATTTCCTATTTAAAACCAAAGAAAAATAGGAACGCCATTTACCTGGCGAGGCACACAACAAGCACATTTGGAGGTATGCTCATCTACATACAAAAATATTAATTTTAAATCTAAATTATATATTTTTTCAACTTATTTTCTTTCTTTGGAATATAAGCAACGATACAAATCAAAAAGTAATAATATATTTTATTATTTTGCTATATATTTAAAAGAAAGAAATATGCAAATTTTCTTCAAAATTTTACAGTTTATGAGTTTACTTGAAGTGGAAGAGAATAATTAAAAAATCAAAAGCACAACTTTTCAATAGGTAAACTTTATTATTTATGTTATCAGCTACACATTCATTTTTTCTTTTCAATTTTCATCCACTATTGCAAAAATCGGAGGTTTGCACGATTTTTACGCTCTGGGAACTGCACTAGAAATGTTTAAACAAATGAATAAGAAGTCCTATAATGTATTTTTTAGGTTTATGACTCCTATATTTTTTAAATAATACTTGCTAAACAAAGTGGGGGGCCACATTACCACCTTCTCCTATATAATATATTAATTGGGTCACACTTCTAAAAATATATTCATATTCATATTTCTTTATTTGCTTCAAAAGTGGTACACTTTGGTGTTACAGTTAATAGTATTTCTCAGATCACACTTTTCACTAATAATATAGCACGCAAATTCTTAGGTACTTATTCTAATACATTAATTTTTATTAATTACCTTTTATATTATAATTTATAAATAATTCGATATAATAAACAATTCAATAGACTACAACATTCAAAATAATAAACCCTTCTTACAATATGTCCTAATCTTACGAGTTACCTAATATTACATTTCAATTGATTTCAAAACAATAGTTTAATGTCAATAGTATAATTATAATTACAGATATTTTCATAGTAATTTAATGTCAACAGTATAATAGGAAAATGTTATTTATCATTTAGGAACTCTGTAACGGAATAATATTTTTTTAGCTTTAGCCATTTAGTCATTTCTTTCTTAAATTTATTATAAGGTAGGGATTTTATGGCTGTTGGGGTAGCATTATACGCCTTTATACACATGGCATAATATTCTTTTAGATATAAATTCGTTCTGGGAATGATATCTAATACTAGACGTTTGGGTTTCCTTCTTGTTCTCGGGTAAATCTCCCTAGCCTCTGTAAGCTGACTATAGTGAGTTTTTACAAAGTTTACTAGTTCGTATATATAAAGGGGGGAAGCGTCATAATACTTAATTTTTTAAAAAGAGGCTTACATGACTGATATGAGGGCTTACCACATATGGCCCGTACACATTTTTTCTGCGCTATAAATGCTTTGTTAATGTCAGTTGAGTTCCCCCAAAGTAATAGTCCGTATCTGAGTACTGAGGCCACATATCCATGGTATGCCGAAAGTACAGTTGGTAAGGTTGATATTTGTCTCAGTCTATGTAGGACATATACGTAACTATTTAATTTCTTACATACATACTCTATGTGAGCCTTCCAGTTAAGATTTTCGTCAATATAAATACCTAAGAACTTAGTGCTGTGCACCTTTTGAATGCATTCATCTTTGTAATTAATATTCAGATCATTTAGTTTAGTACCATATTTATGAAATTGTATATAATTTGTCTTAGTCAAGTTTATATTTAAGTTATTTTTATCTAGCCATTCTACTACTTTATTAATTGTATTATTAGTTTCAATGTCAATATTTTCCTTACTATTTATTATTATCGATATGTCATCTACAAATAGAATATTTTCATAATTTGTAATGTCTGGTATATCATTTATATATAATAAAAATAACAGTGGACCAAGTACACTGCCTTGTGGAACTCCTGTATCGTTGATTTTATATTGTGATTTATATGATTTTAGTATATTTTCCTCATTTATAGATTTTATTTCCACATACTGTCTTCTATTAGAGAGGTAGGATTTTATCCAGCTTAGAGCTGGGCCTCGTATACCTAAATCTTCTAATTTATTTATTAGGATAATGTGAGATACAAAATCGAATGCCCTGCTCATATCAAAGAAGATACCTATGACCGATTTATTTTTATTTAGTTCAGAAACTACGGTATGCACTAAAGTTGACGCTGCTAATACCGTTCCCTTGTCATTCTGAAATCCAAACTGGTTGTGTTTAATTATATTCATCTTTTTTTATGAAAGTCATTAGTCGCTTGTACATAACTTTTTCAAAAATTTTTGCAAATATTGGTATAAGAGTTATTGGACGATAATTCTCAACTTTTGATTTATCTCCTTTTTTGTGCAACGGTTTTACAATAGATGTTTTTAATAATTCTGGAAAACTGCCAGTTTCAAATGATAAGTTGATAAGATGTAAAATAATTGAGGCTAACTCTTTTTTGCAATACTTAATGATTTTCGTGTATACACCATCATAACCTTCAGCATAAGTAATTTTAATGAACGAATTACACTATCAATTTCAGTTAAACTACATGGGAATAAAAAAATTGAGCTGAAGATACGTTCACTATTTGTGTTTGTTAATGTCACGTTATTATTATTATTAGTTAGATTGGTCAGATAGTTATTGAATTCGTTAGCTATGTCAGTAATAGTCATTATAGTACCATTCAATTCATTTTTTATGTCCTTTATGATATCATAATTATTTTTGTCATTTTTTTCATTATTTATTAATTTCCAAGAGGCTTTACATTTATTTTTAGCAGTAGATAGTTGTCATTAAATATTCTTTGTGAGACATACATGCATTTGCGTAATATTTTAGAATATTTTATGTATTTATTTTTATTGTTATTAGTTTTGTGTTTATAAAACATGTAGCGAAGTGATCTTTTAATTCTACAGCTCGTTTTTATTCCTTTCGTTATCCATTTCATAAGTAGTTTTCAAGACACAAGTATTTAAATCACTAGCTCGCGCTAAATAACGGAATTCTACAGAACCATTAACCCATATAGTTGAACCCAACCGTAACATCTACGATACTTGAAACTTTTTAGTTTTTACGTTCGCATTCCCGTGACTCGTGAGTTAAGTCCCGTGAACATCAAACTGCCGAAATTGTAGCGATGATAGCAATTATAGCTCTTTATTACATGAATAGCTATTAGCTCGCGCTCGTTACTATTTTTACCCGACTACGGCGAAGAAAAAAGGAGGGTTATGATTTTGTCCTGTATGTATGTATGTATGGATGTTCATCTGTTCCCTCGTAACTTTAAAATTATATTACTATTTTACGTCAAAATCTACAGGATGTAACGAAACCAAGTGATAATTGCTTTAGGGTGTGTATGTGTTCCTTGTAGAGTTCACTGTGAAAATAGCAGCGCTGAAAGACCAAATTTTTTGTGACTTGTATGGGCAAGCGCTCCAGCGTCACGAGTTTTCCAGAGTTTTCTCATGCAATAGTGAAAAAAATTGCTCTTCCATCGCTGCTTCTTTAACGATAAACTCTATACCTACACAGGACTCATACACACCCTAAAGTAGTATCACTGAGTTTTGTTACACCTTTTCAATCATTTAAAATCTTACATCTTTTGTGTATTGTTAACTTACTTAAAGCTGTAACTTAAAATGAAAAAACATAGCAAGCAAAAGCAAGCATATAACTACGTAGTGTTTTTTTTAACGGTTTAAAAGAGCTTTGTTTTACTTAGATTATGTAAATAAATTAATTTTATATCCACGTCTTCTGTTGGAAAAATTACAGCTATGAGCTAAGCATACTTCTATTGGCTTTTAACATAGATTTGATAAGTACAGATTCTTTGAAATACGCTTGCGTGTCATCTTATAGTAAGGGTAAATACCTATTTAGTAGGTAGGTACGATTTATGGTGTATTGTACAGATAAAAATTACTAGTGGGAATGGAGACTTAAATTGACCCATTACCTAAGTATGTGCCAAGTAAATAGACTTATAGGCACTTAAACTACTATTGGAATTTTTGCGCTAGAAATTGTATGATGAGGCCAAATTTTTTATTAAAATTATATTTTTATAAAATAAAATTATTTTTTAATAAGTAAAAAATGAAACTCATTTGCGCCAAAATTTGTTTATCGCACGTGAACTTTAATTTTTCCGAGATAATAAGTATGCTACTCCCAGAACTCTTAAGTATTTCCATACCTTTCAGCAAAATCGATTCAGCGGTTTGAGTGTGTAGAGGTAACAGACAGACAGTCAAACACCTTCACATTAACTACAATGTTAGTTTTGATTCTCTTATTATGTCAGGTAGAGTCGGTTAAATGTTGATACAAAATGTTAGTATGACAGTTAAAAAATATTGTTTTCTACAATATTTTTAATATTAAAAACTCCTGTTATAAATAATATTTAATACCCATTATCGGTTTTAATAATTAGGTTGAGAATTGAGATATTATCCACGTCTTGTTTATATTATGTTTCGTAAATTTTGAAGACCGATTAAAATGTGAAAAATACCTGAACAACAATCATTAATATTTTAGAGGAGAGTGTAAAGAGGGGCTTGTAATGACAATAATATGAATTAATAATTACGTAAAGACAACATTAAAATTATGTATGTTGGTAGTTCCAACAAGAAAAACTTTGAATCAATCACATTATGCTTTGCCTAACCTACGATTAAGGCCACAAAAATCAATTTTCTCCAACATATTAGTAGTGTAATCACCAGAAAAACCTCCTCATTTGCCTACATATAAATAACCTCATTCCTCAAACCCTCATAAGATGACCATTACCCTACAATCTATAATAACAGTTACGAAGTTAACTGAATAATCATCACTCTCAATTACATGATCACAACTCTGTGTGTTTGTGTGTGTGTGTTTTTGCGCAACGAACTGGCCACACATAATAATTATGTGTTAGCGTAACATTGCGTAAACTTTGGTGCAACTGTTTTTTATCTTGATTATCAGTGGATTTTTGTATGATGCGCAAGAAAATTTTGCAGTAAATTCAGCTTTTAGAATGCGATAATTCGAGCACGTTATTGGGAATTTGGAAGATGCATTATTAAACTGACTTAGGTACTAAGTTAATTTATTATATTATAGGCTCTCAACCAGAGCCTCCTTTTTTTAAATGCTCTTAAGAGGGAACGCGGGTACAGTAGAATTAAAACGAAAAAACTTGCCATCACGCTTCACCCTGCGCCGGCACGTGTATTGTGATAGAGACAGATACAGTAAATCGAGGTTACGTATTCCTCTGATTCCTCCTTCAAAATAGAGCCTACCTAAGTATGTAATTATTATTTTTTTAAATATCTTCAGGAAGAATGAGTCTATGCCTCTACGTTTTTATTTGATCGTAAACATCTTTCAAATTATGGTCGGTTGATTGGCGGGGTACGCGGCATTCGTTTTTGGAGATTTTCGAATGGTCATATATATATATTTTTTATATATGTATTATAGGAAATTAAAAAAAATCGAACGTAGCGGCATAGTTTTAACAGATCCCAATGCATTAAAAAATCATTTGTCTAGACGCATTGTCTAGGGAGTAAAATGTAAATTGGGGAATACGTTTGTATGGAAAACAGTGTTTGCGTTGCTCTAGTCACTAGTGAAATACTGTATTGAAGATTGGTGATGTAAGTCGAACAGGCCATGGATCGGAATTTTAAATATTCGGAAAGGTTATAAGTTTCACAAGTATCTCGACATTTATCTAAAACTGCTTGTGGAGAGTTTACACAGAGTTTTTTACAGTAAAGAAGTTTTTTTTTTCTGTTGTAGTACAAAATAGTACTAATAGTCCCATTTTTGATACGTGGTAATAAAGACGGATCAACAAATAGGAATTATTAGGAAGTAATAAAAAATAAGTACCTAATGAATATCGTAATAAAATTATTTAAGCCTCATTCATAAGTCATAACTCGTAAGTTGTAACAAACCACATTATAGAGTATATAAATTAAATAATAATAAAGTAATTCTTAAGATACTATTATTTATCAACAGTTAAATGGTTCCCACAAAACAAGATCGTTGAACTACAAGCAGGTATGCCAAATAAGTACATCGACATCTCAAACACGTAGTAACCACAAGGTCTCTGTGTGGCCTACATACCATAATTCACATGTCATATTCAGCCTTATTGATATTGCCTTAAGGCCTATGACCTTTTATTGAATATTGATTTACATAGACGTGAAAATTGCTGGTACTGTTTAGTGTGGTTACGGAGCAATTTCGGTCATCATATTAGTACTTACTGACTTCTCCACATTTCTAGAGCTCGAGCAGTAAAATGTTAAATTAAAATATTATAAAAACAATATTTTAAAGAAACTTAAAAAATTAACAAATTATTCCATTGTCAATGACTCTGCAAAGTTTCGAATTAGTTAGACTACTGGAGATAGGTAAAAATCGTGCTCAAAGATTCCGTAACATACATACAGCCCAAGCTAATAAAAGCATGATAAAAATTGTTACAAAATTAGAAAAATGCGACAAGAAAATGCACTGGGAAGTGGGTACATAGGTGCGGATAATTTCAAGCCAGAGATTTTGTACCCTCATTTTCTGAAACACTGGGGTTGAGACTTGAGAGAGAGAGACTGAGATTATCTCAGGGTTGACAAAATAGTAAATACACAGTCATGAACCATCATCTACGAGTTAGATTCTCTTTAGATATTGTAAGTTTGAAGTGTCTTTAAGTTTCGTCATAACTTCTCAAATAGATGAACTGATTCTAGCAATGTTGTTTAAATAGAGATTTTTAATTTGATCTTATGAAAATTTAAAAACATAACTAGATTATATTTTATAATCAGTTCATGCTCGTGTTTTAGCTATATTTTGTCTTCATCAGCTCGCGACTCGTGAGCCAGTCAATCAGCTGAAAATTCGTTTTCCAAAAATTTTAACTTAGCTCTATTTTGAAGAAGAAATTGATTCATAAGCAGTTGAAATATGTAGGTCCGCCATCTGCCTATGCCAATCAACTTCTCTGATAATACCTACATACTGGATAGCACTAATGTAGTACGGTCGAAAGAACACATAGGCTATAATTTCTTATTGCGAATGGTAACGTGACAGCGTGACAGAGGTAGAGTATCCGGGAAGTCTACAGTAGTATGCTGTATAATATATAATATGTATATATAAGGGGGGCTCCCATACAAAAAATACAATTTTTACCCTATTTTTGCTCTGTAGTCATAGTACGGAACCCTTCGTGAGCGAGTCCGACTCGCACTTGGCCGATTTTTTTGTGTATCATATTGATGTTTGGTGTCTCGTTACACAGTTTTCACTATATACGGCCAAGTGCGAGTCGGACTCGCTCACGAAGGGTTCCGTACCATGACTACAGAGCAAAAATAGGCTAAAAATTGTATTTTTTGTATGGGAGCCCCCCTTATATATTAATTTTAATATTATTATTAATTATTAAAGTACAAATATAATTAAGGATGCTGTGAAAATTTCAAGTACCTAGCAATTGCCATTATTGATTAAGAGCAAAAAATAGCAAAAAAATCACGTTTGTTGTATGGGAGCCCCCTTTAATATTTAATTTATTTTGTTTTTAGTATTTGTTGTTATAGCGGCAACAGATATACCCAATCTGTGAAAATTTCAGAAGTCTAGCTATAGCGGTTCTTGAGTTACAGCCTGGTGACAGACAGACGGACAAACAATAGGGTCCCGTTTTTACCCTTTGGGAACGGAACCCTAAAAATATCAGTGAGTTAGACCATACAAGTTTTGAAAAAGCTTATAGTACAATACCATCTTTTATCTAGAAATAATATGTAATAATTAAGTCTTCAATAAAGTTGCACAACATGTTTCTTTTTTTTTATTAATTTTACTTCTATTTTAAATATTTTCTGTTCTGTTACTTTTAATACACATGAAGGGTTTTGTTAATCTAAGAGTATAATTATTTCAGCATTATAATAGTACCTAGTTAAAAATTACACATAGTAGGTCAGTTATAATTATTCAGAAATCAATGAGCTGGAGAGTTGACTAACTGACCTTGCTGCTCTACAATCTCACGGGCTGTGTTATTACGCGAGATTGCTATCTCATTATCATCACGATACATGAGATCGGAACACGAAAAGTTAACTTCGGTTCTGCGCTATTGTCTTCTATTTTTGTTTATGGGTAAAAGTATTGGAAAATTTTGAGGTTATCTATTGTTTCAATGCGTAGATATAAGCTTCCGGCAAATAGGGATCTATAACTATATTTCCACGCCAATGAGGCAGAAATTTTGATACCATACATAAATAATAAGAACCATTGTTACAAATTTCCTGGAAATAATTTATACAAGTGAGTAGTGATACATTGCAGAAATAGTCAGTAGCATTGCTCTATGAAAAGCCTTAATTCTGCTTTTATCGTAGCTCTACCTATTGAGGTTCAAAAGATTAATTTTCATTTTAGGCAAAAGCTATTACGTAATAAATACATTGTCAACTTATAAACTACAATATATTGTTTGCCGTACCCAAAAACAACTAGAAATTACACAACAATTCGAACCTATAATAACACAATGTATGCAGAGTTTAAAATGCAACGATGTAGGCGGCGCGCGGGCGTTCGCGGCACTTTCACGGTGACAAAAATTTAACTTTCTAACCATTACTAAACCCACGACCGAATGTTTGACAACACACCAAGTGCCAACAGGTGTAGATTGTAGTTAATAAAATAACGTATAGTAAATAGTAATGTAATGTATGTATAGAACTGGTTGAAAATGCTGAAGCTGTCTGGAAAATAGGGCCGTTAGGTGCCTGAAACGTGTAACCGAACCAGTACCACGACATGAATTTTCAAAAAGTTTTCAGACGAAAAACCCGACTGTCTTCCATTCATTCCAGTTGCCAATGCATGAAAAATTCCCACTTCTATGTATTTCAATTCTATAACTTATATGTATAAAAACTTTTCTGCTTTGTATTTAATTCACGGGACGAATATAAAACCTCTTTTTTAAGTCTGTTAAGAAATATTCAAAGTCAGTTAAGAAATATCTAAACCTATATTCCTCCGATCTCTGGCATCCAAAAACTTCACGCTTGTGAAATGGTAAACACCAATAAACCCGATGACCCAATATTCAAATAGAAATAGAAACTCAAACTGACAAGTAATTAAGTACATATTGTCCAAACCTGTCAGTTATCTTAACCGTTATTTTAACGTCTCTTTACATTAAATCTCAATTATTTAAGTGGAACGAGCTAGTGAGTACAGGTGCCTCTTCTGATGTTTAACACGACAAGTATTTTAAAGAAGTCATTAATGAGGTTCAAAGCGAGTTATAGAAGTTGATTTTATTGGGTAAAATAGTATGACTTGAAACAAACCAATCCAGATAATAATAACGACCTACCAAGATAACTTATTAATTATTATGCTGAACATAAGGATAGGATATATTGTTTTAATAAGTTAGTCATAAGTACTGCAGATAAGTATCTGACTTTTCAAAATTTCGTTCTTCAGATAAGAAAACCTTAACTTGTAGACTTTAATAGAGTCGACTTGAAAGTGTAGGAGAAGCCAATAGGAATTTAGAGCTATGTCGACCCCATGCCACGCCACCTTTAAATAAACTTCAATAGTGATTGATTACTTTTGCTTATGCCATAAATAGAAAATATTCTAACTAGGCCAGCCATACTTACAGTAAAGTATCATACTTGTAGATGGCATAAAAGACGTCTATTTTGAGCCGTGCGTTGATTATCATGTATTAGTATGTGATGTGGGCACGGCCGACGACGGAATGTATGGGTGTGGTACATGACACGACCAGTGAACTTAGGTTGCGAGCAACTAGGCTTTATTTATTTGCTTTGAAGTTTCTGTACCCACTTTAAATACATAGGTACAGAGTACAAAGAGCAAGGTAACATCATATACGGTCTACTAGGCTATGCTAAATTAATATTGTCGTACAAAAATGTTCCCTAAACCAGAGAGTTTTTTTTCAAAGCTAAATGCAAATATATCGCATTCTTACTTACCTCGCGACATGATGAAAACTGTTGTGGTTCCAGTCACGAAAAATAAAACGAAAAGCCTCTCAGACATTTCTAATTACAGGCCTATCTCGCTAGCAACCATCATTGCAAAAGTATTTGACAGCATTCTTAATACACATTTAAACAGTTATAGTATAAGATGTCATGATGCGCAGTTCGGCTTTCGTTCTGACCTTTCGACCGATTCCGCAATTTTGTGTCTTAAGAGTGCTGTTAAGTATTATAATACAAGAAAAACGCTCGTCTACGCCTGCTTCCTCGACCTTTCGAAGGCATTTGACCTTGTGTCTTATGACAACCTTTGGAAGATGAGAAAGTCGCGTATACCTCATGAACTGATTAATACTTTTAAATATTGATATGAGAATCAAATTAACATTGTTAGATGGGCTGGTGCGATGTCAGATCCCTACAAGCTTGAATGTGGCATGAGACAAGGCGGGTTAAGCTCACCTGTTCTATTTAACCTCTATATAAATGGACTGATTGAGGAGCTCAGCAAGCAGCATGTTGGTTGCCATGTAGATGGAGTATGTTTATATAACATAAATTATGCGGACGACATAGTCTTGCTGAGTGCCTCAGTCTGTGGTCTCAAAAAGCTACTTGATATTTGTTAGTATTACGCAGCGGAGCATAGGCTGATATACAATAGTAAAAAAAGTCAGTACATGGTCTTTCACAGTGGAACCAGAAAGATGGATACAGTACCGACTATTTTACTAAATGGTGTTCCTTTGGTTAGAGTAGAGGAGTTTAAATATCTAGGACACATTGTGACGTCCACTTTGAAAGACGACACTGATATCGAAAGGGAGCGAAGGGCGCTGTCGGTTAGGGCAAACATGGTTGTCAGGAGGTTTGCAAGATGCTCGTTAGAAGTAAAAATGACGTTGTTTAGAGCTTTTTGTACATCCTTCTACACTTGCAGCCTCTGGGCAGCATATACGCAAAGGGCCTACAGCGCCCTTCGCGTCCAATATAATAACGCGTTCAGGATGCTGGTGGGGCTCCCCCGCTGGTGCAGCGCTTCGGCGATGTTCGCGTCCGCACGAGTGGACTGTTTCTTTGCCACAATGCGCAGGCGAACATCGTCGCTGGTGCGGCGCATGCGGGTGAGCTCCAACGGCATGCTGGCCGCGCTCTGTGAACACCCTGATAACCCGTATATCGGTCACTGCTGTCGCTTGCATACAAAATACAGGCCAAAATAATTATTATTTTAATATAATTTATGTAATTATGTAAGTATGTTTTTTTCTACGAATGTGACTTTTATTTGTAATTTTTTGATCTTGTACGTATATGAGTCTGGGATACTTGAAATAAATGATTATTATTATTATTATTATTATTATTATTGTTATTTGAAATAGTTTTGTCTCGGCTTTCACCGGTAGAATGAAGCAGGTACGGGCGCTTGCCAAGTATCCTGATACATGTGAAAGATGTGTTACGATTCGTTCATAGAAAAAGATGATGATGGGTTTAGAAAACGGCGGACTAATGAGCATGTATCTATGATGATGGATTTTTGCATTTGAATATATGTGTTTTTGTGGAGATCTAATGTTTTCAGAGAGTTATTATTATTATTATTTAAAGAAGAGTAGTCTCGGCTGTTTGCCGGAGAAGATGACTCAGGTACGGGCAGGAGCCAAGTATCCTGGTTCATATTAAAGATGTGTTATGATTGGGGTGTAGAGAAAGATGAGGATGGGTTTAGAAAACGGCGAACTAATGAGCATGTATCGATTATGATGGATTTTTGCATTTGTATATAAGTATTTTTATGCAGATCTAGAGTTTTCAGGGAAGTGGCGAGGGTCTTCGGTATTACTCCGGTAGAAGACATGATGATGGGGATAATTTTTATTATTATTATTATTATTATTATTATTATTATTATTAAGCACTAAAGTATGCTTCTAAATTATAATAGAATTAAAAGTATAAGCACAGAGAGCTAGGTTTATTTGTATGGTAGAGTAGACAAAGTTACAGGTAGACTAATGTCTACCTGTAACTTTGTCTATGGAAGTCTGCAAGTTTGTCCCAAAAATCTGCCAGTGCTACGCAATCCTACTAAATTATTCTGACGTGATTCAGAGTTGAAGTCTGAAGACGTTTGAAAACTTAAATGCCTAATACAATTTTACAAAGGCACTATTTAAATATCTCGTGTAATCTTTAGCTTTTTTTTTATTTAATTTTTTTTTTATTTTTTTTTTTACAGCTTTAACTTCTAGCAGTGATGATGATACTTTATAAGTGTTATGCTCAAAACTTTTTCATTATTATTATGTAACCGTCTAATTTTCATACAATTAATCACTAAAACCCTAATTAGCATTCAAAGCGTATTATAACACCACATTTTGCATAAATTAATGAACATTACACAGCCTGTGATCAAGTTATTCAAAGAAAAAAAAATCTATAATAGAGTTCGAGCAGATATGTAGTGTATGGACACTATGGGGTAGGTAATAAACAATAAACATACCTTCTTTGCAATTCATTTTGATCTAAAGCGTATAATAAATAACTCTTTATGAAAAAAACTTTGTGCTTATTTTGAACTCATAAACAATTTTGAAATTTATGCCGACATGCACTCCTAAAATAGAGTTAAAGTGATAAAAACATTATTTATCTAAGTAATCAGACTAGAACCTAGATATCAGAACATTAACTTATTTAGCAGCAATATCAAATTAAATGTTATAAACCTTTAACGCAATAACGAGGTATTCAATAAAAAACCTTCGTAATGTCAGTAGATGAGATATAATGCTAGGCCAAGAGCCATTACATGGTGCTTGGTCGGCAGAAAGCGGGCCTAATGCACCATTGCATGAGGACACGTATTGAATTATATTATTAGTACCCCATTCATACAATCATACATGTATTCATAAAAGAAAGAGTTGAATGGCTTTGATGTAGGTAAGTTTTTTCTTGTACGGTTTTCGCTGTTTGAAATCGAATGAAGAACCTGTTTGATGTATCAAAGCTTTTTAAGTTACAAATCAAATAAATTATATTCTTTTAAATCGTATTATGCTTTATCAATTTAAACCGAATAACAAAAAAATATCTATCCCTTGAATACCTGTATGCTTAATCCTTCGATCGTGCATTCTTGGTAATCTATTGTTATTCTATTATGGGGCTTGATGGGTTAATTAAGCAATTATTACACGTCTTCTCCCTGAAGTAGCTGTAGACATTTCAGTTTTAGTACTTAAAAGTCATGTGAAAAAAATACTTCTTGTGCATTTCTTTGCTTGACGGAAATCCACATCAGTACCGTCTACTCTATAATAAGTAAGTGTATAAGAAAGTTGAACACATGTGAAGTATAAACAACATTTCTTTAGCGTAACTTCCTGATCTGTGTTGCATCAGAACTAGGTACTAACAAGACACATTTTGAAACCGTAGCGAAAATAGTTAAAAAATAACTCATTATTATTGGGACAGAACCATGTAAATGATTCATTTAAATATTATGTAAACATGAATATTTTGTTAAGTTTGACGCGGGATCTTGGTTTATTTATGGATTCTTATTTTTATCCAGCCATGGCGGAATTTATATATTTTGTTATTTAGCAATAGAATTCGTTGAAGACTTACTAAAATCTAGACAGTCTTCAAATAAAAAAAACCTTAGTTGACCTTTTTTTTTCATTGTATGTATATTGGTATTGTTGTTTATATTATTATTTATTATCAATATTATCTTTTTGATATGTTGAAGAAAGTAATTCATCATTTTTTAAAGTTTAGGATAAGTAACAACATGGCAAACAACTTACAACATGGTTATTGTTTAGCTATAAGTACATCGGTGTTTGTCCTCATTTCCTCCCATTCTTCCACCCACATGGACCGGGGACGATCACCTGAAGGTCGATGATCTTAACTAAATTAACTATACTGTATATTGTATAATCGACAGTACCGATTACTAAATGCTTAACATTCAGTAGGAACTAGGACCCAGCTACTTTACAAACTTTTGTATAGAAGTTTAGGGTCATGTCATGATTAAATACAATAATCGGCCAAGTGCGTGTTGGACTCGCGCACGAAGGGTTTCGTACCGTTATAGAGCAAAAATAAGCTGAAAATTGTGTTTTTTGTATGGGAGCCCTCAATTTTTTATTTTATTTTATTATTATTATTAAATATTAAAGTACACATATTATAAACTACCTTGTGAAAAATTCAAGTGCCTGTAACCATTATTGATATAGAGCAAAAAATGCCGAAAAAATCACGTTTGTTGTATGGGAGCCCCTCTTAAATATTTAATTTATTTTGTTTTTCGTATTTGTTGTTATAGCGGCAACAGAAATACATAACCTGTAAAAATTTCAACTCTCTAGCTATTACCGTTCTTGAGTTACAGCCTGGAGACAGACGGACAGACGGACAGACGGACAGACGGACAGACGGACAGACGGACAGACGGACAGACGGACAGACATCGAAGTCTCAGTAATAGGGTCCCGTTTTTACCCTTGGGGTACGGAACCCTAAAAATCACGCTTTATCCTGAAAAAAAAAACACTGTTCTTGTGGGATAAGAACTGTGTTCGCGGGCCGACATGCTTTTTTCTGCAATTTTGCCTGCATGAAATAGTATTTCTGGTCCAACTTTGATCCCAAATTCAACATCCACGACATTAGTAAATAAAAAAATAAATTAATTAAAAATCAAAAAAGCCGACTGTAAAAAATGTTAACTAAAAAGAACGAAACAAGACCTAGGTAATTCTGCTGGAGGCATCGAATCCATGTTTTAATTGATACGACTCTTGCTTACGAGTTTCATGCCAGGATAAATAGAAGGTTACATAGAAAAATCTAGAAGAAGAAAGTGGATAATAAAATGCAGTCGGAGGCATGTCGCACCAAGTATAACATTAATTCATAAATCATAAAATATGATGCCTCCGACTGCATTTTATTATCCACTTTCTTCTTCTAGATTTTTCTATGTAACCTTCTATTTATCCTGGCATGAAACTCGTAAGCAAGAGTCGTATCAATTAAAACATGGATTCGATGCCTCCAGCAGAATTACCTAGGTCTTGTTTCGTTCTTTTTAGTTAACGTTTTTTACAGTCGGCTTTTTTGATTTTTAATTAATTAATTTTATTTGCGACTTTTTAGTTGAAGTCAATGATATTCTACTTATACAGATCTGTTACGTTCATACTATTTTCCGGCTTAAATCTCTTCCGAACAACATTGACAAATTTGACAGATAAGTGAAACAAAAGATACGAAATGCCATTTACATAAAAGAGACAGACTAAATAAAAGACGACCCAATTGGGTCGTATTTGAATCTTCCCAACGCGCGCGGTAGTAACATATCTGCTTAATGAGTTTTTTTTATATAATATCATTGGTTGTAGTCATCTTACCATTTCGACAATCAATCTAATAAAAAATTGAAAAACTACCGTGCTGATATAACCATATATCGTAGGTACACTTAGAAAAGTGTACCTACCTACAATACGTTATAATAGGTACATAGGTTTGGTACTGTTTCAATGTATGTTTCTAGTTTTAAGTACCAAATCATTGTTTTTTTTTAATACTTTGTCATTGAATTTTCATCTTGTTTCAGTAATGTCAGTTAATTTTTAATTAATATTGGATTTATCCATGCAGGCGGATTTTGGTTTTTTCTTATTTTATTACTAGCGTTCGGCCGCGGCTCCGCCCGCGTGGATGTCGTGGATGTCGTGTCGCAAAAAGCATACCCAGGAAAAACTTGATCAGCAAAATGATTCCCAGGTCAATTCACAGACTCCGACACTAACATCGACGACGCAGTCATAATACGCAGGCTGCACCCTGCAATTATTGTCTTCCTCCCGCACGCGCACGTCCGTCTTGGTGACGACAAATATCGTAATATTTTAATTTCGCCATAATTTCAAAACCAAATGTCCAATTTTATTCATTCAAAGACCAAATATTATCTACATAAACTGTACTTAGTAATGGAATAATTTATTTTGATAAGGATTAAAAGAATGAGTAAAATAAACGCGTTTAAATGTTGTCCAAAAAAATTTCAAGATTTTTAAATAAAAAAATGGTTATTATGCTTCACTCGACATAGATAGGTATAGTGTGTCGCGGACTTTTTTGTAGATATTTGTAAGTTCTACAATTACTTAGAATTTTATGGTTCTATCTTTTATAGTTTAGGCAGCGTACGTAAAATAGTAACTTTTCTGGTTGATTTTTTACACCTTGCGTCCGAAGAACCCTAATATCTTACGGTACCCTATTTTTTTTCCAAAATAAAATTCTGCCTATGTTCAGCAAAAATAATGTAGAATTCCAATGGTAAAAGAATTTTTCAAATCAGTCCAGTAGTTTCGGAGCCAAACAAACAAAAAATCAAATCTTTCCTCTTTATACTATTAGTGTAGATATATTGTTCTGTTTAATATTAAAACTGTAAGTTATATACATATTTAGAATCAGTGTTTAAAATCCTTTATTTTGATACCCCACTCGATATGCTTGGTAAATTTTTATTTTTGTTTACCTCACGATATGGCGTCAAACATCCGCCATTTTGGTTTTTTCTTAATGTCACCTATCTAAGAACACTCGGGCTATTAAGACAAATCTAACGATACCTCAAATGTGAAAATCCGTTTAGCCGTTCTGAAGATACGAGGTAATAAAGAATATTACATACATAGAAGATACGCGCTAAACACATAACCCTCCTGGCAGTCGGGTAAAAAAGCAATAATTTTGAAAAAAGTCTTTGCCTTGTTAATAAGGCTGTAAGTAAGGCATTGATTTTTTTAGGGCGGGTTGCAACTTGCTCCAGATGACCAGAGGCGTGGTTAAAGTTAAAGTTATGGTTAAAGTTATGGTTAAAGTTATGGTTATAGTTAAGGCTAACTTAGCTTTAATCTTAACTTTAACCTTCACTTTGACCACAGAAATCTGATGATGTCTGTTGCGTTTATTTTTTTATTAAAGCTACAGGTAATGGGATTGAGAGTATAAAAATTATACTTAGTTAAAGTTACAGTTATAGTTAAAGTAAGTTGGTGCAACCCACCCTTAATCAATCAGTAATAAACCAAAATATAGACTTTTAATTTTTAAATACTGTTTTTAAAATCTTTAGTATAATAATTAGAAGTCACAGGTATGAAGTAACACAAACCGATGACCGATGCATGCAACCAACCTATGACTTTCGCGACTTTCCCTCCCCTACCGCCGCCAAAATAAACAATCAGAGGACATTACGTCACCACTATTGAGTATTGACTATTGTGCGGTCTCGTAACCGATGACCTTTCCAAGAACTTACAGGATATTAGCGCTATGCCACATCAAGTTTGACTAGAATCAAGATAGAGTATATCGATGATTGTATGCTGGCACTTTTCCTTAGATATTTGTAGAAGAGTGAGAAAAGTGTGAAAGAGTGTGAAATAGATGAAAATCTGGTATTTAAGTAGGTTTTAACATAAAGAAAATTGCATAAGCTGGAGTTAAGTCTTGGTATGCAAATCAATATATATACATAAGTATATTATAATTTTTATTTACAAACTGGTTAGCTCTTTTAAAATTGTCTACGTGTTGTTTGAATAATCACGTTCAAATATTTAATTCATTTTTCTAAAATAAATTATTGTTACCAGTAAATAAAAATTATAATATACTTATGTATATTATAATTTTTATTTACAAACTGGTTAGCTCTTTTAAAACTGTCTACGTGTTGTCTATCACCAGTTCGGAAACTTAAAAGTTAGCCCGGAGTTACCTATATATTAGGTATATTTTTTTGATTTTTGAACTCATTTTTACAAACGCTAGAATATCTTCTATCAGTTCTTTAAGTACTTAGATTGTCGCAACTCGTAACGAACGGTATCGGAGCAACGGAACGTACGTAACGCTTGGTCAAATCCTGTGACCACAATCACTAATATTAAATAGCATTAAGTAATTAATAGTTAAATTACTTAATGTGACAGGCCACACAGGCCACTCAACCCGCATTGGGCAATTGTCAGCTATATTACAATCTCGAGTTACATACTGCAAGTTCTATTTGCAATGGCAATTAAGGATATCCTTTATATTATATATTATATTTTTAAGTGCAGTCAAAAAAGTATAAAAAAACAATATGTCATCATAAAGTAATTTGTTTTGTTTGACCTTTTAAATGGTAACCTCTTTAATATCATTTTAATTACTTACCAATTCTATCACAATCACAATCACAATAATTCTCGAAGCACTTTTCTTCATCTCACGTTTCGGCTGCTTTCCAGCGGCCATGGTCACGGGTGAACCTCAGACTACTAAGGGGATACTGTGAACTGAGTTAACAGATGTCAACTTTGCAGAAGGTTTTTAAAACTACCCGCAGATTCATTAATTATTATTATTGTTCCGTTCTACGCTGAACTCGCTTATACTATGTATTTTGAAAAATGCATGCAGGTTTCCATAAAAGCATTTATTACTTAAAGCAACCCAAAAGATTAGTCATTAGATATTTTGGATCAACATTAGATTCAATAAACCACAAGTACTTGACCAAAATTAACACCTAATATACCTTAAATTTGTTATTCGTATATCATAGTATCGAAATAATATTTTTTTAACTAGGTAAATGAAGTAAAAACATTATTAAACATTATATTTCTTATGTCTCAGAAGTCAGATCTACCTATACATATAGCATACATGATATACAATATAGCGAACTTCACGAAAAAAATCACGTAAATACTAAACACATAATAGGTAATATAACAGAATTAACTTCTATATCGTTAAACAAGGATTCAAAGATATATTTTTAATTAAATAGTCTTCGCTCTTAAGTGTCTTTTAAATAAAATACACAAAAAAATAAATGTTTAGTTTTAAAGCTATGCGCAAGCGCAGTACGTATGCAAAAGAAATGCGATGGTGATTCTGGAATAACAGGACTCGATGCCGACTAGATGCGTCAAGCGCTAAATTTACCACGCAGCATAGCTTAGACTGGTCTGAGCTTAGTCCTAGGTTTCCTGGAGTAGGGAGCGTTTGTCCGTGTAAGTTTAACCATGGATTATTTAGTTTCCGGCTTATAAAGTATTGCAATGGGAAACAAAACTAAGTAATAATAATATTATTAAAGCTCTGAATTCACGATAGGACTTGGTCTAGATCCTAAGACCTGTAAGGTCTGGACTCTAGGATAATCATGGCTACATATAGCAGCGTAAATATTTTTTATTTTTAATTAATATTTTTTGGTAATAATATATAGGTCCACTTTCAATACTTTGTAACTTGTGGTAAGCATCATAAATTTTATGTGTCAGCCGTGTAAGCCCAGTTATTAATCGTTGACGCTTCCTTGCATGATTACAAAGAATTAATAATGTAATTTCTAATAATTGAAATTGTTTAAATTATTACTAAATCCTAAACACTGGTATTTTTTTAAAATACCAGTGTACCATACTAATATTATGCTCAGTACTCATACTTATACGGTTTTGCTCGATAGTTTTACTCCAAATCGAGTAATAATTACTGTGTGGACCGCAAAACTGACAGCTCGAAGGCTCGCAACGAGCCACTCGAAGGCTCGCATCGAGCCAGCTTGACGGAATTAAATGTATCGATTTAGAGTAAAACTATCGAGCAATGCTGAATGTGTGAACGAAAGTCCGAGCCGCAGGTTTTGCTTGACGTTATTGCTCGATCGAGCAAACCCGTATGTGAGTATTTAGCATTATGAATGCGAAAGTGTGTCTGTCTGTCTGTCAGTGGTCTGTCACCTCGACTTCAAGCCCAAACCGCTGAACCGATTTTGCTGTTTGGTATGAAGATTTAAGGAGATACTTTGAGTCCCGGGAAAGGACATAGGATACTTTTTATCCAATAAACTAATGGGCATTGTCCAAAAAAAATCTTTTAAGAATATAAATTAAATAATTTTGAAATTCATTGGCTAGTTTTTTCTCAATAAATTTTTAAAGTTTCGCTCTGACGTCATCATCGGCGGCCAATTGACCTCTGCAATATGTTTTAATTCCTTTCAATCTTATTTATAATGGCTGGTTCGTCAAATGCAAGTTATCATTATGTGAAAACTGATACGAGAAGCTTACCAAAAGTTCGAAACGTAATGTTGGTCGAAATTATTGCTAATTTAACGCCATTGAAGGTCAAACTAAGGTTAAACATATTTGTTCAAAAATATAAGTAACTAATGGGTATTTTTTTCGTTTATATACAGAAAAACGATCACTGACCTTATTCCTCGAAATGTTTTTGTAATGAGCAAAATTAAAAAAAAATGGACAATCCCCATTTTGACGCAACGGAGTTGCGACTTGCGGGCATTGTTTTTCGTTTAATAAGACCAGTAAAAACTTAAAAGCTATCGTTTTTCGAATTGTTGAATAGTTTATCTACTCAAATCCACACAGGAAATCAAAATAATAAGTGTTCATAGGAATTCTTTTGTCCATTGTCTTAGCCTCGAAGCTGGGCCTCGCTGCTCTATCATTAAAATGATATTAATGTGCCACTAATGACGAGATCAGCACACACAGTAAGCACGCCATTTTGAATCATTTCGAATATGGAACACGTGAATAGTGTTTTTAATCACAGGTATTTAGATAATAGCTATGTGGCTACTAGTTTTTGTTGTGTCAAAAAAAATGTAGATCTAGTAAGTATATTCATTTCAGTATGTAGCGATTGTACCTATTGGTTGAAGCAAAGATAAATGAATAATATTGTATCAACATTAGGTATGTCCATACCAGCCTACAATATTATATCGGTAAAAACTTACAAGTATTACGAATAACAATCATGACAATTTCATTATTAATTTTAAGAAGGCATCCTCAAGAAACATATTATACTTATACAAATATTTTCTAGAGAGAAACTAATAGAATTTCAAAGTCATTACTATACGTAATGCGAATAATGATCAGCTGTTAATTGTTATTATAATTAAATAGCCTCGGACATGGTCGTCTATTATAGGAGCCCTTAGATGGTGTCGCAGGTAAAAAACTGTTAGAACTCCATACCCGTGAGGTCGTTTCATAATCACTTATATAAATTATAATATAATCAAATATCAATGTTATAAATAACAAAGTTCATCGCATCTTTACGCCGAAATCAGTTTTTATTCCAAAAAAACCGTTTTCCGGAATATAAACTATCCTACTTAGGCACCTATGTCTTTTCCTTCGGGAGTCAGGACATAAATTAGTATCTAAATTCCATTAATTTCAATAATATAAATCAGTAACTAAGTTCAGCGGCTATTAGGCGTTAAAACATGAATCAGACAGACTTTCGCATATTTTGTAATATTAGAATGAATTAATATTACTTAGTTCTACTTTTGGCACTATTGATTTTGCAACCAAATTGATATAAAACACTAACTCAAGTAATGATACTTCATAAGTATTTCATAATCAACATTTAATTGTTAGCTAAATAAGGGGCATTAATTACAAATAATTGGGATTATTAAACATTATTAATAATTTATATCTATTATCTTGTGTTACATACATTATATTGAGCAGGTATGTACATGTTTGCGGTCAATGAACTTTGTTAGTCTGGTTCGTGTGATTTGTAAATACATAAGCAAGCCCTTCACAACTTAGTAATGGTTCTAACTTGCAATACTTGCTAATAATCAAATGAAATAAGGGTCAGCTCACACTTATTCTTGAAGAAACAAGACAGTGCGGCGAGGGGAAGCATAAATGCAATACCAAATTTAAACGCCAAAAATTGCTATTATACAATCATATACAAGACGAATCTTGTCTACTTTTTTTCAAAGATCACAAACAAAATCCTAAGTCCATTTACCCTGAAGTTTTCAGAGGAGGAATGTGGTAGGTCCGTTTAAAAATGTAACAAAAGAAAGTGATAAAATATGATAATAACTACTTTAAGTTGTTAGGTGTGTATAGTCCCCTCACATGATTGGTATAATATATGACTTATTAGTCCCCTGTACATAGAGTTCACTGCATTATTACTTTGTTTTGTTATCATTAGATCCTAAATACTAGCTAGTGCTTATATTCAATGTAATAACTCGTAAAGACTATCATCCGCTGTAGCCTGTAGCCTGTATGTAGGCTAGCTTGTTAAACAGTGGCTATTTAAGGCCCTATAGACCCGAAAATTAGCAGGTTGGTGCCTTGCAGGTGCAAAGGCTTTCAGTCGTGCTCAGGAGTTCATGCAATTTTATAGTTTTTTGATCGTCGTTATTTTATACATAATTCAATCGAGTCAAAAAAACGAGAATCCCTAGATATATTCTTTGTCTTTCGTTCAGTACAAAAATTACCTGAAAATTCTAAGTAATTTGAACATAGTATGGCAATTTCGTTAAAAGAAGCTCAGATAACTTCGGGATTTTTTTCTATCGAGTGAAGTTTATGATATTGTGATTTAGTAATATAACACATATATTTTTTTCATAATTTAAATTACTATATTTTTAAGTCTCCTTGTCACTTTTAAATCTTAAAAATCGTCCCCTTCTGGGAATACAGGGCCTTAACTGATCGAACTGGCGATTACTATCAAACGCTGTTTAAATTAAGTGTCTCTTAAAACTTCTAAGTACATCTTATATTTTAAATTCGGACTTTACATATACCTAAACAGTCCGAAGTTCTCAGAATGTGTAACAAAGCTAACATTGGCCATGATCTTCCTCGACAAAGGACAATCAAACATGTTCGCACGTTTTTGTACGCGCGTCGTAATTGTAACAAAGGTCGTTGATTTTGTTTATTTATTAATAAAGTTATTTAATTACGGTCTTACTAAATAAATTATTATAAAACAAAGTCGCTTTTTTTTCTCTCATGTCCCTTTGTTCCCTTTAATCTTTAAAACTACGCAACGGATTTTGATGATTCTTTGAGTGTTAGATAGCCCATTTATCGAGGAAGGTTATAGGCTATATTTTATCACGCTAAGACTAATAGCAGCGAAGAAATAGAGGAAAATGTGGAAAAAACGGGGAAAATTATTTGAAAGGGCTAACTCGAACGCGCTAATCTCAGGAACTACTGGTCCGATTTGTAAAATTCTTTCAGTATTAGATAGCCCATTTACTGAGGAAGGCTATAGGCTATATTTTATCACGCTAAGACTAATAAGAGAATGTGGGAAAAAACGGGGGAAATTATTTGAAAGGGCTTATCTGGCGAACTAGGAGCAATTTATATGTTCTTTGGCACAGATAAGAAGTAGACCACGTGAAGGATCGTAGGCTATAGATTTTAATCATTTTTTTTATACCCGTGCGACGCCGGGGCGGGTCGCTAGTACTAAATAAAAGATGTGCACTGTGTAATTTTTTTCTTTTACAATGTTTTGTTCTTGTCTGATACGTTAGAAACTTCGCTTGACAGACAAGGACGAAAAGGGTACGACCGAAACGTTTGTATTGACAGTAAAAATCTATCTATATGGGGATAAGTTTATAACAGAACATATTGTCATTAATCATTAACTTAGGTTTTAATAACAATTAGATGATGTATGAAAACCGATAATTATTTTATTTTGATTCTAAAGGGCTGTTAACACCACTTCCTGATAATTGTCGGATAAGCCTATCCGACAATTATCAGGAATTCAGTGGTGACTGGTGACTGGTGGATAGCCATCCACCAGTCACCACTTAATTTGACGGACAATCTGTCAAATAAGTTCTAGATAGCCTATCCGGCACTTTATCAGGAAATGGTGAAACAGCCCTTTAGAATCAAAATAAAATAACTATCGGCCCTAAGTCACTGAAATCGTGGCTTTTCAAGAGGTCGAAAACATGTAACGAATTACAAAAATTATATCATAAGCCTTCAAACTTTAAAGTTAAAAGAATATTTTTATTAGCTCCATGACAATGTTATGTTCTAAATGCATTTCTTCAAAAGTCACTGAAACAGGCGCATATGGTAGGTATAAATTATGATGTATAAAATTAATTGCTGCTGCATTTGGGACGCATCTGTAAGATACAAGAAGAAATATATTTTGCGGTTCAATGAACTAACCACAATAAATTATACTGTGGTTAGTATCTGTCTATCTTGTAATATTATGTAGTTACTAGTTAAATAAAATTAATTTTAGTCTCGCTAGAATTTACGAACGCGAACGGCTGAACCGATTTGGCTAATTTTAGTCTTTTTAATTAATATTCGTGGAAGCTTCCAGGGGAGGTTCAAACTAGGGGGAAAGTGATATAATATATTCTTAGGTTTTACTAGAAAGTTAAGTCTAATAAAGTTCTTCTATATGTAAATATTATCTAAACTGTTGAGGATAGCCACAGAGGATAGCCTATTCGGCACTTATCAGGAAGTGGTGAAACAGGGCCTTAGTAAAGCATTTTCCAGAGTTATCTCAAACATTTTTCCGGCAACATTTTCAAGGACTTTTTCACTGTGGCTTATTGTTTCGTTACTAAATACCATGTTTTCGCAGCCAATCGCTTAAAAGGCTTATTGTTCTGTTGTAGCACACAATACAAACAATTGAAAAGGTTCGACATGTACGGAAGTTTTGACTGAAAGTAATCTTTAACCGACTTTAAAAAAGGAGGTTATATTATGTTCGTCTGTTTTTTTTTTTTTGATGTTTGAACTTTGAAAGTAACTCCGCCGCGCCGTTTCAATTTTCAACTACGTTTCATAATATTTAGACACGCGGTAGGCTACCGCTAAAATTATTTAGCGGTACTAGCCTACCGCGTGAACACATTTAACATTAAGGCCCTATAGACCCGAAGATTAGCAGGTCGATGTCTGTCAGTACGAATATCGACGTAAAGGACATTAAAATAACATTCATATCAGCGCGCCTTGTACAGTGGCGGTTACGACGCTCGCCGCGTACTTGATAGGGCGAAATAGGAGAAAAAAACCTTTTTTCTTTGATAATTAAACCAAAATGCAAAATGTAACCACAAATTATTCTTCTTTAAGTTATGAGCTTTTCGTAGATATGATTTTTGAAAGTAAAACTATCATAAGCTTCATGAAAAATAAGAAAAATATCACAAAATATTCGAATTTAGCCTCCTCTTCGGAGTTATTTTTGATCGAGTGAAGTTTTCAATATTATGTTTCGAACCACAAATTGTCAAAGTACATTAAGTAAACAACAATGTGTATTTTTTTTTGCTTTTAAAAGTCACTATTTGTTTGTTTATTATTGATTTAAAGTCATGTAAAATTGGGTCTATAGGGCCTTAAACACAAACAAAAGTGTAGTGGTAGGGTGAAACAAAACCAAGACGTGATAAGTGTGTACAAAAAATGCTCTTTCAGCGCTGCTTCTTTTATAGTAAACTCTATATAAGATGCACAAATTGTGCACAATGTACATATACAAAAGCGAGACTATATATTTTTATATACTACATATTTTCCGCAACTTTTCCTGACTGACCATCTTAACAACGTCATTTTGTTCCAGACATAAAATGGTATAATGGACCCTCTTACGTGGCTGTCCCTGGGACTGCAGCTGGCAGCACTCTGCTGCATCGTGGGCGCGCTGCTGCTGTACCTGCTGCGGAAGGTGCGCGTGGGAGAGCTGGTGCCGGCAGACAGCGCCAAGACCCTCCTCGTCACCTCCGTCGACACGGCGCTGGGCCTGCAGGTAACGCTCGAGCGTGGCTCCCTGGGGCTGCAGCTGGTAACAGCGACCACTGGATAGTTGATCAATTGTAGATGGTTAGATCGCGGCGAACACGCGGCGCTCGTGCTATGGACGCTGCAAAAATGGACTTGCCGCAAACATCAGTACGAAACTAAAGGACGTCCATAAATGACGTGGTATTTATCCCATCAAAAACATACCTGTAAAAATGGGGCCAAGTTCCTATCGGCTAATTTTTGGCCTAAAAAAGAGTTGAAATGCAATCCAATGCCAAGTTCAGATGCACTTCATCGATCGTAATCATCTTCATCAACAGCCTGATCCATAATACTTCTAAATTTGAACTTGGCAGGTTTTCGTGCTATACGTAACACTTGTTAATTTAATTAAGTACCTATATAAAATTTATATACTTAATTAGATTAACCTGTCAAATCGATTCGGGCTAACCATCGATAATGACTTAAAATTATACAAGCGGGAAAATTATACAGGATAATTCAATTATATAATAATATTATTTAATTATAAAATTAATCAAGTGTTACGTATAGCACGAAAACCTGCCAAGTTCAAATTTAGAAGTATTATGGATCGGGCTGTTGATGAAGATGATTACGATTGATGAAGTGCATCTGAACTTGGCATTGGATTGGATTTCAACTCTTTTTTAGGCCAAAAATTAGCCGATAGGAACTTGGCCCCATTTTTACAGGTATGTTTTTGATGGGATTTCAATACTTTTTTTCAATAAATCTTGTATGTTTTTTGTGTCACACCCGAAATAAGCAATACTTTCGATGGATTGCACTAGTGGTATTTGTTAAACTATCAATAGAAGTTAAATTATTAAGTTAACAGTATTTATTTAATAAGCTATACAGTGCAGTGCATTATACATGACAATATTATGTTATACCCCCCCCCCTCTCCTCCTCCCACCCTCCTCATCGTATTCTCATTGTATCACTGGTACATAAGAATTTTTATCTATAGTTCGTAGATGAGCCGACTCACGCTTGGCCGATTTCTTAAATTTCTTTATTGTTTTTTAATCTACATATTTTATACCACACGACCTGTGTGCCAAATTTCATAACGCTAGGACAATTGGAAGTGGCATCTTAAGTTCGAAGATGAGCCGACTCACGCTTGACCGATTTCTTACATTTCTTAATTTTTATTAATCTACTATAACACACGACCTGTGTGCCAAATTTCATAACGCTAGGGCAATTGGAAGTGGCCTCTTAATTTCGTAGATGAACCGACTCATGCTTGACCAATTTCTTAAATTTCTAAAATTTCTGAATTTTTTGTTAATCCACACATAACACTCGACCTGCGTGCCAAATTTCATAACGCTAGGACAATTGGACGTGGCCTCTATAGTTCGTAGATGAGCCGACTCACGCTTGACCGATTTCTTACATTTCTTAATTTTTGTTAATCTACTCATAACACACGACCTGTGTGCCAAATTTCATAACGCTAGGGCAATTGGAAGTGGCTTCTTAATTTCGTAGATGAACCGACTCACGCTTGACCAATTTCTTAAATTTCTAAAATTTCTGAATTTTTTGATAATCTACATATAACACCCGACCTGTGTGCCAAATTTCATAACGCTAGGACAATTGGAAGTGGCCTAGAGGTTTTGATTACCGGTCAGTGAGTGAGTGAGTGAGTGAGTGAGTCAGTGCCAAAATTAGCTATTTTTACAGGGAGATATCTCAGGATCTACCGAAGCTATATCTGTGAAATTTGGTATACTGCTTAAATACTAGTATATAATTACGTAGGTATAATTTTATCTTTGTACTCGCAATAGGCATTGAGCTACAGGGGGGTCAAAAGTGCGTCGAAACGGTTCGTGTAAATAGTGCACGGCAAGCGCGCGGCCTGCTGGAACTTGGCCGCGCACGGCCGTGCGCTTTGATAGTCCGCGCGGAACTATTTAGTTGGCCGCTCTGCCGGTATGTGAGTATATGGGCAGAGCGGCCAACTAGTTGCGCGCGGACTATAGCAGAGATTAGAGAGAGTATGTTTTCGAGTTTACGTAGATAGAAACAAGAAAGTGACCCTCATGGCCACCACAGAAAGATGTACTTTCTTTAAAAGAATAGGCAAAATTGACTTACCTGAGTTATTGGCTTACCTGAGTTAGCCCTTAGTCCCTAAAATCTGCCAGTAATCTTTCCCTTTTGTAAATGGTAAACGCGCATTTTCCTGTAGTCATACTAAGCCGACACCTATAAAATAACCACCTTATTTTAAAGGTGCAGGTTTAACCTATAAAATAAACATTTCAGATAGCAACCTACCTCAGCGGTAAGGGTTGGCGGGTGATCGCCGGGTGCCGCGCGGGCGGGCTAGGCGCGCGCCTCGCGGACTCCTGGCTGCAGGCGCGCCTGGCGGCTACACCGGAGGACCAGCCTCCTCCACGCCTGGTGACCTTGGAGCTGGATGTGACCAGGGAAGATCTGCTGGAGCAGGCGGCTAGAGCGACTGCCCAGCATCTGCCGGCGGGAGAGCATGGTGAGATTTGCTTTGAGTATGAATTCCTTGCATATTTCGTTTTAACAAAATTAGATATTTGTATAAAAAATGAAGTGTATTTTTTATTAATTCGAGAAATATAAACAATAAACATCATGGCTAACGATTGTTTCTTACAGTGTCGTTTAACAGCGCGTTCAGAGTTCAGACATTCACGTTTTCAGCGCGATTTCGAATCCGCGCGTGCAGAAAACGCGCAGAAAACGGGCGCGTCTGAACGCGCCCTTTAGTTTCTATTTATTTTTAAGTTTTTAGTTTCTAATTCCTAGTCTCCAAGAAGGGTAATACATTAATGTAATTACGAGGTCTACGGCGTAACAAAGTATATCAAAAGTCTAAAATAATGATTACTCAATACTCATCAACAAATTAACTTTGTAGTCAATTAAAATGCAAAAAAGTACTGCACTGCCCGGGAATCGAACCCGGGTCGCAAGAATGGGAATCTTGCATGATACCACTACACCAGCAGTGCTCGTCCTTGTGACGCTAAAAACCGATATATAATCTAATCTCTACAACAATAGTTTCTTTTAAAAACATTTAAAAATACATAAAAATAACTAACTTGTTAAAAATTAAATTATATAATAACAAAATCTATACTATAGAAACTGTTGCAAAACATTTTAAGTTGCAACATGATATATCGCCATCTATTGTCTGAATTAAACATTACTTATTACGCACTTGAAGTTAGCGCTGGTAGCGACATCTATGTATTGTTTAGTAACTTTACGTGCTATTAATAGATGGCACTTTTTACAAGTATCCTAAACTTTTTTAAATTAATTTTGAGATTTGCGAATAAGCAGAAACTTACCCGATGGCAAGTCTTCTTGGAACGCTGGCTAAAAGAGGCGGCGCAAGGCGTGGGCGGTATGGGCGACCGCCCACGGCCTCGCGGTCTAAGGGGCCTCGCGCCCCTTGGATCACGAGGTTTTTTTAAAAGGATTTACAAGTTTTGATACTCAATTATTCATAAAAAAAGTTTTATAAATAAAAGTTTGAGTATCAAAAAATTCTTTCTCGCCAAAAATCCGTATTCTTGGGTCATCTATCAGGGGGCCTCGCAAAATATATTTCAGGGGGCCTCGCAAGATATATCTTGCCCACATAAAATTTTGGTCTTGCCCCGCCACTGGCTGGCTTGCAGTAATTTAGTAACTAAAAACTTATTAAAGATTAAGCTGTTAAAAAGTTCGTAAATCGTACTGCCAAGGAAATTGATCTATAGGCAGCGGCATTTATTCGAGTTATTTCAAGACTGTTGCCGTTTCTTATCATCATCTAATAAAATAACATTTAAAGGCATTTAAAGCCCGCCGGGCGCTATTAACATAATATTATGCTTATGAATCATTTTCCCTGATGGTACACTATTGCATTTCCTCTAATTTACATCATAGGCTTGGCTGTAAGCTCATACTTCATAAGCTATATTTTTCTCTCAAACATACATACACAAAGTTTTAATGTGCTTACCACAACATTCATCATCATCACCAGGTGTGTGGGCGGTGATCAACACGGCGGGCAGTAGCGGCATGGGCGGAGCTTCGTGTTGGGAGGCGGCGCTTAAGACGAACGTGCTTGGCGCGCTGCGCGTCGCTCGCACCTTCGCGCCGCTGTTGGCCGCCGCCGCCGCCGACCATCCGTATGCTGGCCGCCTGTTCTACATCGGTAAGAATGTCTTAAGCAGATAAGGGCCCTTACAGGGCTGTAACATGCCCATGTTAGGGCCCATTTTCATTAGTCGTTAACTCGTGCGGTATACAGCATACGGGGAGTCTATGACAACTAATGGCGCATTTTGATTGGTCGTGGCATACATTTTAGAAATCTCCCGCACCCCGCGTGCGGGCCCTATCGACCAGTGAAAATGCGCCATAACAGCCCTACAAGGTTAACAGTCGAGGATCAGAAATAACACCGCCATCTTGTAAAGTTTCACTTAAAAAGTTAAAACAGCCTTTTATACTCACCTTTAACATCTGCTGTGCCTTCTCGCCGCTGCTACAGCAGTCAGTCAAATAGCTACGCATCATAAGATAATTTCGCCATTTACGCGTCTTACAATCATCGTCTACAAGGGGTTACGAGATGAGGACACGTAGCTAAAATCAGACCTTTGCTTTCTTATATAAAGTAACACTTGAGAGTTAGAAGTAAGTTTTTGAGCTTGAGAGTAACAAACTCATTGCAGTCATTGAAGTGAGACCTAACACTTGTTCAAATGCCAAATGATTCTTTTAGCCTATAATTTTTCACAAAAATTCATAGTGAAATGACCTAACATTTCCAGGTCTAACGTCCGACACGGCGTGCGAGCACCTGTCACAGGCGGAAGCGGGCGCGGAGGCGGGCGCGGCGGCGGCTCGCTGGGGTGCGTGGGGCGCGGCCATGGCTCTCCGCTCGTCGCTGCGCGCGCGCCGCCTGCGCGTGGTGCTGTTACACGCGCCGGATATATCCGCCACTGAAATATACTCGCCGCCCGCTCAGCTCACGCCCGTGAGCTTACCCGCGAGGTAATAACCTTAAAACAGAATAAAGACTCTTATTTCTAGAAGAATTATTGATAAAGGTGATCGCTCATTTGTCCGCACCGTACGCGCCGCACGCGCCGCATCCCAGAATTCGTTGTATGAAATGACATATTCATCCGCATCCGCAAATCGTACGGCTCGTACGGTACGGACAAATGTGCGACCAGCTTAAATATATTATGTCAATCATGCTAATCATAAAATCGACTTTACAAATACTTATCTAGAGGCAGTATTTATGCAAAGTTTCTGTGTCAATATTGTTTAGTGCCTCGTCTTACGTTATTGTATTCGTCTACAGACTACAGCCGTTGCAACTTGCAAGAGTTTTACTGACGAAAGTAGACACATTTTCATATACATTATCGAGCTACTACTCGATCGACGCAATAACCCCCAAGAAGAGAGCGTATTTCCTCCTAAAAAGCCGATAACGCACCTGCATCTCTTCTGATGTTCCATGGGCGACGGTAGTTGCTGTCCATCTGGTGACCCGTTTGCTCGATTGCCCCCTTATTTACAAAAAAAAAACTTTCAATGTTCTCGATACAAACTAATAATCTAATTCATCCATTCCAGTCGTCCGGAAACCCCGAGCTCGGAAGTCAGTGGTTCCACAACCTGCGCAGTTACCATGCCGGGTGAGACCGCCGAGTACAGCGCTAAGGTCCTGCCCACCGCGGCCCTTAAGGTGCTAGAAGACGCTCTTATATCACCCTCGCCGAGGGACTCGTACTACTTGAAGATGAGGCATGACTCGTGGTTCACTAGGATGCCGTCCCTGAGAGTCCATTAAAGTGGTCCACAGCTAAGTAATAGCAATAAAATGGTTGCTTGTTCGCTGATGATTCTTGATTGTCGTTGTATCGAAGATATAATTAAAAGAGTAAGGGCATGTTTCACCACTTCCCTATAAGTGCCGGATAGGCTATCCACAACTCTATATGTCAGATAAATTGTAGATAGCCTATCCGGCACTTATCAGGAAGTAGTGAAACAGGCCCTAAAGTAAATGGCACCTACATAATATACAGTTTTGAATAAAAAAGTAAGTATTCCGACAAAATGCCGAGCCGGTACTCTGAGTGGCCGATACTTTTATACTTTGAGACGAATATGTTTTCTACTAATTATGGTATAGATATTTGAGATATTTGCTTGATGATTTGTTTTTTTTTTAAATTAAATATTAATAATTCATTGGCGACCATTTCATTGCTAATTGTCTCTGGGACTTTTATATGGATTTTGGACCATAACGTAGCGCATGGGGAGTAGGGATAAGGATTAATTATGCCTTTTAGAGTGCAGAAAAACGTACCACCTTAATAATAAAGATATCAACTGTACGCTTACTCAAATCCGTGATGTTGTCTTTGTTTGATGCTCTAGAAAAGCCACTTAACCAACAGAGACAACAACATGCATAAGCATAAGCGTATCGTCAATATTTTTAGTAAAAAGGCGGATTGATTATACAATGAAGATGGCGCCACTGTGGCAAGTTTAATTTTTATGGAAAGCTTTTATTGCACACTTCATATTCATACTGAGTATCCTAATTTCTATTCTCCATGTTCTAAAATGTATCCTTTTGTTTATTCTTTTATCTTTAGCACTTGAGACAAGTGGCCTGTATTATAAGGGCCTGTTTCACCAATTCCTGATAAGTGCCGGATAGCCTATCCCACGGAGCTTTGAATTAGCTCCGGGGCCTATCCACCACTTAACTTGACAGATAGAGTATGGAGAGTCTGTCAAATAAGTGCCGGATAGCCTATCCGGCACTTTATCAGGAAGTGGTAAAACAGGCCCTAAATCTATTTATCGGAGACTTAAGTAGTAGTTTTGTATCAGCACGTTAGCTAAGAATAGCATAGTCCGTGTCTTGCATTCGTAAGGCTTTATGACATATGAATTGTAGTTTACGAGGCGACAACAAATATAATCAGTTAAGTTGACTATCAGTTAAAAGTATTTTAGGTTCTTTAATCCGCCTCTTAACTAAGCTACCCTTGATATTCTTATAGTCACGTTAAGCTGATACACAATGTGCCAAATTAAAAAAAAACGAAAATTAAAAAAAAAAAAACGTAAAATATAAAATATATTCCATCCCAAATCGAATTTGACAGAACCAACCCAAAGAACCGTTTTAAGCGCACTTTTATAAATATTCTTTTTATTATACTCATTTACTTAATATAGTTTACTCGACCTACTAACCATTTAACCTTGGGTAGTGGATGAAGTGGGTACTTTTAATTTCGTTTTATTGTATCACATTGTACTTATTTCACTTTAATTACCCTGAAGAAACTATATTTAATTAGTATCATTTTATAAAACCATAGCTCCAGTCTGGGTTAAAGTTAATCCTAGGATATCGTGCTATACCTTTTGTTCTTTGTAAAACGAAAGAGAAAGCATGATGATTTTACAGAAGATAAACTATAACCCAGATTGGCACGAGTGGATCTTAAAGATATTATTCACCGATTGTAATATTAAGCTTATGCCAGGAGTCTTAAAACTATTCTTATTAGTATTTTAGCTATCTCTTTCATATAGAGTATAGACAAAAGAAGAGCGTAGACAAAATCGATACGAATGATTATTATTACAATTTATTGTTTAGTAAACTAACTGCTGCACTCAGAGACGAATAATAATTACTTAAATGTAATTAAATGAAGATTTTAACACATTATCTGTCAAACTCTTAATTAAATTGAAGTTTATCCATTTCTCTGAGTGCGGTCGTAAGTGTTCCACATAACATCTGAAAATAGCTAGACGACTCCTGGCCTACGCCACTGCCGAATTCACCGAACGGGGTAAAACCTAGTACCTAACGATTTCACGATTGTATAAACGATATTTCATAATGCACACGATATCGGTAAGCCGTTTGTTAAATAATAGGAAATTGCGTCACAGCAAGTCCAGTGAAGCCAGTATACGTTGAGTAATACGGCGTTATGAACAAATGTAAATAATGTTTGTGTTAAAATAAATATTCTTTTTTTATATTGGATTTTTATTATTGCCACCCCTGAGAATAGGATTGCCAGAGCGAAAAGCCGACCGACCAGTTTTGCTAGATTAAAAAAAAAGCCGAACTATATTGAGGGTTTTATGTGTCGTTATAATATCACTACAATTTGTGAGGTTGTAAAAAGGTTGTTAAAAAGTAATAAAACTACAGGTTGACCAAAAAGGGACCTGAAGGTAAATAATTTGATTTTGAGTAAAATGCGTTTGAAGTTTCGTGTTTCGACTCGTGCGCGGTTCACACAAAAATTAATTAAAAAAAAACTACGGCACCTTCAAATATTCTGGTTGGACCAAAAGAAAGCTAAAAGACCACGGATTAAAAAATAAAAAAATAAAAGAAGATAAGTAAATAATTTGATTTTGAGTAAATCGCGTTTGAAGTTTCGTATAGAAACAAGTTACGACTCGTGCGCGGTTTAGAAAAAAAAACATAAAAAAAACTACGGCACCTTAAAATATTCTAATTAGACCAAAACAAAAAAAACCGTTTCCAATCCTTCAGGTCCCTTTTTGGTCAACCACTCACATTTGTTGTTTCTAGGTTGTAAAAGTGTAAATTTAACCGAACCGTAACTTGGGGCTCTTTTTGGTGAAGCCAAACGAGCGTAATTTTGTGAGTCGTGAGTCGCAGAATTTCAGTCGCGTAAATTACGTAAATTGCGTAGAAATTTTTTATGAAACTGACTGCAGCAGAATTTCTGCCAACCGAAATTCTGCGACTCGCGATTTACCAAATTACGCTCGTTTGGCTTCGCCCTTGCTGTTATTCAATGTAAGGAAGCAGAGCAAGTAATTTACCAATACTAGAATAACGAACATTGAAAATATTTTACAAAAAGTGTATTTCTTATCACAGCACAAAAACGGTATCCTACATAACAGTTATCAGTTATCAATATAATTTACTAATATACTTACAAAAAAGGAAAATGTATCCTAAGGTCATTTTTCTTAAGACTAAGCTATAGATGTAAAAGTAAATAGCATAAAAGCAATATTTTTTGATTTCTGAAATTCATAGAAATGCTTTCAACCATAGTCTATACTCTCATTTTATTTTACATTTTACTTTATAAAAAGTATGGGTATTCTAAAACTCATAATACTATACAATATGACCAGTGTCATCTGACGTCCCAAATCTCATTAAAAGTTGAGTTTTGAAATAAGCTCAATTGGTAAATAGTCGCCAAATAGAGAAATAAAGTCTACTACAAACTACAACATCTTGTTTCTTGTTGTTCCCTTTAACCGGGTATTTAAACGTTAAACGTCACTTTAAAGATAACGGTAACTAAACTGTGCTACCAGTTCCCTATTCGACTGGATTTTTTAAAATGTAAAACCTACTTATAAAGACAATGGTAATTAACTTATCTTAGGCGTATAGCTAGTTCGTTCTCTACATTTTCATGTCACTGGCATGGTTGCACAGTGTCTACTAGATGCGCGAAGTGTCCCCACAGAATGGGGCCCGCTGTGCACACTGTACCGCCGCCGCGTGCTTCTTGGGATAGCTGAAATGTATTAAATTAATTATAAGTAACTTAACATCACATAAATAAGTGCATAAAATTTTAACTAGAGATCGCCCAATGGTCGAAATTCGACCTTAAATTTAACTATCTTCTTTTTTTGGCTCCCCGTTTAAAGTATTGACTATTTCAGATTTAATAAAAAAAACAATAATCCATTTTTAATTTGACAACAGACTTCAACCATAAACAAGAGTATAATTCGTACCTTTGTATAGGCTTGTCATTCAAAAAGATAGTAGTGTGCACATTGTAGTGCGTGTAATGTTTTATTTGTTAAAAAAAATGTATGATAAAAGCATAATTTCAAAATAATAATAATAGCTCGATGAACTCCTTCATCATATAAACTATAACTGAGCAAAATTTCATTCACCTACGATTCCGCATTTTTCGTCAAAAGGGATCCAAAGTTTATCATTAGTAATAGAAAATATAGAATATAATAATATAATACAGTATATTTATAATACTGTATCCCAAAAACTTGTCTGTATTAATAAAATAGCGGTACGGAACCCTTCTAGGGACCGTCCGTCTGTCAAAGTTGCAATCTATATCGAAAGTACTTGTGCTCAAACATTCGTGCAAGCGATAGCGCGATGTAAGAGCCCCGCAGCGCCATCTAGTGTTGAGTATGAGAGTTGCAATGGTTGGGAAGCCAGTGAAGTATAAAGAAATAATAAAAAGTATTAATAACATAACAACATAATAACATAATTTATAACTCATAAACCTAAATTTTCTATTTTAATATCCTTCAGAGCCACTACCTAGACCTGCGTAATTTTGGCCTTCATAAGAACGTATTTAATATAGCCATTGCGGTACACTGTATTAGTGACTTATTAATAAATGTTGTAATTTTACTTCTTAACGTGTGCACAATAAAGAATATTTATTATTATTATATAATATTATGATATTATGTTTAGAGTTTAGACCATGCCAATTGCTACTGAACAGATCATGGAGTTTCGTTGCGAGTTTGTATGATTTTGTTGAGAAATTGAGCAAACACATAAAATCCAATCAAAGAAAAATTGTTGCACATTATTTTGACAATAACCCCTTTCATTTGGTTATTCTTTTACCTTTTCCCCCGATTTCAGTTTGTGACTGCGCCCGCACAAACAGAGCATTCTAGACAACTTTCGCTTTATGTTGCGGACCCTGGAAGCAGGGCAAGATTTATATTTTTTATGAGTATAGGCCGTACGAATAATAATAATCAGCCAAGTGCGAGTTGGACACGCGCACGAAGGGTTTCGTACCGTTAGAGAGCAAAAATAGGCCCAAAATTGTGTTTTTATTTTAATATTATTATTAATTATTGACGCAGACATACAATAAGGGCCTTCGTGAAAATATCATGTGCCTACCTGTTGCCATTACTGATATACTTAGAGCAAAAAAGGCCGAAAAAATCACTTTTGTTGTATGGGAGCCACCCTTAAATATTAATTTTATTTTGTTTTTAGTATTTGTTGTTATATAGCGGCAACCGAAATACACAATCTGTGAAAATTTTCAGAAGTCTAGCTATAGCGGTTCTCGAGTTACAGCCTGGAGACAGACAGACAGACGGACGGACATCGAAGTCTTAGTAATAGGGTCCCGTTTTTACCCCTTGGGTACGGAACCCAAAAAACTAAGGAAACGTAACTCCCATTCTTCAACCGTTTTGAATTTGGTTCCTTTTCACACACTAAAATATGACAATAGCTACGAATCACTAACATTCAAAAGGAAATTAAGCCGTTGACAATACTAATTGTCACTTGTATAAAAACTACCGAATCATACATGTGTAAAGTATGCATGTATTCGGGTCACATTTTGTAGACTCACGGACGAAATTTTTGACACATTTACTCTTCCTTAGTTTTTATTATTCGTAGTATAGGCCACTTTAATTTTGCCGCCTCTATATACCAACTCTGCCGTCATCCTCGGACGCTGTCGTTCCCCCCTAGGACGCCATAAGACGCTGCCGCCCATAGGTCATGGCCTATGCTATATATACATGCCTGGAAGCTATACTAACTACTCACGGCTCTGTTAATGTCCCCCACGCACAGCCAGTAGTCAGCCACTTTGGCGTCCTGCGTGTTGAGCATCTTGTGAGCGACCGCCGCCGCCCACTTGGCGTGGTCACTGTGCGACGAGAACGACATGCCTGCTGGGGGGAACTTGAGACGCTCTATGTTGCGGACCCTGGAAAAACAAATAAAAAATAAATAAAATAAAATATAGGTACTAATAGGTATCATGAATACACGTCTTAATACGGCGAGAAGAACCGGCGTAAGAAACTCGAAAATGTGTTATGTTTTCAACATTCTTATCGTTTTAAGCGTTGTCACTAAGTATAATTATTAATTATAGATTTTCATCAACATTTTTTAAGTCATATTAAAAATAATAAAAATAAAATAAAAAAAGTTTTATTTCTGAGTAAATTTGTTATTTGAATGACAAACGACGACGGGTCATTTGTGACCCAGGCCCGACACAAAAGAGACATGTACCATTTTTTTCGTTATATTATGGGTATCCAAGATATGTAATTTTTATATTCAATATCAGTGGCTAACATGTTATTTTATTGCTTTATTTTTTTTCAGGCGCAGTATGAAAAGTGCTAATACGAAAAATAAGAATCGTTATTTGCATGTAATTATATTCAATATCAGTGGCTAACACTTAGAAATGAGCATACTTGATCCTAGCTTAGAAATATATTATTTTTATACCGTGCCTAAAGAAAAACACAAAACCATAATAAATATGTCGTAGATTATTTCTTTTATTTAGTCTGTAGATTTATTTTATTAAGAACCGAAAGGAATTTTTAATTAATTTTACCAGATGTTAATAATTATTTGATTTAAATTCCGGATGTTAATTTAATTAATTTTAATATTCATCGGAAGAAAGTTAGTTTAAGCGAGCACCGTGACGTCACATCTTGTGGTGGTGGCTGTATGTGGACAGAGTCGGAGTGGGAGTGGTGAGAGTCTGAGACTTCTCAAATTTGGTCGAGCAGAATTATCGTAACCGTCGAGAAGTGAACACTATACTTTGCTCCTAGATAGTTTTAATTAAATTAAAGTGATTTGTGCACTAAATAATAAATCAGTGTTAAAACAAGTGTTAGAGTTTGTCATTTTCAAAAATGAATCCTGATTTTCCTGCTATCGATCACGACGAGAATACGGATTCGCCATCCCTGAGTCCGTCAAATATAACTTTGTTTACCTAGGTAGGTACAAAAAGTTTTTTTTCACTACCTTCTACTAGTATGTTTCAAACAATCAGAATCGTCATGTGTCTGCAGCATGTTATATTTTATCACGCGTGATAATTATAACACTGAGGGCGAGATAAACCTATAGATACCTACATAAGTTTTTCTTTAGCTAATAAACATGAAAACGAGATGTCTAGCCTATCCTAGGCTATAATAATAGCACTTATCACGTGTGCACAACTTCCTAATGTTCGCTTTCCATGATAACATGTACAGTAATATTCATTAATAGAATATCTTCTATCAATGGTGGGATTGTACATTACCTACATACCTAAGTGTAATACTACGTTTATGAAGAAACATGTCGTGATTGCATTTTACATCTAATAAGTGCATTAATTACATGTTAGCCAATGATATTGAATAAAATTGCTTAATATTTGCACTTTTCATACTGCGCCTGAAGCAAAAAAAGAAAGCAATAAAATAACATGTTAGCCACTGATATTGAATATAAAAATTACATATCTTGGATACCCATAATATAACAAAAACAATGGGATACGTTTCTTTCGTGTCGGGCATGGGTAAATTTTGTATGGTCCGTGACCAGTCTTCTTTAATTATAAAATACGCATATTTCTCACAATGATCAACACAGTTTCTGAGATGTTGAATATAGGTTCAGTTCAACAAAGATCTTCTAGTATTTTTAAACAGCAGTCTCCAAAAGGACACCAGCGTTGAAACCAATACTTAGATGACACTGATATTAGCAGACAGATGGTACAACTCCATGGGCGTAGCCACACTGGGGCAAGCTGGGGCGCTTGATCCACCCTGGCTCTGACCTATAAGGTGCCAAAGTAAACAAAAATTACTGTTGTTTAGTTGTTAGGCACCTTATAGGTCAAAGCCAGGGATGTTTCCAATTTTTTTTCTACTACTAACAACATCAACAATCATAATATCTGTTAGAATTCATAAATAGAACTTGGGTAGGTTGACTCTGCCCCACCCTGAGCGCAAGGCTGGCTACGCCCATGTACAACTCTAGAAATCCCAAAGAGACAATTTCCTTTCTAATTAGGTAATAGGTTGACTTGCTACTAGGTTCACTAAACTCTACATCGTGGACGATGTAGAGTTTAGTTTGGAAACTAGCATTAAAAAAAGTTTGATTGTAAAATTTTCCATACAAAATACTCACTGGAAACTCCTATTGCACTCGGAGTCCAAGGTCCCCGGACCGTTGGTCCAGGACTCTACCAGCAAGTCAGTCTGCAGCACCTCGGCCACCAAGCCGCTGTAAAGATCATCATTGAACATGCCGCTCTTGGCAAATGAAATGAACTTCCTACCAGCTAGTGTCTCAAAACTCTCTATGTGGTACCTGAAAATTGATAATTACTTGTATAGGATGATTTTGTATTTGTCATTTGAAAGACAATTATTTTTATATGAAAAGAAATTAGGAATACTATAGAAATAATGTAGCAAAACAGAATTGTATAGGCTGCACATAACTTTAACATAGCTCGGCAAAAATGCGCAATATATTTTGATTTTTAGGCTCTTTTTTGTGAGATAGGCGGGGCAAAAATAAGGCGCGGTACTGTTACAACAAACAGTCACGTCACATCATATTAAATTGCTTTTGTTGAATGAGAGGATGCTATTCAAAACCTTCAGTTTCTGCTTCAGTTTCAATACTGGTTCATTTTCAAAAATTTTACAGAATTGGAAGCAATCATTAGCAATTAACTTTTCTTTGCATATAAGAAACTGAATCTCACCAAGGAGCAGAATCAACAGTCTTATTCTGTACCACTTGCATGATATTGGGCAGGTCAATCTCTAATTCCTGAGGTACGCTATGGTAGTTGATAAGCGGCTCATTATATTTCAGCTGAGTTCCAATCTGATTCAATGTTGATGTATGAACAGATGTGCAGAGAAAGGTCTGTCCATATTTTGTACCCGTTGCTGGATAGCTGTAGGAAGTTATGTTAGGTCCATGTGCTGAAATTATTAAAATATACGTTTTAAATATGGAAGCTTTTAGCTTACACTTAACAAAATATGATTCATAATCTTAAAAAGAAAGGCTAATAAAGAAAAAAAACAAGCTATAAAATATTTACACCAGAAACTAATACAAAGTACAAACCACACTGCATGTACATAGGTAGACATTATAGTTACACAATGTTTTGTACTTGCATGAACGCAGAAAAAAAGGCGGACGGAGTCTTATTATACACAGAACTGTGTCTTCAGAGTCGGCCACGCACACATTCTTACGCCTGTCAAATGTTATGGACTAGCGTAATAATGTGTGCGTGCGGACCGTGTACATGCAGTCAGCTGGCCGACTCTGAAGGACACAGTTTTGTGTATGGTGGGACTCCATCCGCCTTTTTTTCTACGTCCATGTGTACTTGTATGTTGTACACAGCACACATTTGTATAAGTAAGAGGGACACAATAAATCTAATAAGATAGTACAAAAGTATTATCAGGCATTACATTGTTTTCTTGTTACATACTTTGATTTTTATTAACAACTCAATAACTTTACTTACTGTTAGGCACAGGTGGGAATTTAGGCACAGAATGCACCAGCCATAGTGCATTGTTCTTATCACCCAGTATGACACCCTTTGTATGGCCACCCTCTGCCTTGGTCTTCATCAACTTAGAGTGCATCTTACACATCTCTGCCAAGTCGTAATCATCATAGTACTTATCATTCAGTTTGAATTTTTTATACTTGGTTTTTAAATTGAACCTTGTTTTTCCTGAAATATTGTAGTATAATATATGAGTAATATTATTTACATTAAATTTCAGTTCCCCAAGCGGTACGCGGCTGCAGCATAACAATTGAGTCTATTGTATCTACGATTCCCATAATCGAGATATTAAAATTAAATAAGTATTGTTTGTCCAAATAAAAATGTATAAAGGCTTTATTATTAAAATTTATGAATAGGTAAGCCATGTTTTACAGATAGAGCTCAAATAAGAATAACCTTTCTTAGTTTTTGAGTACATCTCAGCTACATTTTCAAGTAGATCCATCTTCCCATCAGGTGCTGGTGGCTGATCATTATATATTAGAGATACCGCATTTGTATTCTGGAATGTGAAAATAATAAAATCACAATCTTTGTTACTCCATCAATCTCCAAGCGGCAGCCAGCTGCCCATTTAAAGGTGTTTGCGGCTGCCGCATAACAATTGAAAATCTATTGTGTCTGCGATACCTATGATGGAGGTGCTATCCAATTTTTATAAAACTTCAGCAGACATTGAAACATCACTTAAAACTATTTATTATTTTCTGATACTATTATTTAAAATAATCTATTTCTAAATACATAGAATCAGTTTAACAGTCAGCTATAGCTCCTTGTTTCTTACTTGATTTTAATCCTTTGATCGGAGATTCTCGGAAATGCTATAGTATTCTATTGTTGTCGTGATCACCGGTGCTCGTATGGGGCTTTATGGGTTAATAAGTATTTTTAAAGGTAAAAATGCTAGTAGTAGTCCTTTACCTGGTATAAAGGAGATAAAGTCCTGCCAACCATTGATTTTGGATCACCAATATCAAGCTTAGATAATGTCCATCCCCCTCTTAAGTTTGTTGGAGTGAGATACATGTATGCAACACCTTTACGTATCAGCGGATTAATGTGGTTCTTCTCTCGTGGCAATTTGTAGACATAGTACCTGCAATAGGAAAATAGCAATGTAGCAATACTCATAATATGTTTCAGACAGGTAAAAATCTGGTTAATAAAAATGCTGTGTTCAAAAAAGGATAATTTTGAACACTCTGCGAAGATAGGTACCTACTTTCTTTGTACACTATTTTAAACTTTTTTACACCTGATCATTACCTAAGTTTTTAATCAATAAATAAGACTTCAAAAACTTTAATTTAGAAGAAACTTACCAATCTACCTTGTCTCCGTTCTCATCCAAACACTGTGGTGACATACCAGCACAAAAAGCTACTAGAAACAAAGCTATAATAGCAAAATTTCTTCTCAATGCTAATATGCGTGTAGAACCCATCATTTTAGCACACAATGTAAACAGGAAACTTTTTCCTTTGTTTGTGCTGTATGTTATTCAAACAAAATAAACAGTGTCCTAATGATATCATACAATGACTGTTTTAATAACATCACCAATTCGTTTCCTCACAGTAGATGACTCATTTTAATCCATGCGTGATTCACTAATCACTAGTCTAATAATTAAAATAATTATTAAAGGGTAAAAACATGGTAAAAATAATTATGAAGTAAGTTTACTTTTTATTGTTTTCAAAGTTTTGAACGGTTGCGGGTTGACAAACGTCATTGTCAAAATATGTCAAAGTGCCCAGGCGCATAAAATCCTTCTACTTTTCTCGTGAAAGGATTCTGAGCTTGCAAAAATTATAAATTCTTCTTTGTTTATATGTTATACTTACTTACTACGATGGCTCAGTGACCCAAAGTGGATCTCGGCCTCCGACACGAGTTTGCGCCACTTGTCGCGGTCTTGCGCAGTTTCTTGCCACTCTGTGACTTGAAGATTGCGCAGGTCCGACTCCACAACATCTAGCCAACGGTATATACCGTGGACGGCCGACAGATCGTCGCCCGATCGGACGCCCAAGGAACTTTGTATTAGCTCCGTGCCAAGGAACGCCATTTTAGGGCACGAATCACGATCCTCTCCCATTCTTGCAACATTACCGTCCAGTGCCGTAAATAGGGCGGTGCCACCGGTGCCCAGGCACAGGGCGCAGACTCTGGGGGGGCGCAAGAATGGCCAGACCAGGGAGGCCTGTGGCCCTGGAAGCATTGCTCTGGATACCTATAATATCTTTAAAAAACCGGCCAAGTGCGTGTCGGGCCACGCGCAATATAGGGTTCCCGTAGTACCGCTAGTTTTTTTTTTTTTTTTGTATGGTCAATGAATGTTTATTTATAACGTGTTTAATACTACTAACAACATCATCTCAGTTACTTTCAAAGGAATTTGAACGAAAAGTTCCTAGTTTTCCCCTTTAAATTCAGCAGATTTTCTACTCCCGTGAATTTTTTCACATTTCCAGAAGCAACCGTTTAGCAGACAGAGAGTCATATAAAAGCAAAGGCAGCAATATCCATTTCTTTTGGAATTGCAACTTTGAATGCAGTCTTAAGGGGCCGGGTACCCTCGAAATTCTCATACATACGTAATTCCAAAATCATTTTCTCATACGAAAATATTTAACATGTTTGAGTTGTTTTTCAGTTTAAAATAGTAATTGTCTAGGTTCCTGCACAAAAATTTACTTCAAAATATTTAAACATTAAAAAAAATGTTTTTAATTTTTTTTCAGTAAATTTAGTACTTAATATTTAAACACTAAAAAATAGAATAAAACACTAAGAAATATATAAATAAATAGTAAATTTACTACAAAATATTTAAATACTAAAAAATATTTTTTAGAGTTTAAATATTTTGTAGTAAATTAACTATTTATTTATATATTTTTTAGTGTTTTACTCTATTTTTTAGTGTTTAAATATTTAGTAGTAAATTTACTAAAAAAAATTTTAAAGCAAAAAAAAAATTGTGTTTTAATATTTTGAAGTAAATTTTTGTGCAGGAACCTAGGTAATTACTATTTTAAACTGAAAAAAAAACTCAAACATGTTAAATATTTTCGTATGAGAAAATGATTTTGGAATTACGTATGTATGAGAAATTTCAAGTGTACCCGGCCTCTTAAGTGGTCCATTCACTATCCTGCAGCCATGCAGGCCTGCAACACTATTCACTATCCTGCATAAGCCGGCGGACAGCACGGCGGACTGCAACGCAGGATAGTGAATAAATCACACAGTAATGTCATCTGCATATAATCGATTTATTTAATCGGTTAGTAGCAAAAAGAGCATCTTCCCTCTTGACCAATCAGATGCTCGCATTATGCGTGATTCGATTGGCAGTCAAAAATAAGTTACAGCAAAAATAACAACATCCTAACCAAGTATTGGTGCAAAAGCAGCAATATCAAATTATTGGTAGCAAGAACAGCAATCATCCGAAATTGATTTTTATTTTTGAGGATTGTCTTGTTTTATATTGAAGTTATCTTTTAATTTTCATAATTCTAACATAATTTCATAAGTATAGACAAACGTAAACAATGCACAATAATAATTGTATTATGCGGCCTAAACAAAAAAAAAAGACGGGTTGCACTCCGGGAGTGCCGGCAGAAGTGAAAACTTGATTATTAACGTTGAGCATTTTTTTAACCCATTTTTTATGAAAATCGATTTTTAAAAAATGGTTTTTTTTTAATTAATCGAAACCCTTACAATCGATTAAATTTTTAACCCATTTTTTGTGAAAATCGATTTTAAAAAAAAAGATTTTTTTAATTAATCGAAACCGTTACAATCGATTCAATTTTTAACCCATTTTTTATGAAAACCGATTTTAAAAAATCGATTTTTTTAATTAATCGAAACCCGATTAAAATCGAAATCGATAAAAAAATATCGACAATCGCAAAAAAACAATCGATTGTTCGATTAATCGATTTCGATGTTACAACACTACTCTCCAACCGTCTTACGGTTTTTCGATCAGCACGAGAATCTGACGCGAGTTTCACAGTTTTTACTAGAGATGTGCCGATCATGACTATGGCCGACTAGCCGACTAGCCGATTAGTCAGCTGCAAAGAAGCCGACTAATCGGCCGACTAGTCGGCCAAGCCGATCATGGTTTCGGAAGATTCCGTAACGCTTTTTTACTGCTGTTTCGTGGGTAACTCGCACACGCCGCCTGCAAACGTGTCGAATCGTGTTATGTTTACATCACGTACGTTACTTTATTTTGTTTCTATAATACAGCTGATGGTTTTCATTAAATATTTCATGTACATGAAATCTCGATTTAATAATACTTCGCGTACGTTACTTTATTTTGTTTCTATAATACAGCTGATGGTTTTCATTAAATATTTCATATACATGAAATCTCGATTTAATAATACATATTTAATTTGTTGTTAAAATTATATTTACAAAAATAATTTATTTACTAGCAAGTAATTTCAGAAACACTTCATTTAATTTTAAAATGTGTAACACTGATTGAGTGTGATATGCACACAATATTATAAATAATAATCAAGGTTTTTCTTTAATGTAATTTCAATAATAGCAAAAAAGTAAAAAGCCGATTAGTCGGCGCTTTTTGCCGACTATTCGCCGACTAGTCGCCGATTACAAAAGTGGCCGGATAGTCGGCTTTACCGACTAGTCGGCACATCTCTAGTTTTTACCCATCCCACATTTAAAGTTGAGCACTTAAGTGGGATGGGTAAAAACTAGAGATGTGCCGACTAAAGAAGTTTTCACTTCAAAAAGGTTACTCACATTTCAAATAAACTGGATGTGGCTGCTTTTGCTTTTACTTATATGACTCCTGGTAAAAGGGGGGGGGGGGGGGGACACTGGACTCTAACGATTATTTCCACTTTAAAATTTAATATTTTACAAACGGATCTCTAAATCGGAAAATGATCTATGAATAATATTTTTAAAAAACCTATCCAACGACACCCACACGATTGGGTGGACGCGAAAAAAAATATCATTCCCGCTTGATTTGTAGCCTACATCAGTAAAAATTTTTTTTAAGTTTTCATGTACCGTTTTGTCATCACTAATAATATGTGCATTCATGCCAAATTACAACTTTGCAGGTCCTATAGTCTGAGCAAAATCGCGGACAGACAGACAGACAGACGGACAGACGGAGGGACAGACCAAAACTATAAGGGTTCCTTGTTGACTACGGAACCCTAAAAAACAAGGGCGTAGTTATAGAAGCTCGCACAGGGCGCAAAATAGGTTATTTACGGCATTGATTACCGAGCCATCGGATTTCGAGCGGCTTCGCCCGCGTACATTAGATTGACATGACAGCTCGCTTCGAGCCGGCTCGATGGAATTAAATATGTCAAATATGTCATTTCCTTCGATTTGGAGTAAAAGTATCGAGCAAAACCGTATGTGAGTACTTAGCATTAGTGTGATAAATATAGCATATATCTTTCCTCGATAAATGAGCTATCTAACACTGAAAGAATTTTTCAAATCGGACCAGTAGTTCCTGAGATTAGCGCGTTCAAATAAGCCCTTTCAAATAATTTCCCCCGTTTTTTCCAAATCGGACCAGTACTTCCTGAGATTAGCGCGTTTAAACAAACAAACTATTAGATTAGTATAGACTATAGATAGGTGGTAAAATAAAAATAGCGAAATCGTAACAGTAAATATTATTCGATACATGATTAACAATGATATTGTGAGCATTTTACATAATAAAATAGTTTCTATATGAATACATGGAAGACATTGAAGACGAATAAATCAAAAATCAAAAAATATAAATGCTATTACACTTAAAGCTAAGCGACGGTGGCAAATTTCCTAAATTATTGTTGAGTCGGCATCGAGACGGCTGCCTTTGCGTGTGACACATCGCTCTGTCTCCAGAATGACACGATTGTCTTGAGTTCAGTGTAAAAATCGATGCCCTGTTTTCCGCAGAAGTGGTTCGTACCGAGGAAACTTCCGCGCGTACCCGTGAAAGAGAACATGGATAGTGGAACAGGAATTGGCACGTTAACTCCCACTTGTCCAACGTCTATTTCATTGGCAAACTTCCTCGCTGTGGCTCCGTTGGTTGTGAAGATGGCTGTACCGTTTCCGTAGGGGTTGGCGTTTATCATTTGAATGGCTTCTTCTAGAGTATCAACGAAAAGGCAGACTAGGACTGGGCCGAATATTTCCTCCTTATAACACTCCATGTTAGGTTTCACGTCCGTGAGAATGGTCGGTCCGACGAAGTTGCCCTTTTCGAATCCAGACACTTTGACGCCGCGGCCGTCTAGAACCAGTTTGGCGCCCTGCTTCACACCTGCAACAAAACACATAATAATAATCAATTATCGTATACTACTTTCCCTTTTAATACCTAACCATTGTTAGTTTAGATATGGCGACAAATTATAAAATCCTTTGCCGCTTTTACGCAACTCCGTTTTACTACTACGAGCAACATAGCGAAATATCTGAGGGCATGGCAGTGCCCACGCCACAATAGACATAACTACCAGTAGTTCGACTGCAAAGAAACGGACAGGTTTCAATATCTGTCAAACTCGCCGGGTTTCACTAGGATTATGAACGGAATGTGCCTCGCGCTGGCTGATATAATTTATTTTTAAATATTTAAAATAAAGATTTCAAAATTGGATTCTGACAATTTTAATCGCATGTGCCAAAACACAAACAACAATACGACCAAAGAGGAACACGTCCAGCGAATATGTCATAGTTTTAAATTCGTAGGTAACAAGTTAACAACCCTAGCGACGATTTTCGTCATAATACGTCAAATTTAAAAATAAGTCGGCATACTCTATAATTCTGTCTACTCTGCCCACGCTCACTCACAGTTACATATTTTTTAAATCGCGATCTTTGTGTCTAAACACATGCCGAAGTTACGCGGCGGAAGTTCGGCATTATTACGTCAGCAATGTCAAACGCATACAATATAACGCGACGTAATTTCGGCATGGTGTGTCATCGGTAATTTAAAATACATTGCAGGCGTAATCATGCCGAACTTCCGCCGCGTAACTTCGGCATGGTGTGTTTAGACACTTAGAATTTAGATAAACAATTGAGGATTAATATTGCATAACATCGTCCACAGTGAATGGACGGTACATACCAGACTCCACAAGTTTCTCGATCCTCTCCTTAGCCTTAACAGAGATGACGGGGCCCACGTCAGTTCCGGGCACATGGCCGGCGTTCACCTTGAGCGACTGCGCACGCGCCACCAGCTCCGGAATCCACTCCTTGGCTGAACCTAGTTATTAAAAAAAAGCTTTTTAGAGTGTGTTCATTTTGTGTAGCAGTATACTGGTTGTTATTATTTGACGAGATTGGCTACCAAAACGTCAGATCACACTGGCCAGTGTTCTGGGACTAGAAATTAGTGAAGGAACTTTATGACAACTGTTGCTTCATAATAGCCTAGACGCATGAACGTAGAAAAAAAGGCGGACGGAGTCTTATTATACACTGAACTGTTTCTTCAGGCGGGATTATAGGCCACTGACATTTTAGAATTTGAGACAAACTAGCTCAATAGATGGCGCTCAAAAGGTACATATTTACATATCAAGCCGTCGTCGATTTTAATATTTTCAGAAATAATGTGATCACGTGGTAAACTCGACATACAGAGTAATGATTAACAGAGAGGCCATGTTCACAACCTAATAAACGGAATATGTAATTAATTTTGTATTATAATAAAATTCTGTATTATTTTAATACGCTTGTTCTGTACTCACGAATATGAAAAAAAAAAGTATTTCCTCATAATAATACATGATATAATTGATTATACAATGTTTAACAAAATAAAGTATTACTCATATTAAGGGACACATACATGCCCCAAAGTATTAAACCAAAGTACATACTTAGATTTAAAATTCTGTAAAGTAGATTCAAAAGTGCAATAATAATTCATCATCGTCAGATCGCTCATTGCTGGTAGATATGGAGTTTATTTTATGACCTCAATGAGAAGGGTTCAAATATTTTGTGTTGTTGGTGGTTATTTGCAATACCTTTAATAAATAGGATGTAGACCCATGACGATCAGTTGTACCTGACGCTGCAGCATCACCTGGAATCTATATTTATATTAGTGACCGACCGAACTTTCGGTTTCGGTTTCGGCCAGTTTCGGCCAAACAATCTAGTTTCGGCCTTAGTTTCGGTTTCGGCCGAATTACTAGGTATTTATTTTGTTTTTATTAGTACTTCGTTTTATTTTCATCAAATTGTCTAAGCTTATTTTTATCGAACATTAGAGGTATATTGTTGAATATTATTTCTATACGTTTATTTAATATTTTATGTACCTGTTGGTGAATTACGTGCTATGTTCATATTTTAGCAATGTTTCCTAAACAAAAAATTTATTATATTGTGTGTGAAGTTTATTTAGTTAATAATTTTGTTTGACTATGAGATATAGCTTTGTTTCTTCACCAGACTTGCAATATAGAGCAAAGTCGACACAAAATCACTCTGACATTGGCAACTCGCTGAGGCCGCCATAATAAAAAGAAGAAGAAGAGACATGCTTGCGAGATTTTTCAAGTCAATCATCTCGCCTCATTATTTTCCTTTTACCACGCGTTTTATTTATATTTAAAATAATTAACCTTTAACTATAGACGCGCAGTCTCACAGACCGTTCCTATCCTGCTAGAATCCCCCTGAAGAAAGAAGAAAATTCAGGTTTTCTTAAAAATTTATATAAAATCAAGCTTTATGAGTTAAAATCATTGCTTCTCTAATTAATTAAGTGTAAGACATCCAAATCCAAACACAGAACTCAGGCACAAAAATCATGTTGACTAGTGTTATCTTAGGTTTAGTGGCAAAACGTCTTCTGAACCAAAAATTGTGACGCCAACTGCAAGTTTACTTAGTGATTTTGTTTTGAACTTCGACCGCGGTCTATGAGACTGAATGTCCGTGTTTTCCATACAAAGAATATGACTGCAATTGATTGTGTTTTCAGTAGTAAATTCCTTGAAATAAATTCTGCCCATGTTTTTTAGGGAAATCATTCGTTCTAACACATTAAAAACTTGGAGTCGGATAAAAAAAACGGAACATGATACTGAAAAGTTTCAAGGGAACATATTATTCGAGTCTAAGATTAATAATAATTATTTAAAGAAATGTTACAAAAAGTAAAAAATCCAATTTGACACCTTTTCTTATGTGTTAACAAATGTTACAGAATAGTAAATTTCAGTAAATCATCGTCATTTTAAATGTTTTATCAAGTTTCGGTTTCGGTTTCGGCCGAAACTGTGAGTAAGGCCGAAAATTCGGTTTTGGTTTCGGTTTCCGCTGAAAAATCAGTTTCGGTCGGACACTAATTTATATTTAACAACCTCCACAAGTTCAAAAACGATAATTCTACTTGCAATAGAGGTAGGTAACGTTTTTGACCTGCTGGACAAGTTTTTAATGAATAGTAGATTATATTCATTAAATCATTATAGGTATTATTTTCTTTGTCGTTTTTAGGAATCTGTTCCCAAAAGAGACCCTTGGTCCGGGAAGTCTTAAGGGCCCCCGAGACGGTCAAACGGTTTGACTCAAACACGTAAATTTTGGTTTGACTCAAAACATTTTGATCGTTTACAAAGCTAGTTTGAACGGTTTGTCAAACATTTACGTGTTTGAAGCTCGTTTGATGAAATTTCATATTTTTGTTGTGTTTGACGCACCGTTTGATCGTGTTCCGAATTCCGATGCGTTTGAACAAACTTTGAAAAAAAAAGAGGCGGTTATCAATTCGACGCGTATGTATGTAATATTTCCAGAACTGCCCAGTTTTCGTATATGTTAGTCTATATCAGCATCTGAACAAATGTGCAAAATTTCAAAAGTGTATGTATGTTTTTATGTTCACATATCTCCGGAACTACAAGTCCGATTTAAATATTTTTTTGTTATACTATATAGGTAGGTATTGTTTAACTTGGGAGACTTCTGTAAGTTTCATCAAAATAGGTCTAGTAGTTTTTGAGATAGGGAATTTAATTCTCAATTTCGTACAATTTTGAAGTCAGTTTTATCTTTTAAAAAATAATATTTATTCGTCACAAGACGTGTACTCCATAGCGCGTATTGAACCAAACTGCGCAGTATCGTTTGACAAACCGTTCAAACCGACATCAAACGGTTGCATCAAACACGTAAGGTTTGAATCAAACCGTTTGATCGTCTCGGGGGCCCTTTAGATTCGCTGTCTATCCGTCTGTCTATCTCCAGGCTGTATATCAAGTAACGCGGTAGCTAGAGAGCTGAAACTTTCTGAAATTATGTATTTTTGTTGTCACCATAACAACAAATAGAAAAAAAATAAAATAAATATCTATGAGGGCTGAAATATTCAAAACAAAAACGCGATTTTTAGGCCTTTTCAGCTCGACATCAATAATGGCAACCGGTAAGTGTTTGAAATATTTAAGAATTCAGAATCATTTTATTTAAACTTTAATAATAATCTATACTAATATTAGAATAGTCTGTCTGTCACCTTTTTCATCTTTAAACCACTGAACCATTTTTAATAAAATTTGGTGAAGAAAGGACCAAAAATATTTTTTATCCTGAAAAAAATTACGATTCCCACGCGATGAACGATTTTTTGAAGAATTTCCAACGAGATAGCGGCCATCAACTAGTTCATAACAAAATTAATAATAATAAATGATCGAAGTAGGATCTCATACACAAACAAAATTTTTTGGCCTTTTTATGCTCTATAGGTACCCTTACTACGGATAACGGAACCCTTCGCGCGCGAGTCCGACTCGCGACTCGCGAATTTATTTAATTAAAAGCATAAAAGTGGCTCAAATGTTAACAATTGTTTAGGCTTATTGTAAGCTATTAAAAAGCCAACATATAACGCTACCAACTATTTTACACTAACTGCCGCAATCACATTGATATTAATTAATGATGAAAACTTCAATATCGGATGTTTGGCGCTATAATATAGCCGTAGGGTCTATCTTGTCAATTGTCGTGTCAAACAGCTTTCATATGTCACGAAATAGCTTCCACATGTCACGATATAGCTGTCATAATAGACATAATAATAATATGACAGTTATATAGCAGACAGGCATGACTGACACGACATTTGACACGGAAGACCCGGCTATATAGCATCAAACATCCCTCATTTAATGAAGAATTTGAAAGAATTGCACCAGATTGTCGTGTGTAAAAAAATAATAATTGCATAAAATGACATAATTTCTTTGCTCTCTACTTTTAAGTGTCGTCGTGGTTTTTATTTACAAAATATTATATTTTTGATAAAATCAAAATATAAGGTTTTAGGGTATTTACTTTCGATCAACATTATTTTTTGTGTAAAGAATGGATATAATGTTCGATAAAATTATAGTTTATCATCATATCATATCATACTAAAATCATGGTGTCACTATGAATATTATTTTTAACGATTTCTTGTGCAGATTTACGATTTTGCTCCAGTGCTAAGATGTTATATCTTTCCATTGCTATGGATTGGACATGTTCAATAAAATTCTTGTCATACTTATTACCATTTTACAATGTTTTGACACATCCGTTAAAATGTCTGTCTCTTTGTTGAGGCACTCTGTACATTATTATCCGACTTTGCTGTAATATTTGCATTTATGACTTTCAAACCTACCAAAAACGTATAAATGATCGTTTGGCGAATGTAAATTATTAAATATATATCAATAAGATACCTAATAAGGTAGTCTCTCACCAAATAATTAGGTTACAAAACAATATTGTAATATTTGTAAATCAAACATTGCCTATGTTCCGAAATAAAACCCAGTTTACTGACCAGTGATCAAGACGTCATCTTACGACGCTGTATTGTACTGGTATTCCACTAGTAAGACAAGTGTGACGTATTATAATCACATCAAAACAAACACATATTCGACAATGCACTGGCAAATATTTCGAAACGAATCAACGGTATGGGACTACGGCGATTCTAGGCCTAAGGAACTCTGGCCAGTAAACTGGGATATATTTGTGAACATACTCATAGGTTTTCTATAATAGATAATCATCTGTATATAGACAATAATCTGAAAGACAGATTTGACTGATGTCATTCAATTATTATCCATCAAAACGCCTGCGGAATTATTGAGGCAAATATTTAAAAGCAAATTGCTATTTCAAATCAACAAATCGTTCGAATTTGTGATCAGAACGATTTATCTTTATTACTGTTACTATTTATCAAAAACGAAGCTGTATAACCTTCAAAATCATAATTGAAACATTTTTGTGTAAAAATATTTTTTCCTACATTTACTTTCACTGAATTCTGGACGAAATATAAATTTGGAAGTATCATTCTTTATTACTCTTTTTTTAATGGTAAATGGATTTAAATCAAAATTCTAAGCTGACTGGAACCTTGGCAAGGAACGTAACAAACCTACAATAAATGTTTAAATGCTTATAATTACTTCTGGTCAAAGTTCTATTGAAAATAAAAATATGAAATTTCACTAATCCTCGTTGTATTCGGCCTTCAGAGTCGGCCACGCACACATTCTTACGCCTGTCAAATGGTATGGACTAGCGTAATAATGTGTGCGTGCGGACCGTGTACATGCAGTCAGCTGGCCGACTCTGAAGGACACAGTTTTGTGTATGGTGGGACTCCGTCCGCCTTTTTTATACGTTCATGACTAGACGCCTAAAAGTATATTGAAGTGCAACTTATTAATATTAACTTATGTTCTAAAATTAAATGTCTTTTTTCCCTTAAAAAATAAGTAATTTACTATCAAATCAAATAATTTATTTTCAAAATAAGTACAGGTAAAAAGACCAACTCACCAACAAACACAGCGGTGCTGAGCGCCATGCATCTCTGTCCCGCGGCCCCAAACGCGGCTCCGGCCAGTTGGTTGAGTGTATGCTCCTTGTTTGCGTCCGGCATTATCACGCCGTGGTTCTTCGCGCCCATGTTGGATTGTACGCGTTTACCTGAAATAAGGTTTAAAAATTAAAAATACATGTGAAAGCTATTTAGTTTCAATTAGCAATATGACGCCTACCAGACTACATTCTTAGGGCCGCACTACACCGGAATGGCAGCGGCGAGGCGAGCACTTTCAGTGTCATATTATGATTTTAAACTTTATCTTCATTATTATAATACATAGTATCGCTTGAGAAGTCTACGGCCTCCCGTGGCCGCTCGTGGCCCTTCGTGAAAGCTGGCGGCCGCCGGCGGCGATTTCTCAAGCGATACTATGTATTATAATAATGAAGATAAAGTTTAAAATCATATTACACTGAAAGTGCTCGCCTCGCCGCTGCCATTCCGGTGTGTCGCGGCCCTTAGAACTAGATGTTGTTCAGAACACCAAGAACCGTTGAAAGTGTTTCTCTCAATTGTATCATCAAAGGAATTGATTCATAGGCAGATGGTGGACCTTCGTAATTTGGTCGCGTTATGTCAAACCTGGCCTATAGATCGCGACTAACGTTGAATTGACACAGCCCGATCAAATGACGTAGGTCCGCCATCTACCTATGAATCAACTTCTCTGATAGTACCATCGAGGAAATTGATTCCTAGGCAGTTGACAGACCAACGTCATTTGGTCGGATCATCTCAATTCAATGTTAATTGTGATTCGGCTTGGTTTGACATAACGCGACCAAGCTATGTCTAAGTAAGCTAAGTCTCCCATCTCCCTAGGAATCAACTTCTCTGATAGTACATACAAACCATCAAAAATCATCTAAAATCTAGATTAACATCTAACTATATTAAGCTAGATTTAAGTGTTATGACTTATGAGTTATGACTTATAATATTATAAATTATAAAACATTACATAAACCGCTGAGTTGCATTATAAGAGAGTTCGCCGTCGTACAAACATAGGTTATAGAGCAACGTTCGGTGCGAGATGGTAGTATGTCAGCGGGTGTGCGACAGAGAGGGGTGTACAACGTGTGTAACAGTATGTGTCAGTGTGCGTGTGACAGAGAGGGTGTACCTGCGGCGGAGGCGCGGCTGTAGATGTGTTTGCCGGCAGCGTCGCCGCCGACGAACGACACGGCTTTGATGTCGGGCTCGTCGCACAAGAAGTTGACGGTGTCGTGGGTGCCGTGGACCACCTGCAACATAGACGTACATCAATAATAATAGTTTTCATTCATTCACATTCATTTGTGTATTTCATTATTCGCTTCAGCCAAAATTATTGCGTTCCACAACACAACCCTCGACTTCGATTTACGGATTCCTCCTTAATATAAAAATAATATTCACTTGAAAACTTTGTATATTAGCGAATGTTCTCACTATAATTATTTCCATAAATAAATACAGATTATGTGAAAAGCAGGCTATATAATATTCAACTTTCCCCCAATGGGGGAAAATAGGATATTGAAAATTAATTAAATGGGGGACCATTTAATATCTCTCTACGCCTCTCTATGTGCGTTTCAGCCTTTCACGCACCATTTCTACAATTAACATTTTAGAAAACTTGTTGAATCGACCACTCCTTCTCGCGTATTCATCAATACCAAAATCTACTATCCACAGATGATAATCACGTGACCCAGGGGATACTCACGTTGACGAGGCCGGGGGGAGCGCCGGCCTCCTGCAGCAGCTCCATCATCATGAGCGTGGCGCCGGGGTCCTGCTCCGAGGGCTTGATGATGCACGCGTTGCCCGTCACCACCGCCGGCGGGAACATCCACAGGGGGATCATCACGGGGAAGTTGAATGCGGCTACACCTGGGGGGAAAATGGAGTAAATTTGAAAATTGCTACACCAGAAATGGGGTAAACTTGAATGCTGCTAAATCTGGGGGGTTAAGAAATGAGTAGCATATTTATTATTTATAAAGTCCAACTAAAAAGATAACATTAATTTTCGGGCTGTTTTTAGTATAGTTTTACAAGACTTAGAAAGGTATTTTGGAAATATATTTTCAATCACTTCAGACAAGAGGACCGGGAGTAAACTCGGCCAAGTCTGACTTGATACCTAGGCTTAGGCATTTACTAATGGCCTGCGGTTTCCTAGATTAATGGAAGCTGGGAGAAATATCGCAGACAACCTAGGTATTCAGGAGATATAATTTGAAGACCGCCTAGGGATAATAATGGGATAAAATTAAGTCACTATATTTCAAACAAAAACTTCTATTTAAACTGAGGTAGACGTGCCGTACTCTACGAAATGTCATTTGAAAAGCAATCCTAAAACAATACACTCAAAACATTACACACACACACACAAACTATAAGTTCTACGTAGTCAAGTGCGAGATGCCAATATTAGTTTGTAACAAGAGTGACAAGGATGCAGGCCTATGGCATTCGTCATACCGAACGCAAGCGTAACTCCCCGAAAGACTGGTAAACAAACGCCCGCAAGTACTGACTGCAAAAAAGTCTATATTACAAATTAAGATTTTTTTTTGTTATTAAGTTTATTGTTTATTGAGTAACATCAACAACAACAACATTGAAGTTAATATTGAATATTTTTTTTGTTTCTTTTTTTTTATTATGGCGCTTCGGGTATATAACCATATGGCCAGTGTCAAATAAGTGGCGGGAAATCTATGTTTTTGTAACAATTTTTAGCATCGATTTTCTATTTGGTAAAGTCCAAAGTCTAGTCATAGTCTAAATAAAAGTTGCAGTCAAGGACTCAAGTCGGTCGATTCAGTAAAATAGTAGACGCTTTACTAAAACTTTCGATGGAGTTTAGGAGGGAACACAAAAGGCACGTTTCTGGAAGTTGTATCACTGGCCTACACTTGTGCATGATAACAAATATCTAATGGTTAATATTCTATCAATAAAACACATTAAAAACCCAGAACAATCTTAGGAAATTACATACTTAATACAAAACACAACGCCACTCTTTCACATTCTCGGCTAAACTCTTCCTTCGTTTATGTCCTAAAAAAATTTGACTTAAGCATGTTAAATTATGGCTACTACACACGCTACGGTCTACCAGCGAGGTCACCTGCAGGTATGCCTGCGCAGGTGTCACTCGAAAGAATTGATCTTCGATTTTGCGCCGGTCGCCTGCGCAGGTCCAAGCCACTGCACAGCAGGGCAATCGCGCTATTTTTAAACGTTTCAATTCAGGTTCACATCTACTTTGGTTGCGGTTCAGTTACGGTTTGGTTCCGCTGCGTCTGAACAAATTTCGGTATCGTGCTAACGTTTCAACCGTAGCTCAACCTTAGATGGAACTCGAACGAAGCGCAACGTTTGACCTATAGACAGACATTGCAACGGACCAATCAGCGCTCTTCTAATTTAATTTTGATTGGTTTAAATATGAACAATTTTTTTCCGATGCGTTAATTGGTCAATCGACAAATTGTTTATTTAAACATATGGATGAATATGACACGAGTGAAGTTGTTTTGGTAGTTATGAATGCGATTGATTATTACTTGGAGTTTTTAATTTACGTAATTAAATTTATATTGTTTTACTATATTTTACAAGCGCCATAAGTGTTGAGTAGTGACTAGTGACTTGTGACAAAAGTTTTATGTGGCGGAGAAAACATTTACGTAAAGAAGTAATGTCAAAATTCAATTCACTTTTTAACAAACTCACATAGTCCGTAGTGTTATTTTACAGCTTTGAAGTAAAACATAAGCTTAAATTATAATTTGATTATAGCTTATGTTATATTTTTCCATCGATTTTCGTCAATTTAACATACCAAAATAAGAAACGTTTCAGAAACGTGCGAGTAGAAGTTGCATTGTATCAACTTTTTGTTTTGACAGCGTTTGCGCTTGAGCTGAGGTTCAGTTACGTCTCAACTGGCTGTCAAAACGTTAGCGCGATACCGAATCGTTCCAAAAGTCGATCAACGTCCGAGTTTCATTTGCGGTTCAGTTGAAAAAATTTAGCGCGATTGCCCTGCAGGTCTATTCCCACACACATTCCGATTTACTTGCGCAGGCATACCTGCACAGGTAGACCTCTCCGGTAGACGGTTGCGTGTATGGCTAACATTAGACTGTTTTTAGTTGTTTTTTATTGTTTTTTTTTCTAGTTGATTTGATCTATTATAGTATCAGTGCAGTAATATTTTAGTTACTTAAATTTTAATATTGTATTCCTTTGTTAATGTTCTAAAAATTATATTCAATAATCCCTATCCCTAGAACTAAATAATATGATTTATTCAAACAAGAACCTGTTTTATGCAATTTACCGTATGCATGGTTGGTCGTCTGCAGATTACCTAGTAATGTAAGAATAGAATAAAATTTTTGCACTTTAACTGACTCACCCAGATAATCTGCAGAATACCGCGTTAATCTGCACTCTAACAGCTAACTGGTTTACGCAAATTAACGGTAACATATACATATTACATACATACATACACACATACATAATTACATACATACATACATACATACATACATACATACATACATACATACATACATACATACATACATACATACATACATAGCCTGTGAGACACATAACCCTTACTTTTTGCTTTACTCTAGTCAGGTAAAAATTATTCATCTATTGTGAACAACTATGACAGTTACGAGGGCTGCTATTTATGTATCCGGAATTTAAAAAAGAAACAAACATATATCATTTAATATGGTTTTATTGTTTTTCAAAATATTCGCCGTGATGATCGACACACTTTTGCATACGCTGGAACCAATTTTCATAGCACTTTTTCCATTCTGATTGAGGTATCTCCAAAACGTGCATTTTGAACGCATCAACAGCCTCTTCGCGGCTCGAAAAACGTTGACCACGTAATTTGTTCTTCGCGTATGGAAATAAAAAGAAATCGTTAGGTGCCAAATCAGGGCTGTCACGCATTATTAGTTCCCGCACAGCATCTATATTTTGTGGGACAACAGCTGTTTTTGGGCGACCTTCTTTATTTTCATCCGTGAGCATAGACCGCCCACGATTAAACTCACTGTACCAGTGATAAACAGTGGTTTTTGATGGTGCTTCATCTCCAAAAGTTGCGGTGAGTTGAATAAAGCACTGTTGTTGATTTAGCCCACGCCAAAAATCGTAGTAAATCATTGCACGAAAATGTTCACGCGTTAAATCCATGGCAAATGAAGACACGCAATTTTCAAAATGACGCCACAATGGAAAAATAATTGACAGTCACATGAAACAAAATGTATTCTTCAACCAAAGAGTTCTATTTTCAAATGTTGTAATTACTTTTTAAATATTGTTCTTGTAAGTGGCCAGTTCCGGATACATAAATAGCAGCCCTCGTACATGTGAAAGGTTTCCCTGAAGATTTATTTGTATAATTTTTACAAAATCTTGTTTAAACACAAGATAGCATTTTGCCCTTTGATTACAATTTAGTACATGAAAATAAAACAGTTTGTTTTAAAAAGGTGAATGGCAGGCTTGTATGGGACTTTCGTACAGCTAAAAAATTTCGTGTTTTGAGATGTTTTTTGTCTTATTTGGTAGATAATGTGGTACATAAGAACTCTGTAAAATCTTAGATTTTTAAAACTTGGGACATAAAAGTTATAGTCAGTTTTGTTGTTTGACATTTTGAGGTTATGTGCATTGTGTATCAGTATACGTTTTCGTAAAAATGTAAATAATTAATGTAATAGTCATAAATCCAATGTACTTTACTTATTTTTACCGTTCTACATACCTAATAATAGGAAGATAATTTGAGATGAGGGCGGTATCCACTCAGTGGGATGAACTTGGGCATGAATTGCCTATACCTAGTATAAAACAGAATGCATCAATTTAATAATGATGAAGTTTAATAGTGGTAGTGCCACGCTGCTAGACCTGCAGTCAAAATGGACATTGGACAGCCGTAACCGTGCTGGATACAAAAATTCCTCTTGGTCTGGACACTATAATCCTCCCTTTGTTTCTAGAACTTAGTCTTTAAGCTTGGCAAGGGATTTTTAATAAATACTTCTAGTGTTTTAACTTTTAAATGTTTATAGACTACGGAGCTGGTTAAGCATTTCATTACTTACCTATAATCATTATATTATGTTGTTTTGTGCTTGTTCGCTACATTTATAGATTATAAAAGGTTCTGGTGCAGGTAATAAAAACAACACTTTATTTTTAAGAACATACTTTATTAAAACTTAATAATTAACTAATTTATTCTTAATACAACTTCATCTTAGAAAGGGGCAGGTCGGGTCATACCCTCTTGGCGAGGATAGCTTAGGTACCAAACGATGCTCATTATATTATGTGACCAGCATCCCACTCTTCTTAAGCCTACAATGCAGTTACAGAAATAGCTTTTGATAGCGTCCTGACCATTCATGTTTCTTTCAGTTTCAATAAATACAAAATAAGTTTTTCCAGAAGAATGGTGGGACTTTATTTTAGCTTCAAGCACAACAACACAACATAGACACAGTCAACTCGAGGCACAACATTTCGCTCAGAATTCACGCATTCTTGAAAAACAAATTAAACACTGACATAATATTAAGTTCATTTGATTATTAGTTTAAAATATATACCTTTCGTTGCTCCAGCAAACGAGTAATGTTTTCAGAATTCCACTCTAAGTCTGAAGTTGTGGTGTCCAGACTCTGACCAGAGGGTTGAAAGTCCTCAATGACTTGGGACTATTCTGGTTTTTTAACTTTTTTAGGCTCTCAACCAACAAGGCACACAAGCTTCATCTTAAGACCGAAGCTGAAATAAAAAATATAATAAGAGAACAGCTTGCAATGAATCAGGTGGAAATAAATTATAATTTCTATGAGGAAATAAATATATTATTATATTATAATATAATATAATAAACTCCTATGAGGAAATAAATTATTTTATTTCTTAGTCCAATAGTGAATAAAGAATAATAACAATAATAGTGATGGTACTATAATATAATTATTTTTATACTTCTCGTAGTTGAATCCAAGAAAATACTATAGAAGCTGCACTCTTTGTTGTTCTTCATTTGCCCCTTCCTTTAAAATTCTGCATCAATTTGCTCTTACAGTCGGGGCATTTTAATAGGCCACATTTGACATCTGTCAGATTAATCTCCATAGTGAGGTGAGCTGTGTAAAAACATCGACCAAAACGAATAAATCAATACGGACTTGAAATAAAATATTTGAATTTTATACATTATTTGTAAAACCAAAAACAAATTCCTGTCCCATTATTACTTTAATTCAAGGAACAAAATAGGACAAGTACATAAATTACAAAAAAAATGCATTTATTCGCTTGAATTATAAAAACTGTTAAATTTAGAATTATCATTATTCATTTCACATAAATATGTGTTACTTTTCACAACGTTGTTATTAATTTATGGGGACGTTTCGTTACAAGTAATCAATGCATCGATACTATTTATTTGCTTTCGATTTTTAGAGTAACATCCCTAGAGTTTAAAAAGAAAAAAGGTCAGCTGACGTAACATTGTAACGACGTGCAATTATTAAGATCAGAATTTGTTTATTACGTTTAGAATTGTTTATCAGTAAAAGCTAATCGTTAAATAATTCGTATCGGTCGTATTTACAATAAATATTTAATCGTAATTGAAAAAAGTTAATCAATTGTACAGTTATAACAAAACGAAAATATTTATTTTTTATGCACGTCGCTACAAGGTTACGTTGTGCAATTTTGATAAACTGTCAAATGTGGCCTATTAAAATGCCTCGACTATAGTATGGACCGTCCACATACAACTCAGATATTTTGATGGCCAACCTGTCTGCTCGGCATATTCTCAGTAGATGCATGATAAGCAAGTTGCCAGCATGCATGGCAAATATGATCAGTAGGTGAAATCTGGAAATAATCATAGTGATCAGAAGTTTTGTTAATTATTACCTACTTTATCCTTAAACCACTTAAATCAATTGTTATGCGGCACCCGGGAGCTGCATATCTATTGTGTCTGTGATTCCCTCGATAGAGGTATTAATAATGAGATAAGTACTTAACATAATATTTTAATATCATAATGTATGGTTTAAAATGAAGGGAAAACATGTACACAAAACTTAATAAAGAGTTCATGGTTAGGCTAACAAATGTAAAATATTATTTGTATTAGACTACTTACATATCCAGGATATATCCACAGTCGAATAATATTTACAAGATCTTCACTCTCGTCGCTCATAGCGGGCCTTCTCAATCTGGTATGTAATACATTGCAAATACTTTTTTGCATACGCCATGTTAGGTACATTACATGTAAAAAGCGTCCTTTCGCGAAATCACTATCAAGAGATAAGTAAGTACGGAGGCACATATTATAATCAAAGAGGATGTAAACTGTATACTACGTAACAATTATAATGCTCAACTCAACGTAAAAACAGTCAGATAATTAGCTAATTAGTTTTAATAGTTCAGATCACAGATGTACGGCACCGTACTCAAAAGCGACAATCCAAAACATTTATGTATAAACAACAGTCAACAGCTGATTTTCTTCATCTGTCAATAAATGATTGCCATGCCAATAAAAAATATCGATGGAAAAAATCAAAATACATTCATATTTGTAATGTAATGTGATTTTATGTAATAGATCTTTTTCATTTTGAGTTATAAATAAATAAGAGTTTAATAATAATTCATGACAAAAGTTTCTACACGCTTAATTAACTTAAGTATTTGTTATTTTACTTATGGCAACTTCCAGAAAATATAACTGCGTTCAGTTTAATAACTTTGTACGTCAAAACATTTAAATGTTTTTAATGTTATTGTTAATTATTCCGGAGTTCTAAAAATGATTTACATATATCAAAATAAATGGTTTAATTGTCTTAATACATGGTATATATTTTGTTGAGAAACAACAACAAAATTATGCTGTACAGATCCTGCCATTCGCCTTTCTTTGCTAACCGTACACACTCGCATGCGACCGTCGCGTACAGCGCGCCAGTGAACACTGACTGCAACGGTGTGAATTAGCTCTATTGGAACGGCGGAACATTTGGTGCGTATGGCCTGTCTACCTCAGTTTAAATAGAAGTCTTTGATTTCAAATGAGATAAACTTGAATGCACTACACTTGAGGGTAAAAAATGTGGTTTTAAAAACTGATAGATCTTGGCATAAATATGGGGTAAAATTTAAAGTTTCTAAATGTGGTAACCTCCACATAAATGGGATAAACATGAAAAAAATATAGAAAATTCTTGCTCTTGTTAAAATATTTGAAAGATAAGACGACTATGTCACACATCACATGTCTTGTTGTACTGAAGCGGCACTGTTTCAGCCGTATAGTCTGTTACAACTTACAATTGAAAAAAATATTTGCCTTATTTTTTTTCGGGTAATTAAGTAACAATTCTTGTACAAGTATGATATTGAATTTGAATATAGTACTTACCTCCCACAACACCTAACGGCACTTTATAGCTGTGTGTGTCCATGTCCTTAGCGATGTTCTGTATACAGTCACCCAGCTGCAGGGAGGTTATGCTGCAACAGTGCTCCACCGATTCTGAAATGCAATAAACATATTTATCAACAACTAGACGTTCCGCGCGGCTTCGCCCGCGTAAATTAGATATTTCACAGACAAATTAACCTACAAAAAATTGCCTATGATCCTTCATCCTTCCTTCGGTCTACTTCTTATCTGTGCCAAATACAAATTGAAATACAAACTCACTTTATATTATTCTATTATAAAAAGTTTATGAAAAATTTACATGTACACTGCCTTAACTATTATAGGTTAGCGTGAGCACAGCTAATAGTTCATGTCAATATTGACATTTGTATGCCTGGTGTTAAGCAATTGCATAGCTTTTATCGCATGCTTTGAGCGCAGCCACCGAATCAAGAAATTCCGTAAAGATAGCATTCGAATCAAGAGGACCGCGACCGGCAAGCGGTCGCAGGTCGCGGGGCGACAGTTAAGTACCTACGAATCTACGCGACCCATACGAAAGTAATTAATATTTCGTCTTCGTGCAAAGAAAACACGGTCATTTTGTATCGGTCGCGCCACGGCACTGGTGAGGCCTTGTGAGCGACTAGGTCGCGCGACGCAAGTCACCGGCAGGCCACGCCCACACGTTGCGCGACTCGGTCGCTTGCATCCGTCAGCACTTCCTATTAATTCATATAAATTATAAAGCAGTGGGTCGCGGTCGCCGGTCGCGGTCTCGCGTCGCAGTCGTCTTGATTCGAATGCTACCTTAAGAGCGAGCTGTCACATTTTGCTGTGTTTTCTAATAAGTATTACGATCCCGGAAGACGATTGACTCAAATGAAATTGAGATTTATTTAATCATTGTATATTTATTTGATACTACCCTAACGGAAAACACGATTCACTTATTTTGACTCGATAGTTTTATTTTTCGAAATTATGAATCTTTTTGGGCATTTCAACAAATATCTGTTACACTTATTGAGTAACTATCATTAAATAACTTGCACTACTACAATCACACACTTTATAAAATCATAGGTAAAGGAAATATTAATATTGTATTTAATTTTAAGTAATCATCAAAAAACAGTTTTGGGACTTACGACCTTTACTTTCGTGCTATAATGCGGGAACCCTTGTTACGCGATATTGTTCACTATTAGCTGCGGCGCAAAATACAATTCATGCGGGCACGATTCATGGAATCATTATATCACGATTGGAGGATAGCGGGGTGGTGTGTAGTCGGGGCTAGCGTGTTTTGATATTTTTGGCAGCCCGGTCTTAACGTAAAAAGCCTAACACTCCGGCATTGCCAGACTTCGGCTCACTGTTTGTGTGCGTATGACTAGACGTATGCGAATTACAATTGCATAAGTTGATGAAAAATGTTATGCTATAGCTTTATCGCGGCAGTACCCGAGTGCCACACGTATTTTTTTATCTAAATTCACATAAAAGTGTCGTAGTTGCTGTTCTTGCGACAATTCATCATCATAATCAGCTCACCGCTTGATAATTTGGGGGTGATTATAATAATTTTATTTTATTAGGTTGGTATAAATAGTCAGTACTCAAGATGCATTTCGGTCTCAAGACACGGTTCAGGCTCTGTGATTGGTTGGCTGTCAAAATTTGGACCAATCACAGAGCCGAACCGCGTCTTGAGACCGGGTCGCATCTTAAGTACTGACTATTTATACCAGCCTTAGTTTTTGACTTACGGATTCCTCTGAGGACGTCCCCTTCGGCGTCGGCGATGGTCTTGCCCTGCTCCTCTGTGATCTTGGCCGCCAACTTGCTCTGGTTCTCGCGTAGTAAACGTGCGAACCTGGAAATTTAAATTACAAGTATAAAATGACGCCTCTAAATACAAAATTTTAGACAATTTATAAAGCTTGAAATCTACACTTAACCTATCAAGCCCTATAAGAGTACCGGTGATCGCGACAACAAGAATTTCCAAGAATCCGCGATCAAAAGATTAATATTATACATGGGCAAGTGTGTTTATCGCTGAACAAATAAAGTATAGGAAAGTCTGTGTCCCAAAAAAAGACCTAGGGTAGTTTTTACCTCAAAAATGTACTGTTTACATACAATAGACAACCCTTATGCAAAATTTCATCTATTAACGTTCATAGTTCCGGATGTATTTAAGAGGATACATATACATAGGCAGACAAGCAAACAAGTTGTGATAATTCCATGTAAAAGTGAAAAAACTATGGATCCCTAAAAATTATTCCGTTGACCAACATAATAAAAAAAATTACTTGAACATCAGTTGCTGGCGAGTCATGATGGTGCTTTGGCTCCATGACTTATAAGCCTTCTTGGCTGCCTCCAAAGCAGAATTCAGTTCGGCCGGCGTCGCTTTAGGCACTCTGTAATACATTTACAGGTTTTATGTTAATCTTAACCTTTTGGTACTTATTCGACATTGTATCATTACCATTTCATTTACAATACAAATTAATGGCTGCAAGTGAACTAAACTAGGAGACATTGTACATACATTTTGTGTAGTATGTTTTAAATATGATGCATTATAAAAAATTAACAATTTGGCATGGTAACATACCAAACACCAGTTTTTCTAGACTATAAATATATTTTTTGCTGATATGTATGTCATTCTGATAAGCAAATATGAGTTGCCTATGTAACTCTTTATTATCTAACGTAATTCATTTATCTTAATGTAAACAAATATTTTGAAATGATAAGATTGACACTTCATTGAACAAATCTACAAAATCTTATTTAATTTTAAAGATGAGATAATTTTTTGTTCCTTTATTTTTTAATTCAATATCTGAATTCTAGTTAACTTTAACTTTCCAGACAAGAAATTGTTTTTTACGGACATGGACGTATAAAAAGGCGGACGGAGTCCCACCATACACAAAACTGTGTCCTTCAGAGTCGGCCAGCTGACTGTATGTACACGGTCCGCACGCACACATTATTATGCTAGTCCATACCATTTGACAGGCGTAAGAATGTGTGCGTGGCCGACTCTGAAGACACACTTCTGTGTATAATAAGACTCCGTCCGCCTTTTTTTCTATGTTCATGTTTACAGAATAAAACATTTAATAAAACAAAATACATTTTTAAACACTATTACAGTTATTCCAATCTATAAAAAGACAAAAGAAGTACAAGAGGATATTAATTTTCAATAAATTATAATATTGTAATATTGTATAAAATAAATTAAAAGATTAAGTACTATAATTACGACAATACCTTCCAATAACTTCATTTGTAGCGGGGTTTGTCAAATCGATCCACTTGTTTGTCTTAGATTCAACAAACTGTCCATCAATGTACAGTTTGGTTGTGGGGGCTGCGCTACTATAGGATCGGTTGAACAGCAGCGGAGTCTAGAATGTAAAAATTTTCTTGTTAGTTAAGCCTGATAAAGCAAAGGGGGCTTGGACCTACATTTTATCTTCAGATTGGTTTGGGGAAAGTTGATAACTATGTACACATATTTTACCTCAATATTATGTAGGTATAGATATTATAAAGGAAAGTCAGAAAAATTGCAATTACTCGATACAGGCAGTGGATAATCAGTACCATCAAGTGCTCCGACCACACAATTATAAGTAAAAAGAAAAAAAAATAAAAATATTATATTTTAAGTCAAACTGAGGTGGACTAGACTCACTTAAAACTGGAGCTGTATTGAATAATTGAAAAAACATATTTTTGAATTATTGAGCAGATGATGAAACTGCAAATAAAAAATATTCAACTGCGCAGCAATAGGTTTGAATAATGTAGCCAGTTTAAATACCAAATCACCTGGCGGTGTATGTGTTTGCCTTATATTCCTAAGCGACTAGAAAAACAAGTGTTATTTATTCAGAATATTATTGAAATCATCAGCTAAATAATCTTTTTTTAAATCCAAGGACCCGAGTGTATTTATTATCAAAATATTAAGGTATCAGTGAGAATGTACAGAAATTAAAATTAGATCAAAAACTTACTTCGGATTTTAAAAGTTTTAACATTGTGGAAGCCATGATGTGAGCGTGACGCGTTTGGTGCCGACTGAGAGTTTAGATATCACATTTAGATTGGGGGTCTTACTGATTAAAATACAAATGTTGTTTTCTGACCTTGAACGATAAAATTAAATTATTCAAATCCGGCGAGCGCCGAGCGGCGACATTTTTTCGTAAACAATACGACGTCAATGTCAATTGTCAGCAGCTGACAAATGACATCTGGAGTTTTGGCGGGCATGTGAAAGAGTGCTGTTGTGTTTTTGTATTATTTTCCTAAAATTGTGTTAGCTGGGTTTTTAATGTGTAATATTGGTAGAATATTAACCATTAGATATTCGTGTTCATGCACAAGTGTAGGAAAGTGATGTAATATCCAGAAACGTGCTATTTTGTGTTCCCTCCAAAACTCCATCGAAAGTTCCAGTAAAGCGTCTACCACTTTACTGAATCGACCGACTTGACTCCTGTGACTGTATTGACTTTTACTTAGACTTTGACTAAACTTTAGACCTGACGATACATGAAAATGATGATGAAAATTATAATAGGAGGAATATGGTTTTCCCGCTATATTCCTTACCTTTTTACCTTGTCTGTGGCACAACATACACATCCTTTGTGTCAAGTTGCCAAAAAAGAAGAAACAAAAAAAAATGACATCTGCCATTTGACAATGACAGAACGATTGCGTAGATCATTGAGATAATATACACTAGGAGAGAGCCTTATAACGGTGTATAAGCGTCAAAAGCGTGTAATGTTATGTCCTACTTACTCGGATATAAAGGAGTCGGTCTGCATATTTCATGTAATAAAAGTGTTAATAAAGGTTTTTAGTGAACATTTTATGTAAGATATTGTTGAGTTTTGTGGTTCCGCTAAATAATAAACCATAAGAATGGCCAAAGAATGCCTCAAACACGTGGATTTAACATTAAATACGTAAGTTTTGAACAACGTTTTTTGGGCTTTTCAATCGGTATTTTTGTAAGCTAAAAAGATAATTTATAAGTTTAATAATCCCTTATTCGTGCTATGTAAGGCATAAGTGCTAAAAATGTCACATCAATTAATAATTTGTCTACAAAAATTGCATAGCTTTTTACGTGTGTTTACGGATTCTCATAACTTGAACTATAGTTTATCGATATCATGAACTAAATGACTTTCTTTTCTGTATAAGAATGTGCTTCGAAATGATCGACAAATAGAAATATTCAAGAAAATAAACGCACACTACTTGTATGAAAATAAGCACAAAATGGCCACGCGATGACGGGCTAAGGTTACATCTATATATATATCCTTAATCTGTGGCGTAGATAGAAGCGTAGGCTATGTTCCGAAATTTACTGCGACCACTGCAGAGTGTGACGTCATTTTAGTATACTGCGAAGCCGTTCCTTTATTATAGTTAGTATACTGTTGGTATACTGGTTACTATTTAAAACGGAACGCAATCCAGTATACTATCAGCCGCATTTTCGACAGCTCGTATTGAACATTTTCAACACAGTCTAATAAGGTAATTTGCGCCTGCAATTTTACAGTTTTGATCGTCGTTATTTTATACATGTCACCGTAACATTGTAAATACCGTTAGATTATAATCTATCTCGCGAGATTGTAAACGGTCGAAAGATTGTGAACCGCAACGTACGGCTTACAATTTAACGTATTATTATTCGGTAGATTGTAATATATCGAAGTGAAACCGTCAAATTGTGAAACGGAACGCACCTCGGGCGCTGATTGGTTGAACGGTATAATATTATGCCCCGTGTCGCATTATTCGTTTGTTGATAAATGTAAACAAACAGTATTTTGATGATTATAAATTTATGTCGAATGTAAACAAACGGGCTTTGGGTGATTGTTAATTGATTTCGTGTTGAAAATAACTCACAGTTGCGGAAGTAAAATGAATCTGTTAGTAACCAAAGAAGTGTAGGTAGTTTGAATGATAAATATAAGTTAGTGTTAGTCACCGAACACAGCCTAAATTACATACATTTTCCGTGTTTTAATATATATTATGCTCGTGAACCTATATGATCTCATTTGATAACATTTACAATGTCGGATATTGATGTCACAATTCTTGAAGTGCATTAATTTTATTTGACTGACACCTGTGTTTCATTCCTAACTCTATGGTCACAGAACGGTCTACTATACTGTAAGGCCGACCAATCAGGGACAGCCTCCGGACAGTTGACAATTTAACAATTTTAAGATTGTAATTTAACGGTTTCACTTCGATAGTTTATAATCTACCGAATAATAATACGTTAAATTGTAAGCAGTACGTTGCGGTTCACAATCTTTCGACTTTTTACAATCTCGCGAGATAGATTATAATCTAACGGTATTTACAATCTTACGGTGACATGCATAATTCAATCGAGTCAAAAAATCGAGAGTCCCTAGATATATTCTGTGTCTTTCATTCAGTACAAAAATTATCTGAAAATTCCAAATAATTTTGACATAGTAAGGAAATTTCGTTAGAAGAAGAGGTAACTTTGGGATTTTTTTCTATCGAGTGAAGTTCATGATTGGAGTTTTGCCGGGAATGTAAAAGGGTGCTGTTGTGTTTTTATATTATTTTCCTAAAATTGTATTAACTGGGTTATTAGTGTGTAATATTGGTAGAATATTAACCATTAGATATTCGTGTTCATGCACAAGTGTAGGAAAGTGATGTAATATCCAGAAACGTGCTATTTTGTGTTCCCTCCAAAACTCCATCGAAAGTTTCAGTAAAGCGTCTACCACTTTACTGAATCGACCGACTTGACTCCTTGACTGTATTGACTTTTACTTAGACTTTGACTAGACTTTAGACCTGACGATACATGAAAACGATGATGAAAATTATAATAGGAGGAATATGGTTTTCCCGCCATATTCCTTACCTCTTTACCTTGTCTGTGGCACAACATACACATCCTTTGTGTCAAGTTGCCAAAAAAGAAGAAAAAGAAAAAAAAAGAAGTTCATGATTTGTGTAATGGAATATACATTCCACTGTGTTAGATCCTTAAATTCCTTAACTATAGTGCGTCAAAAATGTCTAGGAGGCGAAACTTTTTTTTAGCAATAGCAACACTTTTTGACATTTAACCCTTTGTTGTATCAGTACTCTATGACATAAAATTAACAAAACAAACATTTTCAATTTGCTTAAATTTAGTTTTACAATGTGAAAACTACATGTTACTGTGATTTATATTAACAATTAAAGTGAAAGACGTGTCAGAGTGCTGAAAATTTAAAGATTTTCATTGAAGAAAAATAGTAAAACGCGAAAATATCACTGAAATTCTCGCGTCCACATTTCCGATTCTGATCGTTCAATCGCCATAGTAGCAGGTAATTAAGCGTTTGTTTTATAAATTCTGTTTGTTAATTTTATTATATAATGCAATTTTAAGTAGCCTGAGTAAGTATTATGTGGTATAATAAAACAACAATTTTACATAGACCTTATGTTTACGTAAACAATGAACTGTCAAAGAAATCTACAATATAACGCGCCTAATAATGATTGATACTTTGACTTAGGTGCTTTGCGTAATTATGTATCTTAGATGTAGACCTGTATATAAAATTCTCGTGTCACAGTGTATGTGCTTAACTCCTTTAACACTTTGATGCAGCGTAATATAATATTATAATTAAGTATTACGTTTTATGTTTACAGGTAGCAGAAAAAGCATTTAACGAAATAACCGAAATGACTGGGAGAATTTATGCATTTATTAATATCATTTTGAAAAAAAAACACTGAAAATAAATACAAGGAGTGGGAATTAACCCTTTATTAGGATATTGAACAGCTGATTATTGAAGATGAAAGTGCCTCTTCACTGTGACACCACTGCTGTAACTACCTACATGGACCTAGAAAGTGGCGACGATTCTGTTTCCGGCTGCATTGTAGAATATTATTTGGATGATCATATTTTATTAAAATAACAAAACCCTTATTTTTTATTTTTTGTATTTTTTAAATAAGTAGTTCCTTAATAAAACATGGTCTGGTCATCAAAGACTGGTCATCAAAGTTATAGCTCTGCACCTCTCAGGGAGAGGGTACTTAAATAACAGGTGTTATTAAAATTCATAATATGTAATACTAGTGACTAGCTGATGTCCCGGTGAACTTCGTGTCACTTATAAACCTGCCCTGGACTTCCAGGAATATTTTAAGACTAAAATTAGCCACATCGGTTCAACCGTTTAATCGAGTTATTGCATTTTATATAGTCCGTCAAGAAAGTGAAGAAATTAAAAAGTGGCGACATCGTAGTGTCATCCCTTTTTTCTTAGATTGATTTGAAAGGGATGACACTACGATGTTGCCACTTTTTAATTTCTTCACTTTCTTGACAGAATACACAAACAATATACAAACAAACAAAGAAATCTTTATTTCCCCCAAATAAGAATTTTACATGTTAAGTATCTTAAACAAAACACTGCTCCCCACACTAGGATTCCCTGTGTCGTGGAGAGCAGTCTCTTCCATCATGCATCCATGTGCATGTGTATGCATATACATACAATTAATTTTAACCAGCTAATGACATATTTGTGATAACTAACATAAAGTTACATGTTCTAAGTCTTTTTAACAGAACCAATAATGTATATTTTGTAAAAAAAAGGGAATATATTTTTAAAGTAGGTGATGCTTTTATAATAATTATGATACAAAATACACGTCATAATAGCATTACAAGATCATTACCGGAGCCACCGAAACCAGATACAGTACGTGTAAGTTAGTGATGAGGTGAGTTATACAAAGATAATTTACATACATTAGATTGTTTCTTGTAATATCGTAAATTAAACACACACTATAACTACATCATAATTATTTCAAATTTTCTTAACTACATAATAATATTTTATATTATATTTAAATCATAATATTTACATCGTGTTTTTTAAACTGTATTTAATTTAAAGTATCAAAATCTTTTATAGTGACTGGATACAGTGTGGCCATAAGAGGCCACACCGGAAACAAGTGGCGACTCTATTAATGTCATGACTTTTTTGACGGACTATAACACATATATTTTTTTCAGAATTTAAATTACTATATTTCTATGTCTCCTGTCACTTTTAAATCTTGAAAATCGTCCGTTTCTGGGAATACACGGCACTAGTGGTATGCCGTATGCGGTGCCGGATTTATATTTATTATGAGTGTAGGCTACTTTATGAAATCTGCCGCTCCTTGGGACGCTGCCGCATAGGCCGCGGCATATAAGGCCTATTTAGTACCTATTTACGAATCCAGGAGTCAGGACTGGTGTCTGGTGGTATGTAAAAGAGGAGAAGGGAGGGTCTTGCAGAATCTTGATATTATTACCTTAGATTAATCCTTCAAGCCCCATAAGAGCACCGGTGATCGCGACAACAATAGAATACAATATAATAAATAGCATTTACAAGAATCCGCGATCGAAGGATTAATACTGTTTATTAGTTATAATTACCTACTTACTACGAATATAATAATAATAATTTGTAGGTAGGTAATTCTATAGTCGGCTCTGAATACGGTGTTATGCGCTTTAAATATCCGGTAGGGTTGTTGTAGCGAACTAGCGACAAAGACGTCTTTCAGGACTCGAACAGCGAGCACTGTTGATAAGACAGCACTTGAACAAATATTTAAGTTGTATTGGGTACTAAATGATACATTTATGCTGAGGTAAGAAAACAAGCACGTGTAAACTCAGCGTTTGGAGATTTTATAATAGTTGTCGCTGTTATAAAAATCCGTACTAAGTAAATACTAATGTAAAAATACAATATTATTAGGATGTCTTTACGCTTTATATACGGCTATGTACTATGAGTCATGGAAAGGAAAGGTTGTTACATTTTTTGTCCCGGTAAAATACTTAGTAGGTAGGTACATGGTTTCTCCGCGATAACCACCAGGTAAAGTAGCGGGCAACATACATAATAATATTATTATGTACGTCATGAATCATGATTGCTTATTAGAAATTATCTAGTATCTTAAAGTATATAGATTAATAAAATAAACACTAAATAGTTAATTTATGTCATAAAATTATCTTATCAGGGATGAGGTCTGTCTTTATGATTACTTTCCTATTAAGTATAATTATTAAAGATACTCACATGTAAAAAAAACAATATTATTGTCTGCAAGTATAAACAGTTTGGAACTTTATTTAAAATTGGTTAATAATTAATAGTAATTAACTTTACCAAACAAAGCCTTTATCCCTACTATACCTATAGTCGTGTGCGTACAAGACAAAAAAACGAGGAATACGGCTTTTGCTGAACCAAAGATTTCCTTTGGTAGGATTGATCTTTATATCCCTAAGATGGGTTTACGATGTGGAGCCACCTGAATATTTCATGCAGGTGGGGGAGGATGGGGTTTTTAGCTTTAACAAGGTATGAGGTCAATAACTGCGTGGGATTTAGGTATATAGGCGAGTTTTGGTATCATTTTCGATTGAATCGAATGATTAAATGCCAGTTTTTAAATAATATTTAGAAAAAATATAGTAAAAATAAAATAAAATATAAAATTTAGAATATATGATTTTCAACCAACGAAAACGCTGTTGACAGGGCTTAATTAATATAAGGAGGCTGATAGCCGCATTATTCTGCATGCCAAAGACATGGTGATGAATGGAGCAATAAACATATTATTAATATTACTAGACGTACCGCGCTGCTTCGTCCGCGTAAATCTGAAATTTCACGGAAACCTTATATTTTTCACAAATTAATAACCCATATCTCACGTAGTCTACTATATATTCGTGTCAAATAACATAAAAATTGCTCCAGTAGTCTGTGAGATATTAGCCCTTTCAAATAATTTTCCCCGTTTTTTTTTACATTTTAATCTGTATCTTTGCTCTTATTGGTCTTAGCGTGATAAAATATAGCTTATAGCCTTCCTCGATAAATAGGCTATCAAACACTGAAAGATTTTTTCAAATCGGACCAGTAGTTCTTGAGATTAGCGCGTTCAAACAAACAAACTAACAAACAAACTCTTCAGCTTTATTTTCACATATTCCCCTGTATCTTTGCTCCTATTGGTCTAAGCGTGATAAATATTGGCTATAGCCTTCCTCGATAAATAGGCTATCAAACACTGAAATATTCTTTTAAATCGGATGAGTAGCTCCTGAGATTAGCGCGTTCAAAAAAACAAACTCTACAGCTTTATAATATTACTAGACGTTCCGTGCTGCTTCGCCCGCGTAAATTAGATATTTCACAGACAAATTAGTCCACAATAATTAGCCTATAATTCTTCACGTTTCTACTTTTTATCTGTGCCAAATAACAGAAAAATTGCTGAAAAAATCGTGAAATAAGCCCTTTCAAATAATTTCCTCCGTTTTTTCACATTTTCCTCTATTTCTTCAAATTTAATCAAATTTAGCCTTCCTCAATAAATGGGCTATCTAACACTGAAAGAATTTTTCAAATCGGACCAGTAATTACTGACTCATACTAAGATTAGCGCGTTTAAATAATGCTTCTTCTTCTTCTTCTTTTTACGTTGTTTAACATCTTTATCGTGCAAATATGAGTCCTAAAATGAACTTAGCATTCTTAAGTCATCCGAATATGGTACCGAACTTGGAATAGTACCATAGTTAATGCCTCTATACAGATTGAGACTCTATTTTCCTCCAGAGCAGAAGCTGCTAAAATTAAAAAAAAACTAACATCAAAAATCGCGGTGGCTCCACATCTTAAATCCATCCTTGGACCATAAGGACTAATCCTACCAAAGGAAATCTTTGGTTCACCGTACACACGCAACTACTACGGCTACAGAGGGTTACAGGTTGTAACAAAACTAAGTGATAATACTTTAGGGTCTTTAGGGTGTGTACTGTGTATACTGTATGGTGTTCCTTATAATAAAGAGTTCAATGTGAAAGTAGCAGCGCTGAAACTTGAAAGAGCAAAAGTTTCATGTGATTTGTATTTTGTATAGGCAAAGCGCCCGGGCGCGTCATAAATTTTTCCATACAAAGACGAAAAAAAAAGTTACTCCCTCCTTCAGCGCTGCACGCGCTTTCACAGTGAACTCTATGCAGGGGTGTCAAACACACTCTAAAATATTATTATTTGTAGTTTTTTTACACCTGTATAAACTAGATAATGTTTTAAATGCGAAAGTGATTTAATTGTTTGTCTGTCTGTCTACACACTATATTTTATTAAGTACCTCTTTGCGCTTAAACAGTTGACCGATATAATATGAGGGGAACGCTTCAGTTTGCCGAAGCGTTCTCTAACTTTGGTGGAAGTTTGGTCCCTTTTGAGGTAGACCGGCCGGTCGTGGAGGGAGTCCTGTGTTTGTTAGATTCGGGACATCCCTCCGTATACGGCTGAAGGCGAACCGCAGGTGGTTAGTGGGTTAGCCCGGCGCTCTCTTGCCGGCGCGGCAATCCCACATACCCCCGGGTTTCTTCAGGTTAACTGAGGCACATCCCCAACCCGGAGCACCCGAAAAGGGTTTCCTCTGCGCATCAAAAAAAAAAGTTGACCGTTATACGAGTACAGTTTGACAAGGCCGTTTATGAACGTGGCGAGAAAAGAAACTAACGCTTCTATCATACAAAAACGTCATTTCTGACAGTTCTCCTTTACCAGCAGCGCCCATTGACATCATTGACATAATATTCACTTAAAAGTCTTAAAACGGCCCATTCACTATCCTGCTGTTCCTGCATTGCAGTCCTGTTGCAGTCCGCCGTGCAGGCCTGCAACACCATTCACTATCCTGCATAAGCCGCCGTGTAGTCCGCCGGCTTATGCAAATGCAGGATAGTGAATGGACCCTTTAAAGCCTTGTCGAACTGAAGGTAAAACTTTGAGGGACGGGAAATGACACAGATATTATTGTTTCGGAAAAATGTACGGTTTCTGCGCCATTTACTAATTTCTTCGTAACAGAGTTACGGGCGTTAACTAGTGTTTTAAATAAACAAACATTGTAATAGATGCTAAACTCCGCGTGACTGAAACTCACTTCGAATTCACCGCGTGAGTTCTAGTTGCAGAAGCGTAGCTACCGTCGTTTCTGCTCTACGGGGCCCCCGGACCACGGGGTCTGACTGGGCTGACCGGCCGGTGTAGTGAGAAAGCCCGATGATGCCGATACAGAGTAGCGCAGGCCGCGGTACATTGCGGCTAGTGGACGATGTACCTGGTGAGGCGATGCTGGCTGGCGCGGTGCAGAGGGGCGGGGAGTGATGATGATGAAGGAGGCGTGTTCTGTCGTGGTCGCGTGGTCACCAATGTATAATAAATGATCAAACGAACTTACCAAGTGAAGTTCGATCATTATTATATGAGTCGCTTCATTCGAAGATATATAATTAACCAAAAGTAATTTAAAGTAGTACCTTTGCTTATCTGCTAGGCAATCGCGTTTTTTTAAAGACGTATGTGGGTACTTCAAAAGTTACCCGCTCGTGACGGTCACTCGACGTTCCAGCGTGCTTCATTAAGTTTAGAGAGAGATAATGCACAAAATCTTTCTTTCTTTCTTTGGGTACTGCAGCAAACATAGTTTCGTGCAGACTGGGTGGGAGGGAGATTATATCTTCGAATGAAGCGACTCATATAATAATGATCGAACTTCACTTGGTAAGTCCGTTTGATCATTTATTATATTTCTTCGCTTCATTCTTCGATATATAATTAACCAAAAGTAGATTTGCAGAGTAACGAAAGAAAGATTTTTTTTGATGAAATGCAATATTTATTATGAATAGTTACCATTATATTCGAGAAAGAATTTAACAATAAATAATAATAATAGTCAGAAGAAACAAAACGTAAGAGACCTCTATGGTTGGTTTGTGATTCAAATGATAACATACTGGGATCATGGTGATTATTTAACTGATTCAGCGAAACTTTGTTCGTCGATAAAATTATGGTTAAGGAAAATAGCGAAAGTATTGGAGTCGCTAGTCCCGACTCCTGCCTGTCGACTGTCGTCTTACTAATAGTGTCCAGTATCAATCCCCGTGTCGACGCTCGTGTCGACGCCACGCCGCTCTCGCACAGCACCTGCTTTATCCAGCAGCTAGCCGACTGGGAGGTGGCTGTTCTGTGCAGAGCGTTAAGCGTTAGCAATAATAACCCGTACTGTAGAATTGCCCTATTTAATATAATCTTGAATAACCATCGCAGGGCGTAATAACTTAAATATTATATCTTCTTCTTCTTTTTTTATACAAAAGAGTTACATAATTTAATAACATCCGATCACGCCCGGGAGTTTTTGTTTTGTAATATAAATTTCGATACCGCTATTTAAAACCGTAATTTTTTATTTTGCCGAGTTTTACTAGGCAGAAAGTTTTAAGTCAATTCAGCTGTAGTTACAGAGTGAAAGAAAAAAAACAACTAATTTATAAGTGGATCCCGGTTACTGTACTACTCAGGTATGGGCTAGGATTTTTACCGGAAAGCTTCTTTCGAAAGACGCTTCACACATTCATCTGAGCCAATGTCACCAACCAATAATGTCAACATTGTTCATAAACAATGACAGTGCACAGTGATGGCTATAGAAGATATCGTATTACAGCCATTGCCAAATTGTTTGGCTAAGGTTTCGGTGGAGCGGACGAAGATCTCTGTAATAAGTCTACTAATAAGATTGAAGAGAGTAATTATATATCTAAAATCTAAGTCGAAGTAAAGTATTTTAGAATAAATTTAAGGAGTCTACTGCTTTAACTGAGTCCGGCTCTGTGGTCGTTGATAATGTGATTATTGCATATTAATATGATTGAAAGTCAAGAATATTGTGTTCTCGGTCCACCAGGCTGAATATTTTAACAATTATTATTCAAGAATAAGTGTGATTCTGTTATCGTATTTATCATTGCATATTTTATTTAGTATTAATAATTTTAATCGCTGAAAACCAATCGCATTTCGCGGTGGGAGTCAGGAATCAGGATATGAAGGTGTCAAAACACCTATCAGTTGAGCTAGCTCACGAATTGCGTGAGCTTGTAACGGTGTGCGTGGTTGAACTCCTCTGAAACGGCGCTACCGATTTTCGTGAATCTAAGCGAGCATATCGCCTAGGGTTGAGAATCTGACAACATGTACTCTTTTATCTTTATATTGATAAGTGTATTAATTTGTTAAATAAATAATAGTAAATTGTTACAACTCGAGACTAACGGCGACCATTGTTTGTGCGACGGGATAGCAATCATGGACTTTGCCATGGTGACATACTTATTTAGTCACTTAAATAAAATAATAATATGGGCGATATACTTTATATGGCAAAAACAACGTTTGCCAGGACAGCTAGTTATGTTAAAATTATATATATTATAAACGTTAAGACTTAAGGCTCTTAATCCGTAAATTAAAATCTTTCGATCGACTAGTGAGTTAATAGGGACCAAGAAGTAGGCTCTTAACGCTATTTTTGCTAGATATCCACTTTTGGGTATTGGCTTGAAAGCCGTACGGTAATTTTCCAAATTAACATGTAATTTCGAAATAAACTTACTTAGTGGTTTAAAATTAAAAATAATTCAAAAATTGTATTTAAAATATTATAATACAATATTTTTCGCCACTTTGGGGAAAAGAAAATCTTTGTAAAAAGGTAACCTTCGGTGGGGGTACACGAAGATATAGTTTTAAATTCTAATAATTTATTGATGTCATGATGTATTGTATAATATATTAAGACAGTGGTCCCCAATCTGATTTGTTTTAGGAACGAAGTTCCCTAAATATTATTATTTTTTTCATGCGGGCCGCAAACATTTTTGGTCTTGGTGTCGCGGACCGCAACAAACATTTTTAAGTTTAAAAAATAACGTTATTCAAAATTAACGATTTGCAAGTAAAAAAGACTTTCACGTTGACTGTATACTATTTTGCCCGTGGGCGTGAATTTCAAAATGGTTTAACATCACGCGGACTACAAATAAAGTCCCGGTGGCCCGCATGCGGCCCGCGGGGCGCGGGATGGGGAATAGCTGCATTAAGAGGCCGGGTACCCTTGGAATTTCTCATACAAACGTAATTCCAAAATCATTTTCTCATACGAAAATATTTAGCATGTTTGAGTTATTTTTCAGTTTAAGATAGTAATTACCTAGGTTCCTACACAAAAATTTACTTCAAAATATTTAAACAAAATTTTTAACTTAATTAAAAAGTTAAAAAAAAATTTAAAACAAAAAAAAAAAATTTTTGTTTAAATATTTTGAAGTAAATTTTTGTGTAGGAACCTAGGTAATTACTATCTTAAACTGAAAAATAACTCAAACATGTTAAATATTTTCGTATGAGAAAATGATTTTGGAATTACGTTTGTATGAGAAATTCCAAGGGTACCCGGCCCCTTAAGCCCACAATAATAATTATCATAGTAACATCTATAAAATGTGTATAAAATAACTGTCAGCACTACTGCTGCGGTGTTGAGCGTTTAGTCGCCTCGACCTCGAAGGGGGTTGTTACCAGCTCCCCCCCCCCCCCCCCTTTTTTGATGGTAGCGGGAAGGGTTGCCAGAGCCCAAAAGGTACCCGATTGATGGGATGTACTAATTTGTCTCTGAGAACAAATACTGGAATTATCCAGCGAAACAATAATAGTCTCGGTCTGATGTTGAGACAAGACTAATCGAGTTTTATAGGTTTCCGTTACGAAGTTGTCTTGTCTGATAATATATTATCTGATAAGTCTGATAATAATTAATATCGAGATAAGTCAGATACTGTTGATAAGTCTGATAATATCGAGACTTTGTCAGGTGAAATCTATAATGATAATAATAATCGATCGAAATGGGATCGATCTGCAACACTTATTATCAGGAATGTTTTATAAGCAGTAGCTTATCTTAATCATTTTTGGGACCATTTAAAACCATAATCTGGCGAATCCAACGAGGGCTCACCTAACGTCAGTAGGAGCCCTGGATCTATCCGGCAGGGTTATCACGTAAAAATAGTGATCAACAATCCACTAGCAATAATCGCGCGAGCGATTGCTGGGTATATAAACAATGGTGTCATGTATAGAGGTCGATTGCAATCGTATTGTTTTGGCTGATACGTGATACGAAATTGCGATTTTGGAGCAATTATCGCGCAATAATTGCTATCGCATTGCTCTCGCAAGATATGTGATACGTGATCTGGTCCGCTGGGCTATCACGTAAAAACAGCAATTGACAATGCATCAGCAAAAATCGCGCGATAATCTCGCGATCGATTGTTGGGTATAAAAAAAAGTGGTATCAGCTAAGCGATCGCTCGCGGATCGCTCGCTTATCGTTTTATTGCACTTTTGCCAACTTTTGCGAGTACACTAGCGCCAAAAACAATTTAGTAGCAATCAAAGGAACTATAATTGGAATGTCAAATCAAACAAACTTCGACCATGTTTACAAGTGTCACGTTCCTAATGTATACAAAAGTACTCTGCAGTCTGCGTTGAGCGTTCGCTTTAGTTGTAATTGTTTCGTGAACAAAATAACAAGTGAGCGAGATTATAATATTATAAGTACAATACTGTAAAATTAATCTTTGGTATTAATCACCAATGTATCAGCTGGATTTCCTTGTGAAATAGCCAAAGGAGTGGATCTTGGGTCAATGTGAAAAGAAGCTGTTGAAAACCGTAGAATAATCTTGCCCATAAGCCTTAAGCTCTAGAATCTAGATCAACAAAATCTTGAGAACAATAGAAAAAGGTAAGCAACCTTAATTTGTACTTTCTTGATGTTACTTCTCCCTTTCTTGCTTTTTCATAACACTTTGCTATTTTTGTAGTACTAGGCTGACCTTAAAAGTTATAAGCAATAGCAAGATGAAGATGGCTAACAGAGGTGGTACTTTGGGGCATGCTGATGCTGCTGGTAATCAAAGATGATGATATGGCCTACCAATAATAAGTCAACAATGAAGTCTTGGCTTTCATCGCAGAGCACTAGTACCAATTTGGTGATGGTGAACATAGAAATTTATTATACTCTGTAAGTACTAAGTAAGTTCTACAATTTCTAACTAACCTATTAAAAAACATAATCTTAATAAGTACCTATATTTTTATTAGATAAGTGAGTTTATACAGTGAGGCCGAAATGCCAAATCATCCAATACAATATTATTGGATGATTTCTGTGAAAGTAGTTGTTCCTTAGTACAGTAAATTTTACATTAGTTTTGAATTATAGGAAGAAGTAAATATTTTTTCTTAAAATAACTTTATTTTGCAGATATTATGGATTTCATTGAAACTGGGCCGTCTGCTTCAACTAATTTGGATAATATTGCTTTTATTATACTCTGTAAGTTCTACAATTTCTATCTAACTTATTAAAAACATAAACTTAATACCTATATTTTTATTAGGTACAGCTGTAGTGAGTTTATACAGTGAGGCTGAAAACAATGAAAAGCCAAACCATCCAATACAATACTATTGGATGATTTCTGTAGAAGTAGTTGTTCCTGACAGTAAATTTTAAATTAGTTTTAAACTATACAAAGAAATAAAAATTTTTTCTTAAAATATCTTTATTTTGCAGATATGGATTTCATGGAAGCTGGGCCGTCTGCTTCAAAGTAACATATAGATGACAAACTACGGAGTGCTGCTGAATCAACAATATTTGACTTGTCTTTTTAGTTGTTACAAATATAATATGATTGTTAAAATCATTTTATAATGAATAACTTTGTTTTAAATAGATGTCTGTGTGAAACTACATATTATTATACTTTGTCATGTTAAAATTATAATAAAAGTTGTCATTTTATAACGAGATTGTATAAAGATATATAGAGTTTAACTGATATGTACTGATAATAATTATTAACTACTAACAAAACATATTTTAGTGAGATTACAATAAAAACCCTTTAATAATTTGAATTTCATTTTGTTTTTAGTTCAGAAACCCACATTTGTATTAAATATGTAATTTATTAGGAATACTAAACAGAATACAGCTATTAATAGAACTATAATTATTAATTATTATCAAAGTTACAACTTTATAGACTATACATAAATTATAGACTACACTGAAGAAGTTGAAGTAGTGATATTGATAAATTTATATACATAATTAATAAAAACTTTACTTTGTAAGTATGAAATAAATTTGTAATAAAAGTAATAGCTGTTGTTATATTTTTATTTATAGTTTGGCTTTAAATAAATTAAAATCTCATTTAACACAATATTTCTTTATAAGTACTTATTGTAAATTGACTTTTTACATTAAGTAAGTAAATATTTAGGGAAAACAAAGTCTGACAAAAAATAAAAGTATTAACGAATAGCATAATATTAACAATAGACTTTGCATATTTTAGAATACAGTAAAAACAGTATGTAAGTATACTTTTAAATGAAATTTTGTTTTTGTTATCAAACATGCATTTATTTGGACATTTATTTTAATTAAAATACAAAACAAGAATACAGCTATTAATAGAACAATTAACAAACATTCCTTAGCATAATAATTTTCTGTATATTTCATAATCTGTATTCCTTAGTATCATGTAACACAACATTAGGCACTAGGCAGCAATATTGAAGTCCAATTATATTGATGAATATTATACATTTTAATATTTACAATATTGATATTTAAAACATCACGATGAAAAACTAATAAAGAAATTAATATTATGCATATAAGAGCTTGTAGCACCTCCATCGTGGGAATCGCAGACACCAGACACAATAGATTTTCAATTGTTATGCGGCAGCCGGCTGCCACTTGGGGATTGATGGATTTTAAGCAGTATTCTGATTTTAATAAACCTTTTTAACATTGGTTATAATAAATTCCTGTTATTATTAAATAATACAAGACTAAATCTTTTATTTATTGTTGCACACTTCATTATATTGGAGATTATGCATAAAATAATTAGTCGTAAAGAAAATGTTTTACTACTTAAAAATAAACCTTGTTTCTGATGTATGTTTAAAAGTATTCCATTTAATTCTACTTACATGAAGATAAATAACAATAACTTAATAGTAATCTACATGCGAATCAAACAAATAACACTGTTTTACTGCTTTATTTTTCACTTCATAAAGATCACAACCCCTGCAAGCTCTTTGCGGTCTGCCACTCACTAAAAGCTGGTTCTCACTTTTTCAAAGAAACTGTAACATCCTGCAATGGCTAAAGTGTGGTCCTAAACTTGGAAATCGTCGTACTGGCAGGCGACGTGATAGTTGTAACAGATGTTTCGCAACAACACAGCACAGGTGTTAATTGTTGTTTTTCTTGTCAATGTGTTAAGCTCGTCACAAACAGCTCCTTATTCAACCCTTGTAATGGGTTTTAAACTCAGAGTCAGACAGTTCCAGTGCCAGGGCTCGGTCGTGATTGCGAGGTCTTATTTAGCTGAATTTCTGGCTGTATCTCTTGTTTCTCCTTTAGGAATGGCTTCTAATATGAGCACTGTATGCGCCAATGTTATAAAAATACGTTTTACAGTTTAAAAATTGACGCAAAACACCACTAACCTCTCAGCGATAAACAAGCAATCGGTAAAAAATCACCTTTGTTGTGATCGCTATTTGACAGTTCAAATTGCTCGCCGATCGCGATCGCATTGCTGTCAAAAGCCTTACGTGATACGAAATAAATTGCATAAGTATGGAGATTTAGCAATTGTTATGCAATTATAGTTCCTTGATTGTTCGGCAGAGGCAGTACTGTCGCTCGATTGCTATCGTATTGTTTTTGCTGATACATAATACGAAATTGCGATTTTTGCGCAATTTTTGCACAATTTTTGCTATCGTTTTGCTTTCGCGAGATACGTGATAGCCCTGCCAGTTCTATCGGTGCCGTTACTCAGAATCGACCGTTGGCACCTGGTTTAAGAGTGGGAAAGTTTCGGGTTCATTCGTAACCTGATCGACCCGTATATCGGTCACTTCTAGTGATATTTCTCCGATTGTCTGGTCTAAAAAGATATATATTGGGGTAGCTTACTTGCTCGTTATAATCGACTTATTTGTCGATAAAATATGTTACAAAAAATATTGAGGGTAGTAACTATCGCGTTACGTAGATATTAAGTAAGTTTCGTTATACACTCGCGGTGTATCCCGAATCCCAACATTGGTGCAAAATTTATTTAATAATAATAATTATATACCGGCAGACATAATAAATTATAATCGTAGTTCTATATTTAGAACAAAAGGATCGCGCGGGACGCGCATTGGTTGTTAACTGATGAAACTCGCAGTCAATCTAGTTATTAGCTCGAAATAGCTGTTCTCTATAAAACGGAAAAGATATTAACATTATAATAATAATTATGTAGTTCTATTTATAATAGAACAAAGAGCGCGGGAAAACGCGCGGTAGTTGCTAATTTTTATTTTTAAACATTGTCGGAGACTCGTAGTCAATCCATACATTGTTGATTTAAAAAATATCAATATATTTTAAATTTAAATAGTAATTAACTCGCAGTTAATCCCCTCAAACCAGCCAACATATTATACTACTTTTTTATTTATTTTTTATTTTTTAGATAAAACATCGTCAGAGACCCGCAGTCAATTCCGATGCATAAGGATTGTGTTTAGAGACTCGCAGTCAATCCACACATTATGGTGGTTTTATAAAATAACTTGCTGTTAACCCCCAAACCGGCCAACGTATAGTTCTTTTTTTTTAATAATAATAACTTTATTGGTGCAAAAAAGGGAGATTATAACAAGTGTTACTAATAAAAACTAATTACAGGTCTGTTTTTAAAATTACAATCTCGTCACTGGTGGGTGAAGCACTATTACCCTTGATAGGTTGAGAAACCTGTAGTAAGGGTTAACAGTCCCTTTCGCTGCAGATGTTACAAATTAAAGATAGTGACGTATATTCCTAATTTTACAGTTACAATAATTTATATAATTATTATACTAAACTATACTAGGGCATGCAAAGGTGTGTGTGTGTGTGTGTGTGTGTGTGTGTGTGTGTGTGTGTGAGTTATGACATGAAGCATTCCGTTTCATCGTAACTTTTATTTTGTAAGTATTTCCGGACTAGCTTCTTACAAACATTATATGTGGATTCGTACAGTAGTATTTTTTGATAAATTTTGTTATAAAGATATGGGCCCAAAAAGTAAAAGAACCGTTTTGTAAAAGACAGTCGTGGTTGGGGTATTTGACATATTTTGTCCTTACGACGCTTCGTAATCGCGATGAAAGGAGTGTTACGGTGTTGAAAAAGAACTGCATTGAGAATGAATAATTGTCGGATATTCAGTACATCACAGTTTTTGTATAATACAGAGGTCGGGAACAGAATAGGGCGAAAAGTTGCAACCTTCAGGATTGCCCTATGAGATATCTCGAGCGGCTTCAGTATACTTTTTGTCACTCCGCCCCAGCAAGAGATACAATATGAAATTATGGGTAAGCATATGGCGTAGTAGACTTTACGGACTATTTCTTGGTTTGCAATGTGACGTACGTTTTTAAATATATAGATTAATTTACGCATACGTGCTATCAGTGAGTTTATGTGGATTTTAAAACTGAGGAATTTTTCGAGTGTTATACCTAAATATTTTATATGGTCGACGGAGGATATTGTAGGCCAGTTACAAAGGGGTTGGGATGTATCGAGGGAAGACATGCAGATGTGTGATCTTAAAGATAAGCCAACTGTGGGTTGGGACCTAGGGTTTACGGAAAAGGTAATAAAATTAGTTTTCGCAGGATTTAACGTTAGGGTATGGGATTTGAGCCATCTTTCAGCTATTGTAAAACCATCTTGAGCTTTGCGTTCCAGATCTGCCCATGATTCCGCCACAAAGGTAAGTGCAGTGTCATCGGCATAACAGATAACTTTTCCAGGAATTTTGAGTTTGCAAAGATCATTTACAAAGATTAGAAACAGTGTCGGCCCAAGTATGCTACCCTGAGGTACACCGTAGTAAACTGGTAATTCATCACCCTTATGTCCACCAATTGTGACTAACTGTGTACGGTCCGTTAAGTAGCTTTTGAAAAATTCCAACTGCAACCCTCTGATACCCATGTTTTCAAGTTTAGTTAAAAGTATTGGAATCGGAACTGTATCAAAAGCTTTCGTGAGATCTAAAAATATGGTAAGTACCTTCTTACATTTTTCTATTTATAGAACTAGTTAGCTAGCTAGTTCTATTTATAGAACAGATAAAACATCGTCAGAGACTCGCAGTCAATTCCGATGCATATTATAAATTGTGTTTAAAGACCCGCAGTCAATCCACACATTATGGCGGTTTGTAAAATAACTTAATATAATTAAGCACTTGCAGTAATTAACTTGCAGTTGTTTCCCCCAATCGGGCAAACATATAGTTCTATTTATAGAATAGGTAAAACATCGTCAGAGATCCGTAATCAATTCCGATGCATATAGAATAAAGATTGTGTAAAAGGACTCGCGGTCCAAATACACTGTACTTATTGACTCACAGTCGCAGTACATGCCGGTTAGTTAAATAATTGCAGTAATCACCTGCAGTTGTTTCCCTTAATCCTTCGATCGGGGATTCTTGGAAATGCTATTGTATTCTATTGTTGTCGCGATCACCGGTGCTCGTGCGGGGCTTGATGGGTTGATCCGGCAAACATATAGTTCTATAATTCTATTTATAGAACAGATAAAGCATACATAATATTATAGATTGTGTATTATTTGTGTATAAAGACTCGTAGTCCAAACACATTGTACGTTTATTGATTCGCGGTCGCTGTACATGTCGGTTAGTATTGAATATAATTGGCTCGTCTTGGCCTCGGTAGTGCCTACCGTTTATTTAAGTATTTAATTGTACTTACATGTATTTTCTTGTTACACAGTAAAATAACACTGTCTTTAGTTACTTACAACACTGACTCAATCATCTTAATAATAGGCTACTTGACCTACTTTTTTTCTTCATGCTAATCGCTTCTTAATCATTCATTTTCACAAAAAAAAAACTAATATTTTTATATTTTACAAAGTAGAAACCCATAAAAATGTTTATTGAAGAATATGCCTCATAAATGGCGCCGAAAACACTGTCCGCCATAGTGTGACGTCATACGCTTTGTATTTTAAACCCTCTTTATTGAACATTTTTTATGTGCTAAATGTACGAGTCTAAAAGTGCCCAAAAATTATAAAAGAATTAAATAAGAAATTACAAATCATTTGTAATGTTGAAAACTTTTGGAGAAAAGTTTTGGCCATTTCATTTCCCGTCTACAATAAATGGAGATAATATATAAAACTGATGTTTTAAGTGAATTATTCAAGAAAATATATTTTACAAATCTTTCTAGGCTTATTCTTATTATTTATGTACAAATAAACTTACATATAACGAGCGCGATAAATAAAAGATATTAAATTACTATGACGATGACGTCACATCCAAATCGGAAGTACCGCAAAAGCGTTTTCGTCAGTAGAAATCCTATTTTCATAAAATCATATTTTCAAATCGACTTTATTTATCAATCATAAGCTTTTATTTGATGATAAGGGTGAAATACGGTTTCCTAGGCCAAGTTCTACTAAAAATATGCATTTGTTCAATGAAATTGAATATAGGTCAAGTAGCCTATTATAACCAGCTGCGCTTTGGCATGGTTACTAAGTATACGTGCTCGCGTTCCCTCGCGTTAACAAAGAATGAAGCACTCTGGAACGTCGAGTGACCATCACGAGCGGGTAACTTTTGAAGTACCCACATACGTCTTTAAAAAAAACGCGATTGCCTAGCAGATAAGCAAAGGTACTACTTTTGGTTAATTATATATCGAAGAATGAAGCGAAGAAATATAATAATATGTGTGGCTATCCCAAAAGAAGATCTTCCGGCCGAGTGATGTGTCATGCTCGATCAGGCCGAAGCCCACGTGATTGATTTCAGCTGTACTTAAAAAACGATAGCGCGATGCAGGAATGTGGCGCTAATTGCGGGTACCGCCACTAGTGACAACAGCAAAAGTGTATTGTGCATTTTTCTGTGAGAAACTACCACCATAAAACCCTTCCAAGGACCAAACAAATAACGGAGTTTCCGCCAAGGCACGCTACGCTTCTGTCTGTGACCGAGTGCGTCATTCGTCAGCCCGCTATGACCGATAGCGCGGCCACTGACCTCCTTATCAACAACCTAAATACGTATACTATAGTCTAGGCTACAGATTTGTTTTTCTAGGCCTATTGTTGTATGTACACTGTACAGTTAAGACTTTAGGCTAGATTTTCTACGCAGTAAGTCGTTTATCGAACGGTAACTGTACATTTTGCGATGTAAACTGTAAACTAGATCCTTTGTCCCCAAAATATCTTCATAAGTCCACACTCTTCAAACACGGATTCCTATCATTATCTAAATCTAAATCGATTCAGCAGTTTGGGTGCGAAGAGGTAATAGACAGACACACAAAGGCTATGGCTATAAACCTGCACCTAATATACATATTTGATATACTCTACAAGTTGTCTACAAGACTCTACGGCTGATTTGAAAACGTAAGTTTATAGAAGAAAAAGTGGACAGAAAAGAAACAGTTAATTATTGCTAAACTAAGATGCACTTGGCTTCGATTACAAAAAGGTTCCAAGTGACAAGTTAGTTGATTAGAATTATATAATTTGTTTTCAATTAGAGGCAAGAAAGACACTTTCTGTTATAATCTGCCTCAGAAACTATTATGCAAGTGAAGACTTTCAGTTTTATAACTTGAAGCGTAACAATTCTATTCGCTACACCGGCCTATAGCTACTTAGATTTTATGCCTACCGGCTACCTGTAATTGATTAATAATAAATTATGATCTTTAAATTATTAAGCGATAAAAAATTGGAATTCACAGAAATCTTTAAACATCAGTGAACAACTGACTTGATAGAAATTAAGTAGAAAGAGAGGTCGGATTATTATTTACTGTATTATGCTTCCTACTGACTTAGATTTTAGAACTATTAGTACTTAATTAGACCAAAAAGCCCGTGAAAATTTTTGACAAAGCTCTGGCAGTTCTGGCATTATTCTAAGTGCAACCAGTATACTGTAAGCATTTAGATGTAACTGTAAGTAAGTATATGTATTTAGTCAATGCATAAAACTGATAAAATAATAATAATTATATGGAATTAGGAAATGATTCCAGTCGGTCAAATTAATATACTTATTTAAATGCCTTGAATTATATTAATAACAAATACAAATATGTAATAAATAAAAGGATCCATTACAATTCACATCCTTTCCTTACCTATATAACTTTTAATAATGTATCCTTTAATATAACTACAAAGGACATATACCTATTTTGTTTAAATTATTTCTTAGATAAATCCATCTGTATTTGTATTCGGAGGAACAAAATATTATGAAATTATGGTCATAAAATCGCAAATAAGGTAGGCAAGTAGTTAAAGTTATACGTAAAAGATATACTTAAGGCAATTTTTAAAGACTTTAGGAGTTGCAATCACAAAGACCACAACAGCAAGTTGCGAGACAATTTACAGCAACAATGAGACATACCTAGTATAGCGAATATTATGTATCTTTCAATTTCTATTTTTTTGTTTGTTCTAACTTTCAGAATATCTGAAAGTCGAAGAAAAGCTTTTGGAGCAAGGCTTAAACGTGTAGTATATAATCAAAGGCTTAAACCTCTAAATTCTAATAATAACAATAAAATACGGTAATCTTCGTAATAAATTAGTTCTAGACTACCGCTACGTGATCTAGACCACATAATCCTAACTTCCTTTAGCCTTAGCGTCGATTATTATTTATGTAGTATCGACGTAAATTATTACAAAATTGAACGTAGTAACTAGTAGCGACGTACTTACGTAGAAGTACAAAAGCAGAAGCATTGCATTTGCGATTTTGCAACACTTATTTCAGTAATTAACTTATTGAACTGAGTTTAAAGAAAATTATTTTTAAGGACGAACGTCGGCTTATGGGTTTAAATCTAAAATATTATTATAAATGCGAAAATGTGTGTATCTGTCTGTCTGTAACCTCTTCACGCCCAAACCGCTGAACCAGTTTTTTCTGAAATTTGGTATGGAGATACTTTGAACTTCGGAAAAGAGTAAAGACATTGGATACTTTTCATCTTGGAAAAATTTAAACGAATTTTGACGCAGCGGAGTTGCCCGCGGACGTCGTCTTGTCTCAAATATTTAAGTAATACATAAGGGCGTTCCTTACGGAGATACCGTAATTTACCGTATTTCAAGCCTTATAAACTCATAATTTGAAAGCTTCAAAGTTATAATAAAAATACAGCAATAATCTTCAGTATATCAACATTCCTTTCCCCGTTTTAAATTTTCTATTTTTGCTTATTATACTCATGATATCAGCTTCCAAAGTAATACCAATTTATTAAAATTCAAGCATACATTCAGCATCTCCTTAGCATTTACAAATTACTTTTATTTGAAACTCACGCCAATAGATCGACAATATCATAAACTACATATTCACCGTTTGAATTCTTTTTAGGATAATTTTGAACTAAAATAAGTAAAAATAATAGGGGTTTGGCGCGATCTCGGCAACGCGGCAAATGTATGGCCAAGGTCGTTTGCTCGGGGGACGGCCTTAAGTATAATAACTGTATAACGTAGGTATCTTGTTTCTTACGTGCACATAAAAAGTACTTTCCTAAATGGCACACAGTTATAAAACATTCGTGCTGTAAATTACGTATTGTTGCAAGATAACGCATTTTTAATTCCTGACGTAATTAGTAATTACATTGCGATCTCATGTGCTATCGTCAATCGCCAATCTGACAATCTCACGCGCTATCGGACTAATATATTATATTCTGTGCTATCGGTGAGTTTCAGGAGGTGAATGTTCGCTAGTTGTAAACAACGGTTATCGGACACAATGGAATATTAAAAGATGCTAGATTTTTGTGCGATATAAGAGGGCTTGTACACACGCCTACCAACAGCGCGTATGGTACCAGCGGATAGTTGAATTACTGCCTACTGGTACCTTTCTTTTATCAATTTATCCATGCTGGTAAGTTACGAAGTTGCCCAGCTAAGTCTAAAATTAGCCAGTCGATGAAATTTGCTGCAAACGTCGGCGTACAATGAAAATAAGAAGACAGATCTGAATTATAGTTGGATCAGTCAAAAGTCAGTATTAAATCTCTGTATTCATGTACTATCAGAGAAGTTGATTCCTATGCAGATGGGGGACCTACGTAGTTTGATCGCGTTACGTCAAACCCAGCCGACAGATCACAATTAACATAAAATTGACATGATCCGACCAAATGACGTTGGTCTGTCGACTGCCTAGGAATCAATTTCCTCGATGATACATCGACACCCTCGTCTTTACTGAATTTAAGATGAAAAGGCCAAGAAAATGTCTCCTTGAATAATGCAAAGTTAATATAATATCAATTTAAATGTCAATATACCTAAGTTGTACAGTAAAAGTAAGTAGGTATATTAAATAAAGATTTTGTAACAGCACATTGCAAATAATAGGTACCTAGGCTTAACTGTTTACATTTGAACGCAGGAATCTCACTTTTTCCACTTTGCAACTTATGCAAAACAGATCAGGGTACTTAAATTTTCCTATGCTAATATGTATAATGTAGCCGATGGAGAGATAGCAGGTCGCTCACATCAGTTACTATGTAGAAAATTATGTAAACTACATTTTCATAACTAGCGTGTTTGAGTTATGTATCCACTAGATAGCGCCAGCAACGGCATAATTACTAAAATAATGTTAAATTTTTCCGAATTTTTTAAACAATTCGGAAAGGAATAAGGATATTCCACAGTTTTGTTCAAGTATTCCACCAGGCGTTTTTCGCGTAACTTTCTGCCGCGCACTGTAAAACTCTGGAACGAACTGTCACCAGCAGTATTTCCGGACCTATACGACCTGCAAACCTTCAAGAAGAGAGCGTATTCCTTCTTAAAAGGCCGGCAACGCGTCTGCAGCTCTTCTGATGTTGCGAGTCCATGGGCGACGGTGGTTGCTTACCATCAAGTGACCCGTTTGCTCGTTTGCCCCCTTATTTAATTAATACTAAAAAATAAAAATAAAAGTATTGAAAGTAGTAACTAGTAGTAATTGAGTTACATTTTATACATAGTTAACTTTAAACGTTTGTGAAAACGATCATTTTTAACATACAGGGGTTCCTGTTGTGTTACCGTAAGCATACAGTCTACATGGTTCTTAAGATTTTTATTAATACAAGACGGAAAAACGGAGCAGCACTTGATTAAATATTCACTATCCCCGTTTTGTTAAACAAACATCCACAAGGTATTTTATTTACCTCATACTGTAACTATTGTTATATTTATAGCTGCACTATTTAGTTTTAACGGCTCTTAGTTGACACAGCATGCTGTGCGTTTGCAGTCCCCCACGAAGAGCATTGTGTACTTTCTTAGAATCTATTAAGTCTAGAATCTACAATATGTTGCAACTTGCAAAGGATCTGGGAAATGTCCTAAAGTCTTGAGCCAATTATTTACCATGTAGACTTACTATTAACGTCTATATACCTTCTCGACGTCTATAGACTACATAATATACAGGATACCTATAGGTATAGTCCTATACAGACCTGGATTCATAAATAGGCCGTTATTGACCACGGGTTTAGAACTAGGGACGGCAGCGTCCATAGAGGCCCTAAAGTTATAAAATATTTACATATAAAATATATAAATTCGACAGGCACGAATTTTTTCCAAAAGCTTTTAGGTTTTTACATTGCATAAAACCGCAGAAAAATTTGCAATGTCGACAAAGCGTAACCATAGGCGTAACTTAGAGTGGGTTGCACGGTGCACCAGAGGCGTGGTCATAGTTACAGTTATGGTCAAAGTTATAGTTAAGGCTAACTTAACTTTGACCACAGAATTTGACAGAAGGCTGTTGCGGTTATTTTTTTATTAAAGCTACAGTTAAAGGGATTGAGAGTATATAAAAAATCTAGGAAAAATTTTAATTGTTATAACAACACTTTGAGCCATAGTAAATTTTCACGAAAAAAATTCGATTTAAGTATTCAGAGCGTTTATGGTAATCGTTAAATTATGGTGTCCTTTACCAAAGATTTGACATTTTGCTCTGTAGTTAATAGTTATAGTTAAAGTTACAGTTATGGTTAAAGTAAGTTGGTGCAACCCACCCTTAGATACCTTACAAGCTATCACATTGACCATTGGAAAATTTTGACCGTAAAATTGTCTCATTTAAAAAACCCTGCATCGTATAACGCAGGTAAAGCATAATAAAGCAATTGGGACTTAACTGCATTTTCGTGAAAGTAGCACCAAATATCGAGATAGTAAAGTAGTGTTTACACTTTGCCGTGTACCCGTATTTACCTGCACTATACCACAAGTACGTAGATAGCAGAGAGTTAGAATAAGTGCAACGTTCTCATAATAAGGCTTCAGTCGGGTTCGAGGTGACAGATGTAACATACGGGCGCATATTGTGTGCGATAACACTGCGATTATAATATTATGACATGCAATATGTAAGAAGTTGTGTGGAATAATATATTATTATGTATACTTTCGAAAATGCATGTGAAACTGTAAGTGTTAATAATATTTTTGTGACATATCATAAGTTCCAATGAACTATTAATGATATGTCACAAAAATATTAAGTATTAATTTATATTACAAGATCTTGCAATCTACGAGCGCGCGGCGCCTTTAGTTGTGTGAGTGACCATATCTATACACGCGTACATGGCTCGCTCGCTACTGACTGCTCCGTCAGGTACGCACACTAACGAAAATGTCTATTCACATTTTCAACTACAAATAAAGGCTACGCGCGCTCGTAGATTGCAAGACCATAATCCTTCAAGCCCCATTCGAGCATCGGTGATCGCGACAACAATAGAATACAATAGCATTTCCAAGAATCCCCGACCGAAGGATTAAATTGTATAAATATTCGAGATAATTGCATATAAGAAATACATTTTAAACCTGAAATCTCTACATTTGTTGGCTGCGTTCTAATATCAATCGCAGGCCCGTGTGTTCCCAAGTGTGTGCTTATGTTACGTAAAGTGTACGATACGCGTATCTTTACGATCCTTTGTCTTGATTGCTGCGGACCGTACAGTTACATGCAACAATTATAAATTGCTAACATATTGGTCTTGCAAACCTTACCTATGAATTCTAATTATGAATTCTCGAATCACGAGTTTAATTTTTCAATATTTTAGGTACGTGAACTTTAGTAGTTTCTTTAAGTTTTGATAAATCAATTTATTTACAATTTATTCTAGAATTTTTATATTTGTTGATCGTTAGTGGTAAGTACTCTTAAGTCATTCTTAAGTTTTAATCTTACCGTATTCTTAAGTTAAATGTCTTCAGTGGTTTGTGTTTTTTTATACATAATAATATGAGGAATTTTATGACTCACAAACTACCTACATAGTTGGCTAGTTTAACAGGATGATTATAACATGATAATAATAAGTTTAACTTATTGTATACAGACGCAAGAATTTATAAATATGACATTTATGAAGATTCTTCTGTATAAAGCGGCTATTATTAATCTTTCAGGCCCCGCGCGAGCACCGGTGATCGCGAGAACAAAAGAATACAATGGGAATTCCTAGAACCTCCGATCGAAGGATTAAATAGCAAAGATATTAGCGCCTAGAAAAAAGAATTAGCTCCTACAAATGTAGGCAAGAGGCAACGCTCTATAGAAGTTGAATCATAGCAGCTGATGACGGTCGACGGACCTAGTACCTACGTTGTTTGTTAGGTAGGTACATATTATGTTTTGTAAAGTATGTAAGTACAAAATATAACGACGCACAGAATTCCATTCAAAAATAAAATGTATAGTTTTTATTAAATTTTGTACCTCGATTCGCTGTTTGAGCTTTAGACAGGTCTATAGTAAGGGGCTTAGTCGTTATTTGTAGCAATATTCCCATTATATAATATTATAATTTATAATCAATTCAGAACACGTGGGCTGTTCGGATATAATTTTCCTTTATGTATGCGAGTGTACATGCGTGGGCAATAAAAATTATATCGCCTCCACCCGGTAGCACAACTGTAAACCAACAATACCTGATGTTTGCTTGTGCTTTCCATTATTCTCCTATTAAAATATTTCATATATTTTCTTAGTTAGTTACTTCAATAATTCCAGAGAATCGAGAGTAAAGTTTAATTATACTTTTGGGTTAATTTTGGTTGTACACTTACTTACCTAAAGTATATAAACCAAAATTTACCTACAAAACAAAGCAGGGAATAAAAAAGTTTAAGTGCCCAAAAAATACAAAACAAAAGGACTTTTTTTATCTTTTGTATTTATAGACAACCTTTTCATATTTTATTTTTTAAGTTTGTTTCTTCTGTTTTGTCTTTTTGTGGACATTACGGGATTAAAATATTTTAAAGTATGTACATTGTACATAATCCATACTAATATCCATACATCCATACTAATATTATAAATGCGAAAGTCTGTCTGTCTGTTACCTCTTTACGCCCAAATCGCTGAACCGATTTTGCTGAAATTTGATATGTAGTTATATACCTAGATACTTTGAGTCCCGGGAATGGACATAGGATACTTTTTATCCCGGAAAAATGTACGGTTCCCGCGCGCGGCGCGATAAATGAATTTTGGCGCAACGGAGTAGCGGGCATCGTCTAGTTTTTCAATAAGTACCAAAATGTTTCACCTCGGATTAGGGTTTAAGCGTGATGCAGTACCAGACAGACAGTCAGGCTGAAAGACAGACACACTTTCGCATATTGTGTAATATTAAGTACCTAAGGGTTAATTCAATAAATATTATAAAAGCTAGGATCACTAGGAACTGTTTACTGTAAATAAATACATACATGATACAATGCCCTCGACTGTCTCAACGAAAAGACGGAAATAATACCAAAGGTAAAGACTTCCTCTTACTGAGGCCTTGTATTCGTCTTAAATATTTTCACATTGTCTATTATAATAAAGGAAGTAATTAGATATCGCACCCAAGAAATCGTAGCCAAAATGTGGCTAAACGTACTACCTGGTAAATGGTAATCCTAGTATAGAATTGGCTCAACTGTGTTGGTTTTCTTTCGAAATAGAGATCACAAAAGCTAAGAGCTATATTTGGTACATACTGCAGATAGCTAAATCACATGTTCACAAAATATATACCTATTTTATACATGTGTAACAGAGCAGTGTAACAAAACTGTTGTGTATGATCTGGGTATTCGTAATAGTTACTGTGGGTAATTGAGATTTATTAACCCTAGAAGCCCAGTCTACGTCGTTCAACGTATACTCCAAGGAAAATTTGTTCTTTCTTTCTCGCGCAAGATCGGATCGCTGCAAACTTCCGAACCAACTCAGCAGCCGCCGAGACGAAACAGGGGACGGTCGTGTCGCTTCGGTAAGTGTCGTCATTTTGTTCTTACACACATGTTGCACGTCGATTCGACGTATGTTTGGGCTTTTTGTAACTTTTGGTAATAGCTTTGATGATTTATTTTTCTGATTTTTATTTAATTATATTTTGTTTTGAGTGGTTTTTCATTCGATATTAGCTTTTTAGATCCAAACATACCATAACTTCCAGACGGCAGCTCAATCAAGTTGAAATTGCTGCTATTTTGGCAAATGAAGATGATGTTTTGGCACTTGATACAGAATTTGAAGATGAAGATTGTGTTACTCCTGACGACGTCATGAGTGACGTAGATGATGAAGTGGTGGACTACGTGGAAAATACAAGTCCAGAAAATGGACCAGAAAACCCACAGAATCCTGCATCTTTTCCGGAGTCAGTTTAGTTCTAATAGGAAAACTAATAGGTGGACAATGGCGGTCTTCTATGGTATTTTAAACATGTCTTTTGTGAATTCCTATATTATGTATTGTCATAATAAAGGAAACCAAAGGGAAAAACCGTTAGTCGTAAAGACTTTATGAAGATATTGAGCACACAGTTGACGGAACCGTGGATGGCAAAACGTTTGGAGACACCTACTTTGCAGAAGAATTTGCGACAAAATATAACGAATATTAAAAAACCTGCACCACAGACAATACCAGGGACATCATGTGATGAGCCTGAACTAAAGAAACGACGATATTGTGGGTTTTGTTCCTATAAAAAAGGCGGATGACCAAATCGCAGTGCTCGAAATGCAAAAAAGCGGTTTTCGGAGAACATAATATTAACATTTGTGAAGACTGTATTTAGAGACTGAATTACATAGATTTTCTTATTTAATATTGATAAAAATTGATTAAATTTTTAGGAGAAACATTTAAAAAGTTGATTTATAAATAACTTTTATTATTATAAGAAAAAAACCTGAGAGGATCTCATTATTGTTATTTTTTTTTGTTCTTTTGTCTATTGTAGTATTAAAGTATTAATAAAAATTATATGTTTTTAAAATTGCATTTTTTCATTTCATTACAACATACTTTAAACAAATACTTTAAAAAATCTGCCTATTCTAAAATAAAAAGGTGAAATCGAGTGACTTAACTATATACACGTCGTTGTGACGTAGGTACGGGCTTTATATCAGGAAAAATATGTTTGGGCTTCTAGGGTTAATAAAACAGTCTGTTCGGAATCTCGGCAAAATGAATTAAAAAATTTGAAACTCGATCAACACAATGGTAAAAGCTTTTCTAAGTATTATCATAGAAGTTGATTCCTAGTGAGATGGCGGACCGAAGTGATTTGGTCACGTTAAGTCAAACCTATCAGACCGATCACAGCCACAGAATACGTATTAGTTTAACAATCACAGCTAACATTGAATTGACATAAGCCGACCAAATGACGTAGGTCCGTCAACTGCCTAGGAATCAATTTCCTCGATGGTACATAATCATTTTACGTTTGCTTTCCCTCAAGGAAAACAGAGAAGGAAGTGAAATATTCGGCGGTTTACGGTGACATCTCGCTATCTAATCGAGTTAGCTGTACAAACTAGATAGGCGTTATCAGGCCCAGCAGCAATAATTATTATCACCGAGCCAACAACGCACCCACTATTTACTTTCTAGTGATATGATGGCTTCGTATTTCGACGTGATTATTTAATTCACAAGAAGTTTGCATTTGCCCTACTTTGAGTTAAAAGTTGGTTTAGGTTTCGTACATTCTTGCCCATTATCCTTTAACTTACTTCTTAAAAAGTGGCCCTTTATAATAAAACATTGTATCCTAGTCTCGCAAGCGACTTTTCCAACGTAACAGACAAGACCATTTTAGGGTTCCGTACCCAAAGAGTAAAAACGGGACCCTATTACTGAGACTTCGATGTCTGTCCGTCTGTCTGTCCGTCTGTCTGTCTCCAGGCTGTATCTCAAAAACTGCTATAGCTAGACTTCTGAAATTTTCACAGATTGTGTATTTCTGTTGCCGCTATAACAACAAATACCTACTAAAGACAAAATAAAATTAATAATTAAGGGGGGCTCCCATAGAACAAACGTGATTTTTTGGCCTTTTTTGCTCGATTTCAGTTAATGGTAATAATGGTAACTATTAGACACCTGAAATTTTTACAAAATCCTTGATTGTATCTGTTCTTTAATAATTAATAATAATATTAAAATAAAATAAAAAATTGAGGGGGGCTCCCATACGAAAAACACATTTTTTTGCCTATTTTTGCTCTTTATCGGTACGGAACCCTTCGTGCGCGAGTCCGACTCGCACTTGGCCGATTATTATTTTTTGATGCGCAGGGGAAACCCTTTACGGGTGCCCCGGGTTGGGGATGTGTCTCAGTTAAGCTGAAGCACCCCGGGGGTATGTGGGACTGCCGGCAAGAGCGCCGGGCTTACCCACTAAAACCTCCAGGCGTATAAAGGAAGGATGTCCCGGATCTAACAAACACAGGACTCCCTCCACGACCGGTCGGTCTACCTCAGAAAGGACCGGACTTCCACCAAAGTTGGGGAACGCTTCGGCAAACTGAAGCGTTCCCCTCGGCGCCGGGACTGGCTAAGCCGGGGAGGTTCCCATCCTCTCCCGGAGCCCCGTTAGACGAGACTTAGGAGGTTCGCATAGCGTCGCCTCCGCACTCGGGCGTCCTGCGCCGGCGGAGCGGCAAAGAGGTGGGATCGTCCTCTCTGTCCCGCTACGCTCCGCGGATCAGACAAGGCCCCTTCTAGCTACAGCTAGGGCAAAGTTAGGGCTAGGGCTAGTGCTAGGGCTAGTGGACAGTTTAACTAAGTATATCTAAATATATTAGCTGTATCGTCTGTAATGTCTGAAACCAAAACTGTTTAGCCATATCTACTTACGTTTCCACATGAATTTAATCTGCATAACAAAACAATAAAGTATGTTTTTTTTATTTTTTTATTTATAAAATTGGAGCCGTCTATGGGCTGTTCGCCCATATCCTTTTTTTTGTTATTTTATTATTTATATTTTTCGCACCAAGGATATTTGATATAATATTATTAATTTTAATTAATTGCAGTCCATCACGCCATGGACTTTTTTTAAATATATATGATAGAATAGATTATATATAATATAATATATACATATAATAAATAAATAGAATAAATTACATAATTATAATATTAATGTTTTGAACGGTGTGTTTGAATGAATAAAGTATGTTTGAATTATTAAAACATACAATATGACGGCAGATGTAATTAACCAAAAAAAATTAAAACCGACTTCCAAGGTAAAAACAATAGTAATATGGACTAAAAAGTATTAAATAACTCTTACTCTTTAATAGTGCCTTTTTCAGAATTCGTCTAAATCTCAACTATTTCTGTACATACTACAGTCTTCATTATTTTGAAGTCGGTACCAGGTAATTTAATCGTGAGTTTAGTACTTAATGTCAGAATATCTGAAACTTTTGGGGCTGGTACCGACTTCAAAGTATCTAATGAAGACTGTAGTATGTACAGAAATAGTTGAGATTTAGACGAATTCTGAAAAAGGCACTATTAAAGAGTAAGAGTTATTTAATACTTTTTAGTAATCGAAATTGTGGTAAATGCTTGCAGTTATCTAAGCGATGCTGCAATTTCCAAACTTTTATCTTTAAAGGTTAAGGAGTTACGTTCAGCGCCTTTGGACCCAGATACACCTTCTTATGAGATTTCACTTATTCGTAACATATGTTTAACTTACTAGAAACAACATTATTCATGAAGCCCCAAGCGGCCACATCCGGCCGCGATAACAATGAAAAAGCTATTGTGTCTCGTTTTGCCACGACTGATGGGTTAACCACTATGAGTGTTTTGATAAATTTCAAGGATTTTCCTCGATTGCTCATAGATCCCATCATCACCACTTTCGTAATTGTTATACAAAATTAAGATTATATCCCATACAACAACACGAGAATTTTGAAAATCGGTCCACAAACGACTGAGTAATCGTTGAACATACAAAAAAAAAGAAAGATACATACAGCCGAACGTATTACCTCCTGATATTATAAGTTTAAACACTTACGGATTTTGTCGCGGAGCACTTTTATTAATCCCGACGTTTCGGCTACTTTACAGCGGCCGTGGTCACGGGCGGACTGAGGTGACAGGTGTCCAATTTCTTGAAGTTATCCAACTACCCGACGACTCATCAATATTTGTTTGCGTTCCGATCTACGCAGAACGAACTCACAGTGTCTTGAAGCCGAGGTATCATAGATTTGTGCTTTAGTTTGTTTATCACTGGATACCAACTAGATGGCAGCACCCAACCATCTTCGCGGTTGAAATTAGGGTGTTTTTTAATTTCTATGGCCTCGCGTATCATTCTTGGGCGGTATCGTGCTTCTTTTGCCAGTACTTGTGGCTTATCAAATCTTATGTAATGGCGAGGTTGATCCAGTGTGTGTTCACAAATTGCGGACTTGTTGTTCCTACGGTGTTTGACATCTGCAATGTGTTCCTTGATACGGGTTTTGATGGCCCTTTTGGTTTGCCCTATATAAGAGAGGCCACAATCACAGTCGAGTTTGTAGATTCCTGCACCTTGAAGGGGTAAGTTGCATTTCACTGATGGTAAACATTGGCTGATCTTTTTGGGCGGCTTAAAGTATGTTTTTATTGAAGCTTTCCTTAGAATGTAGCTCACTTTATCAGTGACTCCCTTTATAAATGGTAACACTGCAGGTAATCTTTCCACTGTTACCGGCTTCACTCGGTTGCTGCTCTGTTTGCGTGGTACCCGAAGCTTATTGTCGCGTAAAACTTGTGCAACATGATGAAGTTCGGTGTCCACATGTTGTTCATCGCAGATTCCTCGTGCTCTTTGAAATAACGATTTTCCAACAGTACTTAACTGTGCTGGGTGATGATGGGAATCACCATTTAAATATCTGTTTGTGTGTGTAGGTTTGCGATACACCGTATGACCTAATGTGCCATCAGGACTCCTTATTACTAATACGTCCAAGAAAGCTAAGGAATTATCTCTCTCCAACTCCATTGTGAACTGTATTTTGGAGTTGAGGCTGTTCAGGTGCTCAAGGAATATGGATACTTTGTCTGATGGTAATATTGTGAAAGTATCATCTACATACCGCTTGTAGAAGGTGGGTTGTACAGGTGAGGACTCAAGGGCTAACTTCTCGAAGTCTTCCATAAAAATATCAGCCACCACAGGTGAAACAGGTGAGCCCATCGCAACACCATCTACTTGCCTGTAAAAGTCATAATTCCACAACATATAGCCAGATGTAAGGCAGTGTTCTAACAAGTCCGCATATTCAACCGGTAAGTCATTCTCTCTCAGCCTTCTTGCAACAATTTCGATACACTGTTGTATTGGTAGGCACGTGAACAGGGACTGTATATCGAAACTGACCAGTTGTTCATTGTCTCTGAGGCGTAGATGTTTAATCTCATCGACAAAGTGGTAAGAATCCTTAACATGGGCCTTGGTCTGTCCGCGTAGAGGCGAGAGTACATTAGCCACCAGCTGAGCCAATTTGTAGGTTTTTACTTGTACATTAAATTAAGTTTTTAAAGCCATTTGTGTAAGGACTTTATAAACGGCCTAGGCGTCGAATTGATTAGCCAACATCTGCGAGTAGCGACATAATAATATCATAAAATATGTGTGAATGTAGGCTTGTTCGCTGGCACGACCCGAAAAGTTTTGGCAATAAAAAGTTACGACAGTTGAACCATTAAACGCCAGACCATAATATTATTTATGCGGTTTTAACTTATGCGGGTAGGAATAAACCGTACCGCCTTTTTTAATTAATGAAACACAGAAAACATGAGTCAATAATAATTATAATTATAATATAATTAACACGACCGCTACATTTCCTGTTTACATTACTGATAAAATTTCTAAGTAAAGCTCTTGCGATAAAACCTTTGACTACGAGCTACAAACTACAAAGCTGTGAAGTTTGTAACCAGCTATTTCTGTTTCTAAAAACTTTGAATTATTATGAAAGAAATGAAATGAATTACAGTAGGGCCTCGTTAATCCGGAGAGGCAAAAACACGACCCTTTTCGAATTATCGAGGCGTCCGGATTATAGTATGCAATATTTAATGTTAATAAAACACATGTTTAACCTTAGTTTTTATAATCAATTTTTAAAATTTTATATCATACAGACAAAATGTACATGTTCATAATTACAACCATGTAAGAAATCAGTAAGTTAAAATAAAACATTAGTTAATTCCTTTTGAAAATGTCTGTAATACGAAGAGTATTACAGACATTTGGCACGAGACGAGACACGTATGGCAAAACATAACTTTGTGGCTATCGTTATCTTCAGCCCATTTTAAAGCAATGTTTAATTCTTCAAGCCCCATAAGAGCACCGGTGATCGCGACAACAATAGAATAACAATAGATTTCCAAGATTCCGCGATCGAAGGATTAAAACTGCGGCCGGCCGGATTACAGCGATCACCGAACAAGCGGGAGTCCGGATTACCGAGGCCCTACTGTACATAGGAAGTTAATTTCTTAGTTCTTAAGCGGATCACAGACGGTGAAGATAATATAAAATATATATTATCTTAGAGCATATTTTAGAATATCGCTCACCATAGAAATCCTATGAACCACCACACACGACGATGTTAATATATATTTTATCTTTTGTATCTTAAGATACCGAGCGATATGAAAATATATATTTCGTATCTTAAGATGTTATCTTAAGATACGAAATATATATTTCGTATCTTAATATGTTATCTTAAGATGCGAAATATATACATCTTTATGAATACAGGCTGTTTTTGTGTCGGGCAGCGGGCTCAACGGTGATCGGATTGGCTCTTCAGTGGAAATGCTCTATCGCATGTTTGTATTTTGCTTTTTAGGGTTCCGTACCCAAAGGGTAAAAACGGGACCTTATTACTGATACTTCGATGTCTGTCCGTCTGCCTATCCGTCTGTCTATCCGTCTGTCGGTCCGTCTGTCTGTTCGTCTGTCTGTCCGTCTGTCTGTCCGTCTGTCTGTCTGTCTCCAGGCTGTAACTCAAGAACGGTAATAGCTAGAGAGTTGAAACTTTCACAGATTATGTATATCTGTTGCCGCCATAACAACAAATACTAAAAAGAAAATAAAGTTAATATTTAAGGGGGGCTCCCATACAACAAACGTGATTTTTTGGCTTTTTTTTGCTCATTCACAATATATTATATATTATTCACAATATTTTTAATTATACAATATTTTTTACTTTAATAATTAAATAATTTAAAAATAAAATAAATATTTAAGGGGGGCTCCCATACAAAAAAACTCATTTTTTGCCAACTTTCGTTCAATAACGGTACGGAACCCTTCGTGCGCGAGTCCGACTCGCACTTGGCAGATTTTTTATATCTTCCCTAATCAAATCATAAATCGAAATGAATGTTTCTCTTGAATTTCTAAAATACTCTTGAAACTTCTTCGTCGACAGATCTTGATAAAGGTTAAATTCGCCGCAGGTCTCTTTTTTATGTGAGGCTCTATCCAAATGTTTCTCCTTTTGGAATGTGCTACTGCAATCTGCATTTCACATTCTATATCAGAATCATCATCTGAGGAGCTGTCTAACAAATCAAGAAGCAAGGCAATATCAGTTAATAGTCAATCACCCTGTATATAGAACTCTAACAAGGAATACGTGTGGCACCAACGCAGACTCGTAAGGAAATGAACAGATTTTTAATATTATCGTATCTTAGCCGTATGTAATAGCTAAGATACTATAATATTTTATATTTGGGTATCTTAAGATAAAATATTATAGTATCTTCACCGTGTGTGATGCGCTTTACCAAAAATATATTAGCTGTTTCTAAGGTAAAATTTAGGTTTACTCATTTTGATCAATTTTGCAAAATATTTCACTTACTGCTGGGGGCAGGGCCGGACCATATGGCTTTTTGGGCTTAAGCCCAGGGCCCCATGAGTTCAAGGGCTCCCGCCGCCCAGCTAAGTCAAGTCAAAAATGACGATAATGCGAAATAATTCATAATTTTACTAATTTTTTGTTGATATCCCTGAGAATCCTACGATCAAGGTTTACTATACAATTAAGGTGTTGGTACTACGAACTGACAGTTAAAATGTTGTAGCCCTAAAGAGCCCTAAGTAATTTCAGCCCAGCGCCCCGTAAGCTCACCCTGGTCCGGCCCTGGCTGGGGGGGTAGTTTAATTATGCCATGTGTGATGTGACCTTTTTATTAACAATTAATTCGTATATAAACATATTCGTCATTAAAACACCAGATTATAACATCCGTTACATTTTATTTGTGCGGACTTGAAACGATATCGCTTCTGGTAACTGACACAGGGTTTTCATCCGTATACGTAATATTAATAAAGGTTATTATATTGATCGTATGTTAGCTGGTTATGGTTCGTTTTGAAGTGTTTATTCTGCCAAGGGCAGTGTTATCTGGGTGTTGGGTTACTAGAGTGCTGGCGCTCCAGGAATTGGAATTTGATGCCGGTTTGAAGCGAATTATACTATGCGAATTGCGAATTAGTTATATTAGTGAATGAATGTAGTCTTTATATTTCGCTGGCAGTTATGCTATGTGATATTCCTGTAAAGATACCGCCGCCAGTTCTAGAATACGCTGCTGTCATCATAATCATCAGCACCGTAAAAGTATCTAGAATTCCAGACATTATGCTAATATAATATATATGGTCTGCCCGTTAGTTACCCCTTCATAACTCTCACAAAATATAACCTCCTCCTTTTTGGAAGTCGGCTAAAAAGTAGTAAAAGTCACAACCATCGATACTACTCAGTAATCATCTAACTAGGTATCGTAAATTCACATATAAAAAATCAAAATTTAGTGAGTAGGTAGGTAAAGTACCTACCCATGAGCATTTTTTATTAGAATTTTTAACCATACTGTGTAATAAACAACTAAAATACCTTAATTGTAAACTTACTTGTAAAGCCGGGTAAAAAATTTGGTAAAAAGGCTTTTTCTTTAGCTATACCAAGTATAGGCATTGTATTTTGCAATGCAAGGTAATAGATGAGTTTACGACGACAAAAGAGTTGTAAAATAGACCTTTCGTAGTAAATTCTGGCGTAAAACTTTCTCTCATTTCACGCATTATCTCTGTTTCATAGAACACAATGTGCTGGACGTAGACAAATTAGAATTTTAGTATACAAAAAGAGAAATCTAAAGGGCAATAAATGAGAGTAATGTTAGGTAATAGGACATTATAATTATCTAGTCTTTACTGCTGTATATTATCATCTTTCTAATGTCGGCACTACATATAGGCGAACGCGTTGGCCGATGCGTTGGCCAACGCGTTGGCCCAATGTGTAGAACGGGCGACTCGCGCGTTGGCGGTAAGTATTTAGACATTGGCCGACGCGTTTTGTCGGCACTACATATAGGCGAACGCGTTGGCCAACGGGTTGGCTCAATGTGTAGAACAGGCGTTCGCGCGTTCGCGGTAGGTATTTAGACGTTGGCCGACGCGCTTGCGAGCTTGCCGCGCGGTGTCGGAATGGTCAAAGGAAATTTGTCGCAAGGCTTGTCGCAAGGCTTGCGTTCCATCCACACATAGGCCGCGCGATCAGTTCGCCCGGAGCAGCGGTGAAGAGAGCACGTTTCTTTCTTGTGGCGAATTAACATCTGACTTGATGAAATAGCGAACAATATAAGTATCGAGTAAACATTTAAAATTGAGTTAACTATCAGAGTAAATCTGCCTGTGGAACAAAAAAAATCATATCAAAAGTGCTAAAAAATAAGGTTCTTGGACATGTATTTTCCTCACGATGTTTTTTAGGGTTCCGTACCCAAAGTGTAAAAACGGGACCCTATCACTAAAACTTCAATGTCTGTCTGCCTTTTTGTCCGTCCGTCTGTCTGTCTGTTTGTCTATCTGTCTGTCTGTCTGTCTCCAGGCTGTATCTCAAGAACCGCTATAGCTAGATTTCTGAAATTTTCACAGATTGTGTACTTATATCTGTTGTCACTATTAACAATAAATGTACTAAAAACAAAATAAATTAAATATTTAATAAATAATAAATATATATTAATCATGATAATTATAATTATAAAGTAATAATTATTATATATGAAAAATAATAAATAATAAAATAATTATATTATTTTAATATTATAAAATAATATGTAAAAGTGAGTTTATTTCTTTGTTTGTTACGTTTTCTCGCTTTTTACTTATTTATTTCGAGAATACCCTTTAAAAAATTTTTGTTGTCCACATTTATAAAGTAATTATAAGCTGTGAATAAATTTACAGCTGCAGCTGTTAGCGACTCAACATCCATTTTGAATCCGTCCGCACATTGGCGCGATCCAAAGCATACTGAATGACCTTCCAATGTGTGGATTACTCACAAGCGCCGTTGCAAGCGCACCGCCAACGCGTGGGCCAACGCGTTGGCAGTGCGTTCGTCTATATGGGGAGGCAGCATAAAAGTCTTTAGAGTTGTAAGCCAAAGCCCGTAGCGCTTTACCCTGATTCCAGTGCTTTCAAAATCGTACTAATAATGACATGACTTCCAACTTCCAAGCCATGTTTTTTATTTAAAGTTTAGGCCACAACAATTTTATGTTTTACACTAAAAAGGTATTGACAATAGGTATTATTAAGTACTATCACCGAAGTTGATGCAACGTAGTTTGGTCGCATTACGTCAACAACAAGAAGAGCACAATTAACATTGAATTGACATGATCCGACCAAATGACATTGGTCTGCCAACTGCAGCCTAGGAGTCAATTTCCTCGATAGTACATTTTAAGTTTTAACTGAGGGCACCCAAAAGAGAATCACTAGAGCTTCTGAGTTAATAACTAAGCCAAAGTTCATGCCTTTAAATAATAATTGTTCATGCCTTTTAATTAAACATGAAACAAGACTATATTATAATATTACTAGCTGTCCCGGCAAACGTTGCTTTGCCATAATATAAAGTATTTCGCCCATATTATTTTATTCAAGTGACTAAATAAGTATGTCGCCATGGCAACGTCGATCGCTATCTCGTCGCATAAACAATGGTCGCCGTTAGTCTCAGGTTGTAATAATTTACTATTATTTAGTCAACAAATGCACTTATCAATATATAAACTTACCCAGTAGCCGATTCTCAGACCTACTGAATATGCATATAAAATTTGGTAAAAATCAGTAAAGCCGTTTCGGAGGAGTTCGCGGACTAACATTGTGACACGAGAATTTTATATATAAGATTATGTCTACGTATTTTGTAACTAACAGTTATAAAGTTACAGTTAGTAGTCCTTCGATCGGAGATTCTCGGAATTGCCATTGATGTATTCTATTGTTGTCGCGATCACCGGTGCTCGTACAGGGCTTGATGGCACTAGTCCTTCTTAAAAAAGTTTAATTAATTTCATTAATACACAAAAATGATTGCAAAAGGCGCTAGTCGAGTCGCATGTTTGTGCCATATTCGGCGACTGGCTAGGTTTCTTCAGTTGATGTGTTGTAATTAGTCGTAGTCAGTGACTAAGAAACAGCATTCCACTTGGGATTACTTACACGTCTTACCTGTTAATGAAATACATTCCGATGAGCGATCAAGCGAGAACTAATCGACGACAGTAGCTTGACAGGTTTTAAGGCGCCCTTCGCCAAAATTCTGGAATTTTCCGCTGACTGGTCCACAGAGAAACTGCAGCGCACAGGGTTGGCCCCAGACGTAAATTGGTCAATGATTACTCTGGGCCGAGTATGTTGTCAGAATGTGTGTGCTTGGGCGACATATAAGTATATCTCGAACTTAGTCCAAAGAAGACTTCATAATATTAATATCTAAGAATCTTTAGCTTACTGCTAAGTTACAGAACAATAAACTAATTTCTTAGGAATGAAAACTCAGTTGCTACGGTCTCTTCGTTGTTATGAAATTTCACGGAAAAAAATTACCAAAAAGTTCTCTAATTAATCATACCATCATAGCTTCAGCAAGATTCATTGTTTCAAACGAAAGTTCCAAGTAAGTATCCATTTGTCAGAGTACCTGAATAGCTTGAGAAATGTAGCAATATGTTACAAGCTACACTCTCCTCAAACTAAACTGACCTCATTTGTATTGCATCAAGAAAAGCCATTTATGTACATACCCACGTTCTTCAATACCAAGGGCTGGAACTGAAGTCTTTTATCTACTTCTTTTTAACCGACTTCCAAAAAACGAGGATTATATTATGTTCGGCTGTGGATATTTTTTTTTGTTACTTTAAACCGTATCTAAGATTTAGTCTTACAGCCTTCTTTTTAGGGTCCCGTACCCAAAGGGTAAAAACGGGACCCTATTACTAAGACTTCGATGTCTGTCCGTACGTCTGTCTGTCTCCAGGCTGTAACTCAAGAACCGCTATAGCTAGACTTCTGAAATTTTCACAGATTGTGTATTTCGGTTGCCGCTATAACAAATAAGTACTAAATACAAAATAAAATTAATATTTAAGGTTGGCTCCCATACAACAAACGTGATTTTTTCGGCCTTTTTTGCTCTATATCAGTAATGGCAACAGGTAGGCACATGATATTTTCACGAAGGCCCTTATTGTATGTCTACGTCAATAATTGATAATAATAAAATAAAATATTTAAGGGGAGCTCCCATACAAAAAACACAATTTTGGTCTATTTTTGCTCTCTAACGGTACGGAACCCTTCGTGCGCGAGTCCAACTCGCACTTGGCCGATTATTTTAATCTTTATTTAAGGAGTTTTAGTTCTTACAAACTACGCCACTCCGTTAGACCATGTAAGTACATAATTTGTTTTTGTAAATAGGCAAATTTGAAATTACCATTGCCAGCCATCCCATTGGCAGCCCTCAGATCAGTGGTGCCCAACCGGTAGCTCGCAGGCACCTGGTAGCCCGCGCCCGCGAACAATATGGGTCAAATAAATTAAATAAACAATCGCTTATGCTTTTTTTAAACTTCGTGGTGCCCGCGTGGCTTATCGGGATTTTTAAAATAGCCCTTGGAGCAATACCAGTTGGGCACCACTGCCTTAGATTATTGCTTGCAACGGAAATATTGGCAATGAAATCCTAGGACTGCCAATAATGAGGAATTTATAGTATGAACTTCTAATGTGCCAATAGTTAAGCCTTTTACCTTAGGTTCCGTATATTTTAAATCCAATTTTGGACTTCATACCTACCACTACCACAATCCAGATTAACGAGGCCTTTATACAGTCTATCAGAGAAATAGCTCTAATGCAGTGGTACTTAACCTTTTTTATATGGGCCACAAACACGTTTTGGTCACGTGTCGAGGGCCGCAACCAAAATTTTTCAGGGTTAAGAATGTGTAGCGTTTTTCAAAATCTACTCCTAAATCGCTTAGATTTAGGAGTGGATATTTTTTCACAACTTTTAAGACGGCTACAGCAGTCGTCTTGGAAATATGTCCAATCCTAAATCGCTTATTTTGCCGGTGGGCGTAAATTTTGTAATGGTTCAGCTTTACGCGGGCCACTGATAAAGCCCAGGGTCGGTTCGGTCGGGCCGCAGCTTGAGTATAGCTGCTCTAATGCATTCTCTTCCCAGTCGCCAACGCAGCTCGTTCAATAGCTTACGTAATAGATAGAGCAAAAAATATTTAGTCATAAGTCATAACCATTGTAAAGTTTGTTCCGGGTTCAATTATTGAATAGGCTGTACATAATTTAATTGTTGGTAATTATGTTTGTTTTATCTGATTGATGAGTGTTTATCGTGATTCTTGGTTACACATCCTGGATTGTGTTGACTTGTAAGCTTAGTTTAGTTTTAGGTACCTATTGTATATCTTAGAATTGATATAGGTACTAAATCTTAGATATTGTCACCTTGCTGGTGGTTTGTAGACCGTTTTAATGATCTCTACAATATATTTTAATTCTAAAGAACATTAATTAGTTTAGTAAGTTTTAATTCTAAAATTACTTGACCTATTGAAGTAGAACTTAAGTTTAGGTTGACATAATTATTCTTCCTCAGGCTCTTAGGATCAGTATTCGATAGAGCCATCTTAATATTAAAATTACTTGTACTTACTACGAAGTATGATAATTCGTAACTATTGTTTGCAGCATTCAGGTAAAAAATAGGACAAAAAAAAAGGATTAGGAAAGGAAAAAATAACAAAAATAAAAGAACAATAAAATTAACATATTTTGACTATAATTCAATAGAAATGCAGATGGAAATAAAGAAAACTTACAAGAAAATGTCATAAACAAGCTTTAGGCTTAATTTTTTTGTACGTAAGAAAATACAGTAGTCAATTTCTTTTGAAATGTTAACTTACGATTGGAATTAAATTAAAAATAAAAATTAAATACTTAATTACAACTGACATAGGTACTAGAGTAACTAAACTAATGTCCGTTATATTAAATGACTGGTGATATATAATCTAACATTAAGTTACAATAAATTGTAGGATTTTATGTCCGTTTAAATAAAAAATTAAATAAATCAGCTTAAATGGTTTATAATTCGTAATGAACTGATAATAAATAATATTCGCGAAATTTATGAAAAACGCTTACCACTAGATACTTAAAATTAGGTACAAAATTATTAATATTCTGTGGTCACCATGCTACGACCGAGACGGAGAAAAACTGAAAATAAATAATATAGAGTAAACTACCACCTCTAGCTAGCTCGCTTACACTAAATAAGAAACGGTTTGGCAATGAATTTTTATTGCTTTGACACATGGGTCAATATACAAAAATACATCTCTGTACTACAAGTTACAACACGGGAATAATACAGTATCGTGGTAATATATTATCGAAGCGTATCCCACTCTCTCTATCAGAATTTCTCCTAATCATTTAATTGGTCCCTTAATTAAAACGTTAAACTTTCTCGTATAAATATTACAAAATATCACACTTTCAATTCAAAGAAAAAAAAATCTATTCTACCTCGAAACTAATCGCTTAGTTCTGTCAAAGTACAAAAGTAGTAACTGCGCCGATTCGAATACGATATTCGGAATAGACAATAAATTAAAAAAAACATTCTATCTCGATCAACTAAAAATTAAATATATCCGATTTGTTTACATAGTAAAAGGCACTCATGTGAGGGTAGCGAGGGGCAGCGCGGCTGGAAGCCCCGGTAGAGTGCCGCGCCGCTCCTCCGTATCGTGGTCCTACGCTAATTTCAGTATAAGTTATATAATACAAAATATATTATCTGAGGAAACTCGGGAGATAGACGGGCTCGGGAGCTCAGTGTTTTTTGTGTGCGGCGTCGAGCGAGAGGGCCGTATCGAACTCGAGCGAGGATGGAAAAAACGATCACCGAAAGCTCCAAACTGGTTTCGGCTCGCTCGCTCGACGCAAAAAGGAAAAATCCTCGCAGACGCGGCCGCGGGGCGGCGCGCCGCAGGATCAGACCGATAGTCATTTTTAAATGAGCTTCGGATGATTGATACGGCTAGCGGGCTCGGCCCGCTCCGATAAGCGCCGCTCGATACCTATCACATTTTGCAGTGTAAATTATGTTCGCCAAGGTGCAATCGGCGGGGCCGCTCGACGGACATCGATTCGGCACGGTGTGCACGAAAGTTCGGCGGCTATCTCCCGAGTTTCGATCGGCCTCGTAGGTGTTCCGATCGGAGTGGTGTCCGGCCGATCCGAGCGGATCCCGTCTCGTCGACGCGTGCGCCGTCCGCGTGCAGTGCGGCATCGCAGTTTACCATCTATATAAAATTATATTTAAAGAGACTCGAAATAAATAATAAATTATTACCTTAAATTCTTAAAAATAGATCACGAGCGCCCTCTCGCGGTACGTTGCCGAGCGCGTTCGGGCGGGACAAAATAAATAAACGTTCTACGAGCTAACTTTACAGAGACCATCGCTCGGCGGAGAATCGCATCGGGAGGACTTCCGCGAGCCAGGCAATAAATATCTAAATAATATAAGGTGCCATTTACAAGTGCGTGCCGACGACTAAAAACTTTAAACCGGCAAACTTTCGAGACGCGAGTGTACGGAGCTATTTCACAAATAGTACCTCGGGTGGGTCGGGCGAGAGCATCGGTATCCCGGAGATCATTCGTTGAGCGGGCGCGGACGCGACGCGCGCCGAGGAGCGCGGTCTGGAAGACGATGAGGAGGCACTAGGGTGACGGACGATCTTAGAAGCTACGCTCGATTCGTTCGCTCGGGGACTAGTCGACGGGGGTTAGGCGATGACGAGGTCGCCGAACGCGGAGGAGAGGCGGTTGAACACGGGCAGCCGCTCCTCCTCTGGGTCGGGCGAGTGCACGCGGCGGAATGGGAAGGCGGGGGCGTGCGCCGGCGGGGAGACGGAGGGCGGCGAGTGCGGCAGCAGCGGCGACTGTGGCGTCAGCGGCGAGTGCGGGGAGTGCGGCGAGCGCGGGGAGCGGGACCCGTCGCTGCCGTACGAGGACGTCTGCGACCCGCCGGACGACAGCGACGCCACCGAGCCGCCCGGGGACGGCGGGTCGCGGCGCCGCGCCTCCTCCGCGTTGTGCACGAAGTGGCACCGCGGCCCGTACGGACAGAAGCCGACGGAGTGGAAGGTGCGGCACAGCTCGGTCTTGTACTTGGGGTGGCGCTGCAGGTTGCGGAGCTCGCGCACGCCGTGGGCGAACTGGCACTTGTCGCCGTACTTGCAGACGCCGGCCTCCTCGAAGGGCCGGCAGAGCTCGGTCTTGTATCTGCTGGTGGCGGGCGGCGGGGGCGCGGGGTCGCTGGCGGTGCGCTCGAGGCGGCGGTGGCCCAGGCTGTTGAGGAGGCCGGCGAGCTGCGCGGGCACGGAGGCGGCGCGCGCCAGCACCGGGTGCTGCTCCCAGCCGCCGCCGATGTTGGTGGCGCCCGCGGGCAGGTTGCCCGTCATCGTGCCCGTCATCGTCTGTACTGGCCGGGTTTGGTTCTGAAACGGAAAAAAGAGGCGCGGTTAATTACGTCGTCCTCGGTACGTCGACAATGATCACATTATTTTTGAGAGAGCCTCTTTTTTGCTGCCGAGCCGAATTTCACTGCAAACGGCTCAGCTTTATTCGGTAAATAGGTACCTGCCGGGCGTCAACAAAAAAAGGGACGCAGAAACTTTCGTCTACCTGCTCGCTTAGCCCTCAGCTATTATTATCGGAACCCTAACTTTTTGTTATTTCACGTGTACCTTCAAAACTCGGGGCCCGGACCGAAGCGACCGTCATAAATATTCAGTTACTTTTTTAATTTGAGGAGGCACATGCACAGGTTAAAATTTCACGCACGTCGGAAGAAAAACGTCTCGGAAAACCTATTCACGTATGGTAATGAGCGGTTTTTTCATCTTTTGTCTCTGCGACCGTCGAACTCGTCCACGAGACATCACCATAACAATACGGCTCGACGGGCGGAGGTAGTCGACACGAGCGAGGCTGCACAACCGCGGCGATCGTAATCTATTGTTCGGCAAATGTTTCCTCGTGGCGTCGATGCAATGAGGAATAATAATTATTGTCGTCGCGCCTGTTCGCGGATCCGCGTCGCGCGTCGGCGCGGGCGCAGCGCGCAGGGCAACGCTCGACGTGCCTCGATTGCCGACAGATAAAGCGATGCCCGGCCGTGATCGATTCATCAATCATCATACACGGCGCGCCTGATTGCATCCATGCTTGTATGTTTTTGCTACAGTAATCAGCGGTTCAAGGGTAATCTATAGTCTCATGGCCGAATTTACCAACGAAAAAGGCATTTCATTGATCGAATTCAAACTTATTACATAGGTTCATTATTTTGAAAGCTTTTAACGTTCTCTCTTCACAGAGAAAGACTAATTTTTATACGTAATGTTATTTACAACGAATCTCCAAGCCAAATCAAAGATATTACCATGGGTATAGGAACGGGTCGTAAACAATGGAATATCTCGTATTCATGGGTTTAGCAGGCGCAAAATTGAAAACCTAGGAGCTAGCCGAAGGTCAAATTGAGCACGGAACATGGTGACTATACATTATGTATGATATACCGCATCTCGTATGCGGCCTCAATCGATGTGAATGACATATCATTGAATATTCTATTCGCCTAGCTGGTACCCAACATAGTAAACATGTTACCATCGATAACACCTATATTCAATAGGCAAATTACATATTTCGGATGTGCCTCAGCGCCGTGCCTTGCTTGGAATACTAGTAAAGACCAAAAGAATCGGGCAAAATCTCGAGAATGGAAAATACAAAATGTTATTTAAAATGTTATGAGAACCGAGCACATAGACTGTAAGTCAGAACTCAGACTAGCTAGTGTAATGGTTGGCAGTTCATGCGTGAACCCTGCTAAGGTTTTGCGGTTCGGAGCGAACGATAAGTAAACAATTACACACGTTTGCTTTTAGCCGTACGACTACCTATTGTTCCCTTTGAACAATTACGACTCTGCTAGTAATTTTCAACATTATTGTATCGTTAATTTTTCTACAAAGTATTTACATAAGTTTTTAAAACACAGGCCTTACAAAATAAGTCTACTTTTAGGACCTATGTAGGCATAATAGTATGTTGTAGCCTGTAGGCAATATTCACAGTGCCTTAACCAAAGTTAAACAACTTCGAACAGACTATCGAAGGCGAAAGCGTAGAGGAAGAAGTAATAAAGCGTACAGCGATTGAATTGCGACTGTTCCAGTGAAAAGCGCAAGGGTTAGACGCACAGCTACCGAGTGACTATGGAAATTGCGACAAGGCGTAATTAGAGAGTTATCAGAGCAGAAAATTGGTTAAGCGCTTTCCATCGGACGTTGCGCTGTGCAACCGAGATCCAGGGAAATTGTAATCACTGTCGGTTTCGATCGACCGCGAGCTCCAAGCCGACGCCAATCAGTCGATTCATTTTCATAACAAACTCAACTCGTGACATAATCAACAGTAATAAGGCTGTTCACCATGATAGTACAAGTATTTAACTACTTGTAGAATCAATAGAGAAGCCGAGTCAACAATTTTATAATATTGATGATAAAAAAGTCTGAAGTAAAGTGACTTGAGATTTGAAAATCACATAATCGGCTAGAGCCCAGATTGTGAAACACTCACAAAATCCATGAATCTTGGTCAAACAAGTAACGTAAATAGTTGAGTTGCCTGTTGCAGCGAAGGTTTCAGGTTTCGTGGTGACTGGTGCGTTGTGTGCTCCGAACATTAGCAGGGTATTGCGTCAAGTCGTCGACGCCCGCTGAGCAGGCCGCTTGTGTGCTTTGTTTCAACAAAAAAACATAAATGCCACTCTCTGACCTACCGCATTTAAGAGAATGGATATATTTACTCGAGTACCGTTTTGCAACGGTCTCATAAACAATTTATGGACGGAATGAATGATTCGATTTAAATGAATCGTGTCGAACCATAATAAAAATGTTGAAATAACGAGTATTAATATTATTCCTAAGTGTATCACAGTTCCGCAATTTATACAAGCGACACAACGGTTATATCGCCTTTATCCTCTCAGTTACACTTAAGCATAGCAAAATCGTAAATCAATGAGAATAAATCACGCCAATAATGACATCGTTAAAGAAACAACTTTTCTAAAATAAGAATTAAAGGTTATAAAAATTAAGAACTATTTTAGGCGGTCGTCGAACTTACCAAACTCCCGTGACACTACGAATGTTTGCGTTTTCAATCAGAGCATTTGGCTACACCTTACTCGACAAGCATTCCTAAACCGAACGATGACTAAAGCCTTAAAGAGAATTATACCTAAAGCCGAATAGACGGCGAGGAAATCTTAAAATGCAGTTTACGTAGCTTTTATGATAATTGTCGGTGTTTTACTGACACATCGAGCGTTTTAAAGACACAAAGAGTTAAAGGTGGCATATTTGCGTAAGCGATAACAAATACGTCTAAGAGGGCATTGGCATCGGCAACAAAGAGTGCAAATCGAGGTTACTGGTCCTCCGAATACGTTAAAATATCGAAAATTTAAATAACGCAATCTGGAAACAAAGAAATTGTCGTCAATGCTTCTTTAGGCGTAGCGGGATCCGACAAGACTTCATTAGCATGTTCTAAATGTCAATGAAACTGGCAAGGCTTCTAAACGAATTTGAATTTCGTCGAAAAATATGTTATTTCGGTGGCCATTATTACATTCCTAAGTGGCCAGATAAAACTTGAATTCTAATCATGAGAGAACTTTGACATCTATTATATATCTATTTAGTATTTTGACTCCTTGGTCTTCTGAAGCTTTTACTTTAGGATGTAATTAGCTAAAAGTATGACTAGTGGAAAAATTGACCGCGACTTTCTTCAGTGGTCTTATTGAAGGCGTTTTATTCATTATTTCCTGTAACTCGACACTCGGAGCAGTCGGGACAGGAGCGGCCATTACTGCTCTGTCTCGCGACAATTGATACGGCGAACGACTCAAATAAGAGAACTCCGCGCTTAATTGAACGTTAATTGCTTTTAATCAAATGCGTTCTATATTTAAATGAACTTTTAACGAGATAAAACATGACTTTATTCCTAATGGCTATTTATAATCATTCATAAATGTAGCACGACGTCTATATAAGTTGGCCTTAAATCATTCCAATTCCTAGCTGAACCGCTGCCCACTTCGGTTGAGCAATGTTTTCTCTCTTCCCACTGCTCATTTGAATCCGATTAGTCACGATGGCGACAATTTAAGCGTTGAAAACAATCGCTATCTAATAGAATAGACAGAAGGGAGGAGCATTAAACCGAAGATATGCTGTAATTTCAGCCAAATTTTATGGATGGGCGGAATAACGACATGTGTTGCACCGTCCCCAAACCTCTGTCCAGTACATCGGTTAGCAGCTATCAAAATTGATCCATTTCTCTGAGAAGCCGAGGGTCTTGTCGATTGCTTCCATCAAGTTTATTGAATGATTGCGCGAAAATAACCAACGTCGAGATGTTGGACCCCTCCCGGACCGAAACCACCCAGCCGTTAGTCATTAACCTTTAATCTTTCGCCTCGCCCGTTTTAAAATATTGTGTAGATCCAAAATTTGCATACAAGGCTGCTTTAGATTAGCATTGGCTTCGTTACGTTGTTTCGACACTTCGATGATTTTATACATCTTTCCATCGTCTGCTACATAAATTAGAATTTTAATTAATTCTCTGCTATTAGCAATTTACTGATATTTTGTAAATTGTTATCAATATTTCAAGTTTTACAAAGATTTTCTTCATTTATGAGAATTTTAGAAACTAGCATTATTTTATAACGCGAAGGCGAAATATTACTTTGTTTATTACGTAGGTAGGATATTATCATAATCCGTTGGAGACATCTTGACATTTCAAAATGTTATTTAATAAACAAAGGCCCCTTCGGCTTTAGTGGCAGGTGTTTGCTAGTATTCAAATTAAATACATTATATTATTATACTTTAATTACTGACTGCTTCTGAATTGCCAATTTTTTTAATATTGCTTTTAATTAAAACTTAAATGTGGTCTAAACACCCGTTAAGAGTCGACTTATTAAATTATTAGCCAAATAAATTGCGAAACCGTTACCAGGTTTATTAATTTGTTGAACTTTAATGTTTTATGTAAATCAGGTATTTTCACAACTAAAAATAAAAAAAGAAAATGCTCAAGAAAGTTGATGAATTTCGAACCACTTGAACATGAGTAACTTCGTTTAGTACAAAATTTTCATAATCGGTTTTAATACATATTTTTACTGCAATAAACTTCAACAAACGCATAAGGCACGTACACGAAATTTAAGACCTCGTAAGTCGTACGTCACGGAGATGAAAATATTTACGTCGCTAACAAATTTTTAAATAATCTCAACAAAAAATCTGAAGTAATATTGAATAACAAAGCTCATACAACTAAAGCTAACGTCTAGATGAGTAACGTCTAGAAGACCGGACGCGGGGCATACACTCCGCATGTAGATAGGCCGCCTCCGTGATTGCAATGCGAGAACGACCGCCTATGGTAAAAATTCCGAGCCCAGCATTATTTGAATACATATCAATTGTTTCTGGTTATAATGACTATAAAAAACAATGTATTTCGAGGCAAAGTAGGCAGGAAATCACGTAAACGTATGTTCCGAGAATGGTAAAATAGTAACGATTATTGCTATGGCAGCGGCGACTCATCGCGGGTTCATTGACATAGGTCCACAATCCACATCATACATGTCAAGCGTTTATAGCTGCCATTTCTTTTGTAAACAAACGCCTGAGACGGTGTTACTTGTTAATTAGTCAAAACAAACAGATCAGAGGTCGGGCCTGCAAGAATTTCGTTCATAATTTGGGATTCATCACGAACAGATAAGACTCTTATCAAAATCCTTAGAAGCCGGTCGGGCACAAGAGTCCCACCCATATTCCCTTTCAGTATTAACCCTATAAACATCACAGTGTACGTAAAAATCCCAGCATCGATGTCAAGAGCAGACGGACGTGTTTATTGGGCCATAACCCTGCGGCGGGTAAGGCGAGCGTCAACAAAGCCGTGGTCGTGTTTACCCCGCGCTCGCAGAGGAAGCACGTCCCCCGGCCGGGCCGTTTTTAGCACCTCCTTATTTATAGACACAACAGAGCGTTGCCCGCCGCTCATTTGCAGAAAGAAACAAGTAAACAAACTCACTCACGCCCGCATGCAAAACAAATTTTACCATTTACGTGTTTTTTTTTAAAGTTCATGCAAATTGTGGGTAAATGACACGCGTATGTAAAAAACATAAACGGTTTTTTACAGTCGTCGTCGGAAAGTTTTGATAACTTTCCATCTCGTCTTGAGATGACACTTCAAACTTCGGTGTCGCTTGTGGAAATCGGCGAATTGTATCTACATTAAATGCGTTACATAAGGTACAAACGGGTATTGCGTATATTTGGATGTCATCATGGCAGTAATCGCCGCCATCATTAGTAAGTGGGTCCGTTATCCGTACCCGCTCGTGTACAATTCCTTTGTCCGTGCAATTTTTATTGTTGCGTCACTACCGGGTTACGCTTTCCCCGCCGATTGTGACTCAAAGATAATGTACAAAGGAAAATCGCTCTGTGTAAAACACCCGAAAGTGATGTTACTGGAATGTGTTCACAATTATTTTTCTTCAAAACATTCTAGGAATGATCCTTATGTCGTGGACATAAAGCCTGTCTCCTAAAATACTATGCACGGACTTATACCGCTTAGAGTGAGTCAATACATTACCTCTTATCAATAGTTTTGAAATTAGTGAGCACAAATTGGTTTTTGACATTTTAGTGGTGATAAGGTTTGATGGTCCAGTGTAATAGTGGGTTTAACTAATGATTTATTTTATCGATTAGTTTATGTTTATTTATTTTTTAGAAATGTACAAAGATTTATTCAACAGCGCTGTTCATTGGTTCATAATTTGACTTTAGCCAATTATAGTCGCTAGCGAATAGATAAACTCAGTAGTCAAAAAATCTCGGGCTGAAGTGATTTAAATTCCTAATAAATTATATTATTTAATCATCTTAAAGACTACTCTCGACTCTCGATAACATCATATTCTAAGTTTTAGGAAAAAGTGGTTACTGATTATATCTTTATTTGAAACAGTGAAGGAACAAAGCAAACACCATTAATCATAACTAACGCGCATATAAAATGTTAGATTTATCGTCGATTATAATCTAAATCGTGTAGTCATGAATACGAAGGTATCATGTTTTTAATGTCAACCATATTCTAGAATCTAGATCTAGGTATTTAAAAGTGATATTATGTGTTCACATTTCAGCGTCAACAATTTTTGATTTAGCAATGAACTTCATTGCTGATTTCAATGTACGTCCAAATAATGATTGATCATTCAGCCTTATTTACATTTCGTCGTTGAACTTTGCTGGCACTATTTATATTAAGTGAGATCAATAACACTTACTCATTGGCATAAAACCAGACCTTTATATCATCAAATTCTCAAATGATTTTCAAATTATGTACTATGTTCTGGATTATCCCTGTCATCTCTATAACAACCAGCAATTTAAGGAGCCTTTAACTAGGAGACGTACTCAAAAGATAACGTAAATTATAAAATGAGACCTTTTACCATCAAATTCTCAAATTAATATACTCTCAATCATTCCTGTCATCCTTATAACACTTTAAGGAGCACCACACCAGCGATTTAAGAAGCCTTTACCTAGAAAGAGTACTAAAAGGATAACGTAGAGATAAAATGAGACCTTACACCACCAAATTCTCAAGTTAACAGACCCTCAATCATCCCTGTCATTTCTTTAACAACCGTAAAAGGATCTAGGAAGCGTTCAAGATTCGTCAGCGCGTACCCAAAGGATAACGTAATCTCGGGATAGAAGCTCCTACAAACGCGCTCCAAACCGGTCCCCATTGAAAGCGACAGCATTTCCTGCAAGAAAGTAAAGCCGAGCGCGGTATCCGGAAAACTAGACAGCTATTTACTACCAGATACTACTATCTTACGCTACCGAGTACACTACGTGAGGGACTATTACCGTGGATGGTGCTTACACTGTTGCAAGACGCCTTCGTACGAATTAACTTAATAACACTGATTCACTGTAGATAAGAAAACCTTTTTGAACGTAAAAAAGTAATTAGATGTGAATTTTAAACGCTAGTTTAAGGAACAGTTTTGAAGAAAGCCTTGGCCTTGAACACGTTAAAACCTTCCTAGTTAAATCCTCGAAAAAGATTCTTGATTCAAGTATAACAACAGCAGTAGTTCTGAAGGTTAATCGAACGCACCGTATTAAAAATTTAAAGTAGATAAAATCGCGAAATTAGGAAATTATACTCCAACAACCTTTCCACAAGGGTATTTCGTTAAACATTCATAATACATATTTATTTGGTTGCTACTGTGTCTTATGCACGGCAACACATATTAAACCTAATTAACACATTATGTTATGTAAAATAATATGTGTAATTATTAAAACAATTTCCACCGTTGCGTACCGTAATGTGATTACAGCTCTTGGTTGTTACGTGGGGGAATAAATACAGCTATTGCATCTTGGACGTCACTTCTTGGGTTACTTTAAAAAGATACTTCGAAAACCGTCCGAGGGTGGCCTGCCAGGCGATGGTTAGTATTTTAGGGTTAATTTTCTGCTGATGATTATATTTTCATTAATACCTTTTCATGAAGATCCAACTTTACGATGACAATTTTTAACTTCTTAAGATTTTTGGTAGAAACAACTATGTAATTAGGTATTTCTTAATATAAATCGGTCAATGACAAACGCACAAGGCCTTCCTACAGGAAACGGACGAGGAATTTGTCCCCTTTACTTCAACACAATAGAACATACATAATAATGATTTAGTTAATTAAGTTTAAACAGAACAAGGCCTTTTATCCGGAAAGAGTAAGGATGCGAGAGCTCTAGCATATGACCACAGATTATTATTATGTTATTACGGTCTTGCTATCGGTGAACCTGAGCATATTAAGGCTGCAGAGCGACGTACAGACCTACAAGAGTAGGCGACAATGGAGCAATCATCAAGCGGTTGTCAGCCTGTCACACAAAACACCAGCGTTGTTGCCTAGCCACATGCAGAATGAAACTTGGATGACATTAAGTGAGGGAGTTGTTACTGAAGTTCCATTTTACAAGATGGGGAAACTCTGGAGTAAAATAATTGTGAATGTACTACATAACAATTTAAAGGTGATAGGGTCAAGACAGGCTATTAAGGACGTTCTCGTTCGTAGCTCTACCACCTTTATTTTTTTAAATAATATATTAATTATTATTTTTAACAAAAAATTAAAACCGACTTCCAAGGTAAAAACAATAATATTACTCGTATCCTTATAATATGAACTAAAAAGTATTAAATAATTTTTTCCTCTCTAAATGTGCTTTTTCCGAATTCGGCTAAACCTCAACTATTTCTGTACTCAATCTTCATAATTTTGAAGTCGGTACCAGATACCTATAGCTGAATCTTTATATTTTCTTTGACAGAAAATTTGAAACTTTTGGAACTGGCACCGACTTCAAAATTATGAAGATTGAGTACAGAAATAGTTGAGGTTTAGCCGAATTCGGAAAAGGCACATTTAGAGAGGAAAAAATTATTTAATACTTTTTAGTTCATATTATAAGGTTAATATTATTGTTTTTACCTTGGAAGTCGGTTTTAATTTTTTGTTAAAAATAATAATTTCACTCTTTTTAGTTACCTAGTAGATAAACTATAATTAGTGCCAATTTAAATATAAAAAATAGTTTCATATTGTCTTCACTAGATGTCACTGAGGCGCTCTTGTGTCGGCGCTATCGCTTGTCCGAACTCCGAATGTTGTTCTGAATATAGTTTTAGTTACACGATGTATTCAATAGATGGCGCTGAGGTGCTCCTGAATCGCAGTATCGCTTGTACGTAGGAGAGTCATAACACATACCCCAAGGCCCAAATATCAGGTAGATAAATTTGAACAATACATTTAAAAAAATCTAAGTGAACACAATCCTATGCGTGCTAGGTAATTTAACAATTTAACGCTTCAAATTCCAAGCGGCCACATGTGGCCACCAGAACAATGGATTTCCAAGAATCCGCGATCGAAGGATGAGCCGAATCACACCCACACATAATATTATAATAGTAATCTTTATCTTCATTATTGTAATACATAGTAAGTACAATCGCTTGAGAAACTTGGAAAGTCTCGCGGCCGCCTGCGCCTTTCTCAAGCGATACTATATTGTATTACATTAATGAAGATAAAGTTTAAAATCATATGACACTCAAAATGCTCGCAGCGCGGCATGCCCTGACATTCCGGTTAGAACGTAGAACTTGCATACGATGTTTACGCACGCGCCGCGCGGCGACGCCGCACCGACGTGTATCTATAAGGAGTCAGGAGTTCTCTCAGCATCTTCGAAACCATGGTATACCTTGACCCAATATTTGACTTTTTGGTAGCATATTCTTAGTACACTTCACATAAAACCAATTGGAGTGAAACCTAATACAACAAAACAAAAATTTCGAAAATCGGTTCACAAACGGCGGAGTAATCGTTGAACATACAAAAAAAAAATCCACAGCCGAACATATAACCTCCTCGTTTTTTGGAAGTCGGTTAAAAACGACAGATGTTGAATCACGAATGTCGATATCGTTGATGTAATTAATAACACCTATTTCCTTAATGCCCGCATCATAAATAATTTATAAATTGATAATTCTTGGAAATATTGACAAAGTAACAAAATAACAAATCTCAAATACTTTAGTTTTTAAAGCTAGACATTCTTATCTTTCTTTACACACAAATAATATTATGCAGGACAAAACAATCAAAACACTACAATAGGTGTGGAGGTAGACGTATTCGTCACTATTTTTATCAAGTCAATACCACTTAAACCAGTGAATAGACGGCCGAGAATAAAACGAGGATAAATATTAGGTTAATTGTCTACATACAATCATTATTTCTACATAAAACTTCCATCAATAGCAGCGTTATTGGTTCCCTTCTCGGATAGGTCCAACCCCACCGAGTTCGGTAGTCAGTTACATAGAGACAAGTGTGCGGTAAGACGTCGACTCGTGAAGTCGGTCGCATGCGAGCGCCATGTAGATAGTTAAATTAGGCGAGCCGAGAACGATCAACGAAGCAATCGGGGCCACTTGCGCTAATGAAACACTTCAATTGAATTGGGGACATTATTCAGCGAGTATGGCGCTGTTTACATCGCCACCCGATAACTATTGTTGTGTGTGAAACGAGTCTTCGAGTTTTTTGCTCGATTGCGTGTCTATTTTAATCGGTTGCACCATTTCATTGTACGGCTCGTTCTCAGGGTTACTAATCGAATTGTGTGTCTCGAAAAAATGCGGAACCGATTTGACATATTAATGGAGGAGGTAAAGGCGCGAGCTGAGGAACTTTGTATCGTACGATGTGAACGAACTTCCATATGACATTGAACGTCCAAGTGAACTGCTACAATGTAAACAAAATGGGTACTTCAAACAACCACCCACGCAAATCACAAATAATACAATGATTCAACAAAATGTGAACCACGAAGTCTGGGATTGATTCAACAAAATCGGAACCAAAAAGTCTGGGATTGATTCAACGAAACAAGAACCAAGAAGTCAAGGTCTGCTTAAATAAAATAACTAAGAAGTCTTGGAATGGTTCATCAAAAAAAGAACCAAGAAGTCTGGAATTGTTTGATATTCACTCGGCAGACCCACATTCGCAGTGCGTGAAATGACGAATGTGTAATTGCGAGTAATATCGGCGGATCCACGGTACGATTGTTGCAGCACGATCACGCGAACTCGCGGCAACATGGCGCAAGACGCCATTGTCACGCGATCTCTCATTTTAATAATTTTAGCTTTAAAATGCCAAGGAGCCTCAAGATGTTCAGCATGACATTAAATGGTCTGCTACACTTAGATCCATTTGGGTTAAAGTTAACCCCTAGGGGTTAACCTAGGTATATTATATCACGTGAAGAGATGACTTTTTTAACCTAGAACTAACTTTAATCTAGATCTACGGAAAACGTCAGTGGGAACTTTGAAAAAGAAATGAACGAAGCCAACGTGAACTTTAACTGTAATGGATGTACTTAGCTCGATATAAAAACATTTTTCTAAATGCTTCAGTAATATAATAGAGCAATTATAATATTTATAGTCGCTACGCTCTACTGCAACTGGTTGCTGAAGAAATTAACAATGAACATGTCTAACGAGTAACAAATGTAACAACACAATGATTCAGGGAAATAAAACAACAATCAATGTGATCTTGACTTATAAATATCAACAAATTAACTCTAAGTTCTAACTAATATTTATTATTCGTAGATCTAACCTATCTCTACCTTAAATGCTGCAAGCACATAATATTAGAATGAGGTCGACATCCTAATTGTGACTTTTCTGCAAGGTAAGACAGACAGGAGTGAGGACAATCCTAGCATCTAACAGCTACCTGTACACAATCTTATTGCGCAAAACAAACAAAACACGCGCAAAATCGGAGGCACGGCAGTTATGTAATGGCGAGAGAGAGTATTCGGAAACAAAATAGTGAAGGTCACGCCGTACGATAAGACGGCCTTGCCGGCGGCTGTGCCACTTTCTCCGGCGCCCACGTGCGGTGTGCTCTACTAACTCATCAAGAGATGACGGTTGAAAACGAGTTGTAAGAAAGTGATGACAGAAATGATATAATAGGGCACAAGTATGACGAGCGAGTTCCGCCCTACCTCAAACGAAAACAGTGTCGCGAATCGCGATGCAATCATGCAAGTTGCAACCCATGCAAGAGTGATGCAAAAAATGCCCACATAAATAAATTGGTGGACACTGGACATAGAAACCGGATATATGATAGACAATATAATTACTTTACAGTTTACAGGAAGCTACATTCCTAGTCTTAGGCTGCGCCACTGAAGCCGGAACACCGGACCTTAGCGGTGCCCGAATTGACCAATCGTGCTATTCCAGCGGAATGACAGCGAAGCGGAGCGAAGATTTTGAGCATGGTGACTGGTCAATTCGGCACCGCTAAGTCCGGCACCGCTGGTTAAGGCCCTATAGACCCGAAAATTAGCAGGTCGATGTCTGTCAGTACGAATATCGACGTAAAGGATATTAAAATAACATTCATATCAGCGCGCCTTGTACAGTGGCGGTTACGACGCTCGCCGCGTACTTGATAGGGCGAAATAGGAGAAAAAAACCTTTTTTCTTTGATAATTAAACCAAAATGCAAAATGTAACCACAAATTATTCTTCTTTAAGTTATGAGCTTTTCGTAGATATGATTTTTGAAAGTAAAACTATCATAAGCTTCATGAAAAATAAGAAAAATATCACAAAATATTCGAATTTAGCCTCTCTCTCTTCGGAGTTATTTTTGATCGAGTGAAGTTTTCAATATTATGTTTCGAACCACAAATTGTCAAAGTACATTATGTAAACAACAATGTGTATTTTTTTTTTGCTTTTAAAAGTCACTATTTGTTTGTTTATTATTGATTCAAAGTCATGTAAAATTGGGTCTATAGGGCCTTAATTCAGTGGAAACGCAGCCTTAAAATTAAAATTAGGAATGTAGAGCCTTTTGCTTCTTGGAACAAAAACGCTTCTAATAAAATTAAAACGTAGAACTGGCGCCGTCAGAATTTGGATTGTTGCTATTGCTTTTTTGGACCGTACGGCCTGCTCATAATACTACTACTTAATATAGTCGTGTATTTGGAGATGGCGCCTGTATGCACATAAATATTACATATTATTATTATGTTACAAAATTTCCATACATCTAATTAAATTAAGTAGTTACACAACGCGAGTACAGCCGTATGTAAATAATCACTGTGTTATGTCATGTTTATTTTGAAACACATTGCAGTTAGTGCGAATAAGACTTTGTACGTAAGTTTTGTATTTCAGAAGGAAATTTGCACACTACCGATAATTATGGAGGACATATTTAGACACACATTCATTTTTATGACATCAACTGTAATAAAACTAGGCAATAGCGACAAAAAAGTCATTTTAGCTAGCTAGCTCTATGTAGAGTCTGTCAAAATTTGTATGAAATATTCGTGGTTTCGACCAAAGAACTAAGCAGTAAGATAAAAATCATTGTAACGATTTCAACATTATACCCAACGTTTTGTGCCAAATGGGGACCGGCATGAATTAACTTTCGTAATGATACTTGAGATTAGATTAAAAAGATATAGATAACAGATATGTTACATAAAACTTAGCAACGGCTAATATTAGATAGACCGTGGATTAAATTAGTTTGATATCGAGATAAGTGCCTTAAATATGGTCTGTAGTCTGTACTATCAACTATGCACTCTAGTTGCAAATAATGAAATAAGTAATTTGAAATTTAGATTAGGTAACGTACTAGATTTACGGCGTTATTGCTAATTGTTGCGCGCAATCATTTTTCCTGGTTCTTAATTCAAATGCGTAGACAGCTGTGAGCACTATTATGAATACTATTACGAATCCTAAAAGTTTTACCTGTTAGGAATTTGTTTTTCATTCAAATAGTCGGTTAACTGCGTTTTGCGTAATATTCACATATTATTGTAATATCTAAGTTAACATTAGCAGACAATTTATGTAATTTGCAGCAAATATTGGTACAGAATGTCAAAGCGACCTGGTGGAAATTAGTTTTGACGAGCAAACGCGATCGTGTCATAACCAGGGAAATCGAAGGTCCGAGATATCGGTGTGTTGCGTCGCCGCGTTGCCCAACGTTTCGCAACCCGCGGATTAGCAACCAGTGGACCGCGCCCGCGTATAATTATCAAACCGTGAGTTTAGCACGTGCTTTTGACCGCCATTCGTAACATTATTTATAAAGGAATAATGGCCGCATTCAGAAATAGTACATTACGCACCTAGGGCAGGAAAATAAGAAATGTCTCAGATCACATGTAATTGTTGGCCGAGGCGAAGCCGAGGTCAACAAACATGTGATCTGAGGAGATGGTACGTATACTATTTTTCTCATCGACGGAGGCGGAAAACGGCAACATTGGTAAGCGCAGCGGGAAGAAAGTTGACGTTTTCCGCCCGGAGGTGAGAAAAATATTTTTGAGGTTAGTTGAAATCAATTTAATGAAGAGTTTGACAGAAAATGTATGCAGTTTATGTCAAAATCTTTAATTCAAGTTTATACTCATGAAATCTAAGTACGGCCGTATTATTATAATAGGCGCTGTCTTAATTTTCGCTTTTCATGCAATTCCTTTCTACAACAGATTTTTGCAACTTAAGGCCGTCCCCCGAGCAAACGACCTTGGCCATACATTTGCCGCGTTGCCAAGATCGCGCCAAAACCCTATTATTTTTACTTATCTTAGTTCAAAATGTCCTAAAAAAATTTAAAACGGGGAATATGTAGTTTATGATATTGTCGATCTGTTCGCGTGAGTTTCAAATAAAAATAATTTGTAAATGCTAAGGAGATGCTGAATGCATGCTTGAATTTTAATAAATTGGCATTACTTTGGAAGCTGATATCATGAGTATAATAAACAAAAATAGAAAATTTAAAACGGGGAAAGGAATGTTGATATACTGAAGATTATTGCTGTATTTTTATTATAACTTTGTAGCTTTCAGATTAAGAGTTTATAAGGCTTTAAATACGGTAAATTACGGAATCTCCGGAGGGAACGCCCTTAAGCTCCATAGTTTATCCATTTTAGCAATGTTGACTAAGCCTCACCAGTACAAGCAAGACAAAATGTATTCACGTAGTATGGGCACGTTCCCTTATAGCCAAGTTCCAGTGAAACCAATACGAGATACGTTTCTTGAATTTATTATTCTTGTTTACGATATTATTCGGCAATAAAATTGTCTGCGTCGAAAACAAAATTCCTACGTAATAAGCGGTTGCAACTTGCAATACCTACAATTATTTGGAAACGAGGTTTATTGAAATATTTATGATAGACCGAACATAATGATGTTTGAGATTTGTTTGAAAAATACCAGGCCAACGAAATTGCTTCCAAGTTTCAAGGTGCTTTGTGAATTAACAAAAATTGCCTCACCAAAACATTATTTTCATTGCGTCCTTTTAGTAGATAACTGAGGATGAAGTGAGAAAAACAGTATTTACCTGAAACAAACAAAATATATAAACATTAATTATACTATCAATATAATATTATAAATGGTAATATAAATTATAATCACTGCAGGATAAACATTATACAATGTTTTAATATGATAACGACTGAGAGGATACAAAGACACGCAATTTAAATGTATAATGAACGTTTATAATAATTTATATTTAAAACAGGCGATTTACACGTTAAATAAATAAAAATATAATTAAAAACAAAATCAATGTGATGTTTGTAAGATTTAGACATAAGAAATAGATAAATTTTGATTTACAAACATCTATAAGATTTTCATTGCTAATAAAACCGGTATGCGCCTAGATGTTGAAGAATAGTAAAATACGCATAATAATTTGCAGATTAGCATTCAGGTTCTAGATTGAGTTGTTTGTAGCAGGTGCTTGGTGTACCATCTAGTAATTTACGTATTTCTCAGATACAGGCCCCCTATAAGTCAGCGATGATAAACAGGATGGCCACCATGATTCTCCGTTTCTAGCATGCACGATCGTTGTCGATAGTGGGAAATCAGACAAATATCCCTATTCTGCTAAAGTTCGTTGTTGCTTTTGCAATCTTGTACCTGAACAATCGAAACACTTTGTCCATCTTTTGACATTTCATGGGAATACCACTTCGTAGTTCATTATACCGAGACGATATCGAAACCAGCTTTATTACTAATAGCAGAATCTACATCTATGTTTCTTATTCATGTACCATCGAAGAAATTGATTCGTAGGCAGTTGACAGACCTACGTCATTTGGTCGGAATATAATATTATGTCAATTTACGGCCGTTCCCAATATTTGATCTATCTCTGGTTTTGCCCTACTAGAGATAGGAATAGTTATCTATCATTCAATGTTAGCTGCGATCGGTCGTATGTCAAACCAGAGATAGATTGAATATTGGGAACGGCCGTTAATGTAATAAATCTTGTCGTCTGGGTTTAACATAACCCGACCAAACTACGTAGGTCCGCCATCTGCCTATGAATCAACTTCTCTGATAGTACATTCTACATTTATGTATTTTATTCATGTCTACCTGACGACCTCTGTGGCTCAGTGGTAAGCGCGTTGGACGCTCAAGCCGGGGGTTGCGGGTTCGAATCCCGCCGACGGAACAAAAAGTTTTCAATGTTCCCGGGTCTGGATGTGTATTAAATATGTTTATTATATAATAAAAATCTTAAATATATGTATAGTATAAAAGTATTAAATATATTTCCGTTGTCTGGTACCTGTAACACAAGTCCTTTAGGTACTTAGCACGGGGCCAGACTGACGTGGTGTGAAGCGTCCATAAATATTATTATTATTATTATTATTATTAATATTACCAGGCTAGGAGGAACATAAGAAGCTGACACCTTTGTCCAGTCGCGAGTGGCTGACCTTCGGCGCGGCGACTGGCTCTATAGTCCATCACACCACGCATTTTATGCAGCTTATTATTTTAATGATGATCACCATTACGTGTAAGGCCATACCGAATTGTAAGTGAAAATGAGGTATCCATTACAATGATACATCTCGCTGATGCCACATCAAGTTACTTGTCCGCAACTTTGTTGCTCCGAAATTTCGATTATTGCGCGGTTACCGTATTTTTTCGAAATAAAATTTTCTTTTTGGTCCCTCTCAAAGTTTATCCATTATAAATATTATCAAATTAGTTTAAGCATTCTCGAAAATTATATTAAGTACTTACTTAAGTTTAGATGCTCACAGGTTCTTGGGCTGTTGTGTAAAAGATAATTCAAATTGTTTACATTTTTATCATTAGCAAGATTAGCGGAAAATGTGTATAGCCTATAAATTAATATTATTTATAGAACAGGACAATACTCTTGACTATTGAGTGTCTGACTCATCCTGCTCGCTTATTTGTAAAGTTCACAGGTTTATTGCAAACATTAATTCTCGTTTCGTCCATTTTTCACTCAGCCGGCCACACGCCAACTCGACTCGCAACTTGCGACTCCACCTACGCAACTCGCTCTTACCTAAATAACTTGAGTAACACTCAAATAACTTGAGTAACACTCGCTTTAATAGATTACTTATCGGGCAATGATATCGCGTTATCAACGATACATTTGTAATCTTTTTGTGTTTCTTACATCTCTTTTATCACAGTTATTATTATTTAATGCTCGACTAGATTGATAACTTATTTATATCTAGGTTGATGTGATAGTATATTAGTCACGTTTAATGTTTATTGAAATTATGTAGGCTCGGTTTGTGTTAAATGAACACAGCAATACAAGTATTTCAATTTACATAAATATCCACTAAAATAACCTTCGTAGCCGGATAATTCATTGATTGAATAGATATTGGTAAATTTAAGTTTATGTTAAAGCATAAAACAGCATATAGTGTAGATTGTAATCTGCACTACTTTTAAAAAGCAAATGTGTGTCAGTCTGTAATCTCTACACACTTGAACCGATAAACTGATTATGTCAGGTGAGGATTTACTTTGGAGTCCCGGAAATACTATTATTGCAGTTTTACTTTAAAAATGTACGAGTGATAAATTACGAGCAATAACATCTTCTACAAGTCACTAGGTAAGCAGTCGCAAGTCAAGCAGTATCTTTAGCAGTATTTGCCCTATTTTTGTCAATTCCGATGTGTTTTTTGGGACATAAAGAAGAGTGTACAATGTAGCTGTGCGAATGTGGCGGCCACATTGTGCGAACTTCCCCCCAGGCCTCGTTCTTGGCTAATTGCTTGTTATTATGTGTCCAACGCACATGTGCCACATCCGCTCAACCATTCCCGGTTTTTTTGCTCTCTTTTGGTAGTGACTAGTGTCTTTATATGTCGGTAATATTCCACGATATGGCTCGGACAGACAACAACGATGTCATTATACTCTTTATCAAGGACTTTATAAATATAGTACCGAGATATTATAACGGTTTGTACTAGTACCGGTGCCCGTTGCCAAGTAAAAACTGTCTGTTGTTGTCCTAGAAACCTTCTCGGTAGAAAACTGTAGCCAAACAACGAACAATTTCTGTTATAACTTATAATATTCAAAGCGGTAGAGCTACTGTACCAAGCACCAAGCAAACGTGCCCAATTTTCACGGCAAAACATAGTTCTGTGTTTGGAATCGTTGATGTAAGAGATCATTACATGACATAATAAAGTGGACTCCATATTTTGTCATCACCATAGTTGGCTGGGCATGGAGAATACTGCGATTATGAGGCGGTTTCACTTTCGTTGGCACTGATGGCAGCCCATGCGGGTCTGAACGTGGTAAATTGTTATACAATCCGAGCTACTTTGATCCTTACGCTGTTAGAATAAAGGTTCTGTCAGGAGTAAATAATTCTGAATACTACTTTCAACAACAATACGCGGGCGTTAATAACTTTACAGTAGAGACAAATAGTTTAAGAACTAATAAAGATAAAATGTAGAGCCGAGTACACTTATCTTTATGATAATATTATCATTAAATAGCAAATAAAATTTGCTCCATATTCATTATATTGAGGCAATTCGCTGAATAGCTGGTGGGTCACAGTTACGTCTTTGTTCGTCGTTAAGATCCCGAGCAGACCGGCCGACGTATGCTGACGAAACTGCTGATTTACGATTATGATTCCATTCACGTTGGCCTGAAACTGTCTTGTTTTGACGGTGGAAACTAGCGTTGAGCAAGCAAAATTATATTAGTCACAGACTGTGGAAAAAAGACTGATTGTTCGGCGAAACATACCAATAACAAGTTATTAAAAATGGCTTCGCTAGAATAAAATACAATGTGTAAACGTTTTATTTGCCTAAATCACCAAAAAAATACTTTTGAGGTTTTAATCGATTAAAACCTCAAAAGTACACTTAAAACGCCTAAATTTAAGCTTAATTTCGAGCAATTTTGCTTTTATTTAATTAGCGTATAAACAGCGACGTGTGAAACAGGGAAGCCCATAAAAATCCTTTAAACGTTTGCTCAAAAAAGCACTAAACGATCCGCAAATGATTCATAGAAAGATACACGGAGCGGATGTGAGGTTTTAAAAGATATATTTAGCCGGTCCTCGACAACTTGTAAGTCGTGACGGGGCTTATTGGTAGCACAAACTGTCGCGAAGAACCGCGTATCTGTTGCCGTGGCCCGTGTTTCGGTGACTGTGGCTGGTTTCATTGAACCCAGTGGGACGGATGACCAACGAGCGAGATATCAGAAGCAGGACCCTCTTTTTACATGCAGACGCATGGATCATCTTTTTTATCAGTAAATCAGGTGATCAGGCCGTGTTTTCTAAACTAAACGACATTTTTCTAACGAGGGAGTCGAACCCAACTTGGGCTGGACCTGTGAGTCTAATTCAAAACCTAAAAACAGAAAAAACTGACATGTCTCAGGTTAGTAGCGTACGTAAACTGTTGCATGATCATATTTGGTTACAAATTACAATTACGGCAAGCACATTTGGTAACAGCTCGCGCTAGCGGTTACGCGTTTCTAGTCGCGTTTGAGCAACACGATGACAAGTGAGTTGCTTGGCTGGTTACCAAGTTGGTTGCGGAATCTGGTTACGGCTGTTTTTGTCCTGTTACGGTTATAGCTGTTGGTTTATGTATTTGTCTGGTTGCTATCTGTGTGGTTGCTACTGCATTTTGTATTTCCTAGACTAGTCTGGTTGCAGTTGTTGCTGTATCTGCGAGGTTATGCTTGTAGTTGGTTGCTGTATCTACCGAGTTGAAGTTGCTGGTTGTCCGTTCAGCTGTTATATGTCTGGTTGAAATAGTCAGTTGTTTTCTGTGAGGTTATTCTCGTAGTCGGTTGATGTCTCTGTTTAGTTGCAGTTTTGCTGGTAAATAGCCTGGTTGCTGCGTCTAATATGGTTAAATCGGTTTATCTGTCTGGTTGTATTTGGTTGCCTGGTTACTTAGTATGCTCGGTTGAACAAACTGTGGCTACTAGTGTTCACTATTGCGGGTCACACGCAGATAACTCCCGACCGATAACTGTACTACTTTTTGGAGACCTTATCAACTTGCGTCATAATTTTTGACCGACTTCCAATAAGGAGGAGGTAATACGTTCGGCTGTATGTATTTTTTTTTATGTACTTATGTTCAACAATTACTCAGCCGTTTGTGGTCCGATTTTCAAAATTCTTTTTGTGTTGTATAGGGTTTGATTCGAATTTGGTACCATGTTCATAAAAGTGGTGATCTTATGATGGGATCCATGAGTAATCGAAGGGACTCCTTGAAATTTAAGCATTCGAGGTAAATGCTACCAAAAAGTAAGACTTCGCACCAGGTTATACCCTGGATCCGAAGGTACCGAACAGAACTTTTGAATGCTTATAGGTACAGGTTCGGGGATTTCGGCGTTGTTTAAACAGCTGAAAGCATAAGCCAACACATCAATTTGATTGATCATCATCATCACAACCATAATTATACCATGGGTCATCACACTATGACCCAATTATTGGTACTTTTCGCGATATTTTGCATTGAAGCAGTTGTTTTTGATGATTTCGCTGTTTGTGGACCGATTTTCAAAATTCTTGTGTTGTTGTATAGGATATAATCTTAATTTTGTATAACAATTACGAAAGTGGTGAGATTATAATGGGATCTATGAGCAATCGAGGGAAATCCTTGAAATTTATCAAAACACTCATAGTGGTTAAAGTGTTGTTTCTAGTAAGTTAAACATATGTTACGAATAAGAGAATTTTCATACGAAGGTGTCTCTTGGTCCAAAGGCACTGAACAGAACTCCTGAACCTTTAAAGATAAAAGTTTGGAAATTGCAGCATCGCTAAGATAACTGCAAGCATTTACCACAATTTCGCTTACAGTAACATAATGTATTCACACACAATACGAATGTTATCTATTCAGACAACATTCGTATTGGTTATTTAGGCATAAAGCCTTATTTTGTAGATAACTAAAAAGAGTGAAATTATTATTTTTAACAAAAAATTAAAACCGACTTCCAAGGTAAAAACAATAGTAATATGAACTAAAAAGTATTAAATAACTCTTACTCTTTAATAGTGCCTTTTTCAGAATTCGTCTCAATCTCAACTATTTCTGTACATACCTACTACAGTCTTCATTACTTTGAAGTCGGTACCAGTCCCAAAAGTTTCAGATATTCTAAGTTCTGACATTACTGAACTCACGATTAGCTGGTACCGACTTCAAGATAATGAAGACTGTGGTATGTACAGAAATAGTTGAGATTTAGACGAATTCTGAAAAAGGCACTATTAAAGAGTAAGAGTTATTTAATACTTTTTACTTCATATTACTATTGTTTTTACCTTGGAAGTCGGTTTTAATTTTTTGTTAAAAATAATAATTAATGTGATTATTGATTATATTCTGAATGAGTCGAAAGAGCCAATGTTATTTCAAAATTATTCATGTTATTTGATTAAAAATGTTTCACTTTACAATCCTCGTTTTGTAGCTGAAACTGTACTCAAAGGCTTTGACTTTTTAGCGCGTTTTTTCATCCAGAAGAAAGGTGACGCTATTAAAAAATCTCATAAAAAGACTACTTAAACATTTTCCTAACACATATTGTTATTTTTTTACCAGCATTCATAGTTGCATACCTTTATGCATTAATTTGGATGATGTATAGCCACATATTACGATTAAATTATAATAATTAGTACACTGGGTGAAGTCCGTTAAAATTTTCCACAGTATCATCGAAGCATGCCTTCACAACTCATAGACCACCCCTTTTGTCACGGTACTGACTCCACTTGTTGCCAAGGGTGTATTATCATAGAAAGGAAAACTATTTTAATTGCACATTAACTAAGCCTTGAAGTAATGATTATTTTAAGCAGCATTAAATTAACTTTGCATTACATTACACTCACTGCAATGCCTTTAAAATTTTGAATTCGCACAAGACTAAAAATATTTATTTATACATAGCTATAGTTCTTTGACTTTATAGCTCACCTCCATAGAATAAGCTATTAAGTACTTAAGGTGAAATAAAACAGAATAAAACTTAGCCCAACAGTGTTGCAATTTCACGCAAAACAATGCGATAAAAACCTTCTCCGTCCACTTTTCTTACACGAAGGTTGCAAACCCATAATCGTCAACATATAATTACATATGAAGCACGTACCCGTAACTCACATGGGTTTATTAGTTTCACGGGTCCCTGGTTGCTGAGCCGCTCGTGCGCAACCATGCACGAATCACGATGCACCGCGATTTGATAATGCCCTTATAAAATTAAATGTGGCTTCAGTGTAATGCCTTCACATACATTGTTAGAGTTCTCTACAATATTAACAATATAAAAATGATTTGAAGTAAAATAAACTCTGAGATTAGTGTTGTTGGCTAATTTTTAACAACTTTTGATTTCGTTAAGTCAGTGTATTAAAACTTTAGTTAAAGATATGATTTGAATGTATGGGACAACTCACAAACATGGGACATTTGCCAACATTAGATTGTCACTCCCCAATTTTAACATTCCCTTTCCATAACGCGAACGTTACGAGTACGTCGTCAATTGTTCCTGCTAAGCTGCGTGTTACGTGATACGTACGTAACGTTAAACGTTCCCAATCTGACGTTGCACGTTGGATAACCGCATCAATCAAACTCGTTAGATCATTAACTGTCTGCATTGAGCTACGGCTATTTTTACACTCAAGCCGAGCGATCACCTTTGATCATCATCATGATCATCAGGCATCAAGGAAGAAGGAAACCATTAAACTAAACCACACAAAACAAACACTAAGCAATATTTAGGGCCTGTTCGCACTGCGGATTTAAAACGCGCGATTTTTACTCTCGCGAATTTATTAATGAAAAATAGCAGTGCGGACACTCTAAAAAAAAACAGTCTATTTCAGAATTGCGAAAAAAATCCGCGCGGTTAAAATTCGCAGTGCGGACAGGCCCTCAGGCGTAGTCAAAGTTGTTGGCATTGTAGTGTATTTTGTTTATTTCATACTAGTTTGGAATTGACCATCTGAAGAGTTTTGTCAGCTAGACTGAATAAATATTCCTCAAAGATACAAAAAGAAACTTTGACGTTGGCAAGTCCTAAATCCATCTGAAATACAGAGGCGTTTTGGCGAGAATAGAAAGAATAACCAGGAACGCAAAATTTTAGTTCAAAATTGTAAAATATTCTGTTGTTATTATACGAGTATTAAATGCCAGTTTTAAATTATTTATTGTAATTACCTTTAAGTATTATTATTTATTAATTATTATCGTTGCAAGAAAATTGACATGGTATATAATAGACAATAGACATAACATAACAATTTATGTATAAAAACATCAAAACAAGATTAAAAATAATACGTTAGTAAAGAGTATCACATACGTTTTGCATATTTGATATGAACTACATACAATATTATATCAAGTTATACGATTCAAGGAAAAATTTTAAGTTTTTGTATAATATTATGTTTAAAATATTGTTACACATCTGACATCAAACATACATTAAATGAATTACGTGGGTACAAAGTTTCTAAATATTATGTATTAATCCTTCGATCGGGGATTCTTGGAAATGCTATAGTATGTATTCTATTGTTGTCGCGATCACCGGCGGCGGTGCTCTTATGGGGCTTGAAGGATTAATATTTTTTCCCGACAATTTTGATGATTTTGATGATTCTTTCAGTGTTAGATAGCCCATTTATCGAGGAAGGCTATAGGCTATATTTTATCACGCTAAGACTAATAGGAGCGAAGAAATAGAGGAAAATGTGGAAAAAACGGGGAAAATTATTTGAAAGGGCTAATTTGAACGCGCTAATCTCAGGAACTACTGGTCCGATTTGAAAAATTCTTTCAGTGTTAGATAGCCCATTTATTGAGGAAGGCTATAGGTTATATTTTATGACGCTAAGACTAATAGGAGAATGTGGAAAAAACGGGGGTTTATTTGAAAGGGCTTATCTCGCGAACTACTGGAGCAATTTTTATGTTATTTGGCACAGAATAAATAAGAAGTAGACCACGTGAAGGATCATAGGCTATCGATTTTAATCATTTTTTCAGTGGCTATATATTTTATACCCGTGCGACGCCGGGGCGGGTCGCTAGCAGTGGCGAAGCCTCCATAGAACACGATTCCTACCGGCTTACCTTGGCCAATTTTAATATATACATTTTTTATTATTAATAATTATAGCTTACCCCGCTTCCTACAATTTCATAAAAATAATTCGCCATGTATTTAAAATCACGCAAACGCACACATACCCGTTTTTACGATCGCACTCAGAACGCGTACGTACTGCCGGGGAACTCGCTCAAAACATCGGGAATCCAAACATTTGAAATGTATGAAATTCACGCACACATACACATTACTACTACATGCAAACGACTCGTCGATATTGTCGAACAACAAGCCGATCCCACATAGCCTACCTAGTCTTTATTTGTCATGTGTTAAGGTTTAGTTTCGCATGTTTCGCTTTAAAAGATTTCGTCCAATCACAACAGAGCTAATTGCAACGGCCGACCGGCGCGTGCTGTCATTTCAATTCACAACAATTATATTACGCGTTCATTTGCACTCATTTTGTACTGTAATATGCAAAATTTTGTTTATTAAGTTAGTGGGCTAGCTTGATTGTAATATTATATAGTTTAAAAGAATCGAAAGTAGTGAAATTTTACTTGCCAAGTGTTGTGTTGTGTTTTTGTTTGTTACATCGTAAAGGTTGGTTTGTTTTACTTACTTTGTAATTTGTCGTGACACGGTTAGGTGAGAAATGGCAGCATTAGTACAAATTGACTGTTGTCTTACGGATTACCTATTAAATGACTTAAATTCGTTCTCAAAACAATCGTTCGAAAATAAAAAACATATCATTAAACAAGGACGGGCGCGTCCCGATATGAAAATTGATTATAGGCGTAAGGATGGGTTTTTCAAACATTTTCACAGTTCAGTGTATGATAAATATAATTGGATAGCGGGCAGTTGCAAATTAAATAAGTTATTTTGTTTTCCATGTTTGCTGTTTTCCGATACAAATAGTGCTTGGAATAAAACGGGTTTCTCAGACATCAATAATTTGACCAATTCGGCTAGGAAACATACTCAAACCGAAAAACATTTACGCAGTTGTATATTATTACACAATTTTGGAAATAGTAGAATAGAAACATTTCTCGGAAATAATTATGAATCCCATAATCGAAAAGTGGAACGTAATCGAAACTTAATGAAACGTTTAATAGACACTGTTGTTCTTCTTGGAAAACAGGAGTTATCTTTCCGCGGGCATAGTGAAAACGTTAATTCAGACAATCGTGGCAATTATATAGAAACATTATTTTATTTAAGTAAGTACGATAGCGTTATAGACTCCCATCTTGAACAATGCTCATTTTTTTTACAAGAATTGAAATTTTGCTTATTCACGAGTTAGCCGTTTTTTGGTCCGGCTTTACCTTTATTTTTTTTCACCCCACGCCACTGGTCGCTAGTATATATATATATATATATATATATATATATATATATATATATATATATATATATATATATATATAATTATATTGATAAGTAATAGAATATTTATACAACTGATTTCGTCAACATCTCCTATCATGTACTGATGTACGGTCTATCGAAATTCGAATTTAACTGAAAAGTATGTAAATGTTTTTAAGCATCGCAATACAATAATAACTATTTTAATCTCGTTTTCTCAAACTCAATATTAGAGCTAGCTCCAACCCAGGCCGTGTCTACTTTATTTAAAAATAACGTATAATTAAAACCGTTGGACCAAGAAAAGTCTCCTGCTGAGCGTAATATGCATAATGTAATTTTATATTAATAAAATGTACCTATGTTATGTCGTCAGACCTTAAAAATAATGTTTATGTGCTACGTCACTAAGATTCGAGTTCAAGTTTTTGTAACTTTACTGAATTAGTAAATATAACGTTTTTTTACTATAATAAACTAAATAGTTACTTACTATTGAAGTATTTGTAATGTCATTAATGTTTTCAACGGAATAAAATTAGTATTCTGGCAGGCGCGTTCGAATTCACACGAGGCGGGCTCGTTTGATGTGCGATACCATTCGATTTTATTTCAAAGGCAATAAGGTTTAAAAGTAACATTATACATTGACTTCAGAACGAAATGCCTAATTACTAGTCCAGGCAGATTAAAGTCGTGACAATAAAAACGAGGAAAACGCAACTAGGAAGTCATGGAGACCTTGGCGGGTTCAATAACTCTGGTGACGCCCACGCCCGTCTTCCTACACGCTTCCGTCAGGTGGAGAAAACCTGACCTATGAGCCCTTCCCAGCGATTTATATGGGACGCGAGGGTCCGACTGGTGCGAGTCATCGCCTGATTGTCTCGATTGTCCGCCCGTCTAACAATATGGCACAAATGATCGCCTTCAAAGCCTGACAACGTCGTCATATTGGCAAACTTTGTATTGCAGTTTATTGACATTGCTTTTGCTGCGCCGCAAAATTTTAATGGCATTGCCGCGAGGCAACTTTGCCTATAAAGGCATGGAGACTTATCAACCTGCATAGCGGAAAGCGACACAATATGTACATCCCGATTCCCGAATAAGCATAACATTGCCAAGTGCCAACATTAGTCACGTCTCCAACTATGGCTTATCAAAACATCGGACGATTCCACTCATAAGTCAGGTGTAAGAAGTGGTAAATGGTAATGCAGTCGGAATTGGGCACGTTACGAAATGACACTGACCTACCGGCTGCGCCACTTTCGTGTTGACACACTGAGAGCCATCAGACGTGAGCGGCGGCGGCTACACCTGTACGTAATAGATGCGCACGCGCAGACGATTAATTCATGAAGCCCCAAGCGGCCACATCCGGCCGCGATAACAATGAAAAAGCTATTGTGTCTCGTTTTGCCACGACTGATGTGTTAAAGCTTACATTTCAAAACGCAAACCAAACTGGTTAGCGTCAAGTAAAAATAAAACACAGCCGAACATAGAAAGAACCTCCTTTGTTGAAAGTCGGTAATCTAGAGCTGAGCTTATCAGCATTGTTTTTGTCAAAGGTATCCAAAGTCTGTAGAAACTGCGGAATAAAGAGTGTCGAGTGCATGGTATCTATTTCGAGAAGTAAACACAAAGTATGTTAACATAATAATAAACAATAATGACGTGCCGTGTATTATTATATGTCTGTTACTGATAGTGGCGAGTGGCGAGTAATAAGCACCCATTGTAACAAACATTGCGATAGTGCAACTGCGGCCGATTAATTGTCGCTCAGACAATGACACATGACTATGTACACACTCAGCAACTATTACAGTAAACAAGTACTATTAAAAGGTAACAAAGAAACGAGAAGCCCACCCGAATTTCCTTGAAAACATTCAAATGTTTTATACGTGGGAGAGCCATGCTTCGGCACGAATGGGCCGGCTCGACCGGAGAAATACCACGTTCTCACAGAAAACCGGCGTGAAACAGCGCTTGCGCTGTGTTTCGCCGAGTAAGTGAGTTTACCGGAAGCCCAATCCCCTAAACTATTCCCTTCTCTACCCTCCCCTTCCCATCCCTGCCCTCCCCTATTACCCTATTCCCTCTTAAAAGCCCGGCAACGCACCTGCAGCTCTTCTGATGCTGCTAGTGTCCATGGGCGACGGAAGTTGCTTTCCATCAGGTCATCCGTTTGCTCGTTTGCCCCCTTATTTCATAAAAAAAAAAAAATGACACACTAAACCATTAAACGAATGAATATTACATGAGCGAGTAGGAAGTGTTTCAATTGCTGAACACATAATTTCGACTAATTAGTAGGTAAATAAATAGGTCGCAGAGGTCTCAAGCTGAAATTCGATAAATACATAAATAAGTAAGCTGACACATAAGGTCGTCTTGCAGGTGCCCAATTGCGTAGTACCGAATGTGGAATTGGGGTGGCTCCCCATTTACATAAATACTATGACAAAGAGTATAAATTAATGAATGGAAAACCAGTTTTTAATGAAACAGTCTCAATATTAGCATTTTAATGACGTTCGTACATTTACAAACCCTCGCGATAAACGTAAAAGGTTACATGTCTATGTTGGAATTATTGTTTGGAGGAATTCATAATGATTTCCTTATCAGTTATCATTTGAAATGTGAGTTAAATTCAAATTTCTTTACCATTACCACACCTATTGAAATGTGTGAACTTTGAAGATACAATTTTACTTGCTCTACATTTTGTTCATCATACTTAATACGCCTAATGGCATCTCCATGGGAATAATTCCAATGCTCATAAAATATGTCCTAAGAGCCCTAGAATTTACTCATCGACATGGATGCCCGTGCATATTGTTTTTAGGGTTCGTACCCAAAGGGTAAAAACGGGAACTAAGACTTCGTTGTCTGTCCGTCTGTCTGTCTCCAGGCTGTATCATAAGAACCGCTTTAGCTTAGAGACATCTAAAATTTTCAAAGATAATGCATTATCTGTTGCCGCTATAACAACAAATACTGAAAACAAAATAAAATTAATATTTAAGGGGGGCTCCCATACAACAAACGTGATTTTTTTTGGCCTTTTTCGCTCTATCAATAATGGCAATAGATAGGCACTTGAATTTCTCACACATTCTTTTATTATATTATGAGTACTGTAATATTTTATTACAATATTAAAATAAAATAAAAAATTGAGGGGGGCTCCCATACAAAAAACACAATTTTTAGCCTGTTTTTGCTCTGTAGCGGTACGGAACCCTTCGTGCGCGAGTCCGACTCGCACTTGACCGATTTTTTTACTATGTCTTTAAGAGCACAGTGACCACGACAGCAAACACTACATGAATATAAAAGAGAATAAATATTATGATTGAGTACCTAATCCTTTGCAGGAGCTCTCGATCAGCTCAATCGTTTACGTCCACAGTGAAAGAAGCGGGAAAGCCCAAGTCGCACGATTATAATCGCCGTAATACAGACTTGTGCAACGCTTATGCAAACTGCAATCGTGCGGATCATGTACAATGTGTAATGTGTTACGATAGAACGTAGGGCCGCGACTAACGATATTTCGATAGCTTTGCAACATCCCTGCAGTTGGACACTCCTATTTGTTTGTCGCGCTTTTCACAATATCGTAGAAATATTGCATTGCAGTTTGCAGCGAGATTTCAAGGATATCTGCATCAATGTTTTACTTATCATCTAAGGCCTACTTTGAGTTTCCTGGAATACTAAAAAACTACAGCTTATGTGCTTTATGATAAGTAAGCCATGCTAAGTTTCAACGAAATGCCAAGGCTGAAGGATTTAGTAATCCCTCTTGTCGACATTTTATAGAATATTTACCCAGCCCACACTGCCGAGCCTAGTAATTTAAGCTCAGTCTTTAGACCTTTGTCTGCCTCTTCTACGAAGCGCCATAGAATCTCGTAAGATAATGCCATTGTTAAAATAACAATCAACGAACGCGGATGTCGAGGAGGAAACTTTAATTCCGGATAGCCCTTGGCGAATATGGTAATTTATAATTGAGATGTTATGAAAAGGCGCCAACGGCCGGCGCCACGACATCACCTCGCCATTACGAAACAGAAAAGAAAGTCTGTTTCGGTTCCACAGCTCCACTCGACTCGATAGTCGATACTCGCCGCAGTGATGCGTCCCAGACTCCCGTACTAGCGCTAGTGATGTAACTCAAACCGATGTATCGATGACCATTGCGAGATTTCCACTCGAATGATTAATCGACTTCGGGAGCCCGCGCTCGTCTCATTTGCATTAAAATCTATCCTCCGGCAATTACAAAACGCTCCAACATAAATAAAACCGTAGAAGCTCGTTATCTGTGGACGGATCAAAAAAACGAAATTCGAGACGATGGGGTGTCCATTAAGCCGAAGTAGAACGACTCCGACGATCTTGGCCCTCTTTTAATTGGCTAATATAAAATATATGGCCATAAAAGTCGTAAAGACATCGTTACGTGGAGCCGATAAATGCGAAAGATAATGGACATTAGCGGTTTAATCGCGATAATTTTATATGATTTACAAAAGTGGAGCAGTCACGAAGTAACCTTGTTTTTTTTAACCGGAGTATCAAATGTTTTCGTTGCGTAACTCGAAATATTAATACATTATGTTCGTGCAATTATCAATTATGTAAAGCTGGTGCGAGTCGCGAGCGGAGCGGCGCACGGCGCTGCGGTAAAAGTGTTACGCGGCCCGCTGTGCCCGATACCGCCGTGACGCAACGGCGAATGTGTGCCAAAACTGCACTCAAACCTTCGACATGGACGCTGCGCAGGCCTTAAGAGTTACGTACCGACTAGAGCATTCAGGTCGTGTTACACTATTCGCAAGGACTGTTGCATTCATACTTGAAATTCTCTCGCGGCCCGCGGGCTGCGCGATTTACTTTCCTTTACGAAACCCGGCGGCCCGAGCCGCAGATTACTAACTAGTTGCTTCATAAAGCCAGCGTTTATCAACACCTTAAAAGTTAAGACGTTGTCGAGGGAGGGAGGGGAATATAACACTAAAATTTCGAAGCTCATCCCGATTCCGAGAAGACAACAAAGAGTTAAACATAAATCCAATAATGTACAAGGATTTTAAAATAAATGTATAAGTTGTAGCTTGTAGACGCCGATACAATATGTACAGAAACAAGTCCGGGTTCAATCACCTTCGGCTCGAAATAATTTAATCACACGTCGTACACTTGACAATGTCAATGTCACCGGCTTTTGGGTGAAAAACAGTGTAACGGCCCCTCTCCACATCGGGTTATGATTATTGATTACCACCATGATTGCGAAGCTGCAGCATACACAATTTATGTGGATAATAGGCAAGTATAGACGAATGTGGCCTTCGTTTGTAATGGCTGTTTTTGCTGGAGAGGCATCAGTTTTTAGCGATTTTTAGAAAAATCTATTACTTTGAGGTGCGGGGTGCCCTAACTTCAAAAATTTAAACATGAAGAGATTTAACTTAACTGTAATTAACTTTTAACTTTAACTAATTAGTAATTACCAGTTATCTTTTGTAGGTTAAGTGTCTATTAGCTACTAATATTACGCAAGATACGGTTTAGTATGCTACTCTAAAAATTTGGTCACAGTCTAATATTATGATGAAAGGGCAAGTTATTTCAACATGGTTTCGATACTCTAGTCATACTTATAATAATAGATTAACATAAAGTAGATAGGTAGGCAAGTAGTAGGCAAGGCGCTTTTTGTTGTAATAAATAATAATGTGCCAACAGATTATAGAGTATGGCGTAACCGTTGTCATATCACGGCATTCGACACGGACGTGCTTAGAAACGACGAAGAACTAGACCACTGTGACTTTTTAATCATCATCAGCAGCTTAGCACCGAAGAAATACTAAAGAATTGATATAATGACAGATTTTGGGGACAAAGTTACAGATTTCTTTGGTCAATGGACAGATTCTTTTGACTTCGTCTATTTTTCCGTAAAAATCTTTCTACGACGATTGGTACTAATCGTGATTCGTGTTGCTAACAGACAACTTAAGGGGCCGGGTACCCTCGAAATTCTCATACATACGTAATTCCAAAATCATTTTCTCATACGAAAATATTTAACATGTTTGAGTTGTTTTTCAGTTTAAAATAGTAATTATCTAGGTTCCTGCACAAAAATTTACTTCAAAATATTTAAATATTAAAAAAATTTTTTTCGTTTTTAATTTTTTTTAGTAAATTTAGTACTTAATATTTAAACACTAAAAAGTAGAGTAAAACACTAAAATATATATAAATAAATAATAAATTTACTACAAAATATTTAAATACTAAAAAATATTTTTTAGTAAATTAACTATTTATTTATATATTTTTTAGTGTTTTACTCTATTTTTTAGTGTTTAAATATTTAGTAGTAAATTTACAAAAAAAAAAATTTAAAGCAAAAAAAAAATTGTGTTTAAATATTTTGAAGTAAATTTTTGTGCAGGAACCTAGGTAATTACTATTTTAAACTGAAAAATAACTCAAACATGTTAAATATTTTCGTATGAGAAAATGATTTTGGAATTACGTATGTATGAGAAATTCCAAGTGTACCCGGCCTCTTAAGATGATTATTTCATAATTACAAGGTTTTTACACTTTAAACAGTCAAACTGTTCTTAAGGGCCTTCCCTACGGAGATTTCGTAATTTACCGTATTTAAAGCCTTATAAACTCATAATTTAAAAGCTACATAGCTATAATAAAAATACAGCAATAATCTTCAGTTACATATCAACATTCCTTTCGCCGTTTTAAATTTTCTATTTTTGTTTATTATTACTCATGATATCAGCTTCCAAAGTAAAACCAATTTATTAAAATTCAAGCATATATTATAGCATCTCCTAAGTATTTACAAATTACTTTTATTTGAAACACACGCCAATAGATCGACAATATCATAAACTACATATTCCCGTTTTATTTTTTTTAGGACAATTTTGAACTAAGATAAGTAAAAAAATAGGGTTTTGGTGCGATCTCGGCAACGCGGCAAATGTATGGTCAAGGTCTTTTGCTCGGGGGACGGCCTTAAAGTAAGGGGTGGGAATCACAGATGACAGAATAGCACGTAGGCTTAAAATTACCAGCAGTGAATTTACTGAGAGACATTTAGTGATCACTAAAGTAGATATTTTATGAAGACTTTGACAGAAAATGCATGAACTTTACTTCAAAACCTTCACTAAATTACTTCATAAGTAATCATTAAACGAGCGGTCGTTAAGTTGCTTAAGAGCCTCTTAGGTATAGCGTTTGTGGATTTGGTAGTTCTATCAATAATGTTTAAGATGTTATTATATTTTATGAATTAGGTACTAATACTAGTAGTTTATTGAAGAGAAATGCTAAGTGCTGACATACGGTTTTGCTCGATAGTTTTACTCCAAATCGAGCAATAACCACCGTGTGGACCGCCAAAACTGACAGCTCGAAGGCTCGCTTCGAGCCGGCTCGATGGAATTAAATATTATGTCAAATAATGTCATTTCCTTCGATTCGGAGTCAAACTATCGAGCAAAACCGTATGTGAGTACTTAGCAAAATAAGAGCTTATAGTAGAGCTGATGATGATTACATACATGAGGCATTTACTATATTTAATTTAAAAAATGATAAGTTGTAATAACGCATCCCACATCGTCGGTGATAACTGATAAGATACTTCTCTTTGTTTATGCTCACAATCGAACGAGACCCCTGATACGATTTATCAGAACGTAATTATTGTAACTAATGGTTGGGAACACAACTATTGTAATACATAATGTAATTCGTTATTGAAGAGCTAATGACAATATTTTTTTATATAATGAAGGCTTAAAATGATGACGGTTTTAAACATTAAGAGAATTTTTTCAAAAAAAATAAGGAAATTATAGCCGTTGGGATTTTAAAGACATACAGAATACATGTTTTATGGCTTTATAAAGTACCTCCAGGCACCAGCCTATTAAAACCAGAACTAAACGAGTATAGAAGCCTGTTTGCCGCTTAGAATTGACACATCGGAGGAGCAAATCTGGCAGATTAATAACGCGAACTGGCAATACGAGTTGACGTCCGTTTATGCTAACGTGTTTTGCGTTAGCGATAATGATAGAAGACACGTGATCGCGTGCTCAATCTGAGCTGTGTTTAAGTAATGTTCATTATCGATATCCTTAGTCAAGATGGATTCGTCGTTCGATTTGACAGCGAAGTTAGAGACCCTGGCCATCCTTCGATCGCGGATCCTTTTGTTCTCGCGACCCACTTGGGCCTTAGGTGAGTTGAATCGTTAAACTAAAATTATTCGTCAATTCAGCGTATTATTATGGAATGTGATACAAATTATCACCAGGGGACATGCCAATTGCCACATAAGATTTATGGCTGGTTTACACGTATTAAGTAGATAAGTAGTTAACTAAATTGTAACTTAATTTTAAGTTACTTAATTGCATGTAAACACACAATTTCGTAGCAAGTAGCAAGTTAAAATTTAGTTTTAGTTATCTACTTATCTACTTAATACGTGTAAACCAGCCCTTAGTTTCGAACGTCGCAGTCGCAATTTCTCGAATGCATCTTGACTGTGTTGTAGCTGCAGATTCGACAAAGTCAAGAAGCATTTGGACACAGCGGCTATACTCAACTAGATTTCGTTTATTTAAATGAAAATTTTAATATTTACTCCATTGATTGTCGTCAAGTTCTTCATTCACTTTAAATATGCGGCCGCAAGTTTGCTCTACACTTCCAAGTTTTAATTCCATTCAATTTATTTATAAGTCTAATAATTCTACTTTTTTTTTACTATTTTAGCCTTGAAGTATAATTAAAAACCATAAAGTATAGACGATTACTAGATCGTACGTAACTATCGGGATCATTAACATCACCTCTATTATAAGTTAAGTAATATTTAATTGATTCTTAATTAAAGAACAAAAAATACGAACAAGCTAAATTCAACAGCAATTTTGGACTTGAACTAAAAACTTCAATTAAAGTCTGATAATCTTGCATAATAATTATTTGTTATATTGTATGTCGTATAATACTTAACTCCTAAATTATAGTGGAGATTTAAAATAATAGATCTAACGGATTTAAATTATATTTTCTAATATGCCAGTCAGTACCTACTCAAGGCAAAAAATGTTAATATATATATATATATATATATATATATATATATATATTATACTAATAAAAACTTAGTTATTTTTAACCCCCGACAAAAAAGAGGGGTGTTCTAAGTTTGACGTGTCTGTCTGTCTGTCTGTTTGTCTGTGTGTGTATCTGTCCGTGGCATCGTAGCATCCAAACGAGTGGACCGATTTTGATCTAGTTTTTTTTGTTTGAAAGCTGACATGATCGAGAGTGTTCTTAGCTTTAATTCATCATCATCAGCCTGCTCAGTGCTGGACAATCAGGGTTTATCTGGTTCATGAAAGGCCGTTGTAGTGTGGCCAACTTGTAGTCGTTTGATGGGTTTTATATTTCATTCTAGTTCGTGATATTTGTGAATATACAATATACGTATACACAATAATAATGGAAAGTTGACCTGGTGCTGCAGCATCACCTGGTAATCAATAGGATATCCAACTCCTCGCCAACTTAGAGCAGAGGTTTCGTCTTTGGGCTCATTTTAATTGCGACAACCAGTAAGAAGTAGATAAACAGTAAATATTTACATGCTGCTGCTGCAGCATCACCTGGATTCTATGGGAACCGAGCTTCGTATGAACCCAAAGTGGAGATTTCATGTTTAGGCTCATATTAACAGCCTCATCGAAAACGACATTGAATATTGATAGATGGTGGGCGGATGGATGGGATGGATCAATTCACAGCGAACTGAATCGAGATAATCAGCGACTTGGCGGTTGTAGGTTGTAGTTTACTTGGCGGTCCCCCGACACACCGTGACGACAATATTATTATGGACTAAAATATTACTTTACACAAGTTAGGAATTATTTGAACTTAAAGGTACTTAGTAAATATTATTTCATTACTTTTTAAAGTTGTTTGGCGGGGGATTTTTAAATTTTTCAATTTAATAACAACATTACGTATATAAAGATACAGGCTATTTATGTAGTTGTAAAGTATAATGCGTCAAAATATTTCAAGATATAATAATATGACACAGTGTGGACCCAATGGACAATACCATATCAAAATAAATGGTTCATAACAATTATAAGCAGCACCTATTATAGAGACCTCAGAAATTTCGTATGATGCGGCCTGTCTTACCTATTGCCTATGTTGGCCTACTTTGACCTATGAATTTTGATAAACAATAACGACTACGTAATAGAGAGGCTTTACGAACGAATACTGATCATGATTTATGATCGACGTCGTTGTGCATACTGTATTGTAACTTGCGCAAACAAGATGACCATCATTGTTATTCACCACGGACCAACCTAAAGCGCATCACAGACGGTGAAGATAATATAAAATATATATTATCTTAGAGCATATTTTACAATATCGCTCACTATAGAAATCCTATGAACCATCACACACGACGAAGATAATATATATTTTATCTTTTGTATCTTAAGATACCGAGCGATATGGAAATATATATTTCGTATCTTAATATGTTATCTTAAGATGCAAAATATATATTTCGAAATTTATCTTTATGAATACAGGGTGTTTTTGTGTCGAGCAGCGGGCTCAACGGTGATCGGATTGGCTCTTCAGTGGAAATGCTCTATCGCATGTTTGTATTTGGCTTTTTAGGGTTCCGTACCCAAAGGGTAAAAACGGGACCTTATTACTGAGACTTCGATGTCTGTCCGTCTGTCTGTCTGTCTCCAGGCTGTAACTCAAGAACGATAATAGCTAGAGAGTTGAAACTTTCACAGATTATGTATATCTGTTGCCGCTATAACAACAAATACTAAACAGAAAATAAAGTTAATATTTAAGGGGGGCTCCCATACAACAAACGTGATTTTTTTGGCTTTTTTTGCTCGTAATCAATAATGGTAGCAGCCAGGCAGTTCAAATATTCACAATATTTTTAATTATATATTTTGTACTTTAATAATTATTAATAAAATTAAAATAAAGTAAATATAAATTAAGGGGGGCACCCATACAAAAAACTCATTTTTTTCCAACTTTCGTTCAATAACGGTACGGAACCCTTCGTGCGCGAGTCCGACTCGCACTTGGCAAATTTTTTATATCTTCCCTAATCAAATCATAAATCGAAATGAATGCTTCTCTTGAATTTCTAAAATACCTACTCTTGAAACTTCTTCGTCGACAGATCTTGATAAAGGTTAAATTCGCCGCAGGTTTTTCTCTTTTATGTGAGGCTCTATCCAAATGTTTCTCCTTTTGGAATGTGCTACTGAAATCTGTATTTCACATTCTATATCAGAAGCATCGTCTGAGGAGCTGTCTAACAAATCAAGAAGTAAGGCAGTATCAGTTATCACTCATATTCAATCACCCTGTTTATAGAACTCTAACAAGGAATACGTGTGGCACCAACGCAGACTCGTAAGGAAATGAACAGATTTTTAATAATATCGTATCTTAGCCGTGTGTGATAGCTTAAGATACTATATTTTATATTTGGGCATCTTAAGATAAAATATTATAGTATCTTCACCGTATGTGATGCGCTTAAAGCCTTATTAAATATATGGCGTTATCACATTATCCTTCGCAGATATTGAAGTTGAAACATGACCACGTTTTATAACTACTATACATAGTATGCGTAGGCATATAATATGAAATGAGTATAAAAACGGGTTTTCGCAATAGACAGGTCGCGACATCTTGCCAGTGGGTGTTCAATACTTCTTCGCATTGGGCAACACCCAAGGCAATCCACATACAAAAACCTAAACGTTATTTAGTTTGGAACGATATTTTCGCCTTGACTCGTATTGACCATATACTATACAATCGTGTCCTCCTCGCGAGGACGTAGTATTTTAATTAAAATCTGCATTTAAATTTAGTCGTTTTCTAATTAACTCCACATTTTATTAAAGAGAAATATTTGTGGCGCCATTTTAATATGTTTTTGTTTACGGTCAATGGATTTTCAATTCTGTTAGTAACGCTAAAACTCGATAACGGCTGAGCGGATTTGGCTAATTTTAGTCTTAAAATATTCGTAGAAATCCAAGGAAGGTTTTAAAGTGACACGAAGTTCACCGGGACAGCTAGTATGTAGAATCATAATAATACAAAACCTTAATTTTACTCTTTAGTAAAGGTCAGTAGACAGTAGCACTGTTTCCCGCATTCTCGCATCTTTGGAAGATTCATTGCACAATTAAAACTTAACGAGACGAGTTAATCTCTGGCCAGTTAATCGCGGCGTCCATCATCGCAACCGTAAGTGTTTCTGACATTTCGTAACTAACAACGCAACCGACATGTCAACATTTACATACAAGAACAATTTAATTGTATGTCTAGCAATTAATTTCAATTATAATGCATAATTAAGTTAGGCTGTACTACATTTAAGAGGTTGCGTCTAAGCTGACAGTTATAGTATTTTTAATCTAAATCTTTGCGTTACGCCTACGGCCTACATTTGTTTATCGTGTCTCCACTATAAGAATATATTTTTCCAAGATAAAAAGTATCCTATGTATTTACCAGGATTCAAAGTAGTTGCATACACATTATGTCAATAGATTGATGCGGTTTAAGAGTAAGGAGATAAGACAGACATTTCGCATAGTATGTATGATGAAACACAAGATACACAGCTATCGAGGGCTCTTGCAATAGCCTGAACCTAGGTTCAGTAGTTATTTAGTTAGGAACAGCCAGCCTACAAGTCTGACTCTGATCCCACGACCACCACGTATTGTTAGCTTTGCACTCAAGTTACTGCAACTATTGAGAAACTGAGGCCAAAACCGGCTATTTGAGAAACCATTCGAGTTTAGATTGCGAAAATGGTGGAAAGTTCCCGATGGTGTCGATTCGTGTAGTTTCCCCTACAATGGAACTGTCAAATTGATAACATACAAAATCTATTGACTACTCAATGATTGACTATGATATCGGAATGTCAGGTCTCTGATAGAGTCTGACTACAACAGTTCACGAGAAAAACGCTAAAGATAATCAAGGTTAAAAAGTTAAACTTTTAATTTTTAGTAGTACACGCAAATTTCGTTTAAATATTTTCAGGACGAGAGCAAAATTCCCATGAATGACGAGTGACGACTGTCAAGATAACAAATATTTAAACCCCTTTTGGGGCCAAACTTTTAAAAATCTTGCCAGTATTCACAGCTTTGCCTCATATAGGATTTGCTACATGGTACTCTACATAACGATTACATATCATAGAAGTGGGCTCACGAGATTAATAATAAACGCCGCTATCAACACACGTGTTACATTCACGTGGCAATAAAATCTAAATGCAATACATAACAACAATAAATTCATTACACAATAAAATAATCCCTCCTTATATGTACTATGAATCTGTGGAGTATGGACTATGGTTGTGTCACTTCTATACTGTAGGTACTCGGCGAAACATGGCCATAGACATGGCGGTAGTGGTCATTGACTCCCTGTCAAAAACTTATCATTTTCTATAATAAACCGCGATTGACAATGAAGTGTCAGATGTTGTCAATCGTGGCTTTGTATAGAAAATGACAAGTTTTTTACAGGGAGTCAATGACCGCTATCGCCATGTTTCGCCGAGTGCAGTATAGAACAGCTGACATGTTGTCAAGTACCGCAACTGTTCCGATCTCGGCAAGCGACTGCAAACGACACAAATTCAAATAAAATGCCATTTTATGATATTATGACGTCGTAGGTCCTAACTTGTAAGCTATAGGTTTCATTTTGCTCTACGCCACTACAAAGCAGCGCGGCGGTGGCAACTGGCACGGGTCGCTAGACCTATGGTCGGTAGAAAAACCTTTAGCTTATGTCATAAATTGGCAAATTTTGATTGGTTTACGTCAAAACGATAATTATAATTGAATAGATAGGGACATTGCTTTTAAAAAATGTGAAACATACACAATTACTACCAAATGATATTGTTTATACTGCATAGAAGTTTGGACCAATATAATAAAAAAAGTCTTGGGCCAAAGAAACTGATGAAATGATCTAATATAATATGTATTATCTAAAACTTGGTGTAAGGACTGTTGGGTACATAATATGTATTGTATTATTAGATTATGTAAACCCTACTAATTTTCCAAGTGAAAGTTTTCAGTTGCTTAATACAAAAATAATTGAATGTAACTTTAGTCGTTTTCTTTCGAGTTGCTATTAAAATTCAACACCCACTTGCAGTAACAAGTAAATTTTGAAAATTTTATCGCTTATGCACTTTAATTGACGTAATTAAAATATGTGGTTTTATTACAACGTATTCAAATAATTTAGAAATAAAATAACATTATGTGTTTAAACTTTATGATTTCTTATAAAAGAAACCTAAAATGTATTTTCCTTTTAGCCATAAAAACAATTGTTTCAAATAATAAACATTTAAAAGTAAATAATATTCTGTGAAATATGAAAAATATCCTCCCCAAAATGACAATGCCTACAGGTTCGGGGAGGACAATGTACCTGTTCAACAAAGGTTCGGGGACAAAAGGCTTTACGTGAAAAAAATACTCGTTTGTATTTGTAAATGGGGCAGCAGGTAGACGGTTGTAGGTGTACAATCTCAACGGTTAAATTTTTTGCCCACCCAACAATAAACCACCATGCACCTTTCCAAAATTCCCACTGCGAATCACCGTGATCGAGTTAGGAGATATAACAACCGTTGGTGATTGGTGAAGAGTTGTTTTGTTACTTATTTGCTTAAAAGTAATTTAGCATTTTAGGATTTTGTTTGAAGATATGTATATTCACTGATGGCCATTTTTGCTATTCTCCTTTAAAAAAATAATACTCAGCTACTTAATACCCCTACAGGCTGCATGTTTTTCAACTTTAAGCCGTACAATGTTAAGGCTATGTAAGCAACTCTAAGCATGTCACTAAATCATTCACTGATGGCCATTTTTGCTATTCTCCTTTAAAAAATAATACTCAGCTACTTAATACCCCTACAGGCTGCATGTTATTCAACTTTAAGCCGTACAATGTTAAGGCTATGTAAGCAACTCTAAGCATGTCACTAAATCTCAAGCCCCACAAATGGCTAGACGTTTGCATGAAATATTACACAACTACAAATTTATAAAATACAACGGGCGGGCTTATCTAGTAATATCTGTTGTAAAACATTTCCCTCTAATGTTATAAACAAGAGATCTGAACCAGTTTAACTTAGTGTAGAATATACTAAGCCAGTACCTCGAAGTAAACTCCACACCCTATACAAATCGTGACACAAATACTACGCAATCTGCCTATGTATTATCTAAAAGATCTATGTACAATCCCGGCAACCCTCGTATTTACCGAATATAAAGCAGAGCAGTCCAAGCAACAAGTGGTTATACGCAACATAAAGAAACCACAAAAACTGTGAGCAGGTAGCGTATTGCGGGGCGAGCGATTTCGAGCCGAATGATTTAGTTAATAGAACCGGTTTTGGATTGCCGCTTGATCGACGATCAAATTAAAAGCCTTCGAGCGAATACGAACTTTACTTCGATGAGGTAAGGTTGTGTTTTACGTGACGCCAACCCTCCACACCAGTCACACCACTTACAAGTCTGTTTTTCACCCCTGCTGAGATTTAAAAAGGACTTGTTGTGGAGTTTTAACATCGCTGAGATTCGTTTTAATTTACTTAAGATAAGTGGGTTTAAAAACTGCAAGAAAAAATAATTAATACCCCGTTACGAGTAAAAAACTAAAAAATATGGTAATTATTAAGTTTATTATAATTAAATGTAGTTAATTTTATAAAATTAAGTAAAGAAAAGTTGCTTTTCACAATAGTATTTAATTTTAGTAGCCAGTTTTAGTTAATTCGTAAATTAAAAAGATTACCCTTTTTAGTTTGGGTTCTTGACATCTCATCACTCATGGCTTACAAAATAACATTATAATTATACAATCCCATTTTTTTTAAGTTCTAGGAATAATTACCAACTTGCGTACAACTCTTTAAAGCAATGTCACTTTTAAAAAACCTAGATACAGATTCCTGTTTTCGCAACTCATTTAAACTCAATCCACTTTTCCTCACATGGACCGAGTATCAAAACACCTTGGTTCTGACATAGGATTTCCTCAACCACTAGTTAGCAATTACCATGGGCTTACTTTTACTTTTCATAAACCAGTTCACATGCGGATAGGCACTACCGCACCGAACTAGTCTGCCATTGCAACATGCAAACTGTTCCGTGAACTATAATTATGGACCAGAGGAACTGCAAGGTACATAACCACACCATGTACTTAAAAAGCATGGGATGGCAACTAAGGAGTAAAAAACACGATCTACGCAAATACACGCAATAATTAGTACCGCACGCAAATTAAACTGATCAATTAAAATGAAATGAGTATTATTAATTTAATTTATATTTTATACGTTCTCCTTTTAAATAAAAATATTTACGAAGTCTGCTTGTCGGTCTGGACTCTGGACTCTGGCACATTAGAAAAGTCTTATTATGACTTGAATAGTTATACTATGCTGCGTAGGTACACATCTTTATCAGTATTATAAACTAAACAGTAATTATTACTATCAACAATGTGAATATTTTTTTTACGGCTAAACTGTTTTGCTGTGGATCAGATTAGTATGGAGCGTGACTGATGTCCTTTTATTTTTGGAAATATTTTGTGTCAATTTTTGAAGTGAAAACTTCTTTAGCGGCGTTGAGCACTTTTGTGGGATGGGTAAAAACTGTGAAACTCGCGTCAGATTCTCGTGCTGATCGAAAAACCTTGGAAAAACCGTAAGACGGTTGGAGAGTAGTGTTTTGTGTCGAACTCGAATTGATTTTCGATTAATAAAAAAAATCGATATTCATAATAAATGGGTTAAAAATTTAATCGATTGCAAGGGTTTCGATTAATTAAAAAAATCGATTTTTTAATAATCGATTTTCATAAAAAATGGGTTAAAAAAATGCACAACGTTAATAATCAAGTTTTCACTTCTGCCGGCACTCCCGGAGTGCAACCCGTCTTTTTATCTCTTTCCTTTACTTCTTTGACATGCTCTCCAAGTATATGACAATTTCTATTTTCTTGGTTCTTCTTCTTCTTGGTTTTCATTTACTATTTTTGAGATGATTGGTTGACGAATGAAAGACAAGCTATTCCCTTAGATACTGAGGGAGCCCTAGAACAAACTTTTTGTGAGTACCTACATTTTGATAAAGGTGGGTTTACACCAAAAGAACATAGAGCAAGAACAGTACAAGAACATTCTTTCGTATTCGTTTAGTGTAAACTATAATTCGTTACAACATACTTTAGATCGCTTACACCAATCGAATCAACAAGAACATCAAGAATAAGAATTTTTGCTCTATAGATAAGAATCATATAGCTCCGTTTAGACCAAACGAGCGAATGCTCATTGCTCATTCGTCAACGATAAGTAGTTAATTTATTTTTATAGTCATCAAAGGTTGGATCCCATAAACATCTTTTGTTATGGTATAATTCTATCATTTGTTAACCTTTGACAAACTACCTAAAACCAGCCGCCAAAAAGTAAAAATATCAAGAACACTAGAATCCCTTTGAAGAGACCGCCTCGAAGAGCGAGCACGTCCGAACACGAAAGAACGCTCTAGGTCTAGGCAATTGCTCGAGCGCTCTTGCGTCGTTTACACCAAACGAGCGAGATTCTTAGATCATTCTACCTATTTACCGCCGAACACGTGGCGAAACACACTAGAACGAAAGAATGCTCGTTGTTAGTTTACATCAAAAGAGCTTTACTAGAATGAGCATTCGCTCGTTTGGGACGAACAACATTTTTATTTTCAAAAAATCTCGAAAGTGGTAGCTTAAACAGAGATAGAAAGGATTTCATACTTTGACTTGATGGTCCTAAAATATGGATTGCTTTATTTGTAGGACAAGGTTACCAAGTCAACCAAGTTTTGTTGATTACAGAACCCTAAAACGGAACCCTAACCAGTAGATTTTTTGTATATTGGTAGGTTAATAGTTATATAATTTAAGAGTAACCTTGTCCTACAAATAAAACAATCCATATTTTAGGACCATCAAGTCAAAGTATGAAATCCTTTCTATCTCTGTTAGCTACCTCTTTCGAGATTTTTCGAAAATAAAAATGTTGCTCGTCTTATCAAAATGTGGCTACTCACAAAAAATTGGCTTGTTAGTAATCACAAAAAAAATGTTCTAGGGCTCCCGTACTTCTAGTTTGCCACTTGCCAGAGCTATAATGACTGTCAGAATATTTTGATAAAATGACAGCTTTTGAATAGTAAATAATATGATGAATATCAAGTTTATCTTTTACTAATAAATAAAAATATCGTTATCTGTCTATGAACTATACAGTCGTGCATAACAATATTTATACGTATTGCTAGTATAAGTATAAAATAAATAATATTATTATGTAAGTACTTAGATATTTCACGCTTGTTCGAGATATTCGCGAGTCAATATTTTATTTTATTCTGATATTTTGAGCTATATTAATTAGGTTAAAAAGACGTTGAATAATATGTTTTACTGAATTTCAGGTAGGTATTTGAGTACCGTACGGGTCTAATGATTTATGAACAGGGAACGAAGTACTCTGATGAGAAGTTTGCAATTTACATATTTTATCCACCCTTTTATAGCGGTAAGACTTGAGGAAAATAAATTAACAATGAGCACATGTTTGAATCAAAACACCAAACGTTTTGTATGTAATAAAATGTCATCTAAAAATAATAAAATGTCTTCTAAAAACGCATCACGTCTAAGTTTTGTAAGTGAAGGGAGAGTGAAGGTACAATTTAAATTTTTTAACTTAGCATAAAGCACGTTGAATCTTACCTTCAAGAACAGATCACCATATTCGAACAGCGCAGACGGAGGCATTATAGCAGTAGACATTGTTCACCAAAGGGCACTAATTCCGATCCAGGTTTTGGTAATTGATTTGCGTTTCTTTCTTGATTACTCACTCAGCACGGGTTAGGTCAAGTATTCCACTTTAATTTGCAAATATTTAAATGTTCACGGTAATTTCGACGAGAATTTTTGTAAACTGTCTGTAAACGGGCAATGAAAATAATTCAAGAATATCGTTGCGTTTTTGTTTTTCGTTCGATGACCACAGACTGAGTCCGAACTAGTTGGCCGAGGGCAATGTTTTTTTATTGTTTGCTCCACGATTGGGCTAGCCGAATAAATTTTTGAACACAGTTTCGCAGACAGTGCGAAAATGTACAAAACTGTTCTTTGTTTCGAAAAGTCTTCCTCACTTTTTGCGTCTATACGGAAAATCACAAATGCCGGTCAAAACTTTACGCGAACGGTATCATAATATAATAAATAAAACTTTTTGTTCGTCGATAATATTCCGGAGCGGTTCCAAATTCTGGCTGTGTAAGCGCAAGAAAAATATAAACCGCAAAGTCAACGTCCGCGCAAAACGCACCACACGTTCATTCCGTATCACGCTCGTGTACCGACTGAACCCGCGACTCGGTTCACGGTTCGCGTCGCCCGCAACTTGTGAGCCGGCAAGGCGGGTGGATTTTGTTTTCAAATCAAACAGCACGATCACGTTTTGGAACGAGATTCGTTTTCCATTCGGGTGAACTCGTGTGTCCTCGGGAGCGTTCGTAATGTTTTGTTGCACGACTCGACCGGCACTGCCATGCCGGCACAACAACAACGCGACGATAAAAGAAATAAAAAAAGCTTCTCATTATGTTTTTGGTCGTTTTGTCGTTATTCCAATCTTTTTTTATTTTACATTACAGATTACGGATAATAAATAGAACTATCCTCCGGCCTTTATTATAGTCATTTTTCAACAACAGGTTTATAAACTTTTAAGCTTAGACTTACTACTACTAAACTTAGACTGCTATTAAAATACATAGTACATAATAATATTTATTCATTATTGTCATATTTTGCAAGCGCAGTTCTTACTGCGCGGCTTTTAAATTTAAGTTTAACAAAGTAACTAATAAGTACTTACTTAAGACGTCAAGAATCAAGATCACAAAGCTTTTTTATCACTACAATATTAGACATTAAGCATGTGAACATATTCTTTTATTATTATTTATTACTATTCTGGATTTAAGAATTAGGATACTTAAAGTGAAGGATAAAAATTGTACAAGACGTATAAACTGTAAAAAAATATTTAAAGACAGCTCTAGGTGAAATTGGACAAACAGTACGCACAAAAAGTTAAGTTAGTCGTTACAGTATTTTCAATTTTAATATAACAATATACTTAAATAATAATAATCATCGTATCTAAATACTAACTACTTGTACAGTATTTTAATACCATGGTAACAAGAGTACATAAAGCCGTACGTATATTGATCAAGTATTTATTTATTATACATTTTGGCGAGGAAGTGCTAAAAAATAAGTGGCCAGAACGGTGAACAAACGCAAAAACTTGTAATTTTAGAGCTGGTTTGACCAATCGATGTATAACCCGCCCGCGCCTAAACCCGGGTCACGCTAATGAGCGGAGCGGAATTGCACAAAGAGGAATTAATTAGGCGACCTCACCTCGGTGACCTGGATTTTTACTGCATTGGGAAATTTTGGGGAAGGGATATACTGCTGGTCTTAATTATTATAGTTGCATGAAATAATTTTGACTGAGAAATTGGAAATCAAACATGATCCATCTTTGATACACAGATACAGGACTTGATATACAGATACAAGTTGCAAATGTCAAAGTCACTTTGTGATAACTGGTAAGCTATAATAATTATTATGTCAAATCTCGTAAATTGATTACTAATTTCACCGTCTATTATTGTCAAATGCAACTTGTCTAAAAATCTTGGGGACTTGGTGAGTGGGTATGGGTAAAATATTATAGTATTATTGTAGCAAATAATTTAATATGTAATATTCTGCAATCTGCATTAATTATTATTTAAATAGATTCTAAGTTTATTATCAGAGGTGTTTTGAAATACAAGTTAAATAAGCAAATTGTACCATCTAACCTTGTAAAGTTGTAACTAGATAACAGTATTCTTAATTTAAATTGAGAATATTTTGTTCTCATAGATTTGACAGATTCCCCTAAGAATAATCAATAAAAAATTAAGGGAAAGGCACTAATGCTAGACACGGAACTAATAGATGACACTTACGACAAAAATACGATAAAAATAAGAATTAGTCTAATTATTTCTCAACACTGTAAATTTTATAAGCTTCTTAAGCTATCTGTTGATGTGAAAAAATATATTAGGGACGCCTTCGGGAACAAAATTTTAAAATGGGATCAGTTTTTGTAAGTAATGTGACCGTGTCAACACGCGCTCGGCAATTTCTTAGCAAATAAGTTAAGGAAGGCGAAATTTTGCACGTAAGTTTTGAATACATTTGTTTGACTTTTTGTAATTTCTATTGATTTCATTGAATTAATGGTCATGTTGTATTCACTAATTAATGTTTATTTATGATTTTTTATCTATTTTCCCTAACAATATAAGTAAAGGGTGTCTAGTATTAGTTCTTGAAAATGTAAAAAAACCTAATAGATGACATGGATCTTTTGCAAGACATACTAAAGTTATTTTGTAGTTTATTCTACTGCAAAAAATATAATTCTATTAACAAACTGACAACTTAGAACTACTGTACCTAATTATTTTTAAGAAAAAAATTAAAACCGACTTCCAAGGTAAAAACAATAGTAATATGAACTAAAAAGTATTAAATAACTTTTAATCTTTAATAGTGCCTTTTTCAGAATTCGTTAAATCCCAACTATTTCTGTACATCTACAGTCTTCATTATTTTGAAGTCGGTACCAGCTAATTTAATCGTGAGTTCAGTAAAGTCAAAATATCTGAAACTTTTGGGACTGGTACCGACTTCAAAGTAATGAAGACTGTAGATGTACAGAAATAGTTGGGATTTAGACGAATTCTGAAAAAGGCACTATTAAAGAGTAAGAGTTATTTAATACTTTTTAGTTCATATTACTATTGTTTTTACCTTGGAAGTCGGTTTTAATTTTTTTCTTAAAAATAATAATTTCACTCTTTTTAGTTATCTACAAAATAAGGCTTTATGCGTAATTATAACCAATACGAATGTTACCTATTCACATTATGTTACTGTAAGCAAAATTGTGGTAAATGCTTGCAGTTATCTAAGCGATGCTGCAATTTCCAAACTTTTATCTTTAAAGGTTCAGTTCTGTTCAGTGCCTTTGGACCAAGAGACACCCGCGTATGAAATTTCTCTTATTCGTAACATATGTTCAACTTACTAGAAACATCATTTTAACCACTATGAGTGTTTTGATAAATTTCAAGGATTTCCCTCGATTGCTCATAGATCCCATCATCAGCTCACCACTTTCGTAATTGTTATGCAAAATTAAAATTATATCCTATACAACAACATGAGAATTTTGAAAATCGGCCCACAAACAGCGAAATCATCATCAAAAACATCTGCTTCGATGCAAAATATCATGAAAAGTACCAATAATTGGGTCATAGTGTGATAATCCATGGTATAATTTTGGTTGTGATGATGATGATCAATCAAATTGATGTGTTGGCTTATGCTTTCAGTTGTTTAAACAACGTCGAAATCCCCGAACCTCTACCTATAAGCATTCAAAAGTTCTGTTCGGTACCTTCGGATCCAGGGTATAACCTGGTGCGAAGTCTTACTTTTTGGTAGCATTTACCTCGAATGCTTCAGAAAAAATCAAAATCACTATATGTTTCCATAGAAATTTCAAGGAGTCCCCTCAATTCCTCAAGGATTCCACCATCAGATTACCACTTTTGTGAACATGGTATCAAATTCGAGCTAAACCCTATACAACACAAAAAGAATTTTGAAAATCGTACCACAAACGGCTGAGTAATCGTTGAACAGACAAAAAAAAAAGATACATACAGCCGAACATAATATTACCTCCTCCTTTTTGGAAGTCGGTCAAAAATAGACATGGTGTCTAATATTAGACCTTGTACTGATCTAAAAATCGATTGCTTTAGTTTTTTAGCAATAAAAAGAAGAAAAAGGAGAGCTGAGAAAAAAAGAAGAAAAAAGAAGAGGCAAGAGAAGCATACAGACTAAAGACTGAAAATAAATTTGCTAGGAAAAAAATATGAAAAATAAAAATAAAAGGAAAGATAGTTTCAGCATGGAAGAAGAATGGATAGAATCTGGAGACAACGTGGATAATATTTCTGATGTTATGATGAAGTAAATGAAATCTTTTGAAAAACGGCAAATAAAGACCTACTTAATAATAATTTGAAAAATGTGAAATGTAATTTTATGTTCTATGTCAACTATTCATATTGGTGTCTACTATTAGTGATGTTCGTTTTTTGTGATATCATCTATTAGCTCTTTTGACTAAGTTTACAAAAAGACCAATAATATTTTATTTTATTGATTTGTCAGAGAATAATTATAATAGTTTTATTTTGTAAGAGTTACTGAAGACAAGGAAGAAGTTATCAATCCTTTATTTTCATAAATATATATTTTATAACATTCAAATGTTTCATGTTTCCATAAAGTGTCTGCCATTAGGTCTTTTCCCTTAGTAGATATTTAAATATTTTCGGTTTAAGTACCTAATTTTACTTTGGCTAACTTTGGATATAACGAAGTTTAACATACCTACCACCTACATGTTTCTACCAACTTACCAAGAACCGAGTAAAACTCGTAGTTAAGAAGCCAGGAACTCAAGTTACAACCAAGAACCCAGCAGCCATTTGTATTTGACTCGAGATTCGAGAACCGAGAACCCGTGAGTTCCCGCCCCGCTGTCCGCTGTGCTGTGTGATGTGTCCGCGGTCATCACACCACATCTCCCGGCCAACTTTTTATTGCGGCGTTGCGACTTGCGAGCAAACCCGTTTGGCAGTGTTATGCGCTCGTTGCACACCAGCCTTACGGGAACTGGCCTCATCATCATCATCAGCCTGCTGAGCACTTACTTCCATAACCTCCTCCTTTTTGGAAGTCGGTTAAAAACACAGGCCACAGCGAATGCAGAGTAGACAGAATTATAGAGTATGCCGACTTAGAACTGATGTTGAAATTTTTAAATTTGACGTATTATGACGAAAATCGTCGCTAGCGTTGTTAACTTGTTACCTACGAATTTAAAACTATGACATATTCGCTGGACGTGTACCTCTTTGGTCGTATTGTTGTTTGTGTTTTGGCACATGCGATTAAAATTGTCAGAATCCAATTTTGAAATCTTTATTTTAAATATTTAAAAATAAATTATATCAGCCAGCGCGAGGCACATTCCGTTCATAATCCTAGTGAAACCCGACGAATTTGACAGATATTGAAACCTGTCCGTTTCTTTGCAGTCGAACTACTGGTAGTTATGTCTATTGTGGCGAATGCAAAGGCTGCTTGTCTTCGTCTGGCATATTATTGACGTGACAACGTCTTATAATTCGATATGGGCTGCGCGCACGAAAAAACATGACGCAATATGCGGCGTTACCTCGCTCTGAGGCGATCCATTTGAGTTGTTTAGCAGAAATGTACAGTCGGGGAAAATTATTGTGCTAAGCAGAAATGTACAGTCGGGGAAAATTGTGCTAAGCAGAAATGTACAGTCGGGAAAATTGTGCTAAGCAGAAATGTACAGTCGGGGAAATGAGTTGTTTAGCAGAAATGTACAGTCGGGGAAATGAGTTGTTTAGCAGAAATGTACAGCCGGGGAAAATTGTGCTAAGCAGAAATGTACAGTCGGGGAAATGAGTTGTTTAGCAGAAATGTACAGTCAGGGAAAATTGTGCTAAGCAGAAATGTACAGTCGGGGAAATGAGTTGTTTAGCAGAAATGTACAGTCGGGGAAATGAGTTGTTTAGCAGAAATGTACAGTCAGGGAAAATTGTGCTAAGCAGAAATGTACAGTCGGGGAAATGAGTTGTTTAGCAGAAATGTACATGTACCTTCAGGTACTTAGCACGGGGCCAGACTGACGTGAAATGAGTTGTTTAGCAGAAATGTACAGTCGGGGAAAATTGTGCTTAGCAGAAATGTACAGTCGGGGAAATGAGTTGTTTAGCAGAAATGTACAGTCGGGGAAAATTGTGCTAAGCAGAAATGTACAGTCGGGGAAATGAGTTGTTTAGGAGAAATGTACAGTCGGGGAAATGAGTTGTTTAGGAGAAATGTACAGTCGGGGAAATGAGTTGTTTAGCAGAAATGTACAGTCGGGGAAAATTGTGCTAAGCAGAAATGTACAGTCGGGGAAATGAGTTGTTTAGCAGAAATGTACAGTCGGGGAAAATTGTGCTAAGCAGAAATGTACAGTCGGGGAAATGAGTTGCTTAGCAGAAATGTACAGTCGGGGAAAATTGTGCTAAGTAGAAATGTACAGTCGGGGAAATGAGTTGTTTAGCAGAAATGTACAGTCGGGGAAATGAGTTGTTTAGCAGAAATGTACAGTCGGGGAAAATTGTGCTTAGCAGAAATGTACAGTCGGGGAAATGAGTTGTTTAGCAGAAATGTACAGTCGGGGAAAATTGTGCTAAGCAGAAATGTACAGTCGGGGAAATGAGTTGTTTAGCAGAAATGTACAGTCGGGGAAAATTGTGCTAAGCAGAAATGTACAGTCGGGGAAAGTTGTGCTAAGCAGAAATGTACAGTCGGGGAAATGAGTTTTGACGTGACAACGTCTTATAATTCGATGGAGCCGGCTGCACGCACGAAAAAACATGACTCATGCGGCGTTACCTCGCTCTGAGGCGTTCCATTGAAGGCTTCAAGTGCAAGCGAGAGCGCGGAACGAGCGACAAAGAGGCACGTTGTCACGTTCAACTATCGTCAGTAAACCGACTTTACAGACAACCGTTTTTTAGGGTTCCGTAGCCAAATGGCAAAAAACGGAACCCTTATAGATTCGTCATGTCTGTCTGTCTGTCTGTCCGTCCGTATGTCACAGCCACTTTTCTCCGAAACTATAAGAGCTATACTGTTGAAACTTGGTAAGTAGATGTAGTCTGTGAACCGCATTAAGATTTTGTTACAAAAATGGAAAAATTATTAAAAAATTTAGGGGTCCCCATAGGTGCAACTGAAACAAAAAAAAAATTTTTTTCATCTAACCTATCTGTGTGGGGTATCTATGGATAGGTCTTTAAAAATCATATTGAGGTTACTAAATTTTTTTTTTCTAACCTGAATACTTTGCGAGAGAGACTCTTCCAAACTGGTAAAATGTGTGTCCCCCCCCTCTAACTTCTAAAGTAGGGGCATGATAATTCTAAAAAAAATATATGATGTACATTACTATAAAAACTACCAACGAAAATTGGTTTTAACGAGATCTAGCAACTAGTTTTTTTTTATACGTCATAAATAGTAAACCTTATCTTAACTTTCATTAAATTAAAACCTTTTAATTTCATAGAAATAAACCTTATTGCTGCTGCGGAACCCTTCATGGGCAAGTCCAACTCGCACTTGGCCGGTTTTTTTTAAATATGACGGACAAAGACTGCGAACTTATACCTAATAGCAGCTATTAGCTAATAGTCAGGGAGCCCTTCAACATTTTTTTTTAATTACTAACAACTAGGGCCCGGATTTATATGTAAATCCATATTTTTGTTTTGCGTGATTTTCGGCCTAGAATGTGTTTTTTACACGAATTATCATGCTTAGACTGTGAAAAACCAAGTTTTATTTTCCATCTTTTTCCATATTTTGGGGTTTTTCAAAGATAAGTCCATATTTTGCAAGAAAATGTCACAATCGTCTGTGTATTTTCACAAAAATACAAAAAAATATATGTTCCCGCCACCATGCGGCTGCGTATTTCGTTCCTCTCGCGCTTTATTGTCGTATTTATTGTTTCCAAAGAAGATTATTCCTTCAGGATTCAAGCCCCATAAGAGCACCGGTGATCGCGACAACAATAGAATACGATAGCATTTTCAAGAATCCGCGATCGAAGGATTAATAAAGATATAGAAAATAAAGTTTCAGATGCAAAAGGTCCTGTTATAGTCCTGTTGCTGACATCGCTAAACAAAAACTGAAGCACAAACTGAAGTAAGTATGTTTCGGTCTTCGGGTAAAATAAAGGATTTAAGTACGTAGCACACAAAGAAAAACAAAAGTCTGTGCCGATTATTAGGGTTCCGTACCCAAAGGGTAAAAACGGGACCCTATTACTAAGACTTCGATGTCTGTCTGTCCAGACGGACAGACAGACATCGAAGTCTTAGACTGTCACCAGGCTGTATCTCAAGAACGGCTATAGCTAGACTTCTGAAATTTTCACAGAATGTGTATATCTATTGCCGCTATAACAACAGATACTGAAAACAAAATAAAATTAATAATTAAGCGAAAAATAGCAAAAAGAAATACGTTGGTTGTATGGGAATACAACCAACGTAATTTTTTTGCTATTTTTCGCTCGATATCAATAATGACTACAGCTTGGCACTTGAAATTTTTATAAAATCCTTAATTAAGTATATTTGTACTTTAATAATTGATAAAAAATTAAAATAAAATAAATATTTAAGGGTTACCTACACTAAAACAATGTTTAATTATTGTAATTTTATACTCCATATTTTTCCATATTTCTGTTTTATAGTCCATATTTTTCCATATTTTCGATTTTTTAGTCCATATTTTAAGTACATATTTTGGATTTTTTAATACATATTTTTCCGGGCCCTACTAACAACTAACAAACTAATTTTTTGTGAGTAGCTTCATTTTGATAAGACGAACAACTTTTTTATCTGCGAAAAAATATTATGGATTGTTCTATTTGTAGGATACGACGACCTCTGTGGCTCAATGGGTAGAGTGTGTGGCAGCTCAAGCCGGGGTTCGCGGGTTCGAATCCAGCCGACGGAACAAAAAGTTTTTCAATGTTCCTGGGTCATGGATGTGTATTAAATATGTGTATGATATAATAAAAATCTTAAATATATGTATAGTATAAAAGTATTAAATATATTTCCGTTGTCTGGTACCCGTAACACAAGTCCTTCAGGTACTTAGCACGGGGCCAGACTGACGTGGTGTGAAGCGTCCATAGATATTATTATTATATTAAAAAAATCACAGTATGAAATCCTTTCTATCTCTGATAGCTCCCACTTTCAAGATTTTTCGCAGATAAAAAAGTTGTTTGTCTTAACAAAATGAAGCCACTCACAAAAAAATTGCTTGTAATAATAAAAAAAATTGTTCTAGGGAGGCCCTAGAACAATTTTTTTATTATTAACAAGCTATTTTTTTTTCTTTTTTCTTTCTTTTTTTATTCATTATCACTATAATGGTTAAAACTTAAAACTTAAAAATAATTTAATTAGAAATAGCTGGGGGACGGGGTAGCTGATTAGTGATTACTGATTAGTGATTAGTCTTATTTAAACATTCACTCACAAATCAGCTGGTTATGGACTATGTACAGTACCTACCTATATTATTATAGTGTTGGATTTTAGCTGATTTTAGTGTCTGTGCCAATGACACACACTATTGGAGGTAACCTTATATTTTGACAGTTGATAATGTTACTCTTTCTAACTAACGATGCAGTAAGTTGAGTGAAAGAGAAATCTCATATCGGTGTATAAACGTCAAAATTTTTTTTATGTTTAGTTATGTCCTACCTAATCGGACATAACAAAGGAGTCGGTCTGCAATATTTCATGTTTAAAAAGTGCTAATAAAAGTGTTTACTGAACGTTAAATGCAATATCTTGTTGGGTTTTGTGGTTCCGATGTATAATAAACCATAAAAACGGCCAAGGAATGCCTCAAACACGTGGATTTAACATAACATACGTAAGTTTTCAACAACGTTTTTTGGGCTTATCAATCGGTATTTTTGTAAGCTAAAAAGAAAATTTATAAGTTTAATAATCCTATAATCATGCTATTTAAGGCATTAGTGATAAATATGTCACATCAAGTAATAATTTGGCTTCAAATATTGCATAACTTTTTACGTGTACTTTAGGGATGCACTTTACTTGAAGTTATAGTTTATCGATAAAAATATTGTCATGATGAAATATTTTTTTTTTCAGGATTTGAAAATGCTTCAAAATAGACGACGAACAGAAGTATTTAGACGCAAGTTTCATGCAAGTTTTTAATTCTCACTCCCTCATGAAGGCATCACAATATTGGGATTATCATTTCAAACGTAAGTTTGAAACAATGATTTTATTGAAATAAAAAAAGTTCTAACGGAGAGCAAAATAATCGCATGATCTCACACCTCCCCCCTGTAAGTACTCAGTTCGTTACTTAGATCTACTTTTTGAAATTTTATCCTGGCATTACTCTTTTTTAATAAGTAAAATGCAAAAATTGAATAAGGCTAAAGTCATAATCATTTAAAAAATAAATTTAATACCTCGAACATCGAATTCCAGACACAATAGATATTCAGTTGTTATGCGGCACCTGGGTTCCACTTGGGGCTTGATGGGTTAAGCATAACGTGACCATTATTTTTTTTTGTCAGAGCGGGACAAATACAGAATCCACGCCTCTCTCCCCCCCCCCCCATTTGAAATACATGAATAATTATTATGAAAGTGCCTATACATTATTATTTACTTTACTATCTATACATATTATAAAACAAAGTCGCTTTTTTCCCTCATGTCCCTTTGTTTCCTTTAATCTTTAAAACTACGCAACGGATTTTGATGAAGAAATAGAGGAAAATGTGGATAAAACGGGGAAAAATATTTGAAAGAGCTAACTTGAACGCGCTAATCTCAGGAACTACTGGTCCGATTTGAAAAATTCTTTCAGTCTTAGATAGCCCATTTATTGAGGAAAGCTATAGGCTATATTTTATCACGCTAAGACTAATAGGAGAATGTGGAAAAAAACGGGGGAAATTATTTGAAAGGGCTTATCTCGCGAACTACTGGAGCAATTTTATGTTATTTGGCACAGATAAGAAGTAGACCACGTGGAGGATCATAGGCTATCGATTTTAATCGTTTTTTCAGTGGCTAGGTATATATTTTACACCCGTGCGACGCCGGGGCGGGTTGCTAGTAATATTATAAAGCGGAAGAGTTTGATTGTTTGTATGAACACGTTAATCTCAGGAACTACTGGTCTGATTTGAAAAATTATGTCAGTTCTAGATTTATCCAGGAAGGCTTTAGGCTATATTTTATCAAGCCAAGACTAATAGGAGCGAAAAAACAGAGAAAAATGAGGAAAAAGCGGGAAAATGTATTTGAAAGGGCTTTTCTCACGAATTATACATTATACTTAGCAGAATAATCACGTTTGTTGTAAAACGCAAACGCAAAAATACTTTTAAATTATTGTCATTTGGTCTGTTTGCAAAAGCGGGACAATTTCGGCCTCGCGGGGGACAGCGGGACAGACTGCATGAAAGCGGGACTGTCCCGCCCAAAGCGGGACGTATGGTCACCTTAGTTAAGCATGGAAAAGTTACATAAAGCATATTGCCCCATATATATTATTATATGTACATACATATTTTATAGTATTAAGTACATTTAATGACACTAAACCAACAATTTTTTTAGGTTATTGGAATACTCCTAAAGAACAGTTCAATATGGTGGTGACTGAGAGACCTATAATGAAGATAATATTATTTTTAAGTTTAGATTATAACCGAGTATTCTGGTGGTGAGATGGAGTAAGGAGGGATGGTTTAAGTGAAGAAAATCCGATCCTTATCACTACCACCTTCAGCCACCTTCAGGAGACATCCCGTTAAGGAGATGTTGTCAACTGTTTTCAGTGTTTGAATATTTTTCATTTAAGAGGCCGGGTGCCATCGAAATTCTCATACATACGTAATACCATAATCATTTTCTCATACGAAAATATTAAACATGTTTGAGTTATTTTTTCTAATTTTTAATATATTGTGTGTAATATTATACAATGTGTCCTAACACCGGTGTCCAATCCTTACATGTTATAATGTATGGCATAGGTATTTTATTGACTGAATTGAATTATGTGGGTGGATTATTATGTGTCTCGTCATCAGTATCCAATGCTTTAACGCATCTTTAACGTCTTTATTTCTTCGATAATATACTGTTGTTGTTATTTTACAAAATTGTTGTATAATAGCTAAGTATAATAAAGTATATTTGATCTTGTGTTGTTTTTTTATAAAAACTGTTGATTTTATTGATATTACACTCCGGTCAAGCCTTCGTGGCATATGGAGTATACATAATTATTATATTTTTAACTAGGTATTTGTGTAATTATATATATATAGCATTTTCATATTATTATACTTAAATAAATGTAAAGAAAAATGTATTTTTCTTTATTTGCATTTTGCCGCTATTTAGATGATTATTTGACAGATCCTTCTGCTCTACGACTTCTGTGTAATCTATGACAAGAAAAGATGGTCGAATGGACTAAAAACTAGAAAGTATTATCATTGATTTCGGCGATTGTTAATTTAATAACACTAAATGTCGTTTCTTTGTTTTTTCCAGAAACCCAATTGTGTTATTATTTACTACGTAATCGTCGAAAATCCTAAGAAGTAGCTTTACATAAATATAAAATCATATCTTTTCACCAAATTGAAAGCGACTTCTAATTTAATGATCATAATAATGTTTGATACTGTATAATATAAGTTACTTTAAGATCTTTGTAAACAACATTCTTTGCAAATAAATGATTATTACATTATATTATAGTATTAATATTATATCCTAAATTGAACATGCGGGTCGAATTGATAACCTCCTTTTTTTTGATGTCGTTTAGTAAAAATCTATAACATAAAATTATGGTCGACTATTGGTCGATAGCAGTTGTAGTCTCATTTTATATTTTTATCGATATATACAAGCAGATCGCCCATCCCTACACGCACACTACGGCAATTGCACACAAGCATAAAATGGCCACGCGTTGGCGAGCTAAGAAGCCATCTACCTATCCTTAATCTGTGGTCTTTGCCTTAAATACTTTTCTTTGACAGACTTTTGACACTAACCAGTCAAAAGCGCTAATGAAAAGATAAACTCCATGACTCCGGCTGTAATAAAATCTCAATACGGCATAAATACTTACTCGTAGTTTTTAGCTTGAAGTAAATCTCAAATTAACCATCCATACCTAATCTTATAAATGCGAAAGTGTGTCTGTCTGTCTGTCTGTCTGTTACCTCTTCACGCCCAAACCGCTGAACCGATTTGGCTGAAATTTGGTATGGATATACTTTCGAGTCCCGGGAAAGGACATAGGATACTTATTGTCCCGAAAAAAAGTATGGTCCCCGCGCGATAAAGGAATTTTGGCGCACCGGAGTTGCGGGCGTCATCTAGTTTCTATTAAATTGCAAAAAAATCATAATTTTATGTTGGCTTTATAATAAGTTGTTTTTCATACTTTGGTTTGTATAGCGATCATTTTACGCGTGTGAAGGTTTTTCAGTAAGCATATAAAACGCACATATGGCAAGCCATTCTTAGAAAATAACTCGCTGAACATAGCGTGGATTGCGGAATTATAATATAAAGATATAGCATTTCGTATTGCTAAGCTTATTAGTGTCTTATGTCCTCTCATGGGAAATATTTTGAAATGCGAGTCGACATAATATAAACTAAGCGTGTTAGGGATCCGTATGATGCAAATAAGGAATCAAAACTTACAACAGTTATTTTCGTTATAAAGAATTTTGTCATAGGTAAACAAAAAATAAAGTTCTTCTTCCTGATTATAGCTTAGTCATCGGTAGATCACTTCTAAAGGTTTCATGTTAGGGTTTTAAGCGAATTTTTAATGGCTTTAAACGGTTTTAATGCTTTGTATAAGTACCGAAGCATCTTTAAATCAGCTCAAGCTCCTATGTACTGGATGTCGACAACGTTACTCGTTAATATCTACAGGTTCTGATGTTTGAACCTCTAACTGCCGCACTCAGAGTGGAACATTTATTACTTAAATATACTTAACTAGCGACCCGCCCCGGCGTCGCACGGGTATAAAATATATAGCCACTGAAAAAATGATTAAAACCGATGCCTATGATCCTTCACGTGGTCTACTTCTTATCTGTGCCAAATAACATAAAAATTGCTCCAGTAGTTCGCGAGATAAGCCCTTTCAAATAATTTCCCCCGTTTTTCCACATTCTCCTATTGGTCTTAGCGTGATAAAATATAGCATATAGCCTTCCTCAATAAATGGGCTATCTAACACTGAAAGAATTTTTCAAATCGGACCAGTAGTTCCTGAGATTAGCGCGTTCAAGTTAGCCCTTTCAAATAATTTTCCCCGTTTTTTCCACATTTTCCTCTATTTCTTCGCTCCTTTTAGTCTTAGCGTGATAAAATATAGCCTATAGCCTTCCTCGATAAATGGGCTATCCAACACTGAAAGAATCATCAAAATCCGTTGCGTAGTTTTAAAGATTAAAGGGAACAAAGGGACATGAGGGAAAAAAAAGCGACTTTGTTTTATAATATGTATAGATTAATCCTTCGATCGCGGATTCTTGGAAATCTATTGTTATTCTATTGTTGTTGCGGTCGCCGGTGTCCTTATGCCCCCATCGATAGGTTAATTCAAAATTTTGACATAAGCCCCATTACATTATCTGTCAAACTCTTCATTAAATTGCAGGTTAATCATAATTAAATAATGTCTCTGAGTACGGCGGTAAATGTCCACTTATTTTGCCTGCATTCGAGCCTCAAAACGATTATTTTACTTACGGAACCCACATGAAAGCACCATAACGCATACATTAGTGGGTCAGTGTCGTATGTCACTCACGTAGCTCGCTCCTCGCTCAGTGGCGCTTGAAATACAATAGCCGGTGATAACATCGCACCGGCTCTGCTCATCGTCATCACCGTTGTCACCATCATCTTCATCATCATCACGATCATGACCATCATCATCATCATCATCTTTATAATTTTACCACTACGACGACGACGACCTCCGTGGCTCAATGGTTAAGGCCCGTATAAATAGTCAGTACTCAAGATGCATCTCGGTCTCAACACACGGTTCAGGCTCTGTGATCGGTTGGCTGTCAACATTTGGACCAATCACAGAGCCGAACCGCGTCTTGAGACCTACTGACTATTTATACGGGCCTAAGAGTGGGTGTGAGTGTGGCAACTGGCAGCTCAAGCCGAGGGTCGCGGGTTCGAATCCCGCCGAAGGAACAAAAAACACGGATAAAAGGCAGAGGTAGGGCCTGCTTCTCCGTCAGTGTTCACTCCGGGCGGCCGGTGAAGGCAAGCCGGAGATGGAGAACAGGGGCTTCCCTGGGAGCACTCGGGTACGTGGGGTCGCTAGTCCCCAACAGCTCGCCACTCCCCAACAGCTCGCCACAAGTTGCCCTGCAGGCTTATTATTATAATTTACTAACCATACCCTTATTTATACATAATATCATATTATATTTTGTGTGTTCAGCCTACTCAGCGTGGCCCTTGAAATACAATAGCCGGTAACAGTGTATCTTTCTGTCTGGTACATCCCTAGTCGTAATTTTGATAAAGATAGACCTTAAGTGGGATAGTTTAGCACAGAAAAATGTTCTTTTCAATAATTAAATAGAAAATCAATATAATATCCGAGGCAATTTAACTCTGAATGTACTGTATGTAGATAGGAGGTGGCCTGGTACGTTTAAAAGGCATATTAATTGACAGCATTTATTGACATTAATGTTTTGGCATCAGTCAAATGTTTTCAATTGACCTATGTCATTACTCATGAGTCATGACGGTCTTGTTAAGGTACCATTCGGATCTGCGAGGCAAGCGTACAGCGTCACGCGTAAGCGACCGGTCGCTTGCTGCGGAGCAGCAAATAGCTTACCAATGTCCGCGACCGCGTAGCCGCGACCGACAAAAATTTAATAATTCATGAAGCCCCAAGCGGCCACATCCGGCCGCGATAACAATGAAAAAGCTATTGTGTCTCGTTTTGCCACGACTGATGGGTTAAAATGATACTTTATTGACATGATTATAGCTATCATTTTTGTCTAAGTCACTAAGTAGTATTATAATAACCACGTGGCCAGCGTCGCTTGCCGCAGAGACCCGCGGCATGCAAGTGCGCCGCGTAAATAAGTACATTTGAACAATATGCAACATTATTAACTACGTAACTAGGTAGCATTTCAAACTATGTTGCGATCTACAATTTTGTGATATTGTGCGCAGACAGAAGCTTTGACCATTTTTCCACCATAACTACGAGTGTAAACAAAACAATAAAATTGTGAATTATTTTACAATATTATGGCAGGGAATTTAGTATTAAGGGAAGAAATTATCCAAAAACTGTTGGCAGATAAAGAGGATGACGAAATTATTTTGTATTTTTTATCATTTCCGGAAAAGAGGAGAAAGGTTGACCCTATTTTTACGTCGCGGGTCGAAGAGGGATGCTACAATATACTCATTGCACGTCACTTAATGTGTAATGAGGAAAAATTTAGAATGTATTGCAGATTAAGCCACGAGCAATTTTATTTTGTTCTAAGTTTAATAGATAACGACATTAAACTAAAAAGAAAAGGCACATCAATCATTAGCAGTTCCGAAAAGCTTTTTATTTGTTTAAGGTATGTACTCGTATATAAAATTGTAACATTAAGAGTTTAAATTTGAACTATCCTGAATTGGACTCGAGTTTCTTAGGTAAGGGACTCCTAAGGATTGGGATTCTTGGGAATTGATCATGCCCGACTGTTCTAAAAGTCTAGGGGAAGATAGGCTTTCACACACAAATTGTGCATTTCTGTTGCGCAGTGCGCTACAGCAACAACAAACGTCGGCCGATTTTATTGCCATTTTCAACACAATATACACATATAAAATACTAGCTGTTGCCCGTGACTCCGTCCGCCGTGGACTTCAGTTTCGCATGGTGTTTCCCGTTTCCGTGGCAATGCCGGGAATCGGGATAAAATGAAGCCTACATTACTGCAAATTTTCCTCAGAATCCATCTAATAAACACAATTCCCAAAGCTTTGTATAACCTTTGACCTGTCCCCCGTTACCAACCCCCTTTTCCAGTTAAAAAGTAGATTATGTCCTTTCTCAGGCTCTAGACTATCTGTGTACAAAATTTCATTACAATTGGCTCAGTTGTTTTGGCGTGAAAGCGTGACAGACAGACAGACAGATACTTTCGCATTTTATAATATTAGTATGGAAGTATAGATTACTATGAGAGAAGTAGCTGTTATAATAATATTATAGTTCATACATACATACTTTGATACCTCCATGGCTTATATTATACGAAAAATTTTATTTTCGGTTTCGATATGATTAATAACCTATCGGCAGGCCTGTCCCACTCGCGCGAATAGGCATCGAACTGTATTACTGTAAGTACCACCCGCGGGTGGCAAATCAGTAGGGACTCACAAGCGAGCGGTGACGCACGCGCACGAGTTGTTCGTTGCATACCTGCGTATTGCGTAACTTATCCACTTGACAGTGGCATGCAAAATGGCAGATTTGTCATGTCTGTGGCGTCCTGAGGGGGGTCCGCCACATACCGATGTTTCTACACGACCAGCATACACTAAAACTGCAATTTCTTGTTCCTTGGTCTTGCAGGAGCCCATAAAAGGATCTAAATCATTTTTAAATTAAATTTTCTACCCTGAAAATAGTACTTTTATAATATATTTGTCAGTAATAATGTTATACAGCTGGTATAATTACTGGGTACCAAAATGTTCAGTAGATTTTGGGTCATATTTTAATAATAAACCACTATTTAGCGAGCTAAGAGTATTTATTTATAACTTTATAGTACTATTTACAAAATAATATCACTCAAGTCATGACTCTCATACAAATATTTTATAAAATCAACGATTTAAGTACAGGACAAAAATGGAGGCTGCCTCTCAAACAGCTTCAAGTAGGCTGTGTATTACATGATATCTTAAAGTCATTTCATACTCTAGGCATTACAATATTATATAAACAATAAATTAAGGTTATTATCTGGGTGGTACAAGAGTATCAATATTGTAGGTTCAGTAAATGATATGTAGGACTTTACACAAAAAGATATCTCTTTTGTTCATGAAAAATCCTACCTTGATACTAATGTAATTTACGAAATAAGTAGTAACTTTTATCCACAGAAGTTTGATTTTCTTATAATTATAATAAACAAAGTACAAAATAAAATCCTCCAAATTACATGAATTAAAGGAAAACTGAGTAGAAACGTGAAAAGAAAACTTGCAAAAATGCGAAAATTTTCTTAAGTGAGTGTAAGATTAGTATGGATAAGACCTTTTTCATCTAGTACTTGGATGCATTGTGCAAGCGTTTGTAACCCAAAATGTAACCCAAAATCAATGCCTCTTTTATTGCACAGCCAACTACTTCTATTTCAGTCACAAATATCACGCACGCGGGAGAGCCATGCTTCGGCACGAATGGGCCGGCTCGACCGGAGAAATACCACGTTCTCAAAGAAAACCGGCGTGAAACAGCGCTTGCGCTGTGTTTCGTCGAGTGAGTGAGTTTACCGGAGGCCCAATCAAAAATAAAAAAAAATCCTGTATATTTCATAAATAAATATTTATTAATTCTATATATTTTTTTTTATATATTTTTATATATATATATATATATATATATATTTTTTTTTTTTTTATCAAAAAGTAATAAATAAATTTCGACTCGCACTTGTCCGTTTATTTTTAAGTCTTTTTGTCTCAATGCCTCCTTTCTTGTAATCCAACAACAAAATGATTCCGGCTATTCCATGTTATGCGAACATGCTAATATCGGCCATTAAAACTCAGAGGAGGCGTCTGTGGGGCCGCCCGATACGGGTTGTCACCTGTCTGTGACGAAACCCTTTCGGGGCTCTAATCGGACGGTACTAGTTTTCGTCATTATTTATAAAATATAGAACGTTCTATTAGTGGTAGAGTTTAGTTAAACGAAACTACGTTAAATTATCATTACAGTAAAGTAATATGAACTGCATAAATATGTTATTTAATGTTCGAAAAGCCAAAATCATTGTGCGAGTAAGGGCCAGGCACGGGTTAGATTGCCGTTTTAACTCTTTTTGTTGTTCTACTTAGAACAACGAGTTGAACAACGAGTCCATCCCATTCTACCAGCTAAACGGTTGCTTCTGTAAATGTGGAAAAATTCACGGAAGTAGGAAATATGCTGAATTTAAAAGGATTTGCTTCTGTTAATGTGAAAAAATTTACGGGAGTAGGAAATATGCTGAATTTAAAAGGAAAACTATCACGGCTAAGAAGAAAGACTTAATAAGTTATTTTTTTAGTAATAGTCGGTCACCCAAACAAAATGTATTTGGAAAAGTAACTATATAAAGGAATTTTTCGATAAGATTCCTTATTATCATATGGTAAAGTGCGTAATCAGGGTTACTATTAGTTTGAAATAAAAGTCTATTTTCGTAAAATTGGTCGATTTGCCATTCAAGCACTAGGGCGGCGATAAGTTTATGTTAAGAGCGGGCTGCCAAATTTTGCTCTTTTCTAATAAGTATTACGATCCTGGAAGACAATTGACTCAAATGAAATTGAGATTTATTTAATCATTGTATATTTATCTGATATTTGGCTAACGGAAAATACGATTCACTTATTTTGACTCGATAGTTATATTTTTCGAAATTATGAATATTTCAGGGCTTTTCAACAAATACATGTTACACTTATTGAGTTACTATCATTAAATAACTTGCACTACTACAATCACTTTATAAAATAATAGCTAAAGGAAATATTAGTATTGTATTTAATTTTTAAGTACCTAATCATCAAAAGCATTTTTGGGACTTACGACCTTTACTTTCGTGCTATAATGCAGAAATCGTTGTAACGCGATATATATTATATTATGTATAAGCATTAGTTTTTCCGGGAATATCAGATGATTACTATTTGAAGTTCTATAGATAATATTGTGTTAGTTTTTCTGGAAATACCAGATGATCACAGATCTATATGTAGATACAAAATAAAATTAAAATCGGTTGAAGTGGAAGTTCCATATTTACTAGTAGCTTTAAAAGTAAAATGCAGACCAATTATTGTTACAACTTCCAGAGGTATTATATATAGATTTATTGTTTATTATTTCTAATTTTTTATCAAGATTTACTTTACTTAACTTTATTGTGTATTATGTTAGAAAAGTTACTTTTTGTACCACTGCAATCGTTAAAGGTCTTGTGTGAGAAGTTATTATTTTAGGCTTATTTTTTCAGTTTCTTCAGTTCATGCGTACTATTCGAAACCTCATTTGTTTACAAAAATAACTAAGTTATACAAACACTTTAAGTAGGTACTCGTAATATAAGACCGGTTTCAATAATTAAGATACGGTACCTATCGAATCTAAGTACGCGTAACTAGTTACACGCGAATTTATGATAATTAAATCTACGTCATAGTACTAAGACATAATATCTTAGATTATTTCGAGTTAAATAAAATGTAGTTATTTAAATATAAAGATTATAATATTATTTTTAAAAAGAGACAACCCTGATTTCTTCAGAAAAGGTACGAGTTATGCGATAGAAAGAGAGCGGAGATGTAGGCAAATATAATTGTAGGCACCTAGCACTGCGCGGTCGGAATTCGAACTTTATAGTATCGTAGCATGAGACGTTAATTCTTTAAACGGGTTTCGTTAGTGGGAATTCTGTTGGTACAACTAATATACATATATTCTGTGCTATCGGCGTGTTTCTAGATAGAATATCTACCACAGCTGCCCTGCGGCTGTCGCGGTACTGCTATCGACGCGACAGGGTCGCGCTCATCGAAATTTGCCGCGCCACGCCCACCGGTCTCGTGTCGCGCGTCGCGGTAATCGGAATGTCGTCCATATAAACACATACAAAGCAGAGGCTTGGCGACAGTCTCGGGTCGCGGGTCGCGGACATCGGTACGCGGCGACCGGTCTCTCTGTCTCGCGACGCGGGTCGCCGTGATTGTTTAGTCCTCCATACAACTTCATAGTGAGCAGTGGCTGTTTGGGTCGCGGGTCGCGGCGACCCGCTGCATGCTGCCTTGATCCGAATCATACCTTTACAGTCATTTCAGTTTCAAGGTCATAGCTACATTTATCACGGTAGCTTTCAAGCATTTGATCGCTCAAAAATGGGGGGTTAATTTAGACCGCAACGCGACACGTTGGCAGGCGGGGCTTGTCACTTGACACATTTCGGGCAGGCACTTCAAATTCAGTTAAAATTTAGTTACTACTTATCTACTTAATACGTGTAAACCAGCCATTAGGGTAGGGTCCTTAGTGTCAATTCAGACCGCAACGCGACGCGTAGATGCATTTATAAATTTGTACTGAATCAACAGATTTCGCGAGCGTGAGACGTCTGACGTCTCACGTCTTACAAATCTGTCAAATCCATACAAAATTAGAAATGCATCTACGCGTCGCGTTGCGGTCTGAATTGACCCCCCATTTTTGAGCGATCAAATGCTTCATAGAGATCGATCGAGAGCGATCATAAAGACTTACCTAAAACAAACCTTGCAGGTTTAATTGGTACATTCTCAAATAGACATACATAAGTTAGAATTGTATTTCTTAAATGAATAAATAAATAAAGACCTAGCTGGAGCAAAAAAAATCGATGAGCTACCTACATGAGTTTGACAACCAACTGAAAGCACGACAGTTCTTGTGGTTCTAACTTAGCAACTCTAGATCTCCAAATCTTTAAATGATAAATCTCATGCATCTATAATCTAGATTCTAGAACATCGAAATCAACGCCAGTGTCTAGGCTTAAAGCCAGGACCTGACCTTTAGTTATGTTAAATTTTGCATTCGATAGAAATCAAAAATTAAATGGCATTATACCTTAGTTAGGGTACTGGCACCAGTAGTTAGCCTTTTAGTGGAAAGCGCAAGTTTAAATGTGGATAGAAAATTATTTAAAATTGTAATGAAAAACCTTTTGTACTCATTCACTTTATCATTTATTTAACTTTGTTATGAAATTAACATATAAGATAATTTTTCTTAAGAAGTATTGAAAATAAAGTATTTTTCAAAATAAGGCACATTTCCCCAGTACTCAGCCGTCACAACCCAGTTCTCGGCCAAATAGATACCAGTAGTCAGCCTCTCCTTAGATGGGCCTCGAAAGAGACCTATGGAACTGAAACAAATAAGCAATGCATGTCTGGTCTCTGACAATGCCAAAAAACTAAGAAATTACTTGGTAGGTAGGTGCTTCATAAATAAATGAATAAATTAAGCAGCGTAAGTTACTGATGGCTGAACACTGGGTATACCTCACCAGTACTCAGCCGTGGTTCGACCGTATCTAGTTAGGCGGCCGACTACTGGTTTCTATATGGAATTTTGTATGACCAGTACTCAGCCGGGGGTGGCCGAACACTAGATAATGTACAAGAAACGCATACCCAGTAGTCAGCCACCTCATTATTTAAATAACTGTAAAGAAACTGTTCTATAACTATTTGATTTAGACGTAAAAAATGTAATAACAATATATTTTAATAAAACATGACACAAAAGTTAATAAGAAATCACAATAACTAACCTTTTTGTCGGGCACTTCCCACTAAGAAAATTTTGGCGCGCACGCCGCATCTTGGCTCGACTAGTGACAACGTCGAATTGGAATCAGATTACCATTTCTTGCAGCCACTTAGCGTCATTGTGACGTTCAGCTGGCCTATTCTGTATCGTACATTTGTAAGTTAATCACTGAGTTAGTAACGAAACGGAGGAGTGAGTAACGAAAAGTCTCACTTTTGTATTCGCTATGCACAAGTTACCAACTGAGTTGGTGCGGTTTCTAACGAAATCTTAGTTGTTAACTTTTAGGGCAGAGGCATGCATTTTGCCTTATATTTTTTTATCGATAGTTCATAAATGTCACAAAATATGTATTCACTAAAGCAAAATGACAGTTTATAGTTACAAACTCAATGAAGTGACTAACCCATTTTTAGCAACTGCTAAAGAGTAGTTGTTTTCGTGCATTGTATTAAGTTATAAAGATGGCTCACGCTCTAATAATTGTATAATATGCAGAAGAAATGCGTAGAAAAAGTGTTGGCGCATCCAAAGGGATAAATATAACCCGATGGATCTGCCGGAGTCGGGATTTATTGCTCACTTTCGGCTCAACAAAGCTGGCTACCAATTAGTACTAAATGATGTCATAGAACATCTCCCAGCCAGGCGAAGAAACACAGAAGTAAGAAAGGAGCTAAAAGTATGTATTATATTAGTAAAATTATATCAATTTTCATTTCCCTACTCTTATGAGAAACTTTTATGTTTGCTTAACTTATTAACTAATAAATAAGTACCTTTTCTTGTCTACTGACTACTTCAGTCTTCATGTACGGTACTTTTTACTATTGAAGGTACTAGCAGCGTTGCATTTTTATGCAACTGGGTCCTACCAGCGGCCCAGTGGGCTATCAATATTCCACACAATCTCGCTCATGCAATACCTTGATTTACTCTGTACTTGATTCAGAAAAAGAGCTTGGTCGCAGGTATTTCTTCCCTAATCGTCATATAAGGAATAATATCAATAAAAGCTATAATAAGCAAACGCATATTAACATAATTATCTTTTTTTTTCAGATTTTCCTTGGAGAAGAACTAACCAAAAGGAGCTCATCAAAAAATCTTACTATAATATTTAATTACTCACCGAGGATTATTTATATGAAGCGAATCCTTGGAAGAATTAATTTTTAAGAGCCATTGTAAAACAGTGATTAAATAAAATATGTGCTTGTATGTTAGTCTGTGTGAATTAAACTTAAAGAACATAAAGTTTTGAAAAGTAATAAATTAACAGTATCAATCAGTCTTTTAGACATTTTTCTTAGCTTGTTAATCATTAAAATGTTTGTCAATAAATCTTTATGCACCATTATCCTAGACAAAAATAAAAGATCAGCAAAATAGTAATTGTAATTACTAATCTGACTTAAGACATTTTAAATAGCTTTACAAGCATTATAAATTAATACTTGTACAATAAATAGCCTTTAAGTAGCACCTTTCCTATACAAAAATAAATAATTTGAGACCAACAATATTATTGTAATTACTAATCAGTCCTAACTCCGAACCTATGATATTATTAAAACATCATTGGTCTTAACACTTTTTTAACTAGATAGTTCAAAATAAGTAGTTCAATAAAGTAATAGATAAAGAAAAAATAAAAGATCCACATATTATTATAATTATTCATTAGTCTACCCTTCTTAGTATCTCTGTTCTAAAAGGAATAATAAAAATAAAATAAAAATCATTTATTTTCAGACCAGTGATCCATAGTGTTAGTAACAATTATTAGACTTAAAAAGTATATTAGTACATTTCTGTAATTTACAATTTAATAAATTAATAAAAAAATGTCTATGATTGACAGGTTCATTGAGACTTCATAAAATGAAGTTCAATGAACCTGCCTACCAAGACTGAATCTACTCTTTCATTCGAGCTCCCTCGCCCTCTGTTTACTAGTAAGGAGACTTTTTTCCTCATTAGTGCATAAAAGTCGTCTACACTGCCATCTACGAACATACCTGATGCACTACAGTAGCAAGGCAGCCGGAACAAAGCCCTGAAGATGTTATTGTACTGAATCCGCAGGGCATTGTAAGACTTCTGGCCCACAGACTGCTCGTGTAAAATGTCTGGCAATATGCTTTAAAAAGAGTGATCTTAACTTCAGCTGTGCATCGAGCAAATCTGTGTGCCTACATATTGCCACGAACTGCCAATGCCCTACGTTCCCTCTCCACATCCAATTCATCACACAAGTCTTCAGTGACTACATGTCCCAAGTATTTAAACTGCGTGACACGGTTTAAAGTTTCTGAGTTTAAGGTGAGTGGGGGTATTGTGGAAGGCCCTTTATTTTGACATTTAAATAATATAAACTCACTAAATATAAAATAAAATAAGAACATAACAAGATTTTTTAGGAAAAAAAGATACAGAAAGAAAATGAAGATGCTTTGCTAAATTAACTTCATTTGTTTTCAATTGCAACAATAATTTTATTTAAAGCATGGTCTACTATTTCAGTGAGATGTGCTGATACATTTTCAAGGGCTGCCGCTGAGCGCTCCTCGTTGGCAAGATGCCTCTCTTCCAATTCATATGCCCAGCGTGGAGCACAACTGGTGTCTTGATGAAAACCTGAAACATTAAAAAATCTTGTTCAAACTAGTCATCAATTATTAGAATAGAGAGTTCAAAAACTACATTAATAACTTTTTAGTATTCTGAATATTTGTCCTAAAATTCCATTAAAACTTTTAAAAAATATATTTTTTTGCACTAGTCGTCATCGTCTTTTTATCCAATTGGACGTCCACTGCTGGACATAGCTTCCTAAAATGACCGCCAAACAACAAGATTTTGTGCCACCTAGCCTGAAGCCACCGTCTCCTCGCAACTCTCTTAAAACTCTCATATTTATTTATAATATACTATGTACTTATTTTCTAAACTTTCCACTCTATACAGTATTAGAATAAAAAGATGTGTATACATTTTAAAGTTTGCAGTTAGGTACAATGAGCTAAAGATAGCTAGCTAAGTTTGAGTTAGATATATCAATGATGTACATGATACTTTGAGTATTATTTTATATTATACTATATATCACATACTAAGACATATTTTTTTCAAAACTTTGAATATAGTTAGTAAGTAAAATACAGTACAATACAATGTGTTACAAAAATAAGTAAATAAAGCTTGTGTTTACTTACCCTTCGCTCCCAAGTCTTTTGGACCCCATCTCCCAGAGGGCCAGTTTAATTAAGTTTGAGGGCCAGTTTTGCCAGGCCTGTCTAGAAGCCTGGTTGCCCATTGACCCTCCCATTCGGTCCATCACTAAATCACGGTGGGTCTCAAGTCTCAACGAAGTTTGTAACACTTTATGCCGGTTGAGAGTGAGAGTTTAAACTTATATTATAATTAGGTATATAGCGGACATAATAAGTCGTTACACTTGTGATTTGCTGTACCTTGACGTGCCAGCAGCTCTAGTTAGGATATATTAATTTATTATGAAGAGAGGAAAAGCCAGGAAAAGCTTATTAAATTCAACTTTTCAAAACAAAAACCAATTCAAAATTCCTATTTACTCTTCTATGACACAAGTGACAATTAATCTGTGACTTTGACAAGTAATAGTTGATAACTTAAGTCCACAGATAACAAAATAAACAGATAACCGAATAAATTAAAAGGTTCTGACTTTTTATAATGTACTCCTCCACAGACGGTACTTTTCAATTTAGCCGAATTACAGTCGATAAATTTGCGTCAATTGAGTTATCCACTTCGCCATCAAAAGATACTGAATACAAAGTTAAGGACAGGGTGGGTTACAAACAAAAGCTGGTTAGTGACCATTTTCATAGTGACTAACTAAACTTGTATTTTAGAGAATAGCCCCGCTGAACTGACCAATAAGAAGCCAAGCTTTTTTTAAAAGTAATTTGATTGGTTAATTTGCAATAGAACGCTATTTCTATAGGTTTTTAGCTGGAAAAGGCTGACTACTGGTGTGGGGCTGACTACTGGCGGCCTTACCCTAATGTAAGCTCCATATTCAAAATCCCAAAGTTTTTAATTTTTGATTTTGCAATCGAAATTATGATGCAATTTGATTATTAACGTATTCGTAATTAATAATAATGTGTGCATGAAATGACGTTTTAAGATGGTTTTAAGAACGTATGTATGTATTAAGAAATTGTGACGTTGAACCGACGTAGACCATTCGAAACGCACACAACATATTAGTCACAGTCACAGAACCTTAAATTAAGAAACCACGAAACAACTTTTGCTCTGTCTACGCCACGCTACGCACAGAACAAAGAATAATAATAAAACTTGATTGCGGTGTTATTAATTGAATAATAATTTATTTTATTGTAAGCATCCATATTATAAATGTAATTATCTTCTAATAGCGGTTAATAATCGCTTCTGTCATTACGCCAATGGCGTATTATGTAGCAACTAGCAACGCAACAATATAAAGGCTAACGTTGATGGATAACCATGATTGCCAAACACAATCAACGTCAACTATATGGGCAATCTTAGGTTCAATTCAGACCGTGCTGCCGTGAGATGCATTTCTAAAGTATGGATTTGATAGATTTCAATTGCAGGAGACGTCATGAAAGTTACATTTAAATATGTCAATTCTACACTATAAAATTAACGCGACGCGTAGATGCATGAAATATGTCAAATCCATACAAATTTATACCGCGCCTAGCCTCGCCTCGCCTCGTCGCGTTGCGGTCTGAATTGACCCTTAGACGGATTTTAGATACGAACTCATTATAATATGTATGTTATAGATGGAGCGGGCCACATTTTCCAGAAAATCAAAAATTTAAACCTTTCTTTGTATTCATTTATCTACACTAATATTATAAAGAGGAAAACTTTGTTTGTATAATTGTAATGAGTAGGCTCAAAAACTACTGGACTGATTTTAAAAATTCTTTCACCATTCGAAAGCTACATTATCCACGAGTAACATAGGCTAAATTTTATTTTGTAAAAAATAGGTTTTCGTAAGATATTTGGGGTTTTCGGACACAAGGTGTAATAAAGCAACCAGAAAAGTTACTTATTTTGCGTACGCTGCCTAAACTCTAAAAGATAGAACCATACAATATTCAAATTAGTTGTAGATCTTATCTACAAAAAAGTCCGCGACACACTATACCTATCTATGTCGAGTGAGGCACAACAACCATTTTTTTATTAAAAAAATCTTGAATTTTTTTGGACTACATTTAAACGCGTTTATTTTACCCATGCTATTAATCCTTATCAAAATAAATTATTTAATCACTAAGTACAGTTTAGGTAGATAATATTTGGTCTTTGAATGACTCAAATTGGATGTTTGGTTTTGAAGTTATGGCGAAATTAAAATATTACGATTTCTACTGCGCGGCCCGTTGCGAAGTGGGCGTCAAGGCGGGGTTGCGCGTGCGAGAGGGGAGTATGTCCACACTGTGCACTTTCATCTTCAATTTTCGTCATCTTCTTTCATTCAACTGTCGTATTGGCGCATTCAATTATTTTCTTAAATATTTGAAAATGCCTAAGAGAGCACTGGCAAAACGCTAACGCTAACGCTAACGCTAGCGCTACAAAATGTATGGATTTGACATTAGTATTCGCTAGCGAAGCGATGACTTATGTCAAATCGCATACATTTTGCGTTAGCGTTAGCGTTAGCGCTTTGCCCTGGTCGGACGACCATGGCGCCATACTTATATTTTAGTCACTTCAACAAAATAATATGGGCAAAACAACGTTTGCCGGGACAGCTAGTTAAATAATAATATGCTTCTCAACTTTTAAAATACATTATTAATTGTCACTCTACGACATCGCATTTTTGTTTTCCTGTAACTTTACACTATTCTATAACTTAGACGACTTCTGTAGACAAAAAATAGCAATTGTATTGAGTGCAAAAAAAAAACACTCTAGATTGAGCCGTAATCTTAAGTGGTACTTGTGTTGGTAACACAGTTGTTGGGCGACAGTCGACAACTAAGACAAATAAAAAAGTAAGGACAGAGTTCTATGAACGGTGAGGTCGGTCAAAACTCAAACTACACCGCAACGTGACAGTGTCACACTTGAGAAACTACGCCTCACCATCACCAATCACCATCATCTATATCTCTATCTATATCTAAAGTGAGTCTATATCTATACATATTATAAAACAAAGTCGCTTTTTTCCTCATGTCCCTTTGTTCCCTTTAATCTTTAAAACTGCGCAACGGATTTTAATGATTATTTCAGTGTTAGATAGCCCATTTATCGAGGAAGGCTATAGGCTATATTTTATCACGCTAAGACTAATAGGAGCGAAGAAATAGAGGAAAATGTGGAAAAAACGGGGAAAATTATTTGAAAGGGCTAACTTTAACGCGCTAATCTCAAGAACTACTGGTCCGATTTGAAAAATTCTTTCAGTGTTAGATAGCCCATTTATTGAGGAAGGCTATAGGCTATATTTTATCACGCTAAGACTAATAGAAGAATGTGGAAAAAACGGGGGAAATTATTTGAAAGGGCTTATCTCGAGAACTACTGGAGCAATTTTTATGTTATTTGGCACAGATAAGAAGTAGACCACGTGAAGGATCATAGGCTATCGATTTTAATTATTTTTTTAGTGGCTATATATTTTATACCCGTGCGACGCCGGGGCGGGTCGTAACTGTATTTTACGTAAGCGTATTCTGTGGCGCTACGTAAACTTTTCGCGGTGGGTGTAATCAGGCCTTTAGTAATAATAATAATAATAATAATATCTATGGACGCTTCACACCACGTCAATCTGGCCCCGTGCTAAGTACCCGAAGGACTTGTGTTACGGGTACCAGACAACGGAAATATATTTAATACTTTTTATACTATACATGTATTTAAGATTTTTATTATATCATACACATATTTAATGCACATCCATTTCCCAGGAACATTGAAAAACTTTTTGTTCCGTCGGCGGGACTCGAACCCGCGACCCCCGGCTTGAGCTGCCACACACTCTACCCATTGAGCCACAGAGGTCGTCAACATTTAGTGACTCACATTGAGCGCATTTAGGACCCGAGTTAATGATGATGATGGATTGATGGTGCCTTTATCGTGTGTGAGCGATAAACGATTTTACTGCTCTAAATACTCCAGTAATAGTGCAATCGTGTGAACTGCACTGAATTATTGCAGGTTTGCACTATTTAGTACCGTAGCTAAGTCCTTAAAATTGTTAGTAAACCTAGGTCCTAGCGAAGCAATGGCTTACCTCAACAGTAACAAATGTCTTACTGTTGAGGTAAGTCTTCCCCGAACTGCTAGATACTACCCAACTAACAAAAATTGCTCTTGTAGTGGCTTATATTATAGCTAAAAATAATATTCTTATAGAAGTCGTATTATCGCTAATAAGGGTGCATTTGGGCACAATTTATAAGGATTATTATATTATACCCTCCTTATAGTTGCTTTATTGTCCGCTTTTTTCCTTATACGTGTTATATAATGACCAAGAACAAGGTACTTCAACTTATAAGAAACATATAGAAAGCGTTAATACGGGCGATCACCCTTATAGGTGTTATATTATTGTCCGATACAAGGGAGTTAAACTCCGTTTGCCCTTTTTGCCGTCATAAGTGATTTACATTTTCGCAACAGCTTGGAGAAGAAATAGTAACGTCAGCCATTTTACTGTCAAGTAAACGATAAGTCATTATTTTATGTATAGTTTATTTACCTGATTTAGTGCTCGTTTATAGTGAAAAGTGTATGGGAATAAAAATGCATGATAAAATGTGATACGCTGTGTGTTTTGGTATCAACTCGCCCTTGAATTTAAGCTGTTTTTGTGCTAAAAATGTCATTAATTATTTAGTCAAGTTATATACAGTGCTTTTAAAAGAACAACAGGATTCACACATCGTCTATAAAGAGTCTATGAGAGTAAAGACTTTATAACGGCATCAATTGTTTCTTATGATATCGCCATTTTACATATCGTTAGGGTTCCTTTCACACTAACAAAATCGCACCTAACTAGTGTTATTCCCGTATATTATATATAAAAACTAGCTGTCCCGGCAAACGTTGCTTTGCCATAATATAAAGTAGCTATTTCGCCCATATTATTTTTTTGAAGTGACTAAATAAGTATGTTACCATAGCAACGTCTATCGCTATCCCGTCGCACAAACAATGGTCGCCCTCAGTCTCGAATTGGAATAATTTACTATTATTTATTAAACAAATGCACTTATCAATATATAAAGTACCCAGTAGCCGATTCTCAGAACTACTGAATAGGCATATAAAATTTGGTAAAAATCAGTAAAGCCGTTTCGGAGGAGTTCGTGGACTAACATTGTGACACGAGATTTTTTTATATAAGAATATTTTTTTTCCACTGTAGTTGGGTTGGCCGAAAGAGACCTCTTTATAAGGATACTTTAGCTCACTTTTGCGCACTAATTTTAAGTTTGAAATATTATTAAAAATACGTGATTATCAAATTAATTGTTTTATTTTTTACTTTTCTTCTGAAACCATCGCTCCTTTTCAACTTCTTCCACAGTTTAGAATCCCTTTTTAGGGTTCCGTATCCAAAGGGTAAAACGGGACCCTATTACTAAGACTTCGTTATCTGTCCGCCTGTCTGTCTATTTGTCTGTCTCCAGGCTGTATTTCAAGAACCGCAATAGCTACAATTTTGAAATTTGTCGGGATTGTATGCATTTATTGCCACTATAACAACAAATACATAAAACAAAATAAAATTAATACATATGATATCTAAGGGGGCTACTATACAGCAAACATGTTTTTTCACTTTTATTGCTTGTCAATAATGGTAACAGGTAGGCACCTGAAATTTACACAAAGGCCTAAAAACTTTTAAAAAATTTTGGCCTTTTTTTGTTCTATGAAAGTACGGAACCCTTCGTGCACAGGTCCGACTCGCACTTGGCCGATCATTCCGCTCCGCAAGAAATTCACACAATCTATTGTACGTTTAAAATGGCGAATTTAGTTATGTAAAGCATTTTAATGTAACCTTAAAGTGAATAATATCTTTATAATCACTGTTTAAGGGAATGTGGATTGCTTTCATCCTTGTTAAGGTCATATAAAATGTTAGCATTCGTTTGTTGGATAGATGTCTTATTAAATGCCCCTATAAGTTAAAAACATTATTAGTTACCTTGTGCATTACTTTTATAAGAATAATTGACCATATTAAAAGCTTTTATATATCTTTGAATATTATAAGGCTAAAAAGCAATGTAAATAGCCACTATAAGATGAACATATTTCGAAGCCTTATAGTTGCCGTATAAATTAGAGTTATTAACGTTTACCCAACCAAGTTATAAGAATAAAGGTAATATTATCCAAATCTCCTAATAGTGTGCCATTATAAGTAACATTGGCATAATGAATGCTCTTTTATAACAAGTATAAGAGTTTAGACCTTATTGAGTTAATTTTATAAGGTTAGTTTGTTTGTTGGGTAACTACCGTCAAGACTCAAGCCATTCTCAAGTAGCTGCGAAACATTCATATTATTGTGATCATAATATTATCTTCTTATACATATATAAAATTCTCGTGTTACAATGTTAGTCCAACAACTCCTCCGAAACGGCTTTACTGATTCTTACCAAATTTTATATGCATTTTCAGTAGGTCTGAGAATCGGCTACTGGGTACTTTATATATTGATAAGTGCATTTGTAGAATAAATAATAGTAAATTATTAAAACCTGAGACTGACGGCGACCATTGTTTATGCGACGGGATAGCGATCGACGTTGCCATGGCGACATACTTATTTAGTCACTTCAATAAAATAATATGGGCGAAATAATTTTAACTTTATGTTATGGCAAAGCAACGTTTGCCGGGACAGCTAGTTTTCATATAATATTTTGTATGTTTTATTAGTATCCTGTATCACTATATTGTCTATCAATATGGATTAATTAATATTTTATACTAGGTCATATTTTCGTCTCTCGTAGACATTGAAAGTAATTTAAATAATGTTTTAGCAACATTGTCTTGTAAGCTCCGACCGACCGCCCTTGACTTAATGTTGTAAAATTATAACTTAATTTAAATTTATAATTACTTTTATGTGGCAACTTTATTTAAGCGTCGTGAATAATATTTGAGTCGTAATCATAATATAATTATAGACTTTAAGTTTGTGATTTTTGTATTGTGTTATGAGGATGGTCTTCAATAAACTCGTCTCGAACCTATGACCTTACGCATAAAAAATGTCTCTACATTTTAGTTTTCTCTACAGTAGGGTGTCCCTCGTTATTGCCAGCTTTATACAGGTTGTTTCATACTTAGGAGTTAGGACTAGTATAATAGGCGCTAGCTCGTATTTTTGACAGAAAAAAAATAAAAATGGCGTCATCATCGAAGTGGGGCAATGGCTTGCACACTTCTTGCCTCGATATGCCATGTCTATACACTGTTATTTTCTTGTTATATTTATAAAAAAATATATAATCTATAGCCACGACCTTACTCTTCCCGATTCTAGACTATGCTGATGTTTGTTACTGTGATATAAATGAAAATCTCCTCTCTTCCCTTCAACGACTCCAAAATTTGTGCATCCGTTTTATTTTTGGCCTTCGCAAATTTGATCATGTGTCTGAATATCGGTCTCAGCTGAAGTGGCTTCCGATAAAGATGCGACGAAATTCTCACGTCCTGCATTTACTATACAATATCCTCTTTAATCCTTCAACTCCTGACTACCTAAAAGTAAAATTCAATTTCCTCGGTCATAACAATCCTATTCTTCGCTCTGCAAACAAACTTACTCTTGCTTTTCCATCTCATAAAACTTCATTCTATGATTCTTCCTTCGCCATCACCGCTATTCGACTCTGGAACTCCTTACCCGATTTCATTAAAAAATCTGAATCTATAAATATATTCAAATAAAAATAGAGAGGTCTAAGTAAAACAATATTACTTAGACCTCTCTATATAAAACTGTTTGCTGTTGGTGTGTAGGTTCTTTTATTTACTTATACTTTTTTTGTCTTATTAAGTATATCTGTGTAAAGTTTATTTAGTTTATTATAATCTTATATATAAAATTCTCGTGTCACAATGTTAGTCCACGAACTCCTCCGAAACGGCTTTACTGATTTTTACCAAATTTTATATGCATATTCAGTAGGTCTGAGAATCGGCTACTCGGTACCTTATATATTGATAAGTGCATTTGTTGAATAAATAATAGTAAATTATTACAACCTGAGACTGACGGCAACCATTGTTTGTGCGACGGGATAGCGATCGACGTTGCCATGGTAACATACTTATTTAGTCACTTCAAAAAATAATATGGCAAATATATTATGGCAAAGCAACGTTTGCCGGGACAGCTAGTATATTATGTTATTAATATTGTATGTTGTATATTTATATTTTTTATGTCATTATATTTTTAATTTTATTATCGGTTGTCTGGAAGAAACTGCTTAAAGCAGTAAGACCGCCTTTTTGCACAATTTTGTAATTTTTTATACTTTTTGTTGTTGTTGTTATGTCTTTTGTTTTTTTTTGTCTCTTTTATGTCTTTTCTTTTGTGTGTGCAAATAAAGAATTTATTATTATTATTATAATCAGAAAATGTTTTTAATAAGTATGCCAAATTCCAAAAGTATTGTGTGGCAAACATTTTGAAATGATAATATCAAGTCTGTGTCGAAGATTCAACAATTTCGACATTCTATTATGAACAGAATTGCTTATTAGGAAACTTCCAGATCAACTGAGCAATTTTGTTTGGAAATTGAAAATTTATGGTTATGCCGAAAGTTAACACTTAACGATGACTTATAAATATTCTGTGGTATAGCCGTTAAATCGATAGTTAATGTTCCCCTATAGTGAGTGCTGATTAAGTAGGCGTTAATCCAGTATGAATTCAAGTGCTGGATCAGCACTGCAACATTGAAACCAGCGTTGCCAGATTTGTTTTGTGCCAATTCGGGACTTTGGATTTTTTCTAATGAAAATAGCGGGATTCTTCCCTCAAAAGCGGGACATAGCAAAAAAACGGTTGTCTGTAAAGTCGGTTTACTGACGATAGTTGAACGTGACAACGTGCCTCTTTGTCGCTCGTTCCGCGCTCTCGCTTGCACTTCAAGCCTTAAATGGAACGCCTCAGAGCGAGGTAACGCCGCATGAGTAATGTTTTTTCGTGCGTGCAGCCGGCTCCATCGAATTATAAGACGTTGTCACGTCAAAACTCATTTCCCCGACTGTACATTTCTGCTTAGCACAATTTTCCCCGACTGTACATTTCTGCTAAACAACTCATTTCCCCGACTGTACATTTCTGCTTAGCACAATTTTCCTCGACTGTACATTTCTGCTAAACAACTCATTTCCCCGACTGTACATTTCTGCTTAGCACAATTTTCCCCGACTGTACATTTCTGCTAAACAACTCATTTCCCCGACTGTACATTTCTGCTTAGCACAATTTTCCCCGACTGTACATTTCTGCTAAACAACTCATTTCCCCAACTGTACATTTCTGCTTAGCACAATTTTCCCCGACTGTACATTTCTGCTAAACAACTCATTTCCCCGACTGTACATTTCTGCTTAGCACAATTTTCCCCGACTGTACATTTCTGCTAAGCAACTCATTTCCCCGACTGTACATTTCTGCTTAGCACAATTTTCCCCGACTGTACATTTCTGCTAAACAACTCATTTCCCCGACTGTACATTTCTGCTAAACAACTCATTTCCCCAAATGTACATTTCTGCTTAGCACAATTTTCCCCGACTGTACATTTCTGCTAAACAACTCATTTCCCCGACTGTACATTTCTGCTTAGCACAATTTTCCCCGACTGTACATTTCTGCTAAACAACTCATTTCCCCGACTGTACATTTCTGCTAAACAACTCATTTCCCCGACTGTACATTTCTGCCTAGCACAATTTTCCTCGACTGTACATTTCTGCTAAACAACTCATTTTCCCGACTGTACATTTCTGCTTAGCACAATTTTCCCCGACTGTACATTTCTGCTAAACAACTCATTTCCCCGACTGTACATTTCTGCTTAGCACAATTTTCTCCGACTGTACATTTCTGCTAAACAACTCATTTCCCCGACTGTACATTTCTGCTTAGCACAATTTTCCCCGACTGTACATTTCTGCTAAACAACTCATTTCCCCGACTGTACATTTCTGCTTAGCACAATTTTCCCCGACTGTACATTTCTGCTAAACAACTCAAATGGAACGCCTCAGAGCGAGGTAACGCCGCATATTGCGTCATGTTTTTTCGTGCGCGCAGCCCATATCGAATTATAAGACGTTGTCACGTCAAAAAAAAAACGTATAAAATCAAAAAAATTCGAATACATATTTATATTTGACTTAAAATTACGTTTGCGTGACGATAGATAGCAAAGGTAGCCATAGAAAAACCACATCTCTATCTTCCACACTCTTATCTTCATTACACACCTTTCTTTCTCAGTATACTGCACGGACGTTCGAGTTATCCCCGAAAAGCGGGACTGAGCCTGTCCCGCGCGGGACGTTAAATTTTGATTTAAAAATCAGGACGTCCCGCCAGAATCGGGTGGTCTGGCAACGCTGGTTGAAACAAAATGTTACATTGATAAGATTTCTGCGCGTAATCCAATGGCGAACGGCTCGGCTAGCTCCCAGTGCTGTGTCAAAGTAAATTAAGCACTATTATCAAATTTATTCCAAATGCTACCAAGTACCAATTTAAATATCACGCGTTACTAGGGCATTGAATAATTAAAAAAAAAAAAAATATGGCACGTTACTTTGATAGTTTTAATTTTTCGTTTACTCTAATTATATTCACTTAATTAAACTATCGCAATTTGAAAGACCTAGCTCTTTGCAAGAGAAGCTTTATCTATAATCTATGTTATGCAGTAAGGTATGTAGAAGGCAAAGCTATGGACAAATAAATAAGTACTAATTCCTTAGAGGTAGAAACTTGTGATTTCACAGTTCACACCCATTCCTCTCATGAAGAAAGGATTTAAAAAAAAATTCTACCCCTAAGGGGTGTGAAATAGGCGATAAAACTTCGAAAAGCCTCGAGTTACAGCAAGTAGCTTTATATGTAGAGTATAACAAACAATATAGGTATTATTAATGGTATTTATTCACATTTTTTTCCTCTTTATGCGTATTCTGATGAGGAGTCACGGTGTGGTGCGGAGATTAATAGGTGACTATAAAATAGGTGACCTTTACCAGTTTATAGCGATGTAGCGAACTTTGTTGGTAGAGCTATTACCATACTTACTAGCTTTTGCCCACAGCTTTGCATGAGTATTTGTAGTGTTTCATTCTTTATGAATTATTTATTTCACCCCCTTATAGGAATGCAATTTTGAATATAAAAGTAAAAAGTGTTACTAAAAGTAAAGACTGTTAGTTCTAATTTCAGATGAACCAATTTTGATTAAACTTAATATTAAAAACATAATAAATATGTATTATATTATGTATGTACTTTGATCCCTGGTTATCCCGGATAAGACGAAGTATTGTTTTTTAAGGAATATTTTAGTCCCTGTGCGATGATTAATTTCTCTGCGAACGAAGTTATAAACAACTTTTTAAGTGGCGATAAAACTTTTTGAACTTTTTTAATTAAAAATAAACCACAAATATTTTTATTTTAAATACCACAATCACAGGAATACTGAGTGATATTTATAAAAACCTGTGCTATTTAGACTTCGACAGGTTACCCGTTATATTATCGTAAATAACACTAAAGGGCAGACGAACAGAATTTTTAATTCCGCGTAGTACAACTATCCCTTTATGGTACGGCTGCAAAGGGCAGGTTCCCGATCACCTTCAATGTGACCTCATCGCTACCGGGTTGCTAGTAGGGCTGTCGCAAACGGAAAATAAAAAAATAAAAATTGATTTATTTCTGAATAAGAATCTAATACTTTCAGAAAGCCTTTAAAAACCTTGTTAACGCTACCACCCGTTCGGAAACCAACCCTGCAAGAAATAATTAACTTTAATAACAACTTATTTTTAACAGCGCAATTGAATTTTTTACCAACCCTAGCTCTATTGTGAATGGATACTTTCATACTTTCGTATTGCCTTGTCTAAAAATAAACGTTGCAGTGTATTGTTTTTAACACATGCGTGTTTTCTTGGAAGAGTCAACTTGTCTATGAAGGCTTTATGTATAAACTTCCTGTCAGCTATGTATGATGTATCGTATGTCAGATATTAGAGTCTAGAGCTATAATTAGGATAATATGTAAATGATTGTTAAAATATACATAAATAGCACCTATACCTAGTAGGTTCTAAATTCTAAGAAAAAAGGAGAGGCTATTTCTTAGTTTTCCAAGAAGTTATATAATCTCTTAAACTTGTTATAAATTATAAAATTAAATATGAGAGGTAGGTATTAGGTTCGTTAAAGTATCGTTAGTGCAGTAACATACATTTATTCAAACACCTTAGAATAGTGAAAAATCATTTTCATTATATTTTCCTCTCTTTTCTGTCCAACATTAAAACTGATAAACTTTGTCATAAATATAACATTTATAAATGGAGTTTTAATATCGGAGGAGTTATTAACTGTCAATGGCTAAATATAGCTTATCTGTCTCCTTGACAAATACAGCGATCATTAATATAAATTAACTTTTATCTTCCTCGCGTACGACGAGTAGTCGAGAATATTTCTCATTTTACTGTTAAGACAATTTCTCATTTACTTGCATTGTATGAGCAGAAATTCGTACTATTATGTGTAACGTTTTTGGGTCGGTTTAATGATATTAATATACATAATATCGATTAATCATTGGGACGTCGTAGCGCCACCTGCGAAGAGTGTCAGTCTATTCTAACTAGTCTATTCTAACTAAGCATAATATTATATTGGGTCGGTTGGTACTTGGTACTGTACGGTTAAAAATACCTTTTAAAAACTTATATTATTAGATATTATTATTTAGGTATATATTTATATTTTTGCACAATGCTGGAAGTTGGAACTTAGGCGGACTTAATGCCCAATGACATTTTCTACCAGTCAACCTTCAATAAAAGTTTTTTCAGTAAAATTTGCTCCATCAATAAGTTTTCTTTAGCAAAATATTTTTTCGTAATTTTGTACTTTTCTTTTTAGTTCACAAAACAAGATACAATTGACAAACACAAATCACAATACATCCCGTTATGTTATCAAGTATGAAATGATTAATATCAGATATAATGTTTCTCTCTAGCGAGCCAACACAGCATGCACTGTGCACATTATAAAAACTTTTGATTCGAGTGAACAAAGTCAGCTGTTTTTCTAACAAAACCTTTTTCCGTTTCCATCTTTTTAGGGTTTCGTATTTGGCTCTTATTAAGAAGTACCCTACCTAATGCTTAAATAATGCCCTGCTCTAATCAGTCAGGTTTCAAAATTCCAGTCACTTATAATGCTACAAACTCAGCTGACATTCGTTTCCCACTCTACGTTACATAACGTGATAACAGATCAGAGGTGACGTTACATCACGTGCACGTAACACGTAACGCTGTCCCCGGCTGCATCCAAATGCGATTTCTGCAGTAAAAGGTCAGATTTGAAACAGTAGTCCTAACTGCCGCACTCAGAAACGAATTTTAATTACTTAATTGTACTTACATGAAGATTTTGACCTAAGCCCCATACATCACCTGTCAAAGTATTCATTTAATTGAAGACTAGCTATTTGACCTAGCTTTGCTCGGTATTCGACAAAACACGAATAAAATGACATTTTCTAAAAATGATTCCTAGCTAGATCGATTTATCGCCCCCGAAACACCATAAATACTAAATTTCATGAAAATCGTTGGAGCCGACTCCGAGATTCCAATTATATATACTACTAGCTGTCCCGGCAAACGTTGTTTTGCCATTTAAAATATTTCTACTTCATCACTTGATACAAATTCTTACCCCCTCTTTTGTACCCTAAGAGGGGTGGGGCGAAAAATTGTATACACCAGATGTTAAGTTGGAAAAAACAGTTAATAATATGTCAAAGTAAGTCCATTAAAGAAAAAAGTTTGATACAAAATATGACCCCCTCTTTGGTTCCCTTAATAGAGGGGTGGGGTGGGGGGATTTTAGTCACCAAATGTTGAGTCGGAAGAAGACAAATATATCTGTGAAAACCGTATGCAAATCGGATCAGTAGTTTTCGTGTTAAAGCAAAAGTCTTATACAAAATCTGACCCCCTCTTTCGTCCCTTTAGAGGTGTGGGGGGAAATTTTTTTATACACCAGATGTTAAGTTGGAAGAAGGCAAATATATCTGCGAAAACCACATTCAAATCGGATCAGTAGTTTTCGTGTGATAGTGGAACAAACATACAGACAGACAGACAGCCAAAAAACTGACTACATTTTTGGCTTCTACAGCGATGTAGTGACGCCCCCCGCTTATTATTTTTTGAATATCTTTAATGTACAGAATTTCCATTTCTACAGTTTTATTATAATGTATAGATAGCGGTCGCCCGCGGCTCCGCCCGCGTGGATGTCGGTTACCGCTGCAAAAAGCCTACCCAGGAAAGACACGGTCAGCAAAATGATTCCCAGGTCAATTCACAGAAACATCGACGACGCAGTCATTTTCCGCAGGCTGCACAGATTGTCTTTCTGTGGATGTTAAAGTTGTTAACGATGAGAATATTTAAATGTAATTAATAATAAGTTTTCACTTCTGACGGTAGTCCCGGAGTGCAACCCGTTGTTTTAGGATAGATAACTAAAGCGATTATTGTAGAGCTTTTCTATAAACAACATTAATTGACGTTATTTTCAGGTAAAAAAAAATATATACTGATGGTCGGGATCCCCGACTCGTGATAGAGCAAAACATTATTTTCATAAATCTATTCCTACTGATTTGAATGTTTGGCCCTGGGATTTACATAATATTTATCGTTAGTGCAAAATAATTTTTTACAGGAAATTGGAGCTTTTTGAAGGGTATAGGCAAAGCCAATTCACCAGCTGCAGGGCCGGTCATAATCTTCGCTACTGTGCACCCCCGCCTTGGTAGCGCCCACTTCGAAACGGGCGTAAATCGCAATTTTTAATTTCGCCATAACTTCTAAACCAAACGTCCAATTTTAATCATTCAAAGACCAAATATTATCTACATAAACTGTACTTAGTGATGAAATAATTCATTTTGATAAAGATTAATAGCATGAGTAAAAAAAATGCGTTTAAATGTAGTCAAAAAAAAATCAAGATTTTTAAATAAAATAATGGTTGTTGTACCTCACTTGACATAGATAGGTATAGTGTGTCGCGAACTTTTTTGTAGATATTTAAAAGATCTACATTTACTTAGAACATTGTATGGTTCTATCTTTTATTGTTTAGGCAGCGTACGCAAAATAAGTAAATTTTCTGGTTGATTTTTTTCACCTTGTATCAGAAAAACCCAAATTTCTTACGGAACCCTACATTTTTCGAAATAAAATGTAGCCTATGTTACTCGTAAATAGTGTAGCTCGAATGCTCGAATGGTGAAAGAATTTTTAAAATCGGTCCAGTAGTTTTTGAGCCTATTCATTACAATTAAACAAACAAACAAAGTTTACCTCTTTATAATATTAGTATAGATATACATAATATATACAAGGATTGCTCGTTTAAAGATATAAGATTACACATTATCTGTCAAACTCTTCATAAAATTGAAGTTAACATTATTAAATGTGTCTGAGTGTGGCTGTAAGTGACGATTCCTGCGGCTAAATTCAGCTTAATTCCTATCAGCATATCTTTTTACATTTTGATGATTTTCATCAAAAGCTTTACAGCCTTACAGCCTTACAGCCTTACAGCCCTTACAGGCTAAGGCCGTGTTTCCACTGACGCGGAGCGGGGCAGAGAGGAGCTTAGCGGTGCCCGAATTGACCAATCACCATGTAGTTCAAGACAACTAAATTCAAATGTATGGAAATATGGAAAGGGGGAGGGTAGATTAAATTTAACTTTACTATGTAACCGACATATTCTGATAGATAAAAGTTGTACTTTAATTTTGCCAAATTTTCAGCTAATTTGCTTGAACTAATGCTTGAAATCTCCGCTCCGCTTTAATGGAACAGCACGATTGGTCAATTCGGGCACTGCTAAGCTCCTCTCCGCTGCGCTCCGCGTCAGTGGAAATCCGGCCTAAATCTTACATCTGAAAAAGAAACCAGTGTTTGCTACTAGTAGAGAAACTTAATACGTATTATTAAAATATGTATTAAAAGTACCCGTGATAAGAATTTAGAATGTTTTGCTGATTTTCCAAATGGGCTTTTAGCCGCCGTTTTTGGCGACTTTCAATGTTGAGTCTGAAGCCTTAATATTGCCACAACGAATATTATACTTATTTACATTTTAAATATAAGAAATAATTACTAATCAGGTCACTAACCGCATCCTTCGCAGTAGTTAGAAATATGAGTCTATTTCCCTATGACGAGGAAGACGGAAGAGGCGACTTCCTACATTTTTGCCTGTCTATTTCCGACTGCTTCCTTGTCACAAGGATACATGGTTAATCAATACCTAATTAGGCTCCTATTTTTATTGATCGATAATATATAGCTCGTAGTCGTTCCATTGTTGATAGTACCTATTATAAATTACATAAAATGATTATGTTGTAAGGACTAATTTAAGTATGAACATTGCCTTTCATAATTTAAATTACTTATGAGTTGATACGAAATAATATCAAAACTTGATAGTTTTACTATTTTGAGGACCACCACAATTAGACATATTAATATTATTTTCCGAGTTTTCAACCTCCAAACTTTGACGAAAATTGCGCAGTTATTTCTCAAGTTTAACTATTTGTAAGTACTAGGTGATTTCAGGCGCATTGCTCACGATATTTTGTTTCGTATATCGTGTAATTTAATTTAATTATGATTAAGTTTAATTCATGATTGTACCTGAGAGCAATAAACGCGCGAACACTTTTGTCACACTCCATTTTCCATACACACGTATGCTCTATTACATTATGCCATTCGTTTCACCGAGTCCAAATTTAAATAACATTTATGCGTTTATATGTCTTATGCGTTTACTTATATTTATAGGATTTTGAATACTGCTTAAAGTAACTATGGGGTAAAAAAAACTCCATATCAGTCTTAAGGCCGTCCCCCGAGCAAACGACCTTGGCCATACATTTGCCGCGTTGCCGAGATCGCGCCAAAACCCTATTATTTTTACTTATCTCAGTTCAAAATTGTCCTAAAAAAATTAAAACGGGGAATATGTAATTTATGATATTGTCGATCTATTAGCCTAGGATCCCTTCATAGAAGGACCTTCACCGAGCTGTTTACTGGATGAAAAGTATTTTATATTCAATTACGTATGTCAACAAATTAATTGCAAGTGGGTTGCCTAAAAAATTTCAGTCCAGAATAAAAAAATTAAAAAAAACAAAAAAAAAGTTTTTTTTTTTACATTTTTCTGGTTTGGTTAATAGACAAATTCCATACCAATCAAAAATATTAAGCCCATAGAATATGCATTAAGCATTAACCAGACCGGTACCGATTAGTAGTAGTATCGATTTACCTGCCTACCTAAGAGTTGTGACAGGAAAAAAATAGACAACCTAACGTTTTCATACTCTACGGGCTCCATACTTTCGATTGGTATAGAATTTGTCTAATAACCAAACCAGCAAAATGTTAAAAAAATATATTTTTTTTTTCTATTTTTTTTTTATTCTGGACTGAAATTTTTTAGGCAACCCACCTGCAATTAATTTGTTGACATACGAAATTGAATATAAAATACTTTTCATCCAGTAAACAGCTCGGTGAAGGTCCTTCTATGAAGGGATCCTAGGCTATATTGGCGTGAGTTTAAGGAGATGCTGAATGTATGCTTGAATTTTAATAAATTGGTATTACTTTGGAAGCTGATATCATGAGTATAATAAACAAAAATAGAAAATTTAAAACGGGGAAAGGAATGTTGATATGCTTAAGATTATTGCTGTATTTTTATTATAACTTTGTAGCTTTCAGATTATGAGTTTATAAGGTTTTAAATACGGTCAATTACGGAATCTCCGGAGGGAACGCCCTTAACTCTTAACTCATTGGCCATGCCACATCTATACTTTATTTTAATTTTAATCTATACAAACATATAATAAAACTGTAGAAATGACGATTCTGTACATTAAAGATATTCAAAAAATAATAAGCGGAGGGTGTCACTACATCGCTATACAAGCCAAAAATGTGGTCAGTTTTTTTGTCTGTCTGTCTGTCTGTCTGTCTGTCTGTCTGTCTGTCTGTATGCTTGTTCCACTATCACACGAAAACTACTGATCCGATTTGAATGCGGTTTTCGCAGATATATTCGTCTTCTTCCAACTTAACATCTGGTGTATAAAATTTTTTCCCCCCACCCCTCTAAAGGGACAAAAGAGGGGTCAGATTTTGTTTAAGACTTTTGCTTTAACACGAAAACTACTGATCTGATTTGCATACGGTTTTCGCAGATATATTTGCCTTCTTCCAACTCAACATCTGGTGTATAAAAATCATCCCCCCCACCAAAGAGAGGGTCAGATTTTGTATTAAGTAAACTTTTTTCTTTAACCCATCAGTCGTGGCAAAACGAGACACAATAGCTTTTTCATTGTTATCGCGGCCGGATGTGGCCGCTTGGGGCTTCATGAATTAATGGACTTACTTTATATTATTAACTGTTTTTCCAACTTAACATCTGGTGCTACATAACATTTTTCCCCCCACCCCTCTTAGGGGACAAAAGAGGGGGTAAGATTTTGTATGCTGATGAAGTAGAAATACTTTAAATGGCAAAACAACGTTTGCCGGGACAGCTAGTAATATTATAAAGCGGAAGAGTTTGTTAGTTTGAACGCGCTAATCTCAGGAACCACTGATCCGATTTAAAAAATTCTTAAAGTGTTAGATAGCCCATTTATCGAGGAAAGCTATAGGCTATATTTTATCACGCTATGACTAATAGGAGCGAAGAAATAGAGGAAAATGTAGAAAAAAAGGGAGGAAATATATTTGAAAGGGCTTATTTGAACGCGCTAATCTCAGGAACTACTGGTCCGATTTGAAACATTCTTTCAGTGTTAGAAAGTCCATATATCGAGAAAGGCTATAGGCTATATTTTATTACGCTATGACTAATAAGAGCGAAGAAATAGAGGAAAATGTGGAAAAGCGGGAGGAAATTATTTGAAAGGGCTTATTTGAACGCGCTAATCTCAGAACCTACTGGTCCGATTTGTAAAATTATTTCAGTGTTAGATAGTCCATTTATCAAAAAAGGCTATAGGTTATGTTTTATCACGCTACAACTAATAGGAGCGAAGAAATAGAGAAAAATGTGGAAAAAACGGGGGAAATTATTTGAAAGGGCTTATCTCACGAACTACGAGTACTGGAGCAATTTTTCAGTTATTTGGCACAGTTAAGAAGTAGACCACTTAAAGGATCATAGGCTATTTTTTGTGGAATAATTGGTCTGTGAAATATCTAATTTACGCGGGCAAAGCCGCGCAGAACGTCTAGTAATGAATAAAACCGATTTAAGATTTGTCCATTTTGTGGAGTTTAAACTTGTGTACAAACTCAAGGCCAAGCCACAGAATATACCTACGTATTATATCAGTTCAAGGCCCAGCTTGCAAACGTTAAACGATAATCTGGAGCATGAAAAATAAAACAGAACATAATAATTATTATGCACATTGCCCAAGCACCTATTTACCGTAATACAAAGAAATACATATTATTATTTCCAATTCGTTTTCCTCTACGATAGCGCATCCTGGGCCCTGGCTAATTAGGTCACAATAACATGGTGTTTGTTAATAAAATGTAAATGCTTACATCCATACTAATATTATAAATGTGAAAAAAAAAGTGAAACTGTGTATGTCTGTTAATCTGTTACCTCTTCACTCCCGAACCGCCGAAACGATTTCGCTGAAATTCTGTATAAATACTTTCTGTATATATACTTTGATTCCCGGGAAAGGACATTTCACATAGGATAGTTTTCGTTGCGGAAAAGTGTACGGTTCCAGCACAACAAAAGAGTTTTGGCGCAACGGAGTTGTGACTATATTAAAGTATAAGTATAATTATTATTGTTGTAAACTGTAACAATTGCGTAAAACATTAGGCAAGGTGGAGGCAATAACCGTTCGTCAATGTCAGTATTATCGCAGTCAGTGGGGAAGTGTGTAAGTAAGACTTCGATACCTATTCAGTGCTTCCTTGTAGGGCTACCAAATATATAATGAAGACTTTAATTAACTTACAAAGAGAAAATATGCCTTGCCTAAAAAGATGGCTGGAAAGAACCCCTTTTTTCAGGATCATAATGGATAACTCTGCAGAAAGCGCAATCGACGTCAATCATTGGCAATAATCAGTACCGGCCTTATCCATTGCGAGGGGGAGGGTCTTTGCGAGGCCCTTTGTCTTACGAAAAAATACCTTGCGAGGCCCCGGACACCACTGGCAATAATAATGAGAGACACCTTCGTATGTCATAATAATTTTCACGTTCATAATCGCCTTAGATATATTTTGTTCTTCATGGACTGACGTGATGAGGCCGCGTATTATGGGAAAAGAGTTACTATACACTTCTCGTTGCACAGTAAGTAGTTTTGTGCGTACGGATCCATGCCGGTTTTCACTTTTCATTTCAACATTCGACAACCCTATTCAATTGTAATTGGTAACAAACCGTCGCACAATCAAACAATTAGTGATTTTAATTAGCTGAATATGCAAATATGTAAAGTAGCTTCCTGCTCCATATCGCAACACTTAAATTAGGTAAAACATGCTTAAAGTGACGAATTGCACTGAAACAAACACAAAAATTGAATGAAGAGACAAAGATAGGTAATATTATTATAGTGATTACTAAGTAACATAACTTTTAGAGCAGCCTTTCCCAAAGTGGGCGATAACGCCCCCTTGTGGGCGCTGAAGATCTAAAGGGTGTGGGACCCAGAAAAAAATGGGGGCGTTGTGTAGAGGCTTGAGAGGTGATTTGTAATTTTATTTCATTTGGATGTATTTTAAAATTGAAACAATGGAGGGCGTTAAAACATAATACTTATGTAATATGTTCTCAAAGTGGGCAGTGGACTAAATAAGTTTGGGAGCCCCTGTTTTAGAGCTAGAATAGAGTTAATTTGACAAAAATTTCCCGATTACAATTTGCGTGCTCTAGGGATGTTGATTCGATAGGACCAAAAGCCCAAGCATAGGGCCAAGTCTCGTTACCTCGAGTATACCACTTTTAGTTTTTATTTTTTGGCAACACATAATATTAAAATACATTAAATACTCATATTAAGTGGCCACATTGGTCCCCAACTGTACACACAACATGTGAGTGCTCATTGCAAATGTGTGAAGGTAAAATGCGACTAAAATAATATTAACGATGTGAACGATCGCAATTTCCTGTAAAACAATTAGTTAACAAATAACAAGACTCATTAATACTTATATTGACATCATTAATATTTATTCATGAAACACATAATATTGCCATTATTTGTAGGTTTTAATCTTAATGCAACATACTTACCTAAAACTTATAAAATAACTAGTATATATAGCTAAAAGCTGAGCTTTGAGAGGGCTCGCGTATTTTTTCTGCGTGGTAATAATTTTTAAGGCAGTTTTTTAAATATTTTAATAGCCAAACCTTGACTGACCGATGATAACACATCTACATAGTATAAATAAAAATTACTATGCTTAAGCGCAAATCAATAGGCGTGATAGTTTTTCCGTAAAGTGTACCACAAAAGTGCTCAGGTTGTGGGATATACTTGGGCTCGCTTCGCTCGCCCTGATTATAGTATTCTTTCAGCGTTGCTATTTTCACAGTGAACTCTATATGGATGACTTACGTAAGGCGTATTAAAATCTTAATTTTAGTTTTTAAATGTTATCGTTACAAGTTTTGAGTCGATTTCTTAATCGGGATCGTTGAAAATTAAATTTCTAAGCAACGTTATTACTAAATAGCTGGTTAATTAATAAGCATGTAATAAAGTTTACATAATCTTTATTTTTGTAATAAATGCTAAGTAGATAGCGTGACATTTAATTAAAAGACTACAAGAAACCGGTGATAAACTGTGATGAAATTCATAAAATGACCTATCTTGTTTATAAATCCTTATATTTTACTACGTTAAAAGTCAATATAATACACAATAATAATAATAATGTTATAAGTGGTCCTCCTAGCACACAAAATTGATACCCCATAATAATTTTGTATGAATAATTAAGGGATGAAACTAAAAATCTAAAATTAAAAAAAAATCTTAGTGAATGCCACCATAATAAAAGGAAGACGTGTGTGAAATTTCTAGATTCGTAGAAACAATTATTAAATACTCAAACCTCCACCTAAGTTTAAAATAAAACTAAAATTCCTTAATTTTTTAAACTCTTAATCCCCCATGGCGTTTAATAAATTAAACAAAAAAAAAAAACAATGCTGGCGACTGGCGAACGTCACAAACTCACAACGTAAATCGTCCCCTTTACGATGCCTATGGGAACATCCCTAGTTTATAACCCCCGCAGTCCTATCCCTACACGGATTCCCATGCTTTTAATTACTGAAAAACTTATGATATTACCCTGACTTTCGCTTTATCTGTGGTTTTATGTATCATCCATCATTCATCACAGAAATCTAACAGAAATTGATTCACAGGCAGATGGCAGACCTGCGTTATTTGGTCGGGCTGAGTCAAATCTGTGATGTTGGCTGGGATTGACATTACCCGACAAAATTACGTAGATAGAAAATATGAATTTTATCTGATACTTATCTTTGAAGTAACTTTTAACTCAAAGCCTATAACTGAATAACATCAAAATTCAAAGTCGTATGATGGAAACGTTAAGGAAATTCTATAGTTCAGATATTTAATGTCAAACCCAGCCAGCCATGAGCCATCATACAATTAATTATGTTACCTAATGTTACAAGTTTTGTTCAGGCTAGTCAACTTTGAACTAGACACAATTAATAAGCTATAAATGAGGCTAATTATAAAACATGGCGTCATTAGCGACAACATAATTATCGTGACAATTTTCCAGCGGTTGTGTTCATGTGTCGCGCCCAATCTCGTGCAGATCGCGGATCGAGTTGCCACAGTGACCAGGCTTTCGCCGATAAGCCGGATATGAGTTTGGGTGAAATAGCGAAAAATGTTGATCATAGCAAAAAATTGCGGATGCAGAAGTCAGAATATTCATCAATTAAAGCAAATGTTAGGGATGAAACCGTCCTTTCACAGAAAGAGGCCGCGGTGTGTGGAACAGAGAGGATGACACATCCTCCGTTCTGCTCCGCCGGCGTAGGACGGGAGTGCGGAGGCGTCTCTATGCGAACCTCCAGTAACTTCCGTCCCACGGGGCTCCGGGTCAGAATGGGCTTAGCTAGTCCTGGCACCGAGGGGAACGCTTTAGTTTGCCTAAGCATTCCCTAACTATGGTGGAAGTCCGGTCCCTTTTGAGGTAGACCAGCCTGTCGTGGAGGGAGTCCTGTGTTAGACAGATCCAGGATATCCCTCCGTATACGGCTGAAGGCAAACCGCAGGTGGTTTTAGTGGGTAAGCCCAGCGCTTCTCGCCGGAAATCCCACATACCCCCGGGGTGCTTCAGCTTAACAGTTAACTGAGGCACATCCCCAACCCGGGGCACCCGTAAAGAGTTTCCCGTGCAGCTGCAAAAAAAAATACAGGGTCCCCTATGTGGAGTAATTAAGAGTTCGCTGTGAAAGTAGCAGCGCTTTTTTTCTCCTTTGTATGGAAAAAATCATGCCGCGCGGACGCTAGTTTTGTTACACTTTGTATTAAATCCGTAATTTTCTGTCAACCTGGTGACAGTAGTCGCAAGTCGGCAACAGGGAAGGGAACCGGTCCGTCGTACACGTCGCGGGCGCTGTGACGTAACGACAACAGGCTTCCTTGTCTTACCTAATGTCATCAAGGATAGTCGGAAAAGTTATACATTTTCTCTATAAGTAATATACTTCTTAAGTTAAGTATAACTTGAGAAATTTATAGGTATTGTAATAATTTGGGAGTTCCTTACATTAGCTAGAACATAAGTATTCCTTGTGTTACCCAATGTCATCAAAAACAGTTCAAAAATTTCACATTTTCTCTACAATATTGCATTACCTATTTAAATAGCTATTATTTAAACGTCCTTGTAGTAAACTTGAAAAAAAAAAAACAAGGAAAAGACCAGCCATATTAGGTATGCTTCTTGTCTTGGTTTACTTATGGTTATTAATAAAAAAAAGACTTTTTTCGTACATTACAATTTATCATGACTACCATGACTAGAAATAGAAGAAAAGAAGAACGAAAGTAAACAAAGAAGAATTAGAGAAAAAAGCTTCTAGTTGAAAACAAGTGAAGGTAAAAAGAGTTAGCAAAGATAACCTAATTTCATCTACATAATTCTAAACTTATTGTTAAAATATTATCACTGCTAGCTGATGCTAGATGTGACATACTTTTGTGATATGTCACGTATTCAAAGTTTATTACACCATATTATAAAATATGCTGAACTATTTAAGCCGGTATTCTAACTTAAAACTAAATTACACAAATTAGCATGAAATGAAATGAGGTTATCATATTTTCATCTAATTATTCAAAACTCATTTTAAAAAATCTCTATTTACGCCCGCGCCATAATAAAAATATTAGGCTAAACTGTACTCTATTTAAACCGGTATTCAAACTTAAGCTCAATTATACAAATTCGCAAGATAATCTTGTCGGGGCAAGCAATTGACTAGATATTGGGTCATTTTGTCAGCTCGATATTCATTATATTGCAACCAACTAGTATTCAAGGAATACCGGTACTGGCTGTCTAAGCCTATTCTAAGGACTACTTACACGGATCTTGGTTAGAGTTAACCCTGGTTTATCATTTTACTAGTTAATGTCCGCAACCCCGCTGCGCAGGTACATTTATCCGGGACTCAAAGTCCATACCAAATTTTATCAAAATAAAACTTATTTTGACATTTATTTTGATAAAATTTGGTATGTACTTTAAGTCACAGAAAAATGTTTGAGCGTGAAGACGTAAAGTCTCCCGCAAACGATCAAACATCAAATACGTCAAACATGTCAAATACATACAAACTACGTGTTTGACGTGTTTGAAGAAAATTTGGATTACTACGTGTTTTGACGTGTTTGACGGTTTGATGTTTGATCGTTTGCGGGAGACTTAACAGAAAGACACACTTTCGCATTTATATTATTAGTATGGATCTCTTTCATAAGTATCAAGAACGACAAAGATGACATATTGAACCTCGGGTTAACTTTAACCCAGATCTGCGCAGGCAGCCTAAATCCTAAAGCTCTACACAGTTCGTTAGCAGTTCTTTAAGCTCGAAATTTATATGAAAATGACCCTTAAGCTGGTGGAATTAAGGTTCTATTGGAGGTTAAATTGCTTTGAAAGGGGAACACTGTTTAGAATATTCTACAGAGCTCTATTCCTGACCACAGTGCTGTCTGTAACTGACTAGAGCAAGGCTGCTCAACCCCAGGCCCGCGGGCCACATTATGGCCCGCGAAAGAATTTTAAATGGCCCGCACAAGGAAGTTTTGAATATCCCGCCAAACTGAGAAATCCCGCTTAAATGGCTGCCGCGAAGGAACGAATTTACTACCTATTACGCTGTTTTTTTTTTCATAAATCCTTTCTTAATCAGTTTGACTGACATAGTTAGTTACCCTGCCAATATTTAGTTAGAACTCGTTGAACTGCAAAATCATCAATCATTGAAAACCCTTTTTGTCGAAAAAGTGTCGTCGAAACCTCAAAATTCTTCAGAAGATTTTGCAGATTTCTGGAAATTGGTACCAAAAGAAGACTTCCTGCAATAATTACTGACGTTACAGTTTTTATGTAGTTTTGGATAACATAATATATGTCTGTGAAAAAGTGTTTTCAGACCTTATAAAATAAATACCGCACATCTGAGCAACATATTTCTAACTTGTTGCTACATAACTGTCAACATCAGATTTATCACCCAATGTAAATAAATTATTGTTAAAAGACATTGTTGCTGCAAAAATCTCATTAATATCAAAAAATAAATTTATGCTTATACAGGGTGCAATTAAACCTTCCTGACAATTTTTTTTCAGGGCTTAGGTATCATTAGGAGAGTCAATTTAACAAAAAAAAAATTGGGTGTTATTTTTTTTTCAATGACATATTTTATCCCATTTAAAAATATCGTTGCAAAACGGTCACTCGCGGCGCGGGGGAATGAGAGGGGGTGACGCGGAATGAGGCGTGAATGAGGTGTCCATTAATTGTAGTGTTTTTTTTAGGATAACTTTCGGAAGCTATTTCTCAACATTTTAGTACTGAATGACTATAAAAGAAAAAATACGTGTATTTTTATTTTTAACAAAGATCAATATAATATCAAAATTTGGCAGGAAGGTTTAATTGCACCCTGTATTTAACCCATTGAAGTTTGATTGGTATTATATTTAATCAAGCCTAAGTTAATGGTCCGTTAAAAACGTCGGAATCCACCGTTTGGCCCCACTGTAAAAAAGGTTGAGCAGCTTTGCACTAGAGCATTGATTCCCAAAGTGGTCCAGGTGGACCCCGTGGGGTCCACGGGAGCCCGACAGGGGTCTACGCATGCGTAGAAAAAAAATGGGGGTCCACGAGTTGTTAATGGGGGTCTATAAAAATTAGGTGACCTATGAATATAGCCAGACATCTATATTAATAATTTCGTGCAGGGGTACGGTAGACTCGATCGAAACCTTATGTGAATAATAGAAAATAAAAAAATATTGATTTCGAGTCGACAACTTATATCCGCAAAATTCGGATTTTGGAGTATTTCGTTAAAATGTAATGGCACTGACACTGAATTCTAAACAAACTTCACGCGCCATCTTGCTGTAAACTGACACATGCCGCATAATGTGTCATTGACGTAAAGAGTAAAGACAGAGTTGCCAACTTAAAAAAGCAGTGAGTTAGATTTTCTTTTTCTACCTGCCCAGTGCGCAGTGCCCAATGACAAAAGAAACAAGTAAGTACCTGCCGGCCGCGGCAGTGTGCACCCTTTTTTTTGTAGTTGATAGTTCCCAATGGCCAATGTAACTACTATGAGTGTTCTGACGGTGTTACTCGTATAGTTGAGGACGATTTACGATTATAATGATGTTTTAAATTATCCTGTACAGTTCCTAAATTCTACAACGCCTGCAATAATCCCTAAAATAACATATAGTAATGCTTTTAAGAAATTTAATCCCGACTGTCGGGTTGTGCAACGGGGTTCGAATTGTTAACCTAATTTTTTTGAAGTCAGTTAAAAATACTATACTATTTGTTTTTAAAAATAGTAAGCACTCAGTACTCACCTACCAGTGCCAATGTAGAGAAATCAGAAAAAGACTGAATGCAAGAGAAATTATTTGAAATAAAAATGTTTTAAATGTACTATCAGAGAAGTTGATTCCTATGCAGATCGGGGACCTACGTAGTTTGGTTGCGTTACGTTAAGCCCAGCCGACAGATCACAATTAACATTGAATTGACATATTCGACCAAATAACGTTGGTCTATCAACTGCAGGAATCAATTTCCTCGATGGTACATAAAACTTTTGCAGTTTATTTACCTACTATTTTTAAATATTATGTTTAATGAACTAAGCCAGGGGTCACCAAATGGCGGAAAGCGATCCGCATCCGGATCGCCGACCCATTGTGTGCGGACCAAGCATTTTCGAAGATGAACTTCGTTAAAAATAAATTTCGGTCTCGACTTACTGATGGTCATCTCCAGGATTTTATGTCAATAGCTTCAAGCTTGCACCAATATTTCACTCCAAGCTTCAGATAGATAATAATTAGGGCCTACAAAAATAAAAAAATTGTCACTTTTCTCATTGATAAGCCTTTGTAAATTCCGTAACTATCCTGACTTAATATTTTTTTTAATGTGTGGACTGCGAAGGTTTCATTTCTCTAATATGGACCCCGAGCGAAACTAATAGGTGACCCCTGAACTAAGCTATGTACGTACTTATCTATGTCTTGCTTATCTTTAACATTTTTTGAGAAAAGATTACCCACATTTTGTACCTAGATGTGTATTGAGTTACAAGTTTACCCGAGCGAAGCCGGGTTTTCATCTAGTATTATATTAATAGCAGATGAAATTACAGAGCGAGGAGATTTAGAAATAACTAAAAGTGTGGTAATTTTTGTGTTAAATAGCTACAAAACAAGAAAATATTTTAGACCGGCCTTGAACGGGGGGGGGGGGGGGGTGTGGGGTCCACCGGATCCAGCAAAATGTTTAAAGTGGTCTATGAGAAAAAAAGTTTGGGAACCTCTGCACTAGAGTCTAGAGATAACAATAGTACTCGTAATTAAGTATGTAATGTGATTTTAATTGACAACAGCGTAATTGCCTTGCAATCTTCTACACTGTATATTTTTGCAGATAAAGATTATTAATTATTTTTAATTATTATATTGTATTCTATATTTTCATTTAGTATGTCTAAGCCTACAATATAATATCAATTGAAATTATGTTATCATAGTCCAAGTTAAAATATTAGGACAAGCTTGCACAAAAGTGCTATAATATTTTATTTAGCTAGCTTTACTTACATGTGGCAATCTCCTATATAAATAGTGATTATGTTTGAATTATTATATCATTTAACAGCATGTGTTCCATGTGTTATTGCAAAAACATGCTTCCTATACATCAGCGTGGTTAATTTTTTTGTCAGCACAATTTATAGTTTCATCTTAAGAACAAAACGTTTCAAAACGATCCTTAATGGTTTAGAAATTTTGATTATTGTCCCATGGTGTCCGAAAACGTCCCATAAATCGTCTCAACGAACAATAAGTGTTTTTTTTTTTCGAAATATTTTGTGTGCGAGCATTGCGCAATGAAGTGCATTCTATTCGCGCTCAAAAACACTAATGAACCTTAACAATGGCTCGGCTGCTTCAAATTAAAAGCTAAAAGGACTGAAAAACTATCAATTAACTTTAGAATTTAATTATGGAGCAGTATGTTACGGGTGAAAAGTTTAACGTTCAATTTTGAAATTCTAGATCGAGTTTGTTTTTATTGCATCATGAAAACGCATTTTTTGCCAGTATCAACAGTCGCTGATATAGTTTTACGGTGGTATATTTCGCAATGTTTAGTTAAAAAGTAATGTATAAACAAGATACCGCTTTAAAATTATTGTTTAATGTTTTTTTGTGATTCCAGGAAGCGCGTCATTTATCGACGCGATAATACTCGTTCATTATGTTCTTTGCAGATGACATATTATAATATCTTTGAACTTATCGTACAAAACTAGGCTGACCGATAGTATAATATTTAAAAACATTATATTAAGATATACACTCGAAAACATAATATACCCGGATGTGTATAGCTGGTAAGATTCATCTTTGACCTTTTAAACATTTAATTAATCCATAAGTTTTAAGTAAGTTTTACGCTAGATCCGTTTTCCTCTAATAAAGTTATGTGCCGATAAAATATGAATTTAATTTGGTAAATTAAAAAACTACTCTTAGGAAGAAGATAATATATTTTTGTGGTGACTATTTCTGTATGTTTGTTAAATTTATACTCTACAGACTTCACCGCACTTGTATGTCCTAGATCTAGTATGACATACGAGTTCTAACTTACCTAAAATAGATTTCTCAACGCGGGAGTCAGTAATAATAGAAAATATAATTTTTAATCCGTTTTGGGCTCAAATTGTAAAAAATAAGGCAAAAAACTATTACGTCGAGGCAAAAAACGTGTCAAAATCAACTAATAATTTTGGGGTAGTTTAAAGTTTAAGGTAATTTTGATATTTTCATTGATGTACATAATATGTACTTATTTTTTTCATTGATACACGTCGCAACCGTAGCCTATCCTGAGTTTTGGAAATTTTTGAACGCTACCACATGCACAGAATACAACGCTACACACTATTTTCCATTTCAATGATCTGAAGACTATTCCTACTCTACTACAAATTGTCTTCAATGAACCTAAAATATGTGAATATTTTGGAGAGCATATATTGCGAATAGTACGACGAGTGAGATACGTTATCGCCGCCAGCCGACCCCACATCCGATACCACTACCACTCATGGCCGACTTCGCGTTTCATCACATTTCGATAACGACTAAATATTATATGACCTCAGCAATGTAATCGGGCCGATTCTGTATATTGTCCAATATTGATATTTGATACAGCTACGATATAGTTTCGATGCCGTCTCTGCAGTTTTCTATAATGCTAAGTACTCACATATGGTATTACTCGTTACCGTATGTGAGTACACTTACAGTAAAACCCACGGCTTGGTCTTTCGTCCACACTGCACACAATCAGCATTAATATTGCCGCGCGACTTTCAGTTTTCACCGAATCGTTCGAGGCCCTTCGATCCAAAAGATGTATTTCAACTATTAGTACTCACCATGTACTCACATACGGTTTTACTCGATCGAGCAATCACGTATGGCAAAAACCACGGCTCGGGCATTCAGCATTACTCGATAGTTTTACTCTAAATCCAATAAAGTTCGACGGATCGCGTTAATATCAATGTGTATTATTATAAAAAATATTATAATATTATAGTAAAAACTTTGGTACTTTGGATCTATTAAAAATAGTCATGTAGCACTAATTTTCTTAACACAAAGACTGGTGTTGAATATTTAATAAACGCTTTATCACTGCTATTTTCGAGTCAGGTTTCAGAGATCAGAGAGAAAAAGTATATATGTACATTGTACATACATAATATTAGGTACCACAAAAAGTAGAGTACGTTATTCGTTAGTCGTTAGGTTGGGCTAAAAAACTTGCTCTACTTTGTGCATAGTCCGTAAGTCGTAACTCGTAATCCATATCCATACTAACATTGTAAATGTGAAAGTGTGTCTGTGTGTCTGTTACCTCTTCACGATTAAACCGCTGAACCAATTTTGCTGTTTGTATCATGATACACGATGGTGTAGAATACTTTTGAGGCCCGGGTAAGGAAATACAATACTTTAATTTATTATGAGTACCGGAAAAATGTATGGTCCCCACGCGATAAACGAACTTTGGTGTAATCCATACTAATATTATAAATGCGAAAGTATGTCTGTCTGTCCGTCTGTCTGTCTGTCTGTTACCCAGCGCTGTTACCTCTTCTCGCTCAAACAGCTCAAACGATTTTGCTAAAATTTGGCATGGAGATACTTTGAGTCCCGGGAAAGGACATAGGATACTTTTTATCCCGGAAAATGTACGGTTCCTGCGCGATAAACGAATTTTGGCGCAACAGAGTTGCGGGCATCATCTAGTGTTATATACAAATCTAAGTAGAGATGGGATAACGTCCTGTCCCGGAACTCAAAGTATGTATCTCTATACCACATCAAAAACGGTTCAGCGGTGCGTGAAGTTGTAACAAAAGGACACTTTCGTGTTTATAATATCAAGTACTTATTATCATGTATCAACAAAAGGTATATACATATATTTTAACTTTTTTATTGAATCACCAATCACCATAGGCGAAATAGGCACCTTTTAGTGATACTTTTGTGACGTTCGCAGTTTTTATCACGTGTCACAAGTAATAAATTAATTTAATTCATAAGTTTATTGTATTATACAGCTTCGTTAATTAATGTATAGAATTAATTAATCTCGATGTCATAGTATATTTTTAGTTTTTACTGAGCCGGATATCGTGTGTAGAGTTTGTATGTTAAAAATTAATAAATTTTTCGCTAACATAATATTGAAATAATAATAATTATGATCACTTGAAAGAATAGAGTAAGGGAAAACAAATAAACGCATTTTTAATTACCCAAAATCTCTTTTCAAATCTATAAAACCTGATAATTGATATTATAGGCAGAGTTAGCAACTTTTTATTCACACGAGCCAATAGCAAAAAAGATCAATGACATTAGACATGATGTCACTTTTAAATGTCAAATAAGTCTCAGATAAGTATCACCTACTTTGTTGTTAGCAAAAACAAATTACAGACATTACCAAAACAAGACCCGCCAAAATCAATGACTGATTAAATGTTTTAATCGGTTATGTGATAGCATATGATAAAAACTGGTTGTCAGTCACACTTGTCACACCTAAAATATCGGGCTGTTACTTACTCATTTATATTCCAACTAGATAATAGGTATTATGGGTAGAAATTCTTAATTTTTATTTTTCCGGAACGAAAAATATCCTGTACCTAGCTCTACCTATTTCTGAGGGAAAGACGAAACAAATAGACACATTATCTTTAGGTCCAATTTCATCAAAGTTTATGCTTGAATTAGTATCACGTTTGACGTTTCCTATTTCATTTGTCATATGAATGAAAGAGAAGACATTGCATTTGAACAAGCTGTTAATGTCTGTTACGTTGGTGAAATTGGGCCTTAAAATACTAGTATGTATGAATATAATATAACGTTAATAATTCGGTTAAAAACTTTGCTCCCCCAACTTTAAATTAAGCGTGGGATATTCTGTGCAAAGTTGAGAGTTGATTATAATATGCATATCGTCTAATACATGAACGAATTCAAGGCCAAACGTATAGAAATCAGGTTTTGGTGAAAAATCCGGTTCTTTATGCGTCTTTAAAAGTTTATGAGAAAGTCATGAACCTTATTTTGCATATTATGATATTTTACATTAATATTGGAAGCCCCTAACAATATTACGCCGTAATCAAAAGCTCCTAAAAGCTCCTAACATAATATCGTGCTCTTATTAAAGAAAAAACTTATTGGAATTTTCTATTTGTAAGTTTTTCTTCCACTCCCCGTATTTCATACAGCGCTTATCTCAACAATAAACAAATGCCTTACAACTTCTAGGTAAAAAATATGCAATAATAATTGAAGACGTTAGTGGAAGAAGCAGGTAGAAGTAAAGGTTAAAAAATGCCGTTTTGTCATAAATGGAGGTTTTAAAGCCGGAATTACGATTTGAAATAAAAAATCTGTGGAATTTATGTGTAGCCAGATATATTAGCTAGATGTTGAAGTAGGTAAGTTACAGGGATTGCAAAAATAAAGAAGGTAAAAATGAGTTATTGTCCTTATATTAAAAAAACTAGCGACCCGCCCCGGCTTCGCACGGGTATAAAATATATAGCTACAGAAAAAATGATTAAAATCGATTCGGCAGTTTTGACTTGTATTCATTATTACTACCCGTGGCCCGCATTGGTCGGTACCGCCGCAAAAGTTACGTCTCATAGGGAATTAGAGCCTTTTGCAGGGTATAGGCAAATCAGCTGTAGGGATCATTGGTATTCTTGGTATATGCAACGGGTATATGAGCTAATTCACCAGCTGCAGGGCCGGTCATAATCTTCGCTACTACGCACCCCCGCCTTGGTAGCGCCTACATCGAAACGGGCGTAACGCAATTTTTAATTTCGCCATAACTTCTAAACTAAACGTCCAATTTTAATCATTCAAATACCAAATATTATCTACACGAACTGTACTTAGTAATGAAATAATTTATTTTGATAAGGATTATCAGCATGAGTAAAATAAATGCGTTTAAATGTAGTCCAAAAAAAAAATCAAGATTTTTAAATAAAAAAATGGTTGTTGTGCCGCACTTGCCATAGATAGGTATAGTGTGTCGCGGACATTTTTGTAGATATTTATAAGATCTATATTTACTTAGAAAATTGTATGGTTCTATCTTTTATAGTTTAGGCAGCGTACGCAAAATAGGTAACTTTTCTGGTTGATTTTTTTCACCTTGTGTCAGAACAACCAAAATATCTTACGGAACCCTATATTTTCCAAAATAAAAAGTAGCCTATGTTACTCGTAAATAATGTAGCTTTCGAACGGTGAAAGAATTTTTAAAATCGGTCCAGCAGTTTTTGAGCCTATTCATTACAATTAAACAAACAAACAAAGTTTACCTCTTTATAATATTAGTATAGATGACAGTTACTTACGCTTTTAATTATAATTAGTTCAAAAAAACCTTTGGCTGTACTTCTACCTATGTATTTTGTTTATATCGAGCGTATTTACGCTAACTAGCAACTAGTTACTAGGGAGTTACGACGACTTTTAATATAATGCAATAGTAAGGCATCATCGTGAGTAGACAAAGAGGAGCAGAGAGTCTACAATTAGCTGTCAATTGACCCCACTCGGATTGAGACACACACAACTGTTAGTCACATGCTCCCATACACCGGCCTTGTATTTTGTCTATGACCAGAATCCAGATATCACGCACCGAGGAAGTGCAAATTCTTTAAAACTTTTCCGCTATTTTTGCTTTTGTCTATGGCCGATGTCAATTTCTGAGGAAGAGCAGTTGTTTTCAGTGAGAATAATATTATTGTCTATTGTTATTAAATTTCGCGTCCAGAAGATATTGTTAGTGGTTTGATTATTTTTATACTTTGATTGTTATTTTTACACTATCCTACTACACTACACTAGGTCTTAAATAAATAATTGTATAGATAGATACAACAAGTCTAAAAAGCTTATAGCTTGCTTCTCAATTTCATACCTGTCATTTTATACTTGCAAGTATGTTTCTATAGCTTTCTTATTATATCTATTTTTCTAGGGTCCTTAAATATTAGGTACGCCCTAATTCCTGATGCTCAGGGGCCAGGACACGTTTTTTTTCGTCTATGTTGTCTATGTCTATGAGTATGGTCATTAATTAATATTACCCTGAATAATCGCAGGCAGATGTTTTAAAAGGTTTCTCAATTCGAATTTATTTTATTTAAATTTTATTGCCCATATTCCATAGGCACCTTGATTTGAATGATTTATTGATAGCTTTATTACGTTTCCAAGGCGGTTTAGGAAATAAAGGGCTTGAATGAATGATAATTATTATTAATTACATATTCTAATAGCTAAAAACTTTTTTTCTAGTTAACATTTTCTGCAGTCTAGTGCTAAAAATAAGTACTTTTTCTGTAAAATATACTTAAGTACTCTTTTAAAATTCAAAATAATATTTTTTTGCCTTTAGCGCTTCGAAGAAAAATTGCACGCATATGTAAATACATATCGTTTAATGACCCCAGAGAATGTAATTATGTAGCATTACCTGCATACTGCATGGGCGTTGGCAGTCTGGTTTTAAAACGTTTTTGGAGTTTACACCTTAAGAATCGATTTTCATATATAAGGCGCCCGGTATGAGAAAAATCCGAGGGGTAAAACCTACTAACAAGTAACGAAAAATCGTGTCACGTTTTTGGTGCGCACCTTTAGTGCGCAACTTTCTAATTTGTTTTAACAAGATTTGAATGCACAATCCTTTAAAGTTTAAAGAGTGGGTATTCCCGGGTAAATATTAGGTATACATATAGAATGTACACATTATTCAGATAAAAAAGTAGTAGAGTAGTAGATTAGTTCAAATTCGGGGAGGGGGTAGCCGAGGTGTTGCCTTTGATGTTAGAAGAAACCCCGTTCCTCTAGGCTTATTGGGAGCGGAGTTATGGCTACTTTAGTAAGACGTTTGACAGTTGCCGAGCTGTCAATATCAAAGTTTGAATGCTTGTAACTCGGCAACTATTTGTCCTGGATATTGGTTTCTTCGGCTTGATCTTTCTGGATTTTTCTCCTCTATTTGATTCTGGCCTTAGAATTGAGAAAAAAAAATTGATGTCTCTGATTTAGTTCAAATTCAGGGAGGGGGTAGCCGAGGTGTTGCCTTTGATGTTAGAAGAAACCCCGTTCCTCTAGGCCTATTGGAAGCTGAGTTATGGCCGCTTTTGTTCGACGTTTGACAGTTGCCGAGCTGTCAATGTCAAAGTTTGAATGCTTGTAACTCGGCAACTATTTGTCCTGGATATGAGTTTCTTCGGCTTGATCTTCCTGGATTTTTCTCCTCTATTCGATTCTGGCCTTAGAATTGAGAAAAAAATTGATGTCTCTGATTTAGTTCAAATTCAGGGAGGGGGTAGCCAAGGTGTTTCCTTTGATGTTAGAAGAAACCCCGTTCCTCTAGGCCTATTGGAAGCGGAGTTATGGCCGCTTTTGTTCGATGTTTGACAGTTGCCGAGCTGTCAATGTCAAAGTTTGAGTGCTTATAACTTGGCAACTGTTTGTCCAGGATATGGGGTTTTTCGGCTTGTTCTTCCTGGATTTTTGTTATAAATATCAATAATTAATATTGTTATTGTGAAGTTATAATTTTTATAATTATACTGGCTAAAGTGAACTAAAAGTATTTTGAAATAACTATGGCAGAAAGGGGTGTAGATAATATTGCCGGAACATCTGATTTCACATGATATTAATCTTTTTTCAGTTGAATAAACTCTTTTTGCGTATGGTTAGATACTCGTACTTAAGGAGTAAACTCCAGTCGTGCGTCGGAGCTGACACACTTTTTTATTTTTCAAAGTATAACAGATTTTTTATTAAAAATTAAAATATTTAAGCTAAGCTCAAGTTCTAACTTCTTAACGGTAAGGACCACAAAACTGTGACTTAAGTGACTTTAATAACTTTAAATATTGTTCAAGTCTCAAAGAGTAAATAGCTAAATAAAGTTCACATTTAGTTAATCACGATTAAATGAAGATAGCAAATAAATTAAACGTGGCGGCAAGTCTGAAAGGTCAATTCTCGTAAATAATGTGATAAAATGTGGAATCATATTCGCGAATCGCAATACAGGCCTGACCGGTTCCTTCGTCACATAATACACGTCAAACAAAAATTTCCCCCCGAGATTAGAATAATTCTATGACGCAGGACATTGGCGAATTATTTTTTCCGGGCATACTGGTGTATTATTTTCTTTCTTGTTCCTACATGCTACTAGTAAAAGATTGTGATGTGTAAAATTGATCATAATGGTAAATTGCTAGTAATTAGTACCTATCGCAACTAGCTTGCAGAGGGTAGTGAAAGTGTCAGTGCATTGCATAAAACTAAGAATTGACCAAGTTACTTACTCACATTCATCAAAATTGAAGTCAATCAGTATCGAATAGCCTTGTGTAGGTAAAGTAATTTTTCTCACCTCCGGGCGGAAAACGTCAACTTTCTTCCCGCTATGTTGCCGTTTTCCGCCTCCGTCGATAAGAAAAATAGTATACGCACCATGGGCAGTAAATAAGAAAACACAACAATTACATGTGATCTGAGACATTTCTTATTTTCCTGCCCTAGGTGCGTAATGTACTATTTACCAATTGTACCGTCGAAGAAATTTATTCATAGGCAGTTGAAGGATATAGTACGTCATATTTTGGTTGATCAATTCAATATAAGTCTGTCGGCTGAGTTTTACATAACGCGACCAAATTACGCAGGTCTGCAGTCTGCCTACTCGTATGAATCAACTTCTCTGATGGTATAATACACAGGCATACAGTATCAAGTATAATACGTTCTAATTACGTTTTTCAAGACTTTCTTCAGAATAAACTTGTCGCTTGCCAAAATTTGCCTTCTCGTCTTATCAAAGAACCCACAGGCTAATGATGATACCATTGTTCTACTTAAGGGCCTGATAACCTTAAAGCTAAGCTCAGCAACGTACAAGCTAAGTCAGCAATTGCTTTGTGAGTTCACATGTGGGCGTTGCACGACAGTTATACTTCCTCGGAAGTGGACTCGTCGAAATTTGATACAAACCTCACTTTGTCCAGTCTAAACAATTGCTTGTTTGTTCAGGCTGTATTAAATTTATAATACGGTACTTTGTTGCAGACAAAGTTGTTGCAAAAGTAAAAGTAAAATAGTAGAGCTCGCAACTCTTTTCAGCATTTTTCGACTTCTATGATCTTTATTATGTGTATTACCATCCCTTTATCTAAAACATGTATTTACACAACTAAAAGAAGATCTATTTGTCTTTTTCTAGCACATTGGAAAAGTCACGTGACAGAAAAAGACAGTGCATCGTAAATAGTTCTACTTACATAGCCTAAATATTATATAGTAAGGGGCAATTCCAACGTATCTTAAAAAAAGCTCCATTTCTGATGCAAGGCTACTCAATCTTATTTCATACCAATACTCAACGAATTAAGGTGCACTTAATCGAGAACGGCATAATGCGATACACATTAAGTAACTATGGAGTGTAGATAGAGGAGGAATATCTCTGTATGTAAAAAGTGTCCCCGGAAATGCGTTAAATTAGGGTGAAACCATGGAATTAATATAGGTATACTACGTATAGTATATTATATTAATTCCATGGGTGAAACTAAAGCTAAACTAAACTTTTATTTCAGCTATTTTAGGTTATATATTTTAAAATATATTGGTATTAACCCAGTAATTCTAGTAATAATTTATATTCCAGTAATAATTTATATTTTGTCACCAACGGCTACATTCATTCCTACACTCCATAATTCATTCCATACCCTTTGGCTGCAGCTAGCGCCACTCGTGGAGGATTTTTCAACTGTTATTTGGGGAGTTTCAAAAAAATTCTACAACAGACAAAAATCGGCCAAAAATAATAACTTTCACATAAAGCGGTTTTACGATTTTAGTTATAAAAGTATATTACTAAATTTATTAATTATCATATTTTTTGTGACTAATAGACTATTTACTAGTAAAAAATTCAAAAATATGTGAGTTAGTATCAAATTTGTGTCCGTTTTGTTACCACAATAAAGTTGAATAGAAATAAAACTATAATATATTTTGAGACTCTTACGTATTTATTGAAATAATACCGTTCTTTTAAAAAAAATTACATAAAAAATTAAGACACTGCACATTTTAAAACAGATTAGAAAATCCAATTTTTATTTCGGGTTCCAAAACTACATCCATTTTTTATAGTACTTTCTCAAAAATTGAGCTGTTTAAAATCTGAATGCAATTAAAAACGCTTAATATTAATTGTTTTAGCAAAGACAGGAGACATATCTCATAAGATAGAAATTTACGTCAAAATCTTAAAAATATCTTAAATAAATTCAGGGACAGTTACAAAACCGACAGTAACAAAATTTTAAGGCATAGTGTACAAGACTTAGAATTGAATATTATATTAAAATTAGCAATTATTTTTTTCTTAACTTCACTCGTCTATTCTAGCTTCTGCCTCAGCTGGATTCAGTTCCGATATGTTTTTCTTTTTTTATTTAATCTTCGTAATTAAAATTATAAAAATTTCCTTAATTTACTCTGGATTTTAATTATTTAACCTCTCCCTATACCTATTTGTAAAACAAAAATTTTAAACAAACTATCAGCTATCTTTAACTTGATAAAAATTGTATTTAATTGAAACTTCTTAGATAATTTATCACCATGCAAATCCACAGTGTATGCCTAGCTTTGTGCTTTCGGTTTTGTTACTTTGCCGGTCCGTCTATATGTTACCCTGTAAGCAGTAATAAAACCGAAGTAACATTATGCGTCTACCTTACACTTAAAGACATGTAAAACTTTTCTGTTTTACGCTGAATCAAACTACACACACTTACTTTTAGTTCAAAAGCAGTCTTTCTTTACAAACTATTATGTTACAAATAAAGATAGTAAAAAGTATCAAACAGTCGTAACAAACCTGACTATCAATTTTGGTCCATTCCAACTGAATACACATTTCTTTGCACCACCGAAAAAATTACTCAGCCAATCCGTATTAAAATGGCCCATCGTACTGAATATTAGTTTCGCCATAAACAGAACACAAAAAATATATTTTGGTAGAATGTTATCATGAAAAAATTATGGTAACAAAACTGGAATGTCCGGAAATAGCATATTCCGGGGACAACAGATAACTGCAAATTTAAATGGATTAAAGTAGTCTTACGCTTTAAATTGAGCCTTAAAAGTAAAGAACATGGTTCATTTAACCAAATGACACATTCAAATGAAATTTGAATGTGTCAAGTATTTCCAGAAAATTTTAATTTAATTCAGTCCGAAGTTTTAAATTGTTCCTGGGGACACTGGAAAAAGAGGGGCTTGATAAATTATATCACCATAATTTCTTTTTTCTTTCTATTTGAATTAAGTTTTTAATTATCCAAAATAGAGTACAAATAGACACTCTTTCAGTTACTTTATAAATAAATACCAATAATGGTCAAAGCTTTTAATAAAATAAATATTAAAATGAAGGACATGCCAAAATGGCTGTTGTATTATTTTTTTGATACTCCCCATTTACTGCGTACAGCTGGACACTTTTTCAAATATCCCCCATATAAGATAGTCCTCCTTTCATCTACACTCCATATAAGTAACAAAAAATAGGTTTATTATATTACCAGTTACGAGTTAAGTCTGGTTACGACCGCGGAAGTGCTTGTGAGTTAGATCGTACGAGAGTAACAGTACTGTACTTCCGAATATTGTATAATACAGTCGCTGAAGAACTGACTTATTTTAGACCTTATTAATATAGTAATATTAATGAAATGTGATGCATCGTATCTTTCGACGATTGTGCAGTCCAAAAAATAAAAACTCTATCCCCTTGGCCCTTACCAATAAAAATATTATTTACTTACAATATAATACAGGCGTTACACTTATTAACAATGTTAAGTTATAGAAGTCATTACATTATCTAAGTATGTATACTCATCAGTGTACCTATCTATACATATAATAAAAATGTAGAAATGAAAATTCTGTGCATTAAAGATATTCAAAAAATAATAATCGGGGGGTATTACTACATCGCTATAGAAGCCAAAAATGTGGTTAGTTTTTTTGTCTGTTTGTCTGTCTGTCTGTCTGTTTGTCTGTATGTTTGTTCCACTATCACACGAAAACTACTGATCCGATTTGAATGCGGTTTTCGCAGATATATTTGCATTCTTCCAACTTAACATCTGATCTATAAAAAATTCCCCCCACCCTTCTAAAGGGACTAAAGAGGGGGTCAGATTTTGTATAAGACTTTTGCTTTAACACGAAAACTACTGATCCGATTTGCATACGGTTTTCGCAGATATATTTGTCTTCTTCCAACTCAAAATCTGTTGTATAAAAATCACCCCCCTCCCCCCACCCCTCTAAGGAGAGCAAAGAGGGGGTCAGATTTTGTATCAAACTTTTTTCTTTAATGGACTTACTTCATATTATTAACTGTTTTTTTCCAACTTAACAACTGTGTATAAAATTTTGCCCCCCCCCCCCCCCACCCATCTTAGGGGACAAAAGAGGGGGTAAGATTTTGTATCAACTGATGAAGTAGAAATACTTTAAATGGCAAAACCACGTTTGCCGGGACAGCTAGTATATACTATAATGTAGCGTTTATAATTATTAATATGAACCCTGTGGGCTGTGGATCATTAATTATTGGTTAAAAGTTTTTAAAAGAAATTGATGCACATCATTTAAATAGTCTCACCAATCGAAAAACTGAGATAATAAAGGCTTTTCTTATTTTAATCGTTACTACTTTGTTTAGGAAAATCTTGCTTTCTATCACCTAGACGTAGTCGGTAAAGCGATTGTGACAGTATTTCCGAAGATTGTATAATGTAACAGCAGCTTAATGACCGGCTTATTACGTCTACACCTTCCTAATCTTCCTAACCACTTCAGTCTTCGTAGTTAAAGTTTCTTTTGTAGAATTTTCAAATAATTAGAAAATTGTTTTTCTTGTAAAGAAGTTTCTTCTTTCTTTCTCTATGGGTAATAGTTTGTTATTGGCACTTTCAGAATTGTTTTTGGGTTCCACATTTATCTTTAACATCACTTTTTAGCGTTCCGTACCCAAAGGGTAAAAACGAGACCCTATTCATGAGACTTCGATGTCTGTCTGTCCGTCTGTCTGTCCGTCTGTCTGTCTCCAGGCTGTATCTCAAGAACCGCTATAGCTAGACTTCTGAAATGTTCACAGATTGTGTATTTCCGGTGCCGCTATAACAACAAATACTAAAATAAAAATAAAATTAATATTTAAGGGGGGGCTCCCATACAACAAACGTGATTTTTTGACCTTTTTTGCTCGTAAGCAATAGTGATAAGAGGTAGGCACTTGAAACTTTCACGAAAGCCTTAAATATAATTGTACTTTAATAATTAATAATAACATTTACATAAAATGAAAAGTTAAGGGGGACTCCCATACAAAAAACACAATTTTTGGCCTATTTTTGCTCTATAACGGTACGGTACGGAACCCTTCGTGCGCGAGTCCGACTCGCACTTGGCCGATTATTCTACCTTATTTATGATTCTATCTTACCCTTTTACTATTGAAATTTAAAGCACTACTTTATATCTAGAAGTATTAAAATATCTAGCTGTAAACAATATAGTATATTTAAAGGAAAAATTGACTTAGAACAACTTTGCAAAGTCACAACTCAGAACTGGTTGTTATTGTGCGACACAGTTCAGGCTTCGTTAGCGCCTGGTTGTGCAAGTAAAAGTGAGTGGTTGCGCCACCCGGGGACATTCGCTGTTCCGGCAACCACTGTGTCATACAGCATACTTTATGTTTGTGACAGATACAGCCTACATTTCAGTTTATGACAGATATAGTATAGGTTGACCACAAGTTAAAGATCGTTTGGTGAAGCCAGAGGGTACAATCGGCGTACTGTGTACTACATTATAATATCTCCCAATAATGTAAAACAGCTACAGCTGAAAAAATGTTATCCTCACATCGTAAACAGCTACCAATAACGACATGTCTGATCATTTATCTACCCACTAGGTGTGCCCTGCGGTTTAGGAAAAATAAATTGTGATATTTTCCAAGTGGTAATGCAGGGCACCATCTAACTTCATACCAAATTTTATTAAAATCGGTCTAGCCGTTTAGATGCGAAGACGTATTCATATTATGTATTTTATGCCGTGGTCTTATTGGTACGTGGCCTATATTATACTAAGAATATGTGTCAGGTTAGGTTGGAAGTTCTTGGAAATTAAATATTTTTTTTTCACGGATTAATCCGTTATTATTCCTATAGTTTATCTTTATATGCTAAAACTAGGATTATTATTTATTTTATATGTCACGCGCTAAATATCAATTTCATATGTATCGCTTACATAACACGAGTGGCATTGACATGGTCAGCCTTTCACTAGCGGAAGTGACATAAGCGAAGCCGACTGACCAACATCGTCCGAGTTGAGGCGACACACTTACCACGCCACGGGCCCAATTGCGTCAACAACAACATTACATAAGGTCCGATACATGGGTATTAAAGGTCAAATGTTGACCGAGTTGCGATCGGTGTTTGAACGGAAAATCCGAAAATTTCTGACCGAAAAACCCCCGATGTGCTCACAATTTTAATTGAAGCTGTATGATAGTCGGTACTGCTGACTGCAGGACTCCGTAGCCATCAAACAAAATATTTACAAATAAATATAAGATAAGTATGTAGTTATAGTAGTTGTTCACAAGCGGAATATAAGTAGAGTTTTGTTATCGCCTAAAAGTGAACGGTTTTTTCTTAACCCATCAAGCCCCATACGAGCACCGGTGAATAGCCGCGTACTGACCAAGTGAGCCGCCTCGCGCGGATGCCTCGGACATTTGCCGCGGCGCATGCCGCGCGAGGCGGCCGGCGTACGGCCGAGCCAGCTGACAGTGTTGCCAGATCAGGGGATTTCCCCCTAGATTTAGGGGGTTTTCTACCAAGATAGGGGCAATATAGAGGCAAAATATCAGGAAAATTGTGCTAAGCAAAAATGTACAGTCGAAGAAATGAGTTGTTTAGCAGAAATGTACAGTCGAGGAAAATTGTGCTAAGCAGAAATATACAGTCGGGGAAATGAGTTGTTTAGCAGAAATGTACAGTCGGGGAAAATTGTGCTAAGCAGAAATGTACAGTCGGGGAAATGAGTTGTTTAGCAGAAATGTACAGTCGGGGAAAATTGTGCTTAGCAGAAATGTACAGTCGGGGAAATGAGTTCTTTAGCAGACGCGCTGATTAAGGCCGCGTTTCCACCTGCAAGACAACTGTCGCGAGAAGTGTCTGACAGTCTGTCTGACAGCAGCTTTTCTTTTCGATTGTCAATATTTTTTAATCGATTGTAAGGGTTTCGATTAATTAATTAAAACGATCGTTTTTTTTTTATTTTTTTTTAATCGATTTTCATAAAAAATGGGTTAAAAAATAATGCACAACGTTAATAATCAAGTTTTCACTTCTGCCGGCACTCCCGGAGTGCAACCCGTCTTTTTTTTTTCTCTCGACTTTTCCCTCCTATAAGACCCTAGTAAAGACTCAATCTTTTTCTTTAATTCAGCTATTGGAACGTTCATTTCCTGGCTTATTTCTCCATGCATCTTCCCTTAGTCCCCTATTTGTGTAATCAGGACATTGCGCATCCCAAAGTCGTCTATAATCCCCATATAGTTGTATTAGTTTAAAACACTGTTCTTTATCCATGACGCAAAGTCCTAACACGCAACGAATAAGCGAGGCAAAACACTCCCGTCTTGAGTGAGTGCGGCAAACGTACTGAGGCGCCTTTGAGCATCGACAAAAACCGACAACGCTCGGCTCGGGCCGCGGCACGCTCGGGCGAGGCAACGCGTGCGTTTGCTTCGGGCGAGCCACGTCCTGACCGACCGAGCAACTGCCGCGCACGACTGCCGCGCGAGACGGCTCGCTTGGTCAGTACGCGGCTAAGTGGATGCTCAAAGGCGCCTCGGTACGTTTGCCGCGCACTAACACGTCCTGACCGACCGAGCAACTGCCGCGCACGACTGCCGCGCGAGACGGCTCGCTTGGTCAGTACGCGGCTAAGTGGATGCTCAAAGGCGCCTCGGTACGTTTGCCGCGCACTAACACGTCCTGACCGACCGAGCAACTGCCGCGCACGACTGCCGCGCGAGACGGCTCGCTTGGTCAGTACGCGGCTAATGGTGATCGCGACAACAATAGAATACAATAGCATTTCCAAGAATCCCCGATCGAAGGATGCAGTGAAATATTCGAAAGAACTATACATAATACATACAAGAAGCAACAATGAAATTGACTCTAGGGTAATACTTCTGGTTGTTATGTAAAAAGATGTAGATTAAAGATCAAAAGACTTCAAATAATAATTCTAAATCCCAACAAAAATAGATGTGAAGCAAGATTATTATAATTTGGGTGACACAATATTTAAGATATTATAGAATCTTGTCATGTAGGATATTAAGTCAGTCCATTGTGTCTCGGTTCGTGGTTTAAATTTTGATCGTCTACGTAAGATACGCCGTGCCATGTGTGATCTCAGATGGATCTCAGTGAATATGGCAACACAAGTGTTACACATTATACAGTAAATATTTATAGAATAGCATACGTAAAACTTCTGTACTGTCGGTTGAATGGCGTGAAATATGTAGCCGATTGTAATTATAAATTCAGTTATTTGAGAGTATCGATCATGTTTATGAGAGCTACCTCATTTTATCGCGAAAATTCTAATTTGCTTACCAGCCGGCCTAAGCTGCGCAAACAAGAAAATTTTGTCTACGTGTTTTCTCGATGTTTGATGGTATTGTCTCTTCATCTCTATTGACCCTAGCATGACAAACAAACTTCTTCACGCCCAAACCGCTCAACGGATTTTGATGTTGCTACGGATATACTTTGGGTCTCGGGAAAGGACATAGGATAATTTTTATGCCGGAAAAATGTACGATTCCCGTGCGATAACGAATTTCGGCGCAACGGAGTGGCGAGCATCAACTATACAGTTTCCTGAAGCAATCCTAAACTATATAAATAAAGAAACCATATTTTTTTGGCCTACCTAATTGTGGTGGTTGCTATATTTCACGAAGCTAACGATATACTGCGTAATAACTAATTACGAGTACTATAGCAAAAACATGACGTAAAAGCAATACTGTAACACATTTTTTGCTGGTTTGATTATATTTTTCACAAACAGAGTGGAATTTAAGTAGAAACAAGTGCGGCCGACCAAAACACGTTTATCTTTATGGATCGCGAATTATTAAATGTCAATTAAAGCCATTAAATGCTCCTCCGTAAAGTTAAAATACCATGTTTGACTTTCCTCCTGTTGATAATATAAATATTAAATATTGCTGAACATAGGAAGTTTTTTATTTTAAACTAGACGTTCCGTGCGGCTTCGCCTGCGTAAATCAGATATTTAACAGACAAATTAGTCCACAAAAAATGGCCTATGACCCTTCACGCGGTCTTCTTCTTATCTGTGCCAAATTACAGAAAAATTGCTCCAGTAGTTCGTGAGATAAGCCTTTTCAAATAATTTCCCTCGTTTTTTCACATTTTCCTCTATTTCTTCGCTCCGATTAGTCTTAGCGTGATAAAATATAGCCTATAGCCTTCCTCGGTAAATGGGCTATCTAACACTGAAAGGATTTTGCAAATCGGACCAGTAGTTCTTGAGATTAGCGCGTTCAAACAAACAAACTCTTTAGAATTATAATAATATACTAGCTGTTGCCCGCGACTTCGTCCGCGTGGACTTTAGTTTATAGTTGTTCCCGTACATCGATTGAATAGTTAACGCGCAAATCATAATAGTATATTGTGTCGGACAATATACTTTTATGATATGATAGAAGTTCCGCGCGGCTTCGCCCGCCTAATTTAGGAATTTAACGGAAACCGTACATTTTTCCGCAAAAAAAGAAACCTGTGTCCTTTCACGTGATCTATTCTTCATGTGTCCCAAATAACATAAAAATTGCTCCAGTACGTTCAAATAAGCCCTTCCAAATAATTTCCCCCGTTTTTTTCACACGTTCCTCTATTTCTTCGCTCCTATTAGTCTTAGCGTAATAAAATATACCCTATAACCTTTTTCAATAAACAGGCTATCTAATACTGAAAGAATTTTTCAAATCGGACCAGTAGTTCCTGAGATTAGCGCGTTCAAATAAGCCATTTCAAATAATTTCTCCCGTTTTTTCCACACTTTCCTCTATTTCTTCGCTCCTATTAGTCTTAGCACAGTAAAATATAGCTTATAGCCTTCCTCAATAAATAGGCAATCTAACACTGAAAGAATTCTTCAAATCGGACCTGAGATTAGCGCGTTCAAATACGCCCTTTCAAATAATTTCCCCCCGTTTTTTCCACACTTTCCTCTATTTCTTCGCTCCTATTAATGTTAGCGTGATAAAATGTAGCCTATAGCCTTCCTCGATAAATAGGCTATCTAACACTGAAATAATTTTTCAAATTGGACATGTAGTTCCTGAGATTAGCGCGTTCAAATAAGCCCTTTCAAATAATTTCCTCCCGTTTTTTCCACATTTTCCACTAATTCTTCGCTCCTGTTAGTCGTAGCATAATAAAATATAGCCTTTAGCCATTCTCGATAAATAGGCTATCTAGCACTGAAAGAATTTTTCAAATCAGACCAGTAGTTCCTGAGATTAGCGTGTTCAAATAATCCCTTTCAAATAATTTCCCCCCGTTTTTTCCACACTTTCCTCTATTTCTTCGCTCCTATTAATGTTAGCGTGATAAAATGTAGCCTGTAGCCTTTCTCGATAAATAGGCTATCTAACACTGAAATATTTTTTCAAATTGGACCAGTAGTTACTGAGATTAGCGCGTTCAAACAAACAAACAAACTCTTCCCAATTATAATATTAGTACGAGTATAGATTCAGAAGTCTTTTTTCATTGAATAGGTGCGGTTTTTAAGTCGACAATCCTGAAGATTTCTTTTAACAAGAATCTATATAGATGTTAAAAGAATAACGAAGATAACGCGGAATCCATACATTTTTTCGTGACAAAAACTTATAATTCCGTAAATAATGCGTTTCCTTCTCCATAATGACATCTATCTGTTTGTTTTCCTGTCTGTATGTCTACTTGTTTTATAACTTCTACGTGCTCTACTTATTATAGCTCTTCGCTATTTTTAACTTCGGGGTATGTAATTGTCAAAGTGTATCTATACCTCTAAATTTTTGTTGAGACTTTAAGTGTAATAATTCCGTCTTCATAATATTCGACTGGGCAGTGGCCAGTGGGCTTACATTTTCCTATGTCACAACCCACGACATAGGAAAATTTCGGAGCCATAGAATTCTAATTAAGGTGACGCAGCGTTAAAGTAAGAAACCGTGTTGGATATGTTTTAGATTGCTTGTTTTCTATGAGAGGCCGACCCGGCCTCTCATAGAAAAAAAGCAATGGAACAGCAAAAAATGGAAAGAGCGTAAGCGACAAAATGGTTTTTGACGCATAATTTAAATACCATAAATACATTTCATATAAGCTATGCACAATAAATTCTATTCTATTCTATTATAATCTATATAATTCTATTCTATTATAATAAATAAATTCTATTCTATTCTATTCAAATTAAAGTGCATGCTTGAACCAATTTATGTACAAATTTTGGAACCTTAAATCACTCTCCTCTGTTGGAAAAATAGGAATCCCTTTTTTTACAGAGGTCTTTTCGATTGATTATTCTGTGCTATAAAAGTTGTCCAATCGTGTTATGCTATGGGCAATTCAAAGACAAAGACATGATGAATACTGACAATGAACTTCAATTTCTTAGCTTTAGTCATTACTGAGAAAAATCGGCATCGCTACAGCCAAGTTATCAAGGCGTCGCCTTAAAGGTAAGATTTCTCTTCGCTAAGTTTGTATCAACTTTAATCTGATTTCACCAAGATGGTATCTTGCTCATTGATAGTAAATACAACTAAATAGTAGCAGTAATAGTAGCACGACTATCATAGTTCTACGACGTAGTGGTACTACGTAGTCAACACAAATTCTAGGAATCTACACCGATTAGTAATAATGCAGATTCAAGATTATTAAGTTCTTTCGATCTATGGCGACCTCTTATTTTTCGACCATAATATGTCAATTAGTCACTACATTTCCTGTACCTAGACATTTAATTTTGAATCAGCGATAAATTCATTCATAAGAAGCTCACCTATAAGTTTTTAACGCGCAATACTTCCTACGTAAACGTCAGATGAGGAAAATATAAAGTTATTTTTAATCAATCAATTTTACATCACAATGGTTAGAGGTATTTCCCAACTTGTAGCAAATTATAATAATTATTAACTATTGTATAATTGCTTTGACTTGTTCGGCATAATACCCCGGTCTTAAAAACAGTTCTAGCGGGAAAAACACCAAAGGCACAGCAAAAGAATAAAACATTTTGATGCAGTTGTTAGCTCCTCTTATAAAATGGTCATGGTATTATACCAATATTTTTATCAGAACTAGCAGTCAAATGACAAGAATATATTGACCCTGATGTGATCACAAAATTCTGATAGAAAGACCAATAATATCAACTGACTTACACAAGGTGCCAATAAGCGAATGCTGCAGAATTTAATGAACTAGGACAGGGATGGCGGACCAATGGCACGCGTCATAAAATTTGGAGCATACAACTGGTACTATGACTGTATTCTGTGCTACTGGTCACAAAACTATAGTATTACAATAATTATTTCACCAACAATGAAGGTTATAAACCCACCTCTGCATATTGAGCATCAAATTGGGCAAATTATGAAATACGCACCGAATGACAAAAAATATTGATTGGCAATTTGGCACGTTTATGACTTCTTTAGAAAAGGGCACGTTGATACGAAAAGGTTCGCCATCCCTGAACTAGGAATTTAGTGAACTGGTTGTCAGGAGTAAGGTCTTGAATGACTTGGCATTGCGCAATCGAACCTGGCCCTTTAGCCAAGACCTTTTCTATATCGCTTCATTATAAAATCGCCGATCAAAATGCAAGGATTGGACATAAGCAGGCAACGCACCTGCAGCTCTTCTAAAGTAGCGAGTGTCCATGGGCGACGGTAGTTGCTTTCCATCAGGTGCCCCGTTTGCTCGGTTGCCTTATGGAGGCAACCGATAATATATCTTAGCGGCACGGAATCTTGGCCAAACTCATAATATGCAATAACACTTTTTTAAGCGGTTCTAACGTGGATCTTATCGTGTAGGTGGGTAGAAAAAATGGTCACGTTAATCTCAAGAGGGTAATTCACTAATTTGAAGTGCATATTGGTCTGTGTTTTAAAGTTTAGTTAAATCGTGTCATTTATCCGGCGAAGTCGCAGTTTTGAATTGTGCTCTGAACATTTTGAATTTTAATTTGACAAAGATTTTTGTTGTTATTGTGGTTAATAAACACCTAAGAACCCCTTAGGATTCATAAAAATGCCTTTATCACCAAGTCAGGTAGCGCAGGCAGTAGCTTTAGTGGAACAGGGGATGACTCATCGTGAAGTGGCTACTATCCTAAACGTGCCGCGTTCCTCGATGCAATATGCACTAAAACGATATCAAGAGACTGGCCGCTACACCCGAAGACCAGGTAGTGGTGGTGTACGATGCACATCAGCTCGTGATGACCGCTTTATTGTGTTAGAGATTTCAAGAAATCGCTTCCTGACCGCAGTCGAGATCCGTCAGCGCCTTCAAATCTCCAGAGGTGTGAATGTTAGCGAGCGTACGGTGAGAAGACGTATGGAGGAAGTTAATTTGAGGGCAAGAAGACCAGCCCGTGGTCCACAGCTTCACCCTCAGCACAGAGTAGCTCGACTTCACTTTGCCCGCGAACACGCTAACTGGACTTATGAGCAATGGGCAAAGGTTTTGTTTACTGACGAGTGCAGGATCGCTTTAAATGCACCTGATGGTCGACAACGTGTCTGGAGAAGGAAAGGCGAACGTTATTTGGCGATAACAACCACTCCGACGGTCAGTTTTGGCGGAGGCTCTATAATGGTATGGGGTGGCGTGAGTTCTGATGCTCGTACGGAATTGGTCATCGTTAATAACGCCTTAAATGCGACTCGGTACGTCGCGGGAATTCTCGAAGAACATGTTGTGCCCTTTGGAGGGTTCATTGGTTATGAACAATTCATTTTAATGCATGATAATGCCCGTCCACATGTCGCACGCATAGTAAATGAGTACCTTCAAGAGGCTGGTATTCAAAAATTGCAGTGGCCAGCTCGCAGCCCGGACTTAAATCCGATAGAACACATATGGGATAAGCTGAAACGAGCAATAAAATCATCATCGAACCCACCACAAACCATTAACCAGCTTCGAGATGCTGCACTGAGAGCGTGGCGCGACTTATCACAAGTCGATATCAAGAACGTCATCCAAAGCATGCCAGACCGAATGCAGGCGGTTATAAGGGCTAGAGGAGGTAACACGCGCTATTAAAAAGGACAGAAAGCGACAAAAAATCGAACAATTTTAAATTCGTAGTGTTTTAAACTTAAGTGTTAAATTTTGTGGAAACGTGTTTTTTTGCATAAACTTCATTATCAATTTAAAAAACCTTTAACTGTGAGAAAAAGTGATCAGGAACGTTAACTGGATAGACTCAGATCTTAATTAATCAAAATTTGTAGAGCTAAGTGCAAAAAAAAGACAGTTATCACATCTTTTGTACTTGGCCAAGTTTCCGTGCCGGTGAGTTTATATAAAATAAGGTTTTATAAAAAAAAAACAGCGTTCGTTTATGAAGTTGCCGTTCGACCCGTCTAATAATAATATGTTAATTCCATACATTTTGATCGGCGATTCTATAAAGAAACTATAAAGAAAACGTCTTGGCTACAGGCTCTGCGCCCGCGCCGAACCGACTCCGCTGCCACGCTCCGTCGCCCTTATATTTTTAGACTTTCTAGGTACAAAAAGGTCTGTTACGGCATTTTTTATCGCTCAAAACAATTTTGTATTAAGTTTTGATTGTTTCGATTTGTGGTTTTTTGATACAGATCTGTTCCTTGGGGCTTTGATTCTGGCCTTTTTTTCTTTATTCTTTTAATACGGCGATTTAAACACTCACTAAAGTTTAAAAGTTCATTTTGGAATGAATAATGGATAATTCGAAGTATAAACAATAAGTTCAGAGTATCTTTAAGTGTGACCCTTACGACGTTGAAATTATGGTTCTATGAGAGGTAAAATGTTTTCAGACAGCAGTCTCATATTGCAAATTTCTTCCCGTGTCATTACATCGTCGCCCTGCAGTGTATCAGGCATCAGCATACTATAACTATTATACAGTAGACTATCTCCATTCTAGACTATGAATGCGCAATAAGCGTGATTTCAGATAACTCCAGCGAACGTAAGGCTTCAGTTACCACTTTTAACGGACTGTCAGCTGCCGAAAGTAAGGGAGCTTTACAAAGTTTATGGTATTTCCACTTAATACCTATTCAATTTTTCGTTCCCACTTAATTGACAATACTTTATCATGTTATGCTACTGAAATAGCTAGCTTACAGTCAGCAATAGATCATAATCTTTGGTGTGAACGCAGCCCTAAAATGAAGTGTCACGTGGGCCGCGGCCACAGAATATAATAGTGTGGCGCATTAATTGTTCGACTCTTTTGCACGATTTCAAGAACCCGGTCGAGTTACACTACTGTATACATTTGTATTGGTATCTCGACGTCGCGTCGCGACCTCTCAGCGGTCCATTGTTATTCAATCTTTATCACTTTCTCATTTTAAAACACAATACATCCCAAATTATAGCTTGTGCGATTTTCGACGTGTTACAAAACATGCCAATTTCATAATACTGTGTCCTTTTCACACTACACTTTGATACCCATTAAATTAATTTAAGAAATCCAAAAACTTGACTGCATTTTGATATCTCATGGCTCTTTCACAGTAAAAACGAATCTAACGAAACATCTCAAGATAAAAGGCTCGTCTCGGCGGGATATCTCAAGCTCGTACAAACGTACATACACACAAACTCTCAAAACAAACAAATAAAACTTGTAGAGTTGTACATTTGAGATTTTTACGTAACTGCGCTAGATTGGTGGATAGGTGATGACCTATGCACCAATTACAACTCTACCTCAACAAAGCTTTTTAAGCTCAAACATTAAATCTAATGACAAGTTTATTTGTTTGTTTGTTCTTCTACGTTGTGAAGTATTTTCAAGTGTCAATTTTGGTTTAGGTTACATCATCAAGGGTAATTTCCCATCTCGGTTACGGTGGCCGGTTTCAGTAACTACCCAGGAGTCACTAGCCATCCAAATACACGTTTGTATAATTCAAAATGTAACTTGTAATTTATAAGTCAGACAGAAATATAATTTATTATGACTTGTAACATGCTTGTAACTGGTAAGTGGTAAGACTTAAGCTGTAACTCTTACTCCAGAACTCCGAATATGGTTTGGACTCTAGCAAATAGAGAAAGCCTTCTGTCTCTAGTCTCTACCATCCAAGTATTTATGCATTTGGCTGATTAGTTATCGGTGGTGTAATTTTGACTGGCAGCTGTTTTGAATCCATGCTCCATGACATTTATTTAAGTGCTACAGCCCAGAATATCTTTATAAGTCTTGCTTTGCTTCTTCATATCTGCCTTAGTCCAAGTATGAAATAGCTTTTCAAACATTAGGTACTATTATCGCAACTGACAGACAAAAGAACAAACGTACTCTCTTGCACACTGTCGTTCCACATCTTGCCATGGCAATTGCAGCAAAAATATGGCTCCTATAATAATTATAGCAAAGGCGTTCGGGGCAAGTGTGTTCATACGAGAGTGTCGAAAGTAAAGCCAACTATTCACAAACTAAGGAACTAAAGCATGAAACTATAACAACACTTCCTTCTTAAATAAACATCAACTTACGGTATCTAGTACGCCTGGACTTCCTACTTCACCTCAGATCATCAGTGAGAGTGCTTACGTCACGCACTCACACACAACTCACACAGACTCACACAGCAGGAAGTGAGATCACAGATCTAACTTGGCGTTTCAGTCGTAAAGTAACTCATGAGAACATTAACTTAAAGTTACGAGTTAACAACTAAAGTAATAAATTAAAGAGTGTCAATAACTGAGTAATAAAAGTTAGTTATAACTTATAACTTAGAATAACTGGTAAACTTTAACCTATCAAGCCCCATAAGAGCACTGGTGATCGCGACAACACTAGAATAACAATAGATTTCCAAGAATCCGCGATCGATGGATTACTTAAATAATATTAGATTCAAAATGTTACTGTAATTAATGTGAAATATCTCTATAATAACTCACAATCTATATTTTAAACTTCATTTGAGAACGACCACTTAAAACTTTAAATTCGTTTATAAAACTTGCTGTTTGCTGCTTCTGTGTATGTATCTATAGTAAAATATGTTGACGTTATGAAGTTTTCAGATGCGTCTCGTGGTTTAGACTAAGTTTTTGGAAAAGCTTGATAATACGTTTGTTTCTTTACAGACACTGTAATAAACTACGTTTAAAATACGCATCATGTGGTTACAATAATAATAATTTACAAGTTGTCCTTATGAAAAGATTGCTCTTCCTCTTCAATCCAGACAAGTAAAGAGTAAAATAAAAGTATAATTAAACACATAAAAAATTAAATTAATTAAACATTAACCTTAACCGACGTGAACAAAAGTTATTTCTTTACGGAAAAATATTTTATAAATAACAAAATCACCCACCGTATCACCCTAACTAATCTAAAAGTAAAAGTTTTATACACTTTTAATCTTTCTACTTGCTTTTAAAAACTTTAAAACATTGCTTTTCAACCTTTCTTATGATGTAGGAAAAAATATTTCGCGACCCCCCAAACCTTTTTTTGTCGAGTTTTCTTGTTGTGTATGTTTATGAATTTATTTTCTTAATTTTTCTTTAACTTTTGTTAAAATTCTTCTTCTTAAAAAAATACTCTTTTTGATCTTTATTGTTCCTTTTTTAATAGTTCACTCTCTTCTGGCGGCCCCCTAAAAAGCTCACGAACGCCCAGGGGGTCGCGTCGCGACCCACAGGTTAAAAAACACTGCTTTAAAATATAAACCTGCTTAAGATCGAGTTTCTATTACGTGTATTTCATAAACGATAACGATCTTGTCGAACTGAGACGAAATACAATAAAAAAGTTGGGGCTTTTTGTAAAAAACTGAGCGATTGGAGCGTTAAACACCGCTCGGTTACAGAGACGTGACGTCATTTATTATGTAGTAGCGTCATTAATATTAGGATTTACGTACAAAAAAGTATCTTGTGATACTTCTGTACGTAAAGCTTAAAGAACTGATATACAAATATGCGGGCCTAGACAAGCGGCAAGCGATTATCGTAAATGCCACAAAATGTATGGATTTGACATTAGTATTCGCTAGCGAAGCGATGACTTATGTCAAATCGCATACGTTTTGTGGCGTTAGCGTTTAGGTAGCGTTTACGATAATCGCTTGCCACTTGACTACTAGGGATGTAGATCAAAAAGATGCAGATAATTGAAAGATGTGCGTTTTCCTAGAGTAGCGCAATCCCTTTATGCACATATTTCAAGAGGTTTATACACTCACCGCTGTATTTCGCCGCTATATTACGGCAACGCCTTCTCAGAAAACTTACCACTTACCAGTTACCAACTGCAATTAAATTAAGCAAGATAGAGTCTTTATAATTTTTTGTCTGGTCACTAAGCCTATATATAACTCCGCGTAGTAACGGACATAAAAAGCCTTCTAGAACCAAAAAAAGAAGTTATCCATGAATACTTTTTGCTAGCTCTACCTAGTATAGCTCTGAGCCATTTAAACTAGTTCCATTACAAAAAAAAGGTTGAAATAATGAACCTAAAAATATCAAATTTCTACTACCATAAAAGATAACGATCATAACAAAAAGTTCAGTAGTTGACGATGCGTAACACTTACTCTACGTGTTGTGCCGACTCAAGGCCGTCTACTAAATTATTCTACCCGCTTTTGAGATATTGGTTAGTGTGTCATCTTTCACTCTTCTCTAATTTAACCGACTTGTGAAATAATTATGTATGTATTACAAAATATTACATGTATTCGAGTCGTAGTGTCGTATTAAAAAAAACTACTAAGCCGTTTGTGGACGGGTTCTTTTTTTTATTTTTTATTTGGGCACATTTGATTACAAAACAATGCTTTGGGGAAGATTTTGAAGGAATCATTGATTGCCTATTACTATACAAATAAAACATTTATTCATGTAATATTTTTATAAAAATACTATACTTACACAATAATAAATTCATACAAAGAGCGTACGCGGTACGCCGAACTGTAGCAGAATAGTTGTACAACTTTTGAGCTTTATTACCAAGTAATAAGGCCCAATTATGACACAGATCTATCGTAGATACCGGTAAGGCGTTACCGGTTGCAACCAGCGCCTTATTTGGCCTAACAGGTGGTGTTTGTTTTTATACGATTCTCATACTATTTCGCTACACTACAGTCCATAATTATTATACCTCTAACAGCACCTTAATCTCTAGTACAAAAGGCTGACTTTACAATAGCTCGGAGGTAAAACCACTCTTTGCCTCTTCTAGTGTCGGCTGGCAACTAAGTTGGCCTTGGTTCGTTCACTTAACTCTTTCCGTATCGTGAGCATGGAAATATATGCCTGTGTAACACGTTCATTTATATTATGTCAAAATAATGAGCTATTTTGTAATAATGATTGTGTTACATTACCACTAACCTCATTAGGAGATGACAATAAAAATAAGGCCGTTAGAGTTACTAGAGCTTGATAGTTAAATTATTATCCACTAGAAACCTCTATCTAGCATCTAGAATTTCGCAAAGAGTATCGCGCGAGATTTAACTCCATACCAAATTCCATCAAATTCGGTTTAAGCTGTTTAAGATGGAGCGCCATAGAGTATAGACATAATAATATATTTTTGTCAAAAAAAAGAAACAATCACCGTCCTGAAAAGGTAGTGAGCAAAATTAAATGAGTAACGGTAGAGTTCTGCCAACTTAGCAACTTTTGAACTCGAAATGAAACAGTTAATGGAAAGGAAACTTCACATCATATATCATAGAGTCTTCATGAATCATGAGTAAAAGTTTGAGATATGTTTACCTTAAGTTAGGATCAACTATTTAGTGAAGTTTAAAAAGAAATGAAGAGTCCCGCGACGCGAGACGCGACGGTCAAAATAAAATTGACGTATAAAATGACAAGGGAGTTGAAATAAACATTATGTGAGTTCTGAAATTTAACCCAGCATACTATAGCCATAATGACGTCTTGAATCCGATACCATTTTGTACTCGTGTGTCAGACTCACAAGTGTGACGTTACATAGTAATGACTAATGACTAATGACGTCCCAAGTCCCAACATACCATATTATACGTCAATGCACTGGCGTATTTCGGAACAAACCAACAGGAAGGCGTCGATTCCAGATGTCATGTGAGCACTGACCGGTGCACTGCGGTATGTTTCGGAACTTACCTAAAGTATTAAAGTAAAAAAAAAAGCTGGCGCGCTTACTAACGTTAACAAATTAGTAAATAAACTAAACTAGTTTGTTAACGTTCAATATGACAAGGCAGTTAGGACGAACATAATATTGAAAATGGGTATAAACTATAACCATAACAATGCAAAGACGGCCATAATACCACAGGATTCTCGTTTTCGTTTCGGGGTATCTTTTTTGAGATCCATTTAAGATTTAACACGCATTTTTTTGGTCATTTCAAGACTGGTCACGAACACGTACAAAAACTCCGAGCTAGCCCGAACAACCTTGGCGATGGAAAAAATATACCAGCGCACCTACAGACAAACGGACAAATAATAATAATATGCAAATCCATACAAATAATATTATGAATACAGACGTCTGTCTAATGTCTATCTATTACTTGTTCATGCTATATTTCTGGACAATACATAGGATAGTTTTGTACGGTTCCCGAAGAATTTGGCGCAACATGCCCTGCAAGCACACAACTTGTATATTAACCAAAACAGATACAGAATTATGTCTTGAAGTCATATTAATTCTTTTAATCGTCACTATCCAAATATGAATACTCTATAAAGGCATTTATTGCATCAAATTATGCTTACTGCTATAATATAGTTAGCAAAAAATTGTTACAATGCCAAAAATCTTAAATTAACGTAGGATAATTCTAAATTACAGCTTCTAAAACAGCTTTCAAACTTATACTAAGACTATTATCTTACGTCGGTAATTAGAAAAACTTTACGCTTTAAATAAGCATTAATAAACTAATTTATCGTGCTTTTGAACGTATATTGATTTTTTGTAGGAATAAAAGCTTTCTAATAGTCCATGGTTGTGCTAATTTAATGCTAGTCCTATATTAACATTGACTTTATAACAAATAATGCCTTTGCTCCGTTTTCTTTCTGATCTATTCATCTCTACAGTATATAGCTATATTTTGATCGAAATAAAAGTATTGTTAGAACTATGAGCAATAATAACATCGTAATTTGAATTTACAAAATGGTTATTTATAATGGCGAATATATTACACTGGCTAATTTAATATACAAGAAAGGATAAAAAGGCTTGGAAAAAAACAAAAAAAAAACAAGCGGATTCAAAAGAAACCTTTAAACGGATTTAATTACTGATTTTATTAATAACTAGCTGTCCCGGCAAACGTTGTTTTGCCATTTAAAGTCTTTCTACTTCGTCAGTTGATACAAAATCTTACCCCCTCTTTTGTCCCCTAAGAGGAGTGAAGGGAAAATTTTTATACACCAGATGTTAAGTTGGAAAAACAGTTAATACTATGAAGTAAGTCCATTAAAGAAAAAGTTTGATACAAAATCTGACCCCCTCTTTGGTCCCCTCAGAGGGGTGGGGGGGGGGGTGATTTTTATACACCAGATGTTGAGTTGGAAGAAGGCAAATATATCTGCGAAAACCGCATTCAAATCGGATCAGTAGTTTTCGTGTTAAAGCAAAAGTCTTATACAAAATCTGACCCCCTCTTTCGTCCCTTGAGAGGGGTGGGGGGAAATTTTTTTTATACACCAGATGTTAAGTTGGAAGAAGACAAATATATCTGCGAAAACCGCATTCAAATCGGATCAGTAGTTTTCGTGTGATGGTGGAACAAACATACAGACGGACAGACAGACAGACAGACAGATAGACAGACAAAAAAACTGACCACATTTTTGGCTTCTATAGCGATGTAGTGACACCCTCCGCTTATTATTTTTTGAATATCTTTAATGTACAGAATCTTCATTTCTACAGTTTTATTATATGTATAGATTGGAATAAACAAAAAAATATCTTCATCATCAGTGTCTTCTTCTTCGAACCATCTCAAAATTCTCTCTTCTGCACTCCTTGAAGCCATTATTCAGGAATAAATCATCACTCTACTTAGTACTAACCTTCTTATAAATTGTACATACCAAAAAAAAACATAAATTATATGTAGGCTTTACCAAATGATTACGGTACCCTGCTAAACTCGATAACGATCAGTCACTATTACGTATAATGAGTTTAAGCATTATAACATATTTCTGAAGTGCTGTTATATGGCTGAACATAAGTAAGTGTCTTGTATAGTGCGATACGAGCTCTAATTATTGTAACGGGCCATATTAAAATTAACAGCACTATTATGCTATCGTCAAATGCCTAAAGCTTTAATTTTATTTGTCGCCATTAGCTTTCCTTTTCCTATCTTACAAAAAGAATACAAGTCACTATAAGATCGACTAAAACCGGCCAAGTGCGAGTTGGAATCGCCCATGGAGGGTTCCGCAGCAGCAATAAGGTTTATTTCTATGAAATCAAAAGATTTTTGATTTATTTTTATATTTCAGTTGATTTAATGAAAGTTAAATTATGGTTTACCATTTATGACGTACAAAAAAAAACTACTTACTAGATCTCGTTCAAACCAATTTTCGTTGGTAGTTTTTATAGTAATGCACATCATATATTTTTTTTTAGAATTATCATGCCCCTACTTTAGAAGTTAGAGGGGGGGGGGGGGACACCCATTTTACCACTTTGGAAGAGTCTCTCTCGCAAACTATTCAGGTTAGAAAAAAATTATATTAGACACCTCAATATGATTTTTGAAGACCTATCCATAAATACCCCAAACGCATAGGTTAGATGAAAAAAATTTTTTTTTTGTTTCAGATATACCTATGGGGACCCCTAAAATTTTTGATAATTTTTCCATTTTTGTATCAAAATCTTAATGCGGTTCACAGACTACATCTACTTACCAAGTTTCAATAGTATAGCTTTTATAGTTTCGGAGAAAAGTGGCTGTGACATACGGACGGACAGACAGACAGACAGACAGACATGACGAATCTATAAGGGTTCCTTTTTTTGCCATTTGGCTACGGAACCCTAAAAAGGGAATGAAATTATTTGTGTTTTGTACGGATACCTTTATAAGCTACTTTATTTGTTAAACCTATTGCTAAAGGATAGTTTTTATATTTGTTAAAACTATAGGTTATGTTTTCTACAAATTTTATACTATAATAAAGTATTTTAGCGAGGGCGCGTGTATTCTTTTCTAATAACATGTATATTTCACCCGACAAAATGATGTGCGCAGCTAATTTCACTCAAAACAATCAGAAATAAAGGCATTACTTACCCATTTAATATTAGTTGTCACATAAATTATGATATAACACTGCATTTAATTAATTCAGGTCAACACAATACTTTGCACGACCAACAGTAGTCAGAAGAATAAATATATTTTTAAAATCATTATGATTTTCTTTTTTACAGAGGAAGTAAAACAGTAAGCATTGTTATGAAATTTTTATAACAGATTGTAATTTTAAAAGCATTAAAGTCGCAAAAAATGCCATTTGTTTATTCCTATGCTCATAACTGACTTTATTATTGAAGTAATATGATAATTATAATGCTATTAAATAGCCTTTATACAACTCAACGCTGTCTAAAGGGGGGGCCCAAATTTTACTTAAAAGAGTCGTATAAAAGATATACAGCCGATATACGATTTGGTTATAATGCTTTGTATATTAACTCGTGCTATAATAAGTTTGTTGTAATGGTGTTGTGTGCTTGCTGGGTGTATATACCTTTTGAATATATTTAATCTAGTAATTAAAGACGTAAGTGGATGAAGTGGATAAGTAACATTTTTAAACAGCATTTTGTAAAACAGCTATTCTATATTTTATTAACATTGAATTGACATGATTCGACCATGACGTTGGGTGACGTTGGTCTGCCAACTGCCTAGGAATCAATTTCCTCGATGGTACATAGCTATATAATTTTGTATTTAATGTATGTGTGCAGTGTGCACAACAAAAGATATTAAAAAGTTTTGAGAAAAACTAAAAAGTAGTTTGGTTTGTAACACTTCGGCGGATTGAGGCGGTAGGCGACTTTAGCAATTAGCATGAAAACGATACATCGTTTTCATGCTATGCAGTACACTGTAATATGTATTTTTTACACTGGTACTAGGTAGCCAATCAGTAGACAGGAAAATGGGCAAGAGTAGACATCTTCTAAGATAGAATCCAATCATCATATCACATTCACATCAATCTTAGTAGATTAATTAAAGAGCTTACCGACTAAACTACCAAGCTATTTTACTAGACTTTAGAATTCCTAGACCTAGAGTCTAATTAGGTAGAAACACAGTAGTTTTTTATTTCAATTTTCTTAACTAAATTGCTCTTTATTTTATTTTATTTACTTTATTTTATTTATATTACGTTGCATAAAATTGTAATCAAAATTGTGATTCTTGAGCGTGCCATGTTTTACCAATGCGTTGGATCAGATCGATACTACGGCCTCATAGAAAAATATGTGTTTGCACTAATAGGGAATGCCGCGGTAAAGTTATTACACGGCATTTTATTAACTCAAGCAATAATTATAATTCGCATATGACACGCACGCATACTTAACCGTGCCGAAGCCTGCCGAACTGAAACGACGTTAGATGATGCACGGCAACGCTGTACCGAGTGGGGGTTGTTAGGTTTATTTTTGTTACCGGTTACGGAATTTCTTGATTAGGTCACCGCACTTAAAGCCCGCGATAAAAGATATGCAATAGCTTAAAATGTAGATCCTCGCAATGTCCTGGAAAACCAAATTACATAACAAAACCTGTTTGTGACCTGTCCGAGATGTTTGTCGAGACCACAATTTGTCTATTTGGACACAAAACATCTTCAGAACGTGACAGAATTACATATGTATGGATTTCCGAGGTTTTTAGAATAAATCCTGTGTTTTTTGTAAGCATAGGTACTTTTCTGTTGGTAGTTGGTACACCCGTCGATCGTGGCAAAACGAGACACAATAACTTTTCCATTGTTATCACGGCCGGATGTGGCCGCTTGGGGCTTGATAAATTAATGCATAATGTAAACGAAACAATCTTACGTATATTTATTTGTAAACCGGTCATCGGCTGCAAATATTTAGACAAATTAATTTTCGGAAAATTTGCAAAAACACACTTTGGATCGATGGACGACTCGTCTATCCCCAGTTTTATTCTTAAGAATTTACTTGCTACTCAACGAAGAAAATCATCAAAATTAGAGCAGCATTTTTAAAAGTAACTAGGTGTTTTTTGAAGCAAATCGCCTCTATTTTCACGTGTTTGAAGTCGCGCATAACTTTGAATCTTTAATTAGTTAATGAGAATCAGTGACCCTCCTATAACAATATTTAATTTCAATGATAATGAGACCGATCCGTTCCCTTGGCCCACCGACCCAAATTAAATATTTTGTGAATCACGAGTCAAAGTGTTTAGTAGAGTTGCAATTCGCATCTATTCTTGAATTAATCTATGGTAGCACTTTGTCAAATTGTATAATAATCCCGTGGTGCTTCCCCCTTTGTTCGGACATCAATGTCATCACAATTTTGGCTGTCTCCCGCTTTGCTTGGGGAGGGAAATTGGATATCTCCTACTCCTCCTACATTTCTTTTCATTAATTTCTTTGCGGGTCCCAAGACAGATTTAGCTTGTCCCTCGGGCATCCCTGAGATCATATCAAAGGGTTTTCGTGGTTGGTTACCACTGTTGATCCTGGCGACACAGGAGTTGCAGTGGTGGGAATGTGTGGTGGGCCTTTATCAAATTGTAGAGTGCTTTGTCGCATCTATTCTTGCATCAATCTATGGTAGCACGTTATTAAAAATTAAAACCGTATATCTACAAGCTTATAGAGATATACAGTTTAATGTAAAATATAAAATATTCATAAAAATTGAATCCAGAAAATATGCAATTTAAATTAATATTCCACTTATCGAGCTCGCACGAGAATTTCGTAAATTGCCTCTTCGAAAAATTATATTTATGCATTAAAAAATTTCAATATCTCTGTCATGCTAATACTTTCCCCTGAAAACAAAATTGGCATTATCACCATCACACGATGGAACCTGTGAAAAAGTTTTTGTTTACCATAGAATAACGAGCAGAGAAGTAATTGGGCGCGGTGTGAATTGGAAGAAAGTGAACTATATTAGCGCGTTTCGAATGCGAAATTCAAATCTTCGATTTCACTTACGGTATGAATAAGAAAAATCGAAATTTTCCGCTCGTCTCCGTACATATTTATCAGTTCTCGATAGCGAACCAAGGTATCGCGCATATAAATATAAAGCGGCATTTACATACGGGCTCATACATACATGCATGTCATATTTTTACGTATTTTACAAAATCGGTGTAACTAACGATCGGCCTCGGCGCGAGGGTCAACGAACGATAGCACTATCACCCCGGTGCAAATAAGTTCAGACAATGAGTCTAGATTTATCTGAAGTTTGTCCTGAACCCTGATTCTATTACTTGAATGAAATGCCACTTCTAGCCAGTTCGTTTCCTACGAAACTACAAAATGATATTTTATGAAATTTCAAAGAAATATCAAACGCGTTATGATTAATCAAAACAGCGAAGGAGCAATCGTTGAACATACAAAAAAACATCACATATACCTACTGCAGCCGAATATATTACCTCCTCCTTTTTGGAAGTCGGTCAAGAACTCAGTCAGCCGTTTGACGTTTGTTTGTATGTGAGAATACAATTTGCTGTTGGATACAGCCCACGAGAATACAATTTGCTGCATGAATGTTGCATGAAAATGGCACAATCAGGGTACTGAGTTCTGACTCACAAAAGACTAATTATTTGTACGCACGATCCTTTGTGGAAAACGTGACGAGAATGTTTTCTTAAATATTCTCCTTTTTTCTGAAAAATTACTTCCAGACAGTAACAATACTCAGCGACGTTGCATATTTATAATCAGGCACAGAAAAAGGAAAAATATTTCAGACACGTTCTACAAGCCTACAGAAGTGTAAAAATATTTTATCTTAAATGACAAACAGCATTTTCTGAGCGGCGAAACTATTTGATATGGATATCTTCAGTCCTTTGCAAATGTTGTGTGTCCTTTGCAAGTTTCTCCGAAAACAAAATATTCTCTTTGTATAATTCGCTCATTTACGACGTATAAAAAAACTATGAGTAACCGCCCTAAGGATCAATTTAAACTGTTGATAGATTTAATCTATGCCAATAATTATAAAGTGATTAAGAGCCCGTATATGCCCTTACCGAGGGCACAAACTGACACGTACCCTGAGGGTACAAGCATAATGTTATTGAATAACGAAACGCGAAGAAACCTTTTAAATGGGCACATAAATTTATTCACAAGTCTTCCTACTACAGATTGTACACAATATAGATTAAGTTTGGCTATATGCCCCAACGTCCATACTAAGAAACAAAGCAATTTAAAACACGTAGCCTCACTTCGAAACCACATGTTTTATTGCCTTTTAAAAACTATAAAATGTCCAATATCCGTAAATTGCCAAGAGTTGCAAAAAGATGTTAACAGCTCCGCCATCTTATGTTTGCAGGTGGACAAACTCGGAACTAAAACCACTTTTTTCTCCCATATGACATCAAACCTAAAAATCACACAAAAAATATCAGATTCCCAAATTAATAGCTATAAACAAGCGCGTAGTGATTTAGAAAATCATTTAATCGATCAATTTTCTATGTTATTTGTTGTGATTATAAAGCGCCCACTAACGCCACTGGTGGCAGGCAAAAGATGGCCGCCGTTCTTCTCATGCGGGTCGCGTGCACGGCGCGTGTCCCCCATACCACGCAAATTTTAAACACAAAAGCTGTGCACTCGAAACATAAATGATATTACGAAGGGGTGAGTGTAAAAGGTGTGAAAGATCAAGGCAATACAAATAAACGCATTTACATAATAAGCCGGGCCCGACCGCACTGGTTGATATTTCAAAACCGGTATCTAAATTCGTAGTTTATCATCGACTTTTCATTAATTAAAACCTAGCAAACAGATAGGTATTGGAAAACAGATGTGTATGCTACTGCTAAAATAAATCCTTTAACCTTTTTGAACAACTTAAAAAAGTAAGGAGATTATTAATTTACTGTTTCGGCTAGGTTCTTTAGGTTCTTTTTGTTAAAGCAGATACTTATTATGGTTAATGGTAGAGTTGCATTTTTGCCCATTCTAAGTTTAAGGTTATGCAGGTCAGTCAATATTATCTAGTTTCTTTTAGTTATTACAATTATGTGACTTATTGTTATAAGCTGTAGGTGAATTGTAGTTTGACAATAATTGAAGATATAAAGTAAATTACAAACTACTTACAACATAAGAGCAATCACAAATTTTTTCCTCTATAATTTGAACAAACCTTGTAACTTACCTCCTTTATCGTCTAGGACCTAGGTACGTAATATACTAGCTATATACAGAATCCACATTTTTTTTATTGCAAATCATTTTCCTAAAGCCTCTATGCAATAAACCACAGCTCTCAAATTGTTAGTTACCCACTTCATCTACTCATGTCTTCAATTGTAATCCTGTCTTAACTAGGTAATAAATATATACAAGACGGTGTGTCACGAAAAAGGAACTCGAAGCGCTTCTAAGTAATTCGTTTCTCAGTATATATTATTGTCTTCTATGAATATTATTTATGTCCAATATTATTAAGCTCATAGTCATACATATATAATTTACTCAGTAATATAGTAACGACGACTGCCTATTTATTATACCCACACAATTAAAATAAAGAAAAAGACACTTGATAAAAATATTGTCAATGTTCTATTTCTAAAATATTTAAGTCTTTCTATCCAGTTTTTTTTTAAACTAAGTAAACTAATAGCTAAAATTATAATGATCGTCAAGCTGTATTTATTTGTTTTCTTTTAATGTCAAATTACAATTTAATAAAATAATGACACTCTTAGGAAGTCGAGTCTCTGGACTCGTGTGACCAGAATTTGCATTAATGGGTAATGGGTGTAATTTATAAGCGCAAAAACTTTATTGTCACCACCCTTACCCTATCATCGCGATGAGCTAAAACACTCCAGTTTTTAACGACTATTAACAATGTGTAATTAAAAATTTAACTGTCTCTCATTGATATTCCCCTGAGCCGTTACAACGGTCGCCCTAGGGTAAAACTTACCCCTGCACAGTACAGTTATGTGCAATTATGCGGAACCTCAACTAATAATTATTATCTTATCGGATATAATATAAATTTTCTTGAATATTATAAACTATTTATAGTGAAAATCGTCGTAGAGTGTCTTCGTGTTTTCGACGTCCTAAATACGCGTCAAGTTATACCTATACTGTATAAGAACACTTCGATAACAACAGATAATTCAGATTTCAGGATACTGAAAAGTGATAATAGAATCTGGTTTAGGAAGTGACTATTTAGTATATACGTGTAATCCCAACCCAACGTGGCCTAAAGGCCCCTCTTCACGTAGGGTCCTGACTCCTGATAGATAATTTTGCTTCCCATTTGCCACCAAGTAATCATTATTGCCACTCTGTTTGCGCAGCTTTATAGACGCAAAAACGATAAAGATCATTGGCAGTCATAGACTAATAACTCCTTAGCCTTTTACATGTTGAAAATGCGTCGCATCCGGCATCACCTCAACTGGAACAATTCTTTGCTTAAATTCAACAGGTGTATTATTAGAACAATCAACTTTATAAAACAACGATTGAAAACTAAAGCAAATGAAGCGAAAACGCTATGAGAGTAGAGTGCCAAGTCTCTTGACGTGTGAGTGCTTGATAGAGTTCTACCCGCTTAACGAGCGCTTTCAAACATAAAGGAGTAATGGACTGAAAAAATATAGTTTTATCTCTATGGTTTTATGAATACTTTTCCCATTTATCTGTGGTATTTTGCACTGAGTGGTGTAAATTATTGTAAACAATATTATTAGTGATTGATTATTTTTTAATAACTCTCTACATTGGAAGCTCCTTAATCAATCAGCCTTAAATTTTGCATTCGAGCTTTCAAAACTCGCTGATAAGTTATTATCTAATAAGGTACCTTAAATAAGTTTGAACAGACTACACGATCTTGCCAAGCATTTTTTTTAATTTGAATTCAAAAATATACATATTTGAGTGGGGTTACGGGTGTTATCACTTATCACACTTACGACTATCACGGGATTCAAGACCAGCTGCTCGTAATAAGTGCCACTAAATACCGTTTAGTTATCACAGTCCCACGAACTATTCCCATATCAATCTTCCCTGTGATTACCCCGTTTTGGCGAAAACTCCTCAATATTTTCACCCTTAAAGCTGATGAGATAGAGTTCAATTCACAGTTGCGATTTCATGAAAACATGCTCTTGTTCCTGGTCTTTAAACCTAGAGGATAAGGTTGAGAATGGTGCTAGAATTTTTGGGTGAAGACCCGCATGTTCAGCCCTTATTACGAGGGTGGTTAGCCCTTAAGTGAAGGGCCTAATTTAACATATGCTTAATTCTGTTAACTCCATTCGCACGCGATATCGCTTCATAACAAAATATTGTGAATAGCTGTGGGGTTATCTGGGAATTCGCAAATTATTACTTAACAAACCCTTTGTTGTATTTTTGAAGTGAAAACTTCTTTAGCAGCCTTGAGCACTTTTGTGGGATGGGTAAAAACTGTGAAACTCGCGTCAGATTCTCATGCTGATCGAAAAACAAAGGAAAAACGTAGGACGGTTGGAGAGTAGTGTTGTAACATCGAAATCGATTAATCGAACAATCGATTGTTTTCTTTTCGATTGTCGATATTTTTAATCGATTGTAAGGGTTTCGATTAATTAAAACGATCGTTTTTTTTTAATCGATTTTCATAAAAAATGGGTTAAAAAAAATAATGCACAACGTTAATAATCAAGTTTTCACTTCTGCCGGCACTGCCGGAGTGCAACCCGTCTTTTTTTTACTTTCACTGGCTATTATTTTTATTTCTTTTTTATATGAGCTTTTGTATGTTGGACGATAGATTACGAATTCCTAATTTCATTCGCAATATAAGTTTTTCGTTCTAAAAATAGAGAGATAATTAAGTATATTTACGTATTTTGACGTAAGTTTGACTATAATATTAAATCTTTGACTATTCCCACTTGAGTCTTAAACCGCTGTACGGATTTTGATGGATACTTTTAGTCAAGGGAAAGGACATCTAGGATAATTTCAATCCTGGAAAGATGTACAGTTTCAGCTAAGCTTATTTCAGCGCAACAAAGTTGTGCGCAACATGTGATATCCTTAGTTAGTTCTGTATGTTTCAGAGGTTTTTTTTATGTTAGTTAAAAATAACAATTTACAGCTGTAGTGTATTTTGCCGTTAATTACCATGTAATTTTAATAATAATTAAATGGATAAATTTTGGACAATTTATTGAATGAATTAGTACGCTACTTTCTTATGAGTTAGGACTAACAGTCATGTTCTTTATAGTTTACAGCTCTAAATCGAGATCAGATTTAGTCTTCGCCGAATCCTCGAGACATTGTAAGTGTTCTTGTGAAACGTTCAATGATTCTATTACAGATTTGCGTAATTAGATTAGCAATATAATTACTTCAGTTCCTGACACGGAATAAGTTTAATTTGCTAGAATATAATTCAACAAAGCCAACAGAAACGATGAATGCGAAGAACTGAACTGTCTGGTCTTAAACATTATTTATATCAGTTCAAGGAAGCTTTAGATGGCGTGAAGATTTAAAATATAGGAATTGGTAGAGCTATATCTAAAAAAACATAATATTAGTCGTGATCTCTCAACTGGACTTGATAAAATCCGACCGAATTATGTAGGTCTGCTAATATCTACCAAATCAATTTCCCTGTAGCACATAAAAAGTGAACTAGTAACATTATAATCTGGTAACGGTCGTATGTGGTGTGGGGTAGATTGGCGCGTGATGCGGGCGCTCACATAGTGCCCCTGTGGCGTGCCCCTACCGTGTGCCCCTACTGACGGTTTACAATTAACATATTGATTCCAATGACAACAATCGTTTCTAGTTCATTTGCACCGCTTATCCTTTATTTTAAACGCTTTTGCAACAATAACTTGTACTAATGAAAAATTTATTTGAATACAACACAGAATTCCGGATAATTAATGATATAATATTATTATTTATCAAGCTTAGATATACATATTCGATATGTTTATGTCCGTAGCGGAAGACAGCAAAAGTTGAAATGACCAAGAAGTCAAAGAAGGGAAGGGTAACCCTTCCCTTTAGTTCTTTGACTTTTTGGTCATTTTGCTGTCTTCCGCTTTGCTTAGGGAGGGAAATTGGAATACTTCCTTTTCCTCCTATCTTTCCTCTGATTAATTTCGTAGCGGACTCAAGATTGTAGTTAGGTCGGCCTGCAATGAGTCCAACCATATTGATCAGCCTCCTAAAACCCCGTATTACAGATGTCTGTTAGGTACTCATTTCACTCAACATAAGCTTTTATTTTTTTTCTTAGAACAAAAACACAACAAAAGTTTAGCGCATTCGTAATTTTCGCTCGCAGCGCGTCTGCGTTTCTGAGAAACCGCTGACGGGCGCTACGTGACGAGAGGACGCACGCAAACTCAAAATTTCGTTGTATTCAAGGTTTGTGCGACCACATAATATTTAATGGTGATGATGTGAGGTTTGTTTACCTTGAGCTAAGACTAGCAAAGAGAGAGAGCCGAGGTGAGACCTGCAGGCTAGCATGGTCACCATAGAAACGGTTTCTTTCTACGGAAGAATAGACAAAGTGACAGTTAGACAATGGAACTCCGCCATTTTATCGATAAAATCTGTCAGTATGTCGATTCTTTCTCATTTCTACTGTTGTCAGAGTAGACAGAATTATAGAGTATGCCGACTTAGAACTGATGTTGAAATTTTTAAATTTGACGTATTATGACGAAAATCGTCGCTAGGGTTGTTAACTTGTTACAGTTGTTACCTACGAATTTAAAACTATGACATATTCGCTGGACGTGTTTCTCTTTGGTCGTATTGTTGTTTGTGTTTTGGCACATGCGATAAAAATTGTCAGAATCCAATTTTGAAATCTTTATTTTAAATATTTAAAAATAAATTATATCAGCCAGCGCGAGGAACATTCCGTTCATAATCCTAGTGAAACCCGACGAATTTGACAGATATTGAAACCTGTCCGTTTCTTTGCAGTCGAACTACTGGTAGTTATGTCTATTGTGCTGTTGTTATGCTAAGGCTGCTGAGAGAGAGCCTGTAGAAACTTGAAGTTAGGATATTAAATGTTAAGACTTAGTTTATTTAGACACCCAGTAAACTCAATGTTGTGTAGGAAATTGGAATATATTATACTTATAATTTTATGTAATGGTTTAGAAATTAATAATTATTATTATAGTTATGAACTTATGATTAAGGAAGAGGATGATGAACACAGACTTGATTATCAGTAGCGCTAGCACGGCGACCAGCGGAAATGCGAAAGTATGGACAAACTGTGGAAATAAACCGGTGCCGTTCCGATCTTTTTTCGTTCCGAAAAATTCAATTAAAATGCCATTTTATGACAGGCTATAGTTACAAACTGTGGAGATAAACTTAAGGTGCCGTTCCGATCTTTTTTAGTTCCGAAAAATTCAATTAAAATGCCACTTTATGACAGACTATAGTCCTAAAAATTTAAATAATATCCTACACTATGACATATACTATAGTCTGTCATAAAGTGGCATTTTAATTAAGTTTTTGTCGGTCGCGATTAGCCGCGGTAAAGATCGGAACGGTACCTTAGGTTTATTTCCACAGTTTGTTCATACTTTCGCATTTCCGCTGGTCGCCGTGCTAGCGCTACTGGTGTTCTCTCGTTCGTTTACAAAAACTACAACATCAAGTGTATTAAGACTGACAGATCGCGTGTCTCTTTTTTAGGGTTCCGTACCCGGAATGCTAAAACTGTTTCAAGTTTTAGCTCTTACATAGACTTCGCTGTCTCTCCGACTGTTTGTTCCTTTGTCGCAACTCACAAGGTTGAAATATCTTTACCGTCACGTCATAACTCGTAGATAGTTAAATTTTTCACAGTAAAAGAAGTTTGTATATTACGTTTTTAAAAAGATGTAAGTACAGAAATACATCTTCTGAAATATAAAGCAAAAAAAAATAGACCAAAACAAACGTTTAAGTGGTTGCAATCACATTTAAACGTTTGTTTTGGTCTATTTTTTTTCCAACATAATTTTACACAATATAAATTTCAAAACTATGTCCCATAACTACTCGTATGGGACCTTAAAACTTTAAGGAGCTATAAAATATTATACTGCTTTAATTATGTAAATTAAAACAATATAATATTTTGTAGTTTAGCACGGAACACTCCATCAGCAAATCCGACTCGCACTTGGCCGGTTTTCCACGAAGTTCGCGCACAATCTGTATAATTGCTATCACAGACGTATAATTATACTAAACTGTCGTTTAAAATTGTCTAGCTTACCTAAACGCCGGTTTAGCTTCAATCTATGTCAATCTATGTCGTAATAGATATATTTTCCTATGTTTGTTATATGTTATTATGTATATCTTACGACATGTTACGTGATGACACCCTCTTTCGTTAAAAACAATATAATCTATAATATATATAAATCTCCTCTCACGATGTTTGTCCGCGATGGATTCCTAAACTACTTAACCGATTTTAATGTTTTTTTTAAATGTGTGTTTTTTCCAACTTGAGAGATAAGATAGCTTAGATCTTTAATAATTATAGTCGCAATTTTATTTTATTGCAAATTATTTGTCTATAAAGAGCGACCATTGTTTATGCGACGCGGGTCACGGGATAGCGATGGACGTTGCCATGGTGACATACTTATTTAGTCACTAATTCAATAAAATAATACGGGCGATCATGAACGTAGAAAAAAAGGCGGACGAAGTCTTGTCATATTATACAAAACTGTGTCTTCACTTTTCTTCAGAGTCGGCCACGCACACATTCTGACGCCTGTCAAATGGTATGGACTAGCGCAAGAATGTGTGCGTGCGGACCGTGTACATACAGCCAGCTGGCCGACTCTGAACGACACAGTTTTGTGTATGGTGGGACTCCGTCCGCCTTTTTTTATACGTCCATGCGGGCGATATACTTTGTAAAATATGGCAAAGAAACGTTTACCGGGACATCTATAATTTAATAAAACTAAGTTCGAAGGAAGTGAACCTACTAATTTTGATTTAAAAGTATGTAGATGCACTTCCCTCGAACTTTTGTAGTTTACTAAAGTCGTAAACTAGATCTGTCTTCTACCAAAACTTGTCCGTAGTTGAAATAAAGCAAAAATTCTTCCCAAAAATAAATTCATTACTTCATTTTTACTAAAATGCAGCCGTTGTCGGGAAACAGATCAGCCAATATTCAAGATTATAAGTATAGTTATCGAGATGAAATTAGTTACAAAACAATTAAATTTGGCGGTTTAAAATATTAATTAATCATTATTTGAATATGCATTGTTAATGTATTTGATAACACAGTCGAGTTTAAATTAGGTCGAATTATAGTAACAAACAGTCCGGTAGTTAGTAAGATCGTAACTTTACTTTAATAACTATTTGAGAGCGGAGGCGTGGCAATCATTCTGTCATAAACTGCGCCACGACGATTCCTAAGTAAGGACAGGCCCTAAGGAACAATTTTCACTTAGAGGTATTATAGAAGTAACGTAAGGGAAGTTACAGTTTTCACTTAGCCCTATGAAACAGTTTTCACTTGGCGGTTAAAATTACCCTTAAATTAGTATTTAATATCGCCAATAGTGTGCATGCAGTGTTATTTTTTTGGTATGATTTCTAAAGCAAGTAGTGAATATAGTGACCGAATAAGTTTTGGGGGCATTTTATTGTAGACACGGCTTGTCCTTACGCCTGTAATAATAAGTCAACGCGCCGCACCCTCAAATACCAGCCCAGTATCAAGGATAAATCTAGAATTTTGATAAGATTCGTGTTTAAATAAACTATTAACCAATTAAATATTAACAAACTGTTAGGAAACTATAGTAAAATTGTTGTTTAGTTAAAATTATTTTATTGCAAATGACAAGGCACTATAAAGAGTTTTTACTTAGGTAACGCTTACAATTTTTGTAGATACGTAAACATTATCTTTATGTCCCAGGTATAATATGTAAGATTGGGTACGGGCTCCATACAAAAATGCCCCTTGTTCTTTTATTGTTTTGTTGCCTGTTTCTAACAAAACATAGCAGATATGAATAAACACTCAGTATATTAATATACTAATTTTTATTTATGATATATTTTGACTGAATTAATTGTAATAGATTTGACCTCCCGCTATATTTTTTCTATACACCTGACGGAACCGAAAATTAATGAAAACAACGCGGTAGCTTATCCAAAATTCACACTTCCGCGTTACTATATCGATATCGTTTGTTAATAAACATTGGACTTTATGGGTTTGTGATAAGGTTTATAGTCGTCTGCCGGGGCAGAGGTCGGGGCTATCTGATAAGATGTTGGTGAACTGTCCAAATGATGAACTCACGACTCACGACTATAGAATCAAACATGTACGGTATAACCATTATGTAGAGTACATTATGTACTATGAATTATGATTTATGAATAATGGTTATATTACCTACTGTGTCTGTAAAAAAATTAGTGAATAGATCAAAAGAAAGACATAAAATGCTATTCGTTTTTGCATAGTACTGCACAAACATTAAAAACTTTTAGTTAATAAAAAATAACATACCTAACAACCATTAGATATATTATTGTTATCAAATAAAAAAAATAATGAAAAAAGATTGTTAAGGTAAAAAAATTACAAGCATTCAAAATAAGCTCCGAAAAATGCCGCTTCATTACCATTTAGTATTTATAGTGAAGCCCTAGAACAATTTTTTTTATGATTACTAACTAGCTAAGCTAAGCAAGCTTTAAGGGTACAGTTATAGTCAACCAAGTTTTGTTGATTACAGACCTAAAACGGAACCCTAACCAGCTGATTTTTTGTATATTGGTAGGTAAATAGTTACATAATTTAAGAGTAACCTTGTCCTACAAATAAAGCAATCCATATTTTAGGACCATCAAGTCAATCCTTTCTATCTCTGTTAGCTACCACTTTCGAGATTTTTCGAAAATAAAAATGTTGTTCGTCTTAACAAAATGTTACTCATAAAAATTAGCTTGTTAGTAATCACAAAAAAAATTGTTCTTGGGCTCCCGCACTATTACATTCACCTGCATTCACCATACCAAGACTACTACAAAATAAAGCTAAATAACACAAGCGACAGGCAGTAGGCAAAACCAAGACATCTATCAATACTAGGTATATTACCGTATAATAATTATATTTTTCATTACATTAATCTTTACATTTATTATAGCAACCTTAATAATGTTTTGTTTAATACACTGAAATGAATCCAACAGAGTAGTTAGTAATCGGGGCCACACCGCCTGATAGCTTATCGCTGATAGCTCGTGCGTTGACTCGTTACTAGCTGATACTGCTGCTTTGCTCGCATAAATACTTAGCTATAGTCTGGATAACTTAGCTATAGTCTGGATATTGAACATTTGGAAATTCGATCAGAGACCTATGTCTATTGAAAATGTCTCTATTGAGCTCATATCGCTCACAAATCCAGTGGAAATAAGTGCTAAAAATTCAAGCACGACATGTAGCTCTAGGCCCAATTTGTTAGGCGACCGAGCTATACATTATCTAATAGTTCTTTCCTGAAATAAACGATTCTGATTCTGATTCTGAACGATTTAATAAACGTCATTATTTCATTATTAAAATCGGACCATTTATTATATTGTACGCTTATTCTTCGCGTTGTTTTTGCCCGACAACAGGTAAAAAAGGCGTTAGCCGTTAGTTTTAGATTTTTCAATGTTAATCTCTGCTTTACCATTTTTTTAAACGTAAGATGTTAAATCTTATAATGTTTCCATTACATAATATACCGTAAATGCTTCCTTAACTCCTTTTAAGTAACGATTGTTAGGTCCATGATGTAAACACGACATTTGGCCCAAACACAGCATTCACTTTTGCTTTCGTTAGAAGCTCACCCACGAACCTCGTAATATTGAACCCTATTACTTCAGCAATAAGAGCGAATTAAAAGATCTATCGGAGACGGTAAGAGGAGGGATGGGTATCTTCTATCTCTCTCCCACTCATGGTTTTGCCGTATGTCCGTCTCAGCTATTTATTATCATTAAGTATACCAGTTTCTGTAAGCGCTTAGTCACTATGGGTCAAAGATACGTTCGAAATGTCATTGCAATCAGTGTGATGTTTTATTTTAAATTCTACGTCATTTTCTTGGAAATATCTTTCTGCGGTTACAGGGCTTACAGCCTTCCAGTCTTAAATATAATTTACACAGAGCCAGTACTGGCTGCCAATAAGACTGGCAGCCAGTATTGGCTTGGTATATGCCGCGTGTGAACAGTTTTTCAAGCCAGGCCAAACTGTTCACACGCGGCATATGTCAAGCCAATACAGCCAAAAATTCTTGCTATCGTCTTTTGCTGTCTCTACTAAAATATATATTTAGTATACTCACCAACCACTTAGAATAGCCTCATGGACTTATACTTACGTACTTAGCTGTTTAGTATTTTGCGGTTATTAGACAAAATAATATAATATCTATGGACGCTTCACACCACGTCAGTCTGGCCCCGTGGTAAGTACCTGAAGGACTTGTGTTACGGGTACCAGACAACGGAAATATATTTAATACTTTTATACTATACATATTATAATATTTAAGATTTTTATCATATGATACACATATTTAATACACATCCATGACCCAGGAACTTTAAAAACTTTTTGTTCCGTCGGCGGGATTCGAACCCGCGACCCCCGGCTTGAGTTGCCAACAGCCCACACACTGAGCCACAGAGGTCGTCATAATACGACTACTTTTAGGCTTTTTCTAGTGGACATTATCTAAACTAATGCCCCTATCTTGTAAGTAAAGCCAGAGGGAGGCTGCTCCTGGCTCTTACTCTATTCGGGCCAAAGGTACAGGCAGGTGCTTTTTTCACCTCCATCCATACCAATGTCATTACAGTGCCACAAGATTCTTGTGTCTATTTGTAGAATAAACCTTTTCAATTAATAATATTCTATTGAAAAAATATCTTTATACTTTTCATAAACATAAAATCATTGACGCCAATCACCAATAACATACAAACATACAAATTGATATTTTGTAATACAGCTCAATCGTCCTATTCTCTATTTAATAATATACAACATAAATTATACTTCACATTCAAGGGTCTCACTGTAACCTTCTATTAGTACTTTACCTTTTCAAGACCACGATCTAAGTAGAGTTAAAATGTTTGGCTTGATCTTACCGAGGCCAGTGCTCTTATTCTGCTACTACAGCTTCAAAATAACGAAGCTCTCCGATCCTCGCGGTAAGGGATCATTCAACAATTGCGTGATCACCGGAAGGGGAGGGGGGGTGCCTGTATATACAACAGGATTATTTGGGGAGGGGTGGGAAGCGAACCCATGATTACGTCATCATTATTTTATAACTTTAATTAATAAATATTTACGTCTAATTTTGAAGTATATTACTGGTAACACTATTTCCCCTGCTATAGACAAACTGTGAAACAGTGTAACCAGATTCAGTATTTTTATACTTTTTCGGCGTATTTGATCGACTTTTCCACGTATCAGTATTTTTATAGGTATATTGGAAGAAAAAAGAAAGAAGAAGATTACGTAATCAAGGCGATGTAAGAGTATGTGATCACATAGGGGGGTTAAAAAAACGGCCAAAAATGATCACGTAATTGTTGAACGATCCCTAAGCGATCGCGACCGACACAAATGAAATGCCACATTATGAACTAGGCTATAGGTTTCATTTTTCTGTACACCACTACAAAGCAGTGGCGGGTCTCTAGACCAGGGGTTCCCAAACTTATTTTGTCTACTGCCCACTTTGAGAAATAAAATCGGTTGTCTGTAAAGTCGGTTTACTGACGATAGTTGAACGTGACAACGTCATAGCCTTAACCCCTCAGTTCCGGGAAAAATCTATGCAAAAAAGTTGGCAGGTCAATGTGCAAAAAAAATGGCGCCCGGCCTACCCTCTTTGTAAAATTAATGTAATATCCTTACATACAATCCATATTTTATGTTTGTGTGAACTACATTATAATATATGTTAAATTTTCTATCTATCAAGCCATCATAATATAGTATTTAGTCCGATGTGATATTAGTTTCTCAATTATAAACTTTCGAAATTATAATTAGTGACTTGTTCAGAAGAAATAAACGAATACTTTATTCTTCATATATTAAGTCATACCTTGATACGTAGGAAATAGAGCACAATTTTGAATAGCCGAAATAATACTAATAGCTTACAGATTGTTTATTTATTTTTCATTCAGAGTGTGGTCAATGTATCAAAGGTCATAACTAACCAAACTTCTTCATACAAAAGTATTCTCTAAGTCATCGAAATACGTAATATAATCGAAACAAAGAGCGCGGCCCAGGTGGGCCTTACGGTTGTTGAGAGACTTGAGAGTGTAAATGGAACGCCTCAGAGCTGTCAGCGAGGTAACGCCGCATGAACTGCCATGTTTTTCGGGCGCGCACCCCATATCAAATTATAAGACGTTATCACGTCAAAAAATTTTTTGGCGCCCCCATTGATTCACCTACTTTCAAATCAAAGCCTCTACACAACGCCCTCATTTTTTTTCTGAGTCCCACACCGCCCCCCCTTAGGCCTTCAGCGCCCACAAGGGGCGTTATCGCCTACTTTAGGAAAGGCTGCTCTAGACTAATGTCGGTAGGAAATGATAGCCTAGTTCATAAATTGGCCTTTTATTTGAATTATTGCAGGTCGCGGTCGCTAACCGCGAGAACCGGAAAGTCACCATAAAAGTGCATAAAATGCTACGAATAATAAATAGTTTTTATTATTCGTAGATAAAATGTCATTCCAACTACGACGCGGACGTTTGTTTGAAGTACCTACCTAAAATACGAGAATACTATTATGCTGTTTGAGAGGATCTGAACTGGATCTAATCCGAAGCTATATCAATGTTGTATTAAAATACTACAATCTGGGTACATACAGGCATAAACCGCACCTTGATTTTGGTCAGTAACATCAAATTAGTTTTGTGTAATACAGACACAAATTATAATGATTTATCTTATATATAAAATTCTCGTGTCACAATGTTCGTTCCTGTACTCCTCCGAAACGGCTTGACCGATTCTCATGAAATTTTGTGAGCATATTTAGTAGGTCTGAGAATCGGCCAACATCTATTTTTCATACCAGAAATTATTTATATGGCAAAACAACATTTGCCGGGTCAGCTAGTGATGTATAAACGGTATAAATCTTAAGTTTATCATCGCAGCTGTGGCCCGGGCCAGCAAAGGGCAAGAAGGTTTGATAAAGGGCTGCTAGTACTAGGGCTATTTCAATTCGCTTTGTCACGATATTTCGATGACTATGTAAGACATCGGCAAAGTTCCCGCACCACCAGTTTCTAAACTTACATTTGACCGCACGCTACAAAAACATTGAAGGCCCTTCCGAAGTTTGAGTAACTGCCGCACTCAGAGACATATTTTAATGATGATTAAACTTCAATTTAATGAAGAGTTCGACAGGTAATATATGAGACTAAATTTAAAGTCAAATTCTTCATTAATTACAGTTAATTAATACTAGCTATATGACCGAGCTTCGCTCGGTATTTAAAAAAATAAAAAAACACACATAAAATGACATTTTATGAAAATGATTCCTAGCTAGATCGATTTATCGCCCCCGAAAACCCCTATATACTAAATTTCATGAAAATCGTTGGAGCCGATTCCGAGATTCCAATTATATATATACAAGAATTGCTCGTTTAAAGATATAAGATTTGTCCCTGAGTACGTCAGTAAGTCTGTTGTCACTTGTCACGTGTCATTGCGACTTTCTTACTGAGCCAAACTTCTTTTTACTCAATATGAGTAAAGACTTAAAGCGCTTGTTTCTTTGGTCCTTCGACTAATGTTAAGTTTTATCAAGGGCAAAAGTTTCACGCTTTACAATCGAGCTAACTCCTCGGGGCATCGCTTCAAGCTGATTTGACCAGCACCAGACTGGAGCTAAATAGTCGTAGTCCATTTTTTTTAATAACCAAAAGCCCAAGTTTTAATCTCAAGGGCAAAGGTTCCATGCCCTGCTATCGAGACCATCGCATCAAGAGGCTAACTTGTTGCTACAAGGAAAATTACTCTAAATTTTTCGGATTAATTTTATCAGTCGGTCAGTAAGGTCCCCGTCGTTTGTCAAATAAATCGATACATATAGAGAATATTGATTTTGTCGCCGTACTTTATCGCCATGCAAATAGAATTACCGATAAGCGTTGTAAACATTGACACTGCCAAGATCTAGTGATAGTAAAGTTATATTTTTAGATATATAATAAAACTGTAGAAATGAAGATTCTGTACATTAATAATATTCAAAAAATAATAAGCGGAGGGTGTCACTACATCGCTATAGAAGCCAAAAATGTGGTCAGTTTTTTTGTCTGTCTGTCTGTCTGTCTGTATGTTTGTTCCACTATCACACGAAAACTACTGATCCGATTTGAATGCGGTTTTCGCAGATATATTTGTCTTCTTCCAACTTAACATCTGGTGTATAAAAAAATTTCCCCCCACCCCTCTAAAGGGATGAAAGTGGGGGTCTGATTTTGTATAAGACTTTTACAGTTTAACACGAAAACTACTGATCCGATTTGAATGCGGTTTTCGCAGATATATTTATCTTCTTCCAACTTAACATCTGGTGTATAAAAAATTTCCCCCCACATCTCTAAAGGGACGAAAGAGGGGGTCAGATTTTGTATAAGACTTAATTTGCTTTAACACGAAAACTACTGATGCGATTTGCATACGGTTTTCGCAGATATATTTGCCTTCTTCCAACTCAACATCTGGTGTATAAAAATCAACCCCCCTACCCCTCTTAGGGGAACAAAGAGGGGTCAGATTTTGTATCAAACTTTTTACTTCATATTATTAACTGTTTTTCCAACTTTGTTAAGTTGGAAAAACAGTTAATGATGTTCTGGTGTATAAAAATTTTCTCCCCACCCCTCTTAGGGGACAAAAGAGGGGGTAAGATTTTGTATCAACTGATGAAGTAGAAATACTTTAAATGGCAAAACAATGCCTGCCGGGACAGCTAGTATTTATATAAAGTTAAAGTCCTTTACTAGATAATATAGTTTAAGAAATTTTTGTGAATATTTGTTATTTCTTTAAAAAAAAAACAATGGATTTAGATGAACTTTGACATAGTAATGGCTTAGGGTTTAAAATAACACATAGGCTAGTTTTTACCTCAAACTGCTCCCGTAGGCACTAATTTCTGCAAGGAATATGTAGTAAAAATGTTTTGATAATACCGTCATCGGTTGTATTTGTATCAAAAAGGGATCGTGCAAGCGCAGACATTACATATTTTTTGCCACATTATTGTGGTAGCCAAAATAAGTCATTAACAAGTTACGCATGGCTAAAGAAAAAAAGTTTGAGCAAAAACTGACTATACAGACTGACAAGTTGCCTAGTCATCTAAAATTGTGCATTTCATATACATACTTAACTTTTGGATAAATCATAATTATTAAGACGTATACCAATTTGAAGAACTGTACAATATTTTTTCATGTTATTAATTACGTTATAAACAATGGCCGGCAATATTCATTTTATTTAACGAAGAATAAGACTAGAATTTAACTAATCAGTTTTCATTGTTTGTCAAATTACTTTCCCAACAAAAGATAGAACATGGATTAATTTATATATAAGGCTGCAAATAATTACAACTCGAATTCGGATATAAGTAGTAAGTACAATCTTTTGTGCCAAATCCATACTAATATTATAAATGCGAAAGTGTGTCTGTCTGTCCGTCTGTCTGTCTGTCTGTCTGTTACCTGTTCACGCTCAAACCGCTGAACCGATTTGGCTGAAATTTGGCATGGAGATACTTTGAGTCCCGCAAAGGGACATAGGATACTTTTTATCCCTGAAAAATGTACGGTTCCCGCGCGATAAACGAATTTAGGCGCAACGGAGTTGCGGGCGTCATCTAGTGTGTCTATAAAATATTCCAAAAACAAAATGCGAATTCTCGATGTGGTCTATATTTCAGACGCGACCGTAATACATTATTTTCATTGTAATGATGTTTGCAAAGACCTCGCAGAAGTGTAACGCGCATAATTAGGATTCCGCAACCACCTCAGTTTTGTAATATACAGCAAGTCACTTATAATAATGTTGAACGCCTCCTATCCGTGGTCCAGTCGTCTAGAGCGTCGCTCTTCGATTCCCGCGTTGGAAACATGTTATTTCCAAGTTTGGTTAGGACAATGCAGGCTGATCACCTGATTGTCTGACAAGTAAGATGATCCATGCGTCGGATGGGCATGTAAAAAGTCGGTCCTGCACCTGATCTCTCGCCAGTCGTGTCGGTCTTCCGTTCCACTGGGTTATGAGAGTAAAGTAATAGAGAGTGCTCTTGTGTACTGCGCACACACCTGGGCACTATAAAATTACTCCTGCGTACCTGGCCTGGTTTCAATTAAACCGGCCACCGTCACCGAAACCGGTGTGGGGAGTATTATATTATGTTTACACCAAGTTTCTGAAGATCTTAACAATAATACTCTACCAGCATTAGCAACTAGTTAGTTACAATTTACTACCATATTATGAACTGTTTCTTTCTACGGAAGAGTTTAAAGTGAGAAATTGACAAAGAAAATCTGTCATTTTGTTCCATAAAATTTCTGTCCGTGGTACAGTAGACTGTAAAGATATAATCTTGCAAACTGAACAAGCATACTGCGTACACTACCGGAACCAAAAATCACTCACGTGAAATAACAATTTAAACTTCTACAGAGCCAGCCTTCAATGAAACTTGAAAACATATAATTATAACGTTCTTCCTATATCATATATAACCAAGATGATTAATGGTGTTATATTTTTTACGGAACCCGCCAGTGCGAGTGACTCAGCCTGTCTGTATGATTCGAAGGCGCCCGTCTCATAGGTAACCAAATATTCCAAGGTTTTTAACGATTGATGAAAAATTGTCTAAAGACTCATAAATTTTTCAGCAACTTAAATTTTATAGGTCAATGATTTAGGTGGAAAAAAAAGACTGTGAAACTAGTGAGGGAGCTTTACCCCGTATTTAATAGTTGATAATATCAGTAATTGTAAATCGTAGCTAATTGTGGAAAACCTTGAAAGTTAGGTACTACACTTAAATGACTTAAATTCTAGGCATTAAAAGGTATATTAATGTAATACAATTTTATGAAATCATAATCAAAACGAATAATTATGCAAATATGTGCATTCACCATAAAAATTTGATATATACATATAATTTGAGCCCTCACAAAACCTTGTACAATATTACGATTTACGCTGAACGGAGTTTAACTTAGTGTTGAAATAATATTGCACGTCTAACGACATAATAATTGTTGAATTTAATAAACGAATGTTATGCTCTTGTAATGATTGAAATAGTCAAATATTGTTCAGAATTTTGTAGGGTCGACGGTTCACACCACATTACCTACACTGTAGAGCAGAAGTTTTGGCGCAGAAACCTAATTAGCATTTAATTTTCCTTATTCAAAAATAAAATGCTATATATATTCTTATTCACAAATCACGATTTAAAAAAATCAAACTAGGCAGTATCAGATTTTTTGCAAATAGTATTATAGACATACTTTCATAACAAATCTGATACTGTAGTTTCCCTTTAAATATTGCTTAAATTATTTCTGTTTCATTAGCAAGTATCATCTCGCAAAAATGATCGACTGGCAAATGAAAAAGCAGATAACTAATGTTTTGCAAAAAAATATTAAAAGCTTTTGCACTTAATATGAGGATAAAAAAAAACCTGGTTGCACATTCCAGGCACGCAAGTTACACAACGTTGATGAGCAGTCACCATCACCGTAACCACGTGGAGTGACGAAGGCCAGTTGCCCCACACTCCACACTTCCGCGACTTGGCTAACCGCCTCTCACCAGAATTAGGGTTGCGACAATAACAATCACACTATATTAACTGTGTGTTTGTAATGGCGACTCTGATTTTTTAAAAGTCAAATATTAACAAAATCGATATACTTATTTGGATGCTACAATGGCACGGACAGACATTACACAAGTCTCTTTCACTTTCAGAATTCAGAAAGAGAGACTTTTCAAACTTATAAAGCCCCTCTTTTTTGTCCGGGAGACTTCCAATAACAAGGAAATTATCAATACAATTGTTTTATAAGTTTTTGAAATGACGGCTTTTAAGGTAATCTACGAACCCTAATAGTAGAGGATCCGTATTAAAATCGTCCTTCACCGAACTCCTTACCAGACAAAAATGATGTTTTAGAGAACAAGATAATTTTTTAAATATGTTTAGATTAAGCAACCCCTTTGGAAATTGTCATTATTATTTTTAATTAAATTTATAAAAAAAAATTTTTTTAATTTTACTGGCGTGTCTACTAAATAAAATTGACTCCGATGGAAAGTATATAATGTATACAATATGCTACACCTCAGTTGCAGACCTTTTTTTTGTCCCTATTACCTGGTTGCTGTGTTTAAACAGGTAAATTGATATTAGTAATTGCGCTTTATTGTTTACCAATTGAAACCAGTCTCAAAATGTAAGCAATTTAATTAGAAATAACGTAGTATAAAGTTGCTTGAGAAAATTCAGTTGTAAATGCGGGTTGCAAGGGTTTAAAGTTAAAAAATTCGGGGCGAGCAAAATCCGGCGATTATGAAACGTATTTCGTTGAATTACAGTCTACTTTTGAATAAAGATGTTTGATTAGTTACGACCTTTGATACATTGCCCACATTCTGAATGAAAAAAAATACTTTATTATGTGGACTCTATGGGCTCTCAATAAAAAAAATTCCTATTTTCCTACTAAACATGAATTAATAATTTTTTTAAGAATATTGTTCTTTGATTTGTTTTAAAAACAGAAAGTTTCATATATGCCAAGCTATTCAAAAATCATTTTATTGAATTTAATAAAAAATAATTTTATCCACTCCAAAACACTACACTATAGTACCTATTTAATAGGTACTATAGTATAGTTAATAGGTACTATAGTGTAGTGTTTTGGAGTGGATAAAATTATTTTTTATTAAATTCAATAAAATGATTTTGAATAGCTTGGCATATATGAAACTAGTAGAGAAGCACGTTTTTAAAACAAATCAAAGAACAATATTCTTAAAAAAATTATTAATTCATGTTTAGTAGGAAAATAGGAAATTTTTTTATTGAGAGCCCATAGAGTCCACAGAATAAAGTATTATTTTTCATTCAGAATGTGGGCAATGTATCAAAGGTCGTAACTAATCAAACATCTTTATTTAAAAGTAGACTGTAATTCAACGAAATACGTTTCATAATCGCCGGATTTTGCTCGCCCCGAATTTTTTAACTTTAAACCCTTGCAACCCGCATTTACAACTGAATTTTCTCAAGCAACTTTATACTACGTTATTTCTAATTAAATTGCTTACATTTTGAGACTGGTTTCAATTGGTAAACAATAAAGCGCAATTACTAATATCAATTTACCTGTTTAAACACAGCAACCAGGTAATAGGGACAAAAAAAAGGTCTGCAACTGAGGTGTAGCATATTGTATACATTATATACTTTCCATCGGAGTCAATTTTATTTAGTAGACACGCCAGTGAAATTAAAAAAATATTTTTTTTTATAAATTTAATTAAAAATAATAATGACAATTTCCAAAGGGGTTGCCTAATCTATATAAATATAAACATATTTGAAAAATTATCTTGTTCTCTAAAACATCATTTTTGTCTGGTAAGGAGTTCGGTGAAGGACGATTTTAATACGGATCCTCTACTATATCGTTTGTACATAGAGTATGAGAATTTTTTACAATTAAAATAATATCATAATATTATGACTGTTAATTAAATATAATAAAATATCAAAATTTGAGAAAACTTTAAAAATTGTAAAGACATGAATAGGGGGTTTTAATTTTTATAGGATTATAGGTACAGGGCGGTACGGTACGGTATGGTTAATGGTAAAGTGCCTGTTTTTATAGCTACAGGTGTAGTCAGGAGAATCTAAAGAAACGTAACTCTATCAAAAGTTCCAAATGGACGTTATCTTATAAGATTTAAAATGTAAGACAACATAGTTAAATACAATATAGTAATTGCATGTAAGAAACAATACAGTAAATTACAGGGTTTCCTTATTGGATAAATTATCTAATGCAAACTAATGTAAACTATACGATCACAGTTATACGTCTGACTTTTATGGCTATGGGATAAGGTTCAGTCTCATAGAAGATAAAGGTAAAATAAAACAGAACGGTGTGTGAGAATAAATGAGTACATGCCAGTAGGAAAACATGTGTACACGTGCATTTTGCATTTTATTATCTCGTACGATATGGCAAAACAAATGCCACTCAATCTTATTTGCGCAACAACGATATCAAAACTCTGGATGTGCATTATAGGTCTACCAGAATCTGACGGCTGGATGGCATATTTTCAAAAAATATCCTTGATCATTGGATAAATTTTTATATTTGCATGTTTCACACACATAATCAGCCGCTATGAGGAAAAAAAAGGACCAAAATGTATTCCAATCAGCCCGGTATTGCTATAACAGTCAATTTATTTTCTCACTTTTTGCCATCAGATCCTGGTAGACCTCCAACTACCGTACTACCATGTACTACGTTGTATGTTACAGCGTGATTTTCTTTTGTCCCTTCGATATAATTTTTTTCTGATGATATTAATTTCATATACTTAAATGTATCAAATTTTGTGCCTTAATTCGCTTATGGACACGTATGGACTGTTCGTTAATTTCTAAAGTGTCTATATAAGAATAGTCTTTTTTTGCTTAGCCATGGTATACAATTATGCATACGATCTCGCTATGTAAAATGGTAATACATTTCAGACCCGTTTCTCAACGAGACAAATATAGATCAAGTAAACGGTATTAGCATGGCATATTGTTACAACTTTCAAGGTTACCGAGTAGCGCTAACATTGCAATTTCAACAAAAGCTCATATTTATTGTGAGTAAGCAGAGGGCTATCGCACATTAAAGATCTTTAAATAAAAATTAAAATCTAATAATCCATACTAATATTATAAATGTGAAAGTATGTCTGTCTGTCAGTCTGTTACCTCTTCACGCCCAAACCACTGAACCGATTTTGCTGAAATTTTTTTGCTTTGAGTCCCGGAAAAGGACATAGGATAGTTTTTATCCCGGAAAAATGTACGGTTCCCGCGCGATAAACGAATTTTGGCGTAACGGAGTTGCGGGCGTCAACTAGTGTAAAATATATAGGTATTAGTTTTTTTTTAGTATTTTAAATTGTTGAAAACTAAACAGTTAGCGATTGTTGGCCCACGGTAATTGGTCTCTAGAAATGAGATTTACTACTACACTTACTTATTAAAGTTATTACTTATTACTTTTAAATGCATACAAGCTTTTAAAGTCCATAATATGAATTTTTAACTGCAGGACACTAATTCACTGTTTTTACAAGAAATACAACTTACGTACCCGATCTGAGTTCTGACCCTCTCCCTTCAAGTTTGAAATCATTATTACTGTCTTTAATGATAGTTTAATAGAGATACCGGATGATACGTTAAAAAAGTCGCTTGGCAGATAAGGTCAAACATAGTATACCTAACGTACGTAACGTAAATAAAGTGGAATAAGTGCAAGGAAAGTGTAAAATTATTTATCTGAACATGAATTTCCACCAAGAAGTGACAATACGAGTACATTCAATATCGTATACCTAACGTCTAATGATAAAGTTAAGTTTTACTAAGTGTATCTAACATTACTAATAGTTTTGTAATACTTTGCTCAGTTGACTCAAATAATATATATGTATGTACCTACACTGTATTTACATCATCATGTAAAATATGTTTAGTGAGATTGTATAGGATGTACCTACCGATCTTGTTTAACAGGTTTTTTCGCCATTGAAAATAACCGTGAAGGAATGCCGCAAAGTAGGACTTAGCTTAGTTTAAAAAAAAAAACATTTTTTTGCAATTTGAATTTATAGCCGCTTTGCTCAAAAAGCATCAGTTACTCACTTAAAATAATATGTAACTAACAGAATACACAATTCTGTTTTTGGGAGATTTACCCACTACATTACAAGCCAGTGAAAAAAAAATAGCCTGTGAAATGAACTAACGTAAATATCGCTTAGAAGGCTCTTACTGCTGATGATTAAATAATGTTTCCCTCATCTGCAATATTTCTGATATAAAATAATCTAACAAAACTAAATATTTAAAAATATAATACATTGAAGTCGCATCTGTTTTTGAGGACTTTCGACAAATCGCTTTACGAACTCTACCAAAGGGCAAAACTAAAATATAACGGAAACAATGACGTCACAGGAAAGTATGGATGCATAATATAGAGATTCTGGAAGACTGATCTTTCCTTACATCGAGAACATATTAATCTGACTTGCTTTATCACCCGAAGATATGATTCATGTCTCGTGATTCACAGATTCATAATAAATAATTTAATATACTTAATAAAATTTGGTGCATACTTGCGAAATATATATGAAAACTAGCTGTCCCGGTGAACTTCGTGTCACTTTAAAACCTTCCCTGGACTTCTACGAATATTTTAAGACTAAAATCAGCCCAATCCGTTCAGCCGTTTTCGAGTTTTAGCGCGACTAACACATTTGAAAATCCATTTTTATATATAAGACTAGCTGTCCCGGTGAACTTCGTGTCACTTTAAAACCTTTCCTGAACTTCTACGAACATTTTAAGACTAAAATCAGCCCAATCCGTTCAGCCGTTTTCGAGTTTTAGCGCGACTAACACATTTGAAAATCCATTTTTATATATAAGATATTCGATTACACAAATAAAATAAACATTTTTGCAGTGCTCAGCCACTGGACAATTAAATAAGAATTATTCGGAACAGCTAAGTGCATACATATTTTGTAAAAATATACAGTATGCACTTTACTTCCGCAAAATGTTCATTTCTAGCGGGATTTATCTCAGCACTCATGATGGACAGCATCTTTTACTAAGCAGTGGTAAACGCTAGTTCTTCTTCTGAAAAAAGCCCGAGCATCTTTCATCTTCATCCAAATGCCTACCATTTGGATGAAGATTTTCAATGACAGAAACCAATGGGAATAGTGTCATCGGTTACAGGAATTCCACGCTACTGTTCTTATCATCTTAGTTGCAACTTGCTAATTTTATTATTATACGAGCTTTTGCCCGAGGCTTCGCTCGCGTTAAGAAGTATTATTATTATAATAATTTATTATAATATACAAACTTTGATCCCCTATTTTAACCCCTTGGAGGTGGAATTGATCAAAATCCTTTCTTGTTATGTCAGTCAGTCACCTTTGATAAGTTCTGTCATTGAAGACGTTGGTTTAGTGAAATCTCTGAGTTGAGAAGCAATTTTTTCACATGATTGCGATTAAAAATAAGAACAAATCAGTGGCTCCGGCAGGCAATAAGCATATAATTATTATAACGCATATTTATATTTTATATGTTAAAATAAATGAGCCGTCACGAATTAATTAAAAACGAATGATTTATGACAGGTACTTAATTAAAATTGTTACATAATATGTGTTGAATAGAGTCATATATCAAAATAGTGATCAATGTAATATGCATATAATTATGTGGATTATGGACCTCATAATATCACAGATTAATATATGTAGCAAGCTAGTCCATATGAGGATAATATTATGTGTAAATCATTGTCCTACTTTGAAGGTTCCTTTAATAAGATGTTAACTGATTAATAATTATCTACAGCTTAAAACTTGAATATTTTATTATGTATCTATTAAACTCTATAATAGAACGTCAGAAGTGTCCTTTTCGTACTCGTGTCTACACTACCTGGCTGGTTGGTTGGTGGTGGCTGGAGCGTAAATATTTCGAGTAATTGCTATGAAATAGTACTTACTAATTTTTATCCGAATCCGTACTTTTGCCTGATTTTGCCTGAAAAAAGCTATATTAATCCCTCTACACGTAATCGCCTGTATGGGTGAAGCCAAACGAGTGTAATTTGTGAGTTGTGAGTCGCAGAATTTCTGCCGCGTAAATATCTTTTCATACAAATCATGACTCACAAAATTACGCTCGTGTGAATCAAACAGGACTTTTGTATGAAACTGAATGAGGCAGAATTCTGCCGAACCGAAATTCTGCGACTCACAACTCACAAATTACGCTCGTTTGGCTTCGCCCTATTGGTCCATCATAATTCATAAGCGAAGAGACCGAATACACGCTTCATCCAATCGAACATTATGAACTCCAAATAAAATTATCCTACCATTAGCGATTTTTGTGCGAATAAATTAAACCATTTCTAAATATTACGAGCGCTGGTTGCCGAAACATAATGGGGATTGTCAATTTTTTTTTAATTTTGCTCATTACAAAAACATTTCGAGGAATAAGGTCAGTGATCGTTTTTCTGTATATAAACGAAAAAAATACCCATTAGTTACTTATATTTTTGAACAAATATGTTTAACCTTAGTTTGACCTTCAATGCCGTAAATTAGCAATAAATTCGACCAACATTACGTTTCGAACTCTTGGTAAGCTTCTCGTATCAGCTTTCACATAATGAGAACTTGCATTTGACGAACCAGCCATTATAAATAAGATTGAAAGGAAATTTAAAACATACTGCAGAGATCAATTGGCCGCCGATGATGACGTCAGAGCGAAACTTTAAAAATTTATTGAGAAAAAACTAGCCGGTGAATTTCAAAATTATTTAATTTATATTCTTAAAATACCCTATTTTAACGAAAAAAATATAAAAAGTACATGTGATTTTTTTTGGACAATGCCCATTAATGCGCGATAAAAACTGACAAGTAGGAAGTGTGCGAGTCGCGTAATGAACTAGTTGAGAACTCACGTCACTATGATAATATAAAAAAATCCTGCTCTCTTCTTATTGGAGATGATGGTGATGTTGAATGACTGATGTCGCTCTCAAATAGTAAGTATATGGAAAATCTTAGCTGAATTCAGAAACGGTGTACTTACCGTCCATCAACCAACATACAAATTTTGACACTGTTATAATATTATAATATATTGTGTCTCGCTTCGCCTTGCCCTTGTCTCGTTATAATAAAAAGTCCATGGCACTACTCTATGTAATAAATATAACTTTAAATAGTTTACTAGATGACTCCCGCAACTCCGTTGCGCCGCAATTAGTTTATCGCGGTGGAACCGTACATTTTTTCGGAATATAAAGTATCCTATGTCCTTTCTCGGGTCTCAAAGAGTCCCCATACCAATTTTCATCAAAATCGGTTCATCGGTTTGGGCGTGAAGAGGTTACAGACAGACAGACAGACAGACAGACAGACAGACAGACAGACAGACAGACACACTTTCGCATTTATAATATTAGTATGGATATGGATAGTATAGTATATAGTATGGAAGGGATACTCTACCTTGTTATACTCCTTTTATTAGGGTTCCGTACCCAAAGGGTAAAAACGGGACCCTATCTATTACTGAGACTTCGATGTCTGTCCGTCTGTCCGTCTGTCTCCAGGCTGTAACTCAAGAACGGTAATAGCTAGAGAGTTGAAATTTTCACAGATTATGTATTTCTGTTGCCGCTATAACAACAAATACTAAAAACAAAATAAATTAAATATTGAAGGGGGGCTCCTATACAACAAACGTGATTTTTCAAACATTTTTTGCTCGGTATCAATGATGACAACAGGTAGGTACTTGAAATTTTCAGAAAGGCCTTAATTATGTGTTCTTTAATAATTAGTAATAATATTTAAATAAAATAAAAATTTAAGGGGGGCTCCCATACAAAAAACACAATTTTTGGCCTATTTTTGCTCTATAACGGCACGGAACCCTTCGTGCGCGAGTCCGACTCGCACTTGGCCGATTTTTATTTTGGACATTTTATAAAAATTGGACGGAGATTTCGGAGCCTATTCAATGTAAACAAAGCAACTAATACACTATCTATATCAATAACTGATATCATTATAGGTTAAAAACTTTTAAATCTAGTTAGTTTTCTTAAAAACAAAATAATTATGTTTAAAAAATATTAGAAAACTTTTATTATAATATAAAAATACGTGACGACAGTTAATGAACCTTTAGAAAGGCATATCTTGGTCATTATTATGTTATTAAACATACATTGTTGTCGTTAAGTCAACGACTAACTAAAATAAGGATGTGAGTTAATAAAAGTTTGATATACTGCAAATAGTGTTTTCTAAGTTTTAGAAAATCATTTAATGACTAGCGCTTAGCAGTATAATATTAATTACCACACACTAATTAAGTACCACTTATATTATAGACTAGCTGTCCCGGCAAACGATGTTTTGCCATTTAAAGTATTTCTACTTCATCAGTTGACACAAAATCTTACCCCCTCTTTTGTCCCCTAAGAGGGGTGGGGGGAAAAATTTTATACACCAAATGTTAAGTATGAAAAACAGTTAATAATATGAAGTAAGTTCATTAAAGAAAAAAGTTTGATACAAAATCTGACCCCTCTTTGGTCCCCTTAGAGGTGGGGGGGGGGGGGGGGGATAATTTTTATACTTTTTATACACCAGATGTTGAGTTGGAAAAAGGCAAATATATCTGCAAAAACAGTATGCAAATCGGATCAGTAGTTTTCGTGTTAAAGCAAAAGTCTTATACAAAATCTGACCCCCTCTTTCGTCCCTTTAGAGGGGTGGGGGAAAAAATTTTATACACCAGATATTAAGTTGGAAGAAGACAAATATATCTGTGAAAACCGCATTCAAATCGGATCAGTAGTTTTCGTGTTAAAGCAAAAGTCTTATACAAAATTTGACCCCCTCTTTCGTCCCTTTAGAGGGGTGGGGAGAATTTTTTTTATACACCAGATGTTAAGTTGGAAGAAGACAAATATATCTGCGAAAACCGCATTCATATCGGATCAGTAGTTTTCGTGTGATGCTGGAACAAACATACAGACAGACAGACAGATAGACAGACAGACAAAAAAACTAACTAGCTTTTCGGCTTCTATAGCGATATTGTGACACCCTCCGCTTATTATTTTTTGAATATCTTTAATGTACAGAATTGACATTTCTACAGTTTTATTATATGTATATCTATACATAACTAATCTTAGTTAGACGAGTAGGTAAAGATTATAAATAAAGTAAGATTTTTGTGCTGTTATTTTCAGATTTCTTAAAAAAAGGACCTTTTATTTTTGTTTAATATTGAAGAAAAATGAAGAAAGAAAGATGTTTTTGAAGTTGAAGTTTTTAAAAGAGGACATACGAGATAGAGGAGAGTAGACATAATTGATAATATATTAGACATATTATAGTCTGTCAAGAAAGTCATGACAGGCGGGAAAATTTTCTAAACGTAATCACGCTTAAAAAGTGTATTTTTTTCTTTGTATTTTCACAGAGAACTCTTATTACATTTTAAATATTGTCACCTTGCACATTTTTATCTCGAATTAAGGGAGAAGACCTAATGGCAGACACTTTAAGGAAACATGCAACATTTGAATGTTGTAAAATATATATTTATGAAAATAAAGGATTGATAACTTCTTCCATGTCTTCAGTAACTCTTACAAAATAAAACTATTATAATTATTCTCTGACAAATCAATTAAAAAATATATTATTGGTCTTTTTGTAAACTTAGTCATAAGTACTAATAGATGACATCACAAAAAAGGAACATCACTAATAGTAGACACCAATATGAACTAATAGTTGACATAGAACATTACATTACATTTTACATATTTTTTCCTATTAAATTAGGTCTTTATTTGCCATTTTTCAAAAGATTTCATTTACTTCATCATAGTCACTACATGCATCAGAAATATTATCCACGTTGTCTCCAGATTCTATTCATTCTTCTTCCATGCTGAAACTATCTTTCCTTTTATTTTTATTTTTCATATTTTTGAAGTGAAAACTTCTTTAGCGGCGTTGAGCACTTTTGTGGGATGGGTAAAAACTGTGAAACTCGCGTCAGATCCTCGTGCTGATCGAAAAACCGTAAGACGGTTGGAGAGTAGTGTTTTGTGTCGAACTCGAACTCGAACTCGAATTCGAACTCGAACTCGAATTGATTGTAAGGGTTTCGATTAATTAAAAAAAAACGTTTTTTTAAAAATTGATTTTCATAGAAAATGGGTTAAAAATTTAATCGATTGTAAAGGTTTCGATTAATTTAAAAAATCGATTTTTTAATAATCGATTTTCACAAATAAAAATTTAATTTAATCGATTTGGTTTCGATTAATTAAAAAAATCGATTTTTAATAAATCGATTTTCATAAAAATTTGGTTTCAAAATTTAAGCGATTGGGGTTTCGATTAATTAAAAAAATCGATTTTTTAAAAATCGATCTTTTGAAAATCGATTTTATGAAAATCGATTTTATAAAAATCGATCTTTTGAAAATCGATTTTATGAAAATCGATTTTTTAAAAATTGTTTTTAATAAAAAATGGGTTAAAAAAATGCACAACGTTAATAATCAAGTTTTCACTTCTGCCGGCACTCCCGGAGTGCAACCCGTCTTTTTTTTCCTAGCACATTTATTTTCAGTCTTTGGTCTCCATGCTTCTTTTGCCTCTTCTTTTTTCTTCTTTCTTTTCTCAGCTCTCCTTTTTCTTTTTTTTACTGCTAAAAAACTAAAGCAATCGATTTTTAGATCAGTACAAGGTCTAATATTAGACACGTCCATTTTTAGGTGCAGTAGTTCTAAGTTCTTAGATTGTTAATTTAGAATTATATTTTCAGAGAATAGTGATGATTTTGCAGTAGAATAAAGTACAAAATAACTTTAGTATGTATTGCAAAACTCAAAGATGAGATCCATGTCATCTATTAGGTTTTTTTACATTTTCAAGAACTAATGGTAGACACCCTTTATATTGTTAGGGAAAATGGACAAAAAATCTTAAATAAACATTAATTAGTGTATACAACATGACCATTAATCCAATGAAATCAATAGAAATTACAAAAAATCAAATAAATGTATTCAAAACTTACGTGCAAAATTTCGCCTTCCTTAACCTATTTGCTAAGAAATTGCCGAGCGCGTGTTGACGCGGTCATATTATTTACGAAAACTGATCCCATTTTAAAATTTTGTTCCCGAAGGCGTCTCTAATATATTTTTTCAATTCAACAGATAGCTTGAGAAGCTTATAAAATTTACAGTGGTGAGAAATAATTAGAGTAATTCTTATTTTTATGGTATTTTTGTCATAAGTGTCATCTATTAGTTCAGTGTCTAGCATTAGGTCTCTTCCCTTAATAAAGTTCTCATATTTTTTATTTAATTTAAAAATTTTCCCGCCTGTCATGACTTTCTTGACAGACTATAATTATATGTGTAATGCTAGTGGTTACTGGTTGGTGTGTGTGTTTTTGACTTCGTCATGCAAAAGCTGAACCGATATTGATGAGCTTTGGTATGATATTAGTTCCCACACAAAACTGCGAATTCGCATCGCATCGCAATGTCATTTTTAGTAAGTATGAGTTTTGTTGCAGATTTTTGCGATGCGATGCGAATTCGCAGTTTAGTCACGTTTAGTGTGGGAGCCCTTAGGCTACACTTTATCCCGAAAAAGTTGACTATTTTCACATCTTACTGTGTATTATACAAATTACTTATTACATACAGGTGAAGTCGCAAACAAAAGCTAGTTTCTTATCATGCAGCAGAGATTATGAACATGTATGAGCTACATCATGTTACAAAGCCATCTGATTTGAATCGGTCAGGTGACTAAACCGGTAAGATGTTTACAATAATACATTATTGGATAAAAAACTACATTGAAATTCATACAACTGATCACAACAAGTCTTGAACTTTGGTGGTGGTTACTTTTTATTCACTTTACATTTTCGTTGCTGCGATAATTATTATAGCCTTATATTACAAGGGTCCGATCCTAGCTTTCGTCGTATGGCATCGGCTATCGGCCAGAATATGTTTGGACAAAACTTCGACTGAAATAAAGCTGAAGACTATTAGATAGAGAATAAAAAGCTAGGCATTTTCACCCGTTGTGGATGATTTATACAGTATTTTTCAGAGCGAATGTAACCACCCAGCCAACACATAAGCCAGATAGTAGCGAAAATATACGACAATAAGCAGTGTCAAGCTTTATTACTTTTGTATTACAGCTGACGTTATGGCTTTATTTTGAATAAGAGAGTTCTTAAATTAAAATAATGCTGTAAGGTTACTAAATTCTGTATAAAGTTCGCGGTATTTCTTCAAGCTGAATAGTAATCAAGAGTAGAATCTGCTAAACAAGTGATATTCAAATAAAAGTAATTGAAACAGCTATTAGCTGCACAGTAGCTGAAGTTTTTGCATTGTCCTGTATAACATATTTAAACAAAGCGGTTAAACAGCAAAACGCTGAATATTAGATGAAATATTTTCTTTACGCTGCATAATGTACGAAATGGTACTAATTTATTCAGAAGCTGAATACTTTAGATTTTTTCTTCTTTACACAGCAAACTTCTGCATAATTGAAAATAAACTGCTTGTTTTACTAACTTATAGCGCTATAAGCGAACAATTGTCTTTATGTTCAGCTTAAAACAATATCAGTTACAAATGTGAGTATTTTAAGCAGCAAATAACTGATTAGTCGAAGATATCTATGTTTATATCCAGATATTTCACCATTTTGTATCAAAACTTGATAAGTGCTGCATCAACAACTGTGCATGCCTCCTTACAGTGGCGAAGCCTCCATAGAACACGATTCCTACCGGCTTACCTTGGCCAATTTTAATATATACATTTTTTATTATTAATAATTATAGCTTACCCCGCTTCCTACAATTTCATAAAAATAATTCGCCATGTATTTAAAATCACGCAAACGCACACATACCCGTTTTTACGATCGCACTCAAAACGCGTACGTACTGCTCCGGTGGCCGGGGAACTCGCTCAAAACATCGGGAATCCAAACATTTGAAATGTATGAAATTCACGCACACATACACATTACTACTACATGCAAACGACTCGTCGATATTGTCGAACAACAAGCCGATCCCACATAGCCTATCTAGTCTTTATTTGTCATGTGTTAAGGTTTAGTTTCGCATGTTTCGCTTTAAAAGATTTCGTCCAATCACAACAGAGCTAATTGCAGCTGCGGCCGACCGGCGCGTGCTGTCATTTCAATTCACAATACAATTATATTGCGCGGTCATTTGCACTCATTTTGTACTGTTATTATTGTAATATGCAAAATTTTGTTTATTAAGTTAGTGGGCTAGCTTGATTGTAATGTTATATAGTTTAAAAGAATTGAAAGTAGTGAAACTTTACTTGCCAAGTGTTGTGTTGTGTTTTTGTTTGTTACATCGTAAAGGTTGGTTTGTTTTACTTACTTTGAAATTAGTCGTGACACGGTTAGGTGAGAATGGTAGCATTAGTACAAATTGACTGTTGTCTTACGGATTACCTATTAAATGACTTAAATTCGTTCTATTAAATAACGACGACAGACGACAAATAACAAAATTAAACATTTAGGTACGTATTTCTGCTGATATTTCTTTGCTACTAGCTTTTGCCCGCGATTTCGTCTGCGTGGACTTCAGACAGGTAGCCTATGTTCCTTTCCATGTTTGACATGGGATGCATGCAAAATTTCATCTAAATCCAGTTTTTGCATGATTGAGTAACAAACATCTACACTGGCAAGTCAGGATTCACTTATTTTTGGTGTGTGAGTGTGAGTGACGTGTGCTTAAAACGGCTTTTTTTAAAGCCACTTTTATCATACTCGACATGCACTGTTCATATAATACCAGTGATGTCATGTATGGTGAAGGTGGTGAATACTAACAACACTAACACTGCATGCAACGCACACAATGCAAGCAAAGCACCCTAGTAGTTATGGAAAAGGTAAACTAACACACTTAATACAGGTATGTAATTTATTGCACTTTTTTTTACAAGAATTGAAATTTTACTTATTCACGAGTTAGCCGTTTTTTGGTCCGGCTTTACCTTTTTTTTTTCACCCCACGCCACTGCCTCCTTAACTTGAAATACTTAATAGTGGGTCCTACCTTCATTAGTATAGGTCACATATGTAACTCAACCTCAAATATTCATAGATTTATGTTCTTCAAAAAGAACCCTAAGAAGCTGCATAAGAGTATACTGCATTATGTAATTTAAGAGATTTTTCTGAGAAATGTATAATTATTGTACCATCGAGGAAGTTGATTCCTGCAGTTGATAGACCAACGTTATTTGGTCGAATATGTCAATTCAATGTTAATTGTGATCTGTCGGCTGGGTTTAACGTAACGCAACCAAACTACTTAGGTCCCCGATTTGCATAGGAATCAACTTCTCTGATAGTACTTTAAACCAAATAATTTCTGGATATGTAGTCGTATGTGAACCATTATGCAGAAAAATGCAAAATAATCACCGAAACTGACACTTTTATTCAAATTGACCGTCCTCCATTAACTAACGTTCGAAATAACCTCTTTTTATAAAAATCCTCAACATTTATCTTATGAAACACTTGTTTAGTGAGTAGCAAACATTAGCGGTTATACAAAATTTTATTCTCATTATTTGCCGGGACTGAAATTTGATAAAAAGTATTAGATAATTTAATTTAAATATTATTTTACATTTGTTTACCTTTTAAATTGTAGCTTTATCTTAAGGGGCCGGGTACCCTTGGAATTTCTCATACAAACGTAATTCCAAAATCATTTTCTCATACGTAAACATTTAACATGTTTGAGTTATTTTTCAGTTTAAGATAGTAATTACCTAGGTTCCTACACAAAAATTTACTTCAAAATATTTAAACAAAAAATTTTTTTTTTGTTTTAATTTTTTTTTTAGTAAATTTACTACTCAATATTTAAACACTAAAAAATAGAGTAAAACACTAAAAAATATATAAATAAATAGTAAATTTACTACAAAATATTTAAATACTAAAAAATATTTTTTAGAGTTTAAATATTTTGTAGTAAATTTACTATTTATTTATATATTTTTTAGTGTTTTACTCTATTTTTTAGTGTTTAAATATTTAGTAGTAAATTTACTAAAAAAAAATTTTTTGTCTAAATATTTTGAAGTAAATTTTTGTGTAGGAACCTAGGTAATTACTATCTTAAACTGAAAAATAACTCAAACATGTTAAATATTTTCGTATGAGAAAATGATTTTGGAATTACATTTGTATGAGAAATTCCAAGGGTACCCGGCCTCTTAAGGCGCTCAAAAAATGTACAATAATCATATTGATAATTCACAGTAAAGTGCCATGCGTTTATATAATTCACCTTAAACTTATTTAAAATGTATGAAACAATTTACTTATCAAATTTTTGAAGACGTGACGAAAATTACCACCATTACAATTTTTTTAACTAAGTATATATCACAAAATAATCTCGTCACGATGAAAAATGACATGTTTATTTTTTTTACTTGCATAATTTCTTTATAAAACTTCTCTTGATATCGGATTTTTGAATATCATTTGAATATCTGAACTCACAAGTTATCAACTGCATAAAAGATGTATAATTTCTGGACTAAAGAATAATCAGAATTTATGCAGAAGATATTCAGGGTGTTGTACATTTATTCAGCTGCTATGTGACTATTAATCAAATGTTATCCAAATTGAAGCAAGATATTTTGTGCCCAAATTGCTTGAGTATCATCTGTATAAGCGCTTACACAGAAGTTATTCAAATACTTTATCCAGCTTAAAGTCAAAAGAATTGCTTTTACGCAAAACTTATTCAGCTAATCTGTGTTGATTGGGCACTCCTCAAATACTGTAGTGTCTGGGACAAGATTTCAATGTCCGTATGGTTGCCCAAGCGCATACGGCATTCTCGTAACATAGTCGGCCTATTCCAGAGGAAAGAACTAGTCAATACGTCTGGGACCAACTATGTGCGGGTTTCCTCACGATGTTTTCCTTCACCGTACGAGCGTCCATAGTAACTAGTATGTATTTACTTGAGATCAGAAAATGTCTCAATGGTACACCGGCCCCCCACTCGGGATCGAACCTGCACCCTCTACGAGTGCGAACTAAAGGTCTACCCATTATAGGCCACGGACGGTCATAGAGAATAATACGCCACAATATATTATTACTTTTCCCTGCTACTACATATTGTAGTTATAGTATAGTAGTATATTGTATAGAATATAGAATTGTATTTCTATACATTCATTCATGTATTTCTATACACATTCATTCAGTTCATGGGATGGGATTCTTCCCATCCCATGAACAAATCTGTAGAAGAATCTTATCCTATTTTATGTATGTATAATTCGCTGTACACAATAAGTTATACTTAGCCACATTTTTTTTTAAATTAAATAAGGGGGCAAACGAGCAAACGGGTCACCTGATGGTAAGCAACTACCGTCGCCCATGGACACTCGCAACATCAGAAGAGCTGCAGGTGCGTTGCCGGCCTTTTAAGAGGGAATACGCTCTTTTCTTGAAGGTTTGCAGGTCGTATAGGTCCGGGAATACTGCTGGTGACAGTTCGTTCCAGAGTTTTACAGTGCGCGGCAGAAACGCACTGTGGAAGACTGCCACTCATCAAGGTGATGAGGATGGTATGTTTTTCGCGTGGGACGATGGCGAAAAGTTGCAGGTGGTATGATTCCGAACAATTCCTCAGAGCACTCCCCGTGATACAACCGATAGAGGATGCAGAGACAATGGTAGAATCACAATAAAGTTTGGAACGTCGTTATCAGATTATTCGGAACGAAGTTTTCGTGGAATTAAATGCATTATTCACAAGAGTACTTCATACAGAATTAATTTTAGCTTTTAGGGTGAGCAGTATAAGTTAGAATGAATCACACACTGGATTTTACACTAATCACTTACCTATCATAACATAATGTGACACCCCTAAAGGTGCCTAAAGTAGCTCTATTACTCGTAGACTTTAAAGTGGTCTGGCGGTTGGTACAACTAATATAATATATTCTGTGCTGGCAGTGGGACAACTATCATATGATATTTTCGGCAGTGGGAGACGAGATTCCTAAATCCAGCTATCCCAAAAAAATAAGATAAAAAATCAGCTTCATATATTTTTATCGAAGGTTCTGTCGACCTTCAGAAATCAGAATTGGATACCTCCCAAAGTAATCGCGGCCGAAACTCCAAAGTTGCTGGTTGTCCTTGCCTCTAATCTCTATATTATGGGTCATAAACTTGTGAACTTGCAGTTTTTGACGAAAGTCTGGCTATCGCTGACTCTTGAGCCAAAAAGCAAAAGCAACCCATACTTGCTTAACATAAAAACGCTATATTCAAAAAATGTTATTACTCATTACAATTAACGAATTACAATATGGAAATCATAGACCTACATTGCCCATAGACAAAGCAGAGTTTTTGTAGCAGCAATTAAATTTGATCGCGCAGTTAAGTTTTTGTTCGAACTATATTGGATCATTAATAAGTGGATCCTTGAGATTCACATAATTGGTTTCCTAGTTCTTTTGTTTCTATTTTGTTAACCAGTAATCAAAGATTATGGCATAGAAAATTGTAAATTTTAGTAATTCTTCATGTCAGCAATCTGCAATATTAATTAAATTATTATTATTCTAAAACTTTGGAAACACAGACCGCATGCAACTGTATCTGTAGTTGTGGCAAGAATAATAATAATAATAAAAACCGAAAGGTAAACGTGAAATATTTTGTATGTAAATAAAATAACATAATATTGAAATGTACTATGCTCAATGCTCATAATATGTAAATATTAATTAATCATTATATTTTATATTTACTGAGATAAAGTTCACAAAGCTTTGTATTTTATACTTGATTATCTTGATCCTAAAAAGTTAAACTGACTCAACGATAATTATGATAATTGACACTCATCATTTAGGAAGCCTCAATCGACTTCTCAATATAGTAAGATAAGCAATAAAATTGAAGATATATTGTTTGGAATTAAGGGCCCTCTCTCCCTAAATAAGCAGGTCGATTGTCTGTCAGTGCGAATATCGACGTAAATGACATTAAAATAACATTCATATTAACAGCGCGCCTTGGTACGGTGGCGGTTACGACGCTCGCCGCGTCCATGATAGGGCGAAATAGGAGAAAAAACCTTTTTAAGGCTTAATATAATACATATTTCAAAAAAGTAAAAAAACCAAATCATTAACTTATGTATTGCAAAGCAGTAGATATTTTTTATATATTCTTTTGATAAATAATGAAGGAGTAAAGTGGTTTCATTCAACGATTTGGAGGTGATTTGGTTTTTTATTTCTTTATTATGTGATACCGATAGAAAAAATATGGCAAAACTAAATTACGTATCATATCATGTAGATTACTAATTATTTTTTTCAGATATAATTTCTCTGTTAATGCCGATGAAAAGTTGTTTCATCTGCACGCTTTTTTCGAAAGAGCAGCCTTTGAGTAAAATCTCATACGAGTTATAAAACATGTAGGCATACGTCTACTTCCTTATTCAACTGGCTTGAACGGCAGGCTTAGGCCAGCTAGTTACAAGATGGCATAATTGACTGTTAAAAAATTGACCTGATAAACTAGTGACCCCTTAACACAAGGCCACCTAGTTAGGACATCAGTCTCCTGCTATAATATATTTTTATAACATCAAATCTCAAATCTCAATAATTTTACATACTAGGTTTATATTCTTTTGTATTGTGGTGGGATACCTAAGTCAAATTAATATTAGTAAGTAGGTATTACACTAATTTGCTCAAATCGATTGCATTATAAAAAACCAAAATATATAGAGAGCTTTTGATAATGACGTTGAAAAATATGACACTTTATTACATGCGATTATCATGAAATTTGTCGTGAGTCATCAATACAAATAGGGAGTTGGGACTTGGGAGCAAATAAACCAAAGGAAGTAAGTCCCGTGCTAGCCGATGACTCACTTCACTGTAAGTTGCAAGTCGCAACCCTTGGCACATATAGGTTGCAAGCCGCCTAGTGTACTGCGTACTTCGATCACTAGTAATATGTGATCGAAGACTGCGTAATATAAATCTGTTTAAAAATATCGGTCCACAAACGGCGGAGTAATCGTTAAACATACATAAAAAACCCCACAGCTGAACGTATAACCTCCTCGTTTTTGGAAGTCGGTTAAAAATATGAATCATTGGGAACTGTTGAGGGAAGCCCAGGAGTTGGTGTGACCAAATTACGGCTCTCACTGGACCAAAAACGACAACCGGAGAAGCAGGACACCAAACAGAATGTAATTATCAACCGGAGTATGAGTCGAACTTTCCCAGGCGAGACCTTCAGTAATGAAGAAAACGACTAAGAAGAAGTGAACAGCCCCCCTAGACAAGCGGCAAGCGATCATCGTAAAAGCTAACGCTAACGCTACAGAATGTATGGGACTTGAGTCTTGACATTAGTATACGCTAGCGAAGCGATGACTTAAGTATGTCAAATCGCATAAATTTTGTGGCGTTAGCGTTAGCGTTTACGATAATCGCTTGCCACTTGTCTAGGGGGGCTGTTTGTATTATATTCGTACTCCTAAATCAAATCAAATCAAATCAAATTTATTTATTTGCTAAGAATATGGTACAGTAGATGTTTACATTTTTATGAGTTCAGACATATTCTACTATTAACATAGTGTGCAAATATTGTCATTGTTATTATAATATTTTTTCTATGTCATTCAATTTTAATTAATTAACTGTATTTCTTGAAATTATTTTGTCCAATTAATGAATATTTAATAATGTCAAATGTTAATTATAATGTATATTATGTTAATGTTTTAAGTATTACAATTAAAATAAAATTAGAATCATGTCAGAAATATTAGGTTTTAACGTCATCCATTTCATCATTAAAATATTCATTTATAGCATAATACATTTTATGAAGTAGCCATGCATGCAGTTTTTTTTTTGTAGTTTTCTCTCAGGGAGTTTTTTAAAGTGATCAGGGAGCTTATTGTATATAGACACTGCCATACAGTAAGCATTTCTATTTTCTACTGCAAATGTAAGCATTTGACTTGGTTGTACCCCACCAAAATAAGGTCTTTGGTGGGGTACAACCAATTAAAATTTATGTCTAGAGCTCTTAGTGGCTACTTCAGTTTTCTTTACAAAAAAGCGATCTACATTTCTGTTCACAAATAAACACATTTCATAGGTATACAGACAAGGTAACGGTAATATATTGTACCGCTTAAATAAAGGTTTACAGAGGTCGATGTAGCTGACACTGGAGATACATCTAATAAATTTCTTTTGGAGTCTAAGCACTCTTATTTGGTCAACAGAGTTTCCCCATATTATTAAGCCGTATCGCAGTACGGAGGAGATGTAGCCGTGGTAACAAAGAAGTGCTGCAGATGTACTTACAGTTTTTTTTTTTATATTTTTAACAACATACATATATTTCTCTAGTTTAGTGCATATGTTGCATATGCAAATGTGATCTTTCCAATTACATAGACTATCCACAGTAATGCCTAGAAATACGACTGAATCCACTACTTCTATCTCGGAATTCTCATAGCATATTTTTTGATTATTATGTGATTGTTTTCGAGTTTTGAAGTTTACAAGTTTCGTTTTAGATATATTAGCTTTTAGGTTGTTTTTTTTTTCAGCCAAGTCATTGCTTTAGTGATGGCATTATTTATTTCAGCCTCGATGATCGTTGGATTCTTTCCCTCGACGAGTATTGTGGTGTCATCGACATACAGTATAGATTCGTGGTTTAATGCATCTGGCAGGTCGTTAATATAATTTAAAAAGAATAATGGGCCCAATATGGAGCATTGAGGTACACCAACGTCATTAAGCATGTATGGAGATCTATAAATTGTTTTACAGTTTGTATTTATTTCAATTGTTTCCACACATTGTTGGCGATTGGACAAAAAACTTTCAACCCATTTGTAGGCTACGCCTCTGATGCCTTGGCGATATAGTTTTTTTGGTTGGACATGGTTTACAAAATCAAAAGCCTGTGTCATGTCTAGGAATATTGCTGCTAATAAAGATTTAGAATTCAAACATTCTGTGATTTTCTTAACTAAAGAGGAACAAGCATGTACGGTTGAGGTTTTTTTCCTGAATCCAAATTGTTCTGTTTTCAATATTTTACATACTGTAAAGAAGTTATAGAATTTATCATACATACATTTTTCAAATATTTTTGAGAATATCGGTATGAGTGTAATTGGTCTGTAGTTGTTTAAATTTGTACGATCGCCTTTTTTAAAGATGGGTTTCACCATCGAGTATTTTAAAGCCGTCGGAAATATACCTTGCGATATAGATAGATTGATTATATGGGTTAGTGGAGTAGCTATTGATTTTTTACATAATTTTATAATGTTGGTTTTAATGTCATCGTATCCTGTAGAGTTAGAATTGTTTAAATCGTCTATAAACTTGCATGTTTGTGTGTTTGTAACTGGGGTCAAAAATATTGTTTTAGTATTATTAGGAATATGGTTTATATTATTATCGGTATTTGTGTCAGTAGTTATTGTGTTAAAATTTTGTGCCATGTCAATAAAAAATGAATCAAAAGTGTTCGCGATACTGAGCGGACAAGTAATTTCTTTATCGTCTTTAATTATTTTAGGAATTGTACTTTGAGTATTACTGTCCCCTTCTCTGCAATTTTTAATTATGCTCCATGTAGCTTTCGCGATATTTTTCGATTTTGAAATATTTAATGTTGTTTAATTTCTTAGATTGCGTTATATATTTATTCAGAATCATGGAATACTTTTGGTACTGTGTTTTTTTCTATATCTTATTATCTTTTTCATGACGGTATCTCAAATATAAAATTCGTTTTTTCACGCAACATTTTTTTAAACCCTTTGTTATTCATTTATTTTTTATTGGCTTGTTCGCTTTTTTATTTCGATAATTTGGAAGCACAAATTATAGAAGAGGCAAAAATCTTCATGGAACATTGAAAAAGTCTTATCGGCATCTTGTTCTTGTAAAACATTGGAAAAAGATAAAGAGTTCATGCATTCTAGAATTTTTTTTATGTTGTCTCGACTGTAATCTCTTCTTTTTTCGAGCCAATACTTAGTTTGCTGATTATCGGCGATATCACTTTTTTTTGTCATAGATTGACCCGTTTCGTGATCCGATAAGCCCAGGTAATGATTTTTAGACGTAATGTTTTTTTTTTGATTATTATGTGATTGTTTTCGAGTTTTGAAGTTTACAAGTTTCGTTTTAGATATATTAGCTTTTAGGTTGTTTTTTTTTTCAGCCAAGTCATTGCTTTAGTGATGGCATTATTTATTTCAGCCTCGATGATCGTTGGATTCTTTCCCTCGACGAGTATTGTGGTGTCATCGACATACAGTATAGATTCGTGGTTTAATGCATCTGGCAGGTCGTTAATATAATTTAAAAAGAATAATGGGCCCAATATGGAGCATTGAGGTACACCAACGTCATTAAGCATGTATGGAGATCTATAAATTGTTTTACAGTTTGTATTTATTTCAATTGTTTCCACACATTGTTGGCGATTGGACAAAAAACTTTCAACCCATTTGTAGGCTACGCCTCTGATGCCTTGGCAATATAGTTTTTTTGGTTGGACATGGTTTACAAAATCAAAAGCCTGTGTCATGTCTAGGAATATTGCTTCTAATAAAGATTTAGAATTCAAACATTCTGTGATTTTCTTAACTAAAGAGGAACAAGCATGTACGGTTGAGGTTTTTTTCCTGAATCCAAATTGTTCTGTTTTCAATATTTTACATACTGTAAAGAAGTTATAGAATTTATCATACATACATTTTTCAAATATTTTTGAGAATATCGGTATGAGTGTAATTGGTCTGTAGTTGTTTAAATTTGTACGATCGCCTTTTTTAAAGATGGGTTTCACCATCGAGTATTTTAAAGCCGTCGGAAATATACCTTGCGATATAGATAGATTGATTATATGGGTTAGTGGAGTAGCTATTGATTTTTTACATAATTTTATAATGTTGGTTTTAATGTCATCGTATCCTGTAGAGTTAGAATTGTTTAAATCGTCTATAAACTTGCATGTTTGTGTGTTTGTAACTGGGGTCAAAAATATTGTTTTAGTATTATTAGGAATATGGTTTATATTATTATCGGTATTTGTGTCAGTAGTTATTGTGTTAAAATTTTGTGCCATGTCAATAAAAAATGAATCAAAAGTGTTCGCGATACTGAGCGGACAAGTAATTTCTTTATCGTCTTTAATAATTATTTTAGGAATTGTACTTTGAGTATTACTGTCCCCTTCTCTGCAATTTTTAATTATGCTCCATGTAGCTTTCGCGATATTTTTCGATTTTGAAATATTTAATGTTGTTTAATTTCTTAGATTGCGTTATATATTTATTCAGAATCATGGAATACTTTTGGTACTGTGTTTTTTTCTGTATCTTATTATCTTTTTCATGACGGTATCTCAAATATAAAATTCGTTTTTTCACGCAACATTTTTTTAAACCCTTTGTTATTCATTTATTTTTTATTGGCTTGTTCGCTTTTTTATTTCGATAATTTGGAAGCACAAATTATAGAAGAGGCAAAAATCTTCATGGAACATTGAAAAAGTCTTATCGGCATCTTGTTCTTGTAAAACATTGGAAAAAGATAAAGAGTTCATGCATTCTAGAATTTTTTTATGTTGTCTCGACTGTAATCTCTTCTTTTTTCGAGCCAATACTTAGTTTGCTGATTATCGGCGATATCACTTTTTTTTGTCATAGATTGACCCGTTTCGTGATCCGATAAGCCCAGGTAATGATTTTTAGACGTAATGTTTGTGTTATTTATGTTGCTACAAATTAGATCTATGCAGGATGATTTTCGTGTTGGGTGAGTAATGTGGTTAGTGAAGTTGTAGTTGCAAAGAGTGGATATCAAGTCTCTTTTTACAGGCGAATCTTTTAGTATGTCTATGTTCCAGTCGCCACATATTATAATTTTAGATATTTTTTTACGATTTAAGCATGCTAAAAGGTTATTTAGCTTATTTAAGAAAATACGGGAATTCGAATTTGGAGTCCTGTAGATGCAGATTATTATGAGGTCATAGGTTGTGACTTTTATAGCACAATATTCAAAGCAGTATGTCAGGGGTGTAATGTTTAAAGTTATTTTTTCATATCGAATATTATTTTTTAGTAATATACACGTTCCTCCCCTTTTTTATTTCTACGTGAGAAAGAGGCCACTAGTTTGTAGTTAGGCATAGTAATATTTTGTTCGCAACCATGTTTCACGAAAGCTTCTGATAAACATATTATTTGAATTGAATTAAAATTTTTGTTAATTTCTTCTAAAGAGGCTTGTAGTAAGTCTTTTTTGTTTAATATGCCAGCAATGTTTTGATGTAAAACAGTAACATTTTCTAAATTATGATTATCGAAAAAAATCACATATTTTCTTGTTTTTTAACATTCTTTCAAAATAATATGGTATGGTTCATTTTGTGTTATTAAGCATTTTTTTTTTTACTAATTGGGTGTAACTTATTGTTCAAGATTTTATCATATTTTAAATTTTGTTTATTACAGATATATGTTTTGGTGTAGTCGGCAGTGTTTATCTCAATATTTATACTGCAGTCGCCAGAGGTTTTAACCTCCGAAAATTGTAATAGTGAATGGATTTTTGTTTTTGAGGTGTCATTTTCTTTTTTACACTATAACTTGCAAAGTTTACCAAAAATTTTTTGTGCTTTTAATTTTTTAGTTATTTAATTAAAAATTAATATTTCACCATATAAAACCGGTCCCGAAAAAAATTTTTTTTTCTTGTTCCTGTTATTTAATGACTCTTAACCGATTGCTTACGTTGAAAATTAACCAAATACACCATTTTTAAAAAAGAAAGTTTGCTTTGCTAAGCTAAATACAACTATAAGGTTTTTGCAAAGTTTTTAGAGATTAACGCTCGTCGTAACCAAGATAAAAGGGTTTGGGTAGATTTAAGGGTTGTGCGTATTTAATTTTTAAAGTAATGATAACTTTTAAGTACTTAAAAACGTTTAAATATCTCCAAAAATGTGTAAAATCGACCGAAAATATTTTTCTATATTTGTTGAGAATTTATTTAAGTGAGAGCTAATACGTTAAATGCATCGACAAATTAAAGACTTTTTCTAGTCTTTGAAATATATTTAAGCTTCCTACTTAAAGCCAGAAAAAAAATTGGGTGCTACAAATCTCACGTACATACTAAAGACGCATGCTGCGACCTATGTTTGGAAAATGCTTACCTGAATGCAAAAAATATCAGTTCTTAACCTAATTTGTATTTTTTTCCTTTAAGTATGTTTTAGCAAATATAATTAATGAAAAAAAATAAACAAAAAATAAATTTTATTCTGTAAAAACCAAACCAAAAGAAATAAAATACAGATTTTCTTCGAAATATCCGTGAAAAGTTTGTGCTACATTTTCAGAAAATTAAATAAAGTAAGAGCTAAAAAGTTATACACATTAAGAAATAGAAGGCTTTGTTAAGCCTAAAAAATAATTTTAAACTTCCTATTTAAAACCAAAGAAATATTTGGAACGCCATTTACCTGGCGAGGCACACAACAAGCACATTTGGAGGTATGCTCATCTACATACAAAAATATTAATTTGAAATATAAATTATATATTTTTTCAACTTATTTTCTTACTTTGGAATATAAGCAATGATACAAATCAAAAAAATAATGATATATTTTATGATTTTGCTATATATTTAAAAGAAAGAAATATGCAAATTTTCTTAAAAATTTTACAGTTTATGAGTTTACTTGAAGTGGAAGAGAATAATTTAAAAATCAAAAGCACAACTTTTCAATAGGTAAACTTTATTATTTATGTTATCAGCTACACATTCCTTTTTTTCTTTTCAATTTTCATCCACTATTGCAAAAATCGGAGGTTTGCACGATTTTTACGCTCTGGGAACTCCACTATTAGTTTAAAAAGTAAAGCATTAGTAAAGTTTGTTTTCTGTAAATAATAGTATTCATAGTTATAAATATCAATAAACGTGCAATTTTTGTAGTTTTCACATAGATTTTTAATTTGATAGTTCATTAGCCTTATGTCTATAAACTTATTTGATTTAACATTTAATAGCAAGACTTTATTGTTTTTGAACTTGAATAAAATATTATATAGCATCGCGTACAAAGTAAAAGCGTTTTTGTCGTTGCATCCTAGACCTATTATTAAAATATCGTCCTTATTTATTTTTCTATAAATAGTGTCACAAGAATCAAAGATATGTTCACTTGAGGCTCCAGTTTTGACTAGATGTGATCTTGTAAGTGTCATTCCAAGTGTTTCGCCTTGCGTGCCATAGCTTCGTCGCCAGCCCACGAACTTGTTCGTCTCCCAGTATGTGTGTAGTACGTTTTTCTTCTGCTGTTTCGCTGACAGCATTTTGCTGAGTCTGCTGGTTTCGGCTTTGTGTTGTTTTACAGCAAGTATCGCCATCTGTTGGTATGTGTCCTGTCTTTGCTTTATGTGTGTTTTTGTTATTTTCCTTCAGTAAGGGTGGTGTGCTGATAGTTATGTCAGCTTCATTGCAACTCCTTTCTTGGACTTGTGGTAGTGGAGTTGAAAATTTTAGAGGCGTATTTTTCAGCAGTCTTTGCGGAGTTTTTGATTTAGCTTGATCCAAAATCTTGGTGGCGTTGAGGGATGATTTTTTTGGTCTCCAATAATTTTCATAAGTAGGTCAATTTTTTTGTCTTTTTCGTGTATAGATTTATTTAGATTTGTGATTTCAGAGTGCAATTTACTAATTTCCTCGTTGGCTATTTCAAGTTCATTTCTAAGTTCAATGATTTGATTTTTTAAATCATATAATAAAGAAGTGTCGACATCTATCGTGTGTGTTGGCAGGCTTTTGGTGGACGTATCTAAATCGGTTGTAGACTACGAATAATAAAACCAGGAAACGTAACTCCCATACTAATACAGTTTTAAATTTGGTTCCATTCGAACTGTCATGTAACGTCAGCCTTTATACCGCTCAAGGTCACCTAAATATTGCAAATGTATAAAAAGTGAACCTAAGGTACACTTTTTTGACAAGTATTTTGGAGCATGTTTTTTGACGGAGTTACTCTTGCTTAGATTTTTATTATTCGTAGGTTGTAGAGGATAAATTTGTATTTGGAGATAACGTATTTAGATCTGAAATTGTCTTTGCTTTATGAAGTTTACTACGAAACGTTATATTTTCCATCATAAATAAAATCCTTATTAGAAAAATACTTGAGGTGCCCCGCTTGGATTTGAACCTCGTTCGGTCGGAGTCGGAGTTCCTAGAACCAGAATTTCACCGTGAAAGTAGCAGCGCTGAAAGATTAACTTGTTTTTTAACTTTTGTATGGGAAAATTCATGAATCACGACGCTCGGGCGCTTGCCCTTACAAATCACAAAAAACTGCTCTCTCAGCGCTGCTACTTTCACAGTGAACTCTCTACAAGGAACACATACACACCCTAAAGTTTTATCACTTGTTTTGTTACACATTGTATAGATATATGTTTGTTTGTACAGTCATCGATCACCTGTGAACCGCGGGTCGGTCATGCGTTGTAACATGCATATTTAGCACGCATGCATGGAGTTGGCCTGACATATGGCAACGAGCGCTACGGTTCAATAGTATATATATATATATATATATACTATTGAGCCGTAGCGCTCGTTGCCATGTCATATATATATATATATATATATATATATATATATATATATATATATATATATATATATATATATATATATATATATATATATATATATATATATATATATATATATATATATATATATATATATATATATATATATATATATATATATATATATATATATATATATATATATATACATATATATATATATATATACATATATACATATATACATATATACATATATATATATATATATATATATATATATAAAAATCGAACACAATTGGTTGCATTAAGAGGATATGACTCGGTCCCTTTTGTGGTTACATCTGGAGTACCCCAAGGTTCGAATCTGGGTCCTCTTCTTTTTCTTATATTTATTAATGATTTGTTGTGGGAGATAATGAGTGAATGTCTGGCATATGCTGATGATCTTAAAATATTCCGTCGTATTCGTAATATCGAGGATTGTTTAGCTCTTCAGAAAGATATAAATACCTTGGTTGCTTGGTGTTCATTACATCACATGTCGCTCAATATAAAAAAATGTCAGGTGATATCTTTTACACGAAACAAAAAAGCAATTTCATTTAGATATACAATTGGTAATGATGCATTGGCTCAAGTAAACATAGTTCGGGATTTAGGTGTTATCTTTGACTCATCGTTATCATTTAGACATCACTATGACTATATATGTAGTAAAGCTAATAAAATGCTCTCATTTATTCACCGCACAGCTAAACCTTTCAAGAACCCTAAGACACTGATCATATTGTATGTTTCCCTGGTCAGATCTATCCTTGAGTATTGCTCAACGATATGGTATCCCTTGTATCATATCCACAATGACAGGATAGAATCTATCCAGCGTAGATTTGTAAGACTTCTTTGCATAAAGTGTGGAATTAGAAAGAAAGTACCTTTGTATGAAGAGAGACTTAAAATATTCAGTCTTATGAGTCTGGAGGGACGTAGGCAAATCTCTGATTTATGTACATTGCATGGAATAGTAAATGGTACCCTAGACACGCAAATGTTAAAAAATATCTCTATAAAGATACCTACTCGATCCGTGCGTATACCACAACTCTTTGACATCCCACTATGTAAAAATAATGTATCAAAAAATAACCCTTTGGTTCGAATGTGTACATCTTACAATAATATTTGTTCCGACAACGACATATTTTTTGGTAGCTTACCATCTTTTAAAAATAAATTAATTAAAAAATATAAAAATTGTAAATAAGTAATTTTTAATATTAGATTACTATTTAAGTCCAACTTTATTTAAATCTATATAGCTAATTAGTTAATTGACATATCTACTTCAAATTCTTATTTTATTTGTTACCTACTATGAATTATTGTTAAATTAATTTATTAACTTGTATATTTTTCTTATTGTTACTATTATTTTAATTTATTGACATCATTTACAAATAACTTTATTTTAATATGAATTTTTATTTAATTTAATATAATCCTCTAATCTGACATATTTTTAGGGAATGTATGAGTTTTGCTTTGTTTTATTTAATTTTTTTTTTTTTCTCTGTATTGCAATATATTTTTTATTTAGGCTTCTTGCTCACAATTAATTTATCATTATTATTATTCTTTGTTTTTGTAGTTATTGATATTAAATATTTACCTATGTATTAAAAACATGTGTGACCGTGACAATCATAATTCTAATAATTATTGTTGAATAACTTATTTAAATATTTTAGTGTAATTGAGTACTTGACATTTGATATTATTATTATTATTGAATTTTTTTTTTTTTTTGAATGTTGTGTATAGTTTTTATTGGATTGCATGGTAAAATGTTACTTCTTTTCGTATATTTTTGTTAGCTATATTACTTACTTTGCTGTCTGTTACTATACCGAATAAATAAATAAATAAATAAATAAATATATATATATATATATATATATATATATATATATATATATATATATATATATATATATATATATATATATATATATATATATATATATATATATATATATATATATATATATATATATATATATATATATATATATATACATATATATATATATATATATATATATATATATATATATATATATATATATATATATATATATATATATATATTACTGCAAAGTTTTCACGCTAGAAGCAGCACCACACTTATACGTGGGAGAGCCATGCTTCGGCACGAATGGGCTGGCTCGACCGGAGAAATACCACGTTCTCACAGAAAACCGGCGTGAAACAGCGCTTGCGCTGTGTTTCGCCGAGTGAGTGAGTTTACCGGAGGCCCAATCCCCTACCCTATTCCCTTCCCTTCCCTCCCCTATTCCCTTACCTTCCCATCCCTACCCTCCCCTATTACCCTATTCCCTCTTAAAAGGCCGGCAACGCACCTGCAGCTCTTCTGATGCTGCGAGTATCCATGGGCGACGGAAGTTGCTTTCCATCAGGTGACCCGTTTGCTCGTTTGCCCCCTTATTTCATAAAAAAAAAAGTTTCGTCCAACTTAAATTTAGCAACGTTTCTGCCAATACTTTGATATGACCCAGGACATCCCTCCGTATACGATACGGCTGAAGGCAAACCGCAGGTGGTTTCAGTGGGTAAGAATGTGCTGGGTGTGCAATATTATGTCGGATTGTGGTCGGATTACTTACTGTATGTGCTAGTGGCGCCCTCTGCTCCGACCTTGTGTTGCCTATTGCCCGTCTATTTTGTTCTAGTATTGGTCTTCTGTATACTCTGTTTTTATTAATTAAGACCAAAATCTTGACAATAAAACTCCACTAGTGTGCTTTTATATTGAGAAGTATATCTTTAGGCCGGAAACGCACCTGCAGCTAATGTGAGTGTCCATGGGCGACGGTAGTTGCTTTCCATCAGGTGACCTTTGCTCGTTTACCCCCTTATTTTATAAAAAAAATAATCATTATAGCCACCCGATCCCTTTACTGATCTTTGATTACATTTAGATCAAAACTAGACTTAATTAAGACTGAATCTTGTAAAAAAGAGATTATACTGTACTCGGCGAAACATGGCGGTAGCGGTCATTGACTCCCTGTCAAAAATTTGTCATTTTCTATATAAACCGCGATTGACAATGAAGTGTCAGATGTTGTCAATCGTGGCTTTGTAAAGAAAATGACAAGTTTTTGACAGAGAGTCAATGACCGCTATCGCCATGTTTCGCCGAGTACAGTGTAGAAATGAAGTTGGAATAAGGAAAGGATAAAGTAAATTATAAAAATATTTTCACGAGACATCAGTACAACATGCGAGTAGCAAAGTCAATACAAAAATAAACATTACTTTTAAAATGTTGTTTACAATTTTAATAAAAATTAAAAATGAATAAAAAGTGGTAATTAGATTCATCTATTTTCGTTTGAGTCTCGTCGGACCGGTCGGCCATATCGCCCGCGAGTCTGCCGGTAAAAAGTTAAGTCCTCACAATCATTTTAAAACTAAAGACGGGCCACGTAGGACGGTATAATATTATACATATAAATTAAAAATAACTCTAAGTCATAATACCTTTACTTCTTAAGCAAAGTATGATTTGTTACGAGTAGCAAAGCAAGTAGATAAGTATTACAGCTATTATACGTAGTATGATACTTATTATCCTACCTTTATAATTGTTTTGGAAATAGTATAAGTACAACTCATGTAATAAGGATACTTACATGTAATTTCAATAAAAATACTTTAGGGACAAAAACGATGTATCTGAGCATATTTTTAACATTGGGGCAATCAGGTAAGCGACATTTTTTAAGAAGATATAGCCTGTCCTTGCGACAGTGACAATCAATGAGTCCTTACAAGATCATTGGAACATTAATTGCTGTATTAACATAAAGTGAAGGCTGCAGTACCTCTTATTTTATGTCATTTATATTTTCTTTATTGGGAAGGTGTGGTTGACATTTGAATATTAGTGATTCTAGAGACCATTGCTATGAAAAGAAAGAACACAGGAGAATTGCATAAAAAATCCACAGCCGAACATAGAATCCTCATTTTGGAAATCGGATAAAAATACTGGTTTTTGTAAGTACTTAACTATTTTACAGTATGCGAGAAAACTTTTTTTAAAAGTTTTGATACGGTATGATCACGCTTAAAAGGTACGAAATAAAAAAAATGTATTGGTTTATAAACTAATACAAATTTCTTGTCTGTTTTTAATAGGGTAAGTAAACCCTGTTTTTAATTTCGTTACGACTCTTGAAACATAAAATGATACCTACATTAATTTTATTTATAGTTTAATGAGATTATGATCCTTTAAGATAGCAATAAAAGCTTAAAAAGCTCTGACATTTCGATATTTAAGGTAAGGAAAAGCTATTTTTTATTCATTTTATACTTACTGCATAATGCACATTGTAAAAAGGACAACTTTTTTTCTCTAATAATAATTATTCAGAACACAATAAATGTCAGAGCACAATCATATTATGATATTAGTATTACTTCATATTATAAAAACTGTTGTTAATAAAAACTGTAAGAGATTTATGTTCGGCTGTACGTACCTTTTTTATGTTTAAAGTAAACTGGCCTTTTAGCCAAGACTTTTCTGTATCGCTTCTTTATAGAAATGTAAATGTATGGATTTGATAAAAACGTTTGTTAATATCACGTTGACGTTCGACTCGTCTAATGTCAATTCCATACATTTTGATCAGCGATTCTTTATAGAAGCGATAATAAAAAGTTCTTGGCTAAAAGGCCCGGTGAGCAGGTCACGTGTTAATTAGTCACCTGACAATATCGTTAACGTAGATTCTCACCGTACTATAGCATCCGTCTGTGGAACTGGTTCCTACGCAATCACGGTAGAGATCCTCTGTATGATCATAAAATGATACAGGAAATAACACAGAATTTTAAAACTTCTGGAGTTTGGACTCTTAATACATATATAAAAAAAATAACATGTAATGTAAAAAATAGTATTTTCATTAATCATCGTATAACATAAAACAAAGACGGCGTTACTTTTTTTCTTAAGTTTTTTATTGTGTATTTGTTAGTAAATGAACGAAGTAGCCCATCCTTACTTTGAAAATTTTAAATTAGCTTCATCGATGATTATTATTTATTACTTACATAATTTTAAGCTAAAATAAAAATATACTGAACCATTTACACGTAGAACGAGTTCGCGCTTTACCACACCATTAACAACCTCATTTAGACTTGGGCGCCATTGGTGGGTGTGATATGAAGGTAGAGCTTGTCTAATTTGAAATGACGCGCCCCACCACTTCACGAGTTGATACAAATGACACAATTTTGTACTGAGAATACGAGGGAGGGGCGCGTCATTTTAAGTTAGACAAGCTCTACGGCCGAAGTCAGGTCCGGTTAACCATTTTGAACCCTATTACAAGGACATAAGGTTGATAGGTGTTAAGATGCTTTCGACTGCACTGGTGATACCACGGAGGTTTCCTCACTATTGACTTAGTGTCCGGTAGTATTTTATTAGACCTGTGCTAACACATTGTACATCGTATGGAAAGACGAGGAAAATAAATATATAATTATTTATAGTACGGGAGCCCTAGAACAATTTTTTTTGTGATTACTAACAAGCTAATTTTTTTGTGAGTAGTTAAGGCGAAAAAACATTTTTATTTTCGAAAAATCTCGAAAGTGGTAGCTAACAGAGATAGAAAGGATTTCATACTTACACTTGATGGTCCTAAAATATGGATTGCTTTATTTGTAGGAACTAGGACAAGGTTACTCTTAAATTATATAACTATTAACCTTCCAATATTCAAAAAATCAGCTAGTTAGGGTTCCGTTTTAGGGTTCTGTAATCAATAAAACTTGGTTGACTACTGTACCCTAAAACGGAACCCTAACCAAGTGATTTTTTGTAACTGGAACTGGAACTGTATATTATTCCGGGATGAAAAGTATACTATGTCCTTTCCCGGGACTCAAAGTATATCCATACCAAATTTCATGAAGTGAAGAGGTAACAGACAGACAGAGACACTTTCGAATTTATAATATTATTAGTATAGATGGATCACATTTTATGGTTCAATACTTCTTGTCCCACAACAATGAAAACCAAACAACTCTACATTGCAAAAACTCGAAAATTGGCATACACGTTCCTCTTAGGTATTTAGTAAGTATAGGTCATAACAAGGAGTTTTTCATCCTTAATATATCGTGCCGGGTAAAAAACCTCTTATCGGCTAGTTTTTTTGCTGGCAGTTCTTGGAAGCGGGCCCGACGAACGAGTCACGAAAAGTGAAGTATCAATTAGGATCGATCGATCCTGAACTAAAAATCGTTATCATCAACACTTCTTCTACGACGGCTAACACGGTCCACGACATAGTTTGCGTAAAGTGAATAAATAACAAGAACAAAGTGCAGTAATTTAAATGTGGAATATCTGCTTACGAAAGATGCAGGATAAAATTGATAGCCGCTATTTGTTTCAAATAGCGCCCAAAAGCAGAAAGATATATTTTTGCTTCTACGCCTTTTTCTAAGGGTAAGCCTTTCTGAGTCCGAAATTACTAATTACTCGCAATTTGAAAGGTAAAAATATATCTTTTTAAAAATTCAAATAGTAATGTCGTAATATGCGACTCCAAGTCAATAACATACGAGCTTACAGAGCTTACAGGACGCAACAGCCTTTCGGCGCTCCCTCTGTAAATGCTATAAGCCCGTATTGCACCACACTTGTTCAGGGCCCTGTAGTTTGGGATTGCGCGGGCGTGGATATTTGCCATACTCCCTAAGTCCTTTTACACTCCCCTTAGTAACCCATAAGCTGTAAGGATTCCTAAATACTATGTGGTTATGACTTATGATAATCTAAGTGCTTTTCTTGCCAACCATAAGTGACATAATCACATAACGCGAATTCCCCATCGAGTGAAACTGCGGGAACCTTGACTTTGTCCCCGTTTGGGTTATGTCATGCCACTCATGTTGCATGTTACATTATGACGACTGGCGACTGGCGAGCCCCGTGCGTGCCTAGAACACTAACTTGGTACCTAACATCTTTATTCTTTAGGTCGCCTCCGTGGTCTAGTGGTATAGAGCGCGGCTCTAGACTCGGAGGTCGGGGGTTCGATTCCCGCGTTGGAAACATGTTATTTCCAAGTTTGGTTAGGACAATGCAGGCTGATCACCTGATTGTCTGACAAGTAAGATGATCCATGCGTCGGATGGGCATGTAAAAAGTCGGTCCTGCGCCTGATCTCTCGCCAGTTGTGTCGGCCGTCCGTCCCACTGGGTTTCAGAGTAACGGAATAGAGAGTGCTCTTGTGCACTGCGCACACACTTGGGCACTATAAAATTACTCCTGCGTAGCTGGCCTGGTTTCAATGAAACCGGCCACCGTCACCGAAACCGGTGTGGCAGCTATTATTATTATATTATTATTCTTTAGATGCATGTCTAGAACACACTGTTCGAAAAGTTAAGTAATATAAATTGGTAAAGCTATAATAAAAAATGGAGTAGATAACTTGTAAGTTCGAAGTATATTATTACCATTTTAATTGTACTACTTTCCTGTCCGATTGTTTGTTACCTCTTCTCACATGTCATTATTTTAAATAATTAATAATTAAATTCAATGGGATATATTATACCACGATTTCAGGATAAGAACATAGAATAGTTTTTATTCCGGAAAATAGGGTGTGCGGTACTTATAACTTTACTACGGGATAATAAAAAAAAGTGTGTCAGTTCCGACGCACGACTGGAGTTTACTCCTTAAGTACGAGTATCTAACCATACGCAAAAAGAGTTTATTCAACTGAAAAAAGATTAATATCAAATGAAATCAGATGTTCCGGCAATATTATCTACAGCCCTTTCTGCCATAGTTATTTCAAAATACTTTTAGTTCACTTTAGCCAGTATAATGATAAAAATTATAACTTCACAATAACAATATTAATTATTGATATTTATAACAAAAATAGCAATATAAATACATCGACACTGATAGAAACAAACAAGCCCAATAACATATAGTATATAGGTATAGTCGCCTATACAGCATACCATATGTACGTCTTAGTCATAAAGTTAATATACCAATCGGAATATAATATTATATAATAATATTAAAAAAAAAAAAAAAAAAAAACCTAAAAAAAAAAATTATATAATTATATAATAATATAATATAATATAATATTCCGATAGGTATATTACCCTTATGGTCTTAATACACTCACAGCCAAATTAGAAAGTTGCGCACTAAAGGTGCGCACCAAAAACGTGATACGATTTTTCGTTACTTGTTAGTAGGTTTTACCCCTCGGATTTTTCTCATACCGGGCGCCTTATATATGAAAATCGATTCTTAAGGAGTAAACTCCAATAAACTCCAAAAATAAAATTAAAAATATTTATTATGCATACATATATATGATACTACGTAGTATACTTATTACCTCATTGTCATTACGTAAATATTTTTGTAAAGTTCTAATGTGATTGTTTAAGTATGTATAATAGGTAGGAATGTTGATTTGATTTTTCAGTGCGTCCTCCTGATACCCTCAATAGTCAAGTTGGTATTAAGGCCGTCCCCCGAGCAAACGACCTTGGCCATACATTTGCCGCGTTGCTGAGATCGCACCAAAACCCTATTTTTTTACTTATCTTAGTTCAAAATTGACCTAAAAAAAATTTAAAACGGGGAATATGTAGTTTATGATACTGTCGATTTATTGGCGTGTGTTTCAAATAAAAGTAATTTGTAAATCCTAAGGAGATGCTGAATGTAGGCTTGAATTTTAATAAATTGGCTTTACTTTGGAAGCTGATAACATGAGTATAATAAACGAAAATAGAAAATTTAAAACGGGGAAGGGGTTGTTGAGATATTGAAGATTATTGCTGTATTATAACTCTGTAGCTTTCAAATTATGAGTTTATAAGGCTCTAAATGCGGTAAATTACGGATTCTCCGTAGGGAATGCCCTTAATTAGACAATTCTGTTCGGTGCTACAAAGTGGAGTAACTGTGTCAATCACCCTGTGTTATCACGGTACAAGATAGACCACACGGGTATTAACTATCTTATCGTGTGACATGGCAACTAAGTAGACTGACTGTAGAATCATCATTATCCTATCTTGGGTATTCAGTTAAAGACACAATAATAATAGCTCCCACGCCGGTTTCATTGAAACCAGGCCAGCTACGCAGGAGTCATTTTATAGTGCCCAAGTGTGTGCGCAGTGCACAAGAGCATTCTCTATTCCTTTTACTCTCATAATCCAGTGGGACGGACGACCGACACGACTGGCGAGATATCAGGCGCAGGACCGACTTTTTACAATCCCATCCGTCGCATGGATCATCTTACTTGTCAGACAATCAGGTGATCAGCATCAGCCTGCATTGTCCTAACCAAACTTAGAAATAACATGTTTCCAACGCGGGAATCGAACCCATGACCTCCGAGTCAAGAGCCGCGCTCTATACCACAGACCACTAGACCACGGAGGCGTTAAAGACACAATATTATATCTACAGAGTGCAGAAGAATATAGCAAATAATAAGAAATATTACTACGGTTGAAACAGAGGACGTTACTAGTACATACAGTAAATCTGACCATAATCCGACATGTTGCATACGTCATAATACCAGAATATTGACAGTAACGTTGTCAAACGTCGACCAAAACTTTTTGTTAACAGCACCAGGCTGCCTCCAGCGTGAAAAGTAAAAACATTTCAGTAACAAACCTAGTACCTACCCTATTCGAGAACAAAAAATCTAGAAAGTAGACTAGATATTGCCCGCAATTTTGTTCAAACAGAGATTATTATACTGTTTCTAGTACTTAATAAATGTATTGTTATACAGGGTGTAACAAAACTAAGTGATAATACTTTAGGGAGTGTATGTGTCCCTTATACTATAGAGTACACTGTTGACACTGTGAAAGTAGCAGCGCTGAAAGACCATTTTTTTTCATGTGGAAACTCGTGACGCTGGGGCGCTCGCAAATACAAAAGTGAAAAAAAAAATGGTCTTTCAGCGCTACTACTTTCAAGTGAACTCTCTAATCTCTATAAGGGACACGTACACACCCTAAACTCTAAAGTATTATCACTTAGTTTTGTTACACCCTGTATATCCTTTCACGATAAGCTTTGTCTGAATTGGTGCAACGGTTTGATTGCGTGGATAGCTCATAACAGTCAGACAGATAAGTAAGACAGACATATACTTTGGCATTTACAATATTGGTATGGATAAATACAGAAGCATTAGTAAATATTATTAAAACTTAACAATAATTATCGTCTTGAAATGTAGCTTCATTCCGTCGTATATGAAAACAAGCATTTTTGATATTACCACGTACAAACTTGCAGACTTAATGTCTGATAGGCACTGGGCAAGTTCTAGGCAGAACTGGACTAGCCGCATTGCCGGCTGGCCAGGTGTCAGACTTGCAATAAAACCTTGCTTAGAACGACTAGGCGACTGTCCCAAACATAATAATATGCAGTTTAATTACTATACGAGTAGTTACTACTATTAGCGTGCTGTGTTGTTGAGTCTAGATTTTTATACCTACCTGTTTTTTTATTTTGCTCTTATCTCTTATCTTTAACAATCATCTAATAAGGGTGAGAAGATAGATTAAGGTCATATTTGTCTAGAAAAAAAAAAACTTAATTTGTATGTTGTAATGAGCAGACATACAAATAAGCATATTATTAGAATATTCTTTGCTAATTGCTACCTTAGGTTAAGACAAGAAAGTAGAAAATATGTATAGCAACTATTTGCACCAAGCTCAACCAAATCGTGTCTTGAGATATGGCTCTAACAGATAGAATCTTACATACATAAGCCGAGTATGAAACATAGACAAACATTTGCATCTGTGCATACTGCACAGACAGCGAGTAGCCAGTTACCAGAAGCCAGTAATACTGGACAGCATGTTTACGCTAGTATGTTGACTTACCTGCTTAGTGAAGCTTGAAGTCAGAGATGGACTCTCAGTTCATATCCATAGCCTTCGTAGTGATTAGCCATTTCTAACAAAATGGTAGATGTATCTCCCATACAAAAAATGGCCTATTTTTGCTCTATATTATACGGAAGCCTTCATGCGCGAGTCCGTCTCGCACTTGACCGTTTTTTAAGGGGCTTTGGCCTACATCACATTTCTACCGATGTAAGTCCTATGTCACCAGGATCGACAGCAGTATCTAACCACGAAAACTCTATGGTATGATATCATGGAGGCCAAGGGTCATGCAGTATGCTACAGCTGTCTTGGGTCTCGCAAAGAAGTTAATCAGAAGAAGAGTAGGAAGATGTATGTAACAAAATGTACATATAATCGGATATTTAGATCAAATTAACAGTTCACAATTCACATTCCTAGATAAGCTTTGGAAACTTACACAACTACATAATATTATAATTAACTGCCAAAAACTGACTCCTCTCCCTCCCACCCCCTACTCCCTAGGCAATTACTTCGTATAGGTTCCCTTGATTATAGCTAGTGTCACCTAGATACTCACCTACATACTTACAGTTAAATAGGATATTCCATTAGTTTATCTGAGATTACAACAATTTATTACGAATGTATAAACCGCGATTAGTGTTTAGTTTATCAATCAAGTCTATGTTCTACTTGATACAGAACGAAGATTATAAAAATTATATGGTCAGGCTAGTCTTATATATAAAATTCTCGTGTCACAATGTTAGTCCGCGAACTCCTCCGAACCTTCTTTACTGATTTTTACCAAATATTATATGCATATTCAGTAGGTCTGAGAATCGGCTGCTGGGTACTTTATATGTTGAACAAATAATAGTAAATTATTACAACCTGAGACTGACGGCGACCATTGTTTGTGCGACGAGGTAGCGATCGACGTTGCCATGGCGACATACTTATTTAGTCACTTCAATAAAATAATATGGGCGAAATACTTTATTTTAGGTACCTATGGCAAAGCAACGTTTGCCGGGACAGCTAGTAATATTATATATTTACGTAATTCCCTAGTACTGCACAAATAAAAAGACAAAAAAAAATCTAATCATAGATATAAGAGACAAAGCTGATTGACTAATAGATTAAAGTAATAACCTATAGCCCAAATACAGCTAGAAATTTTAAATTTTCGCACACGACGTGTTTCTCATAATTTAAAATATCTATTGCGAAAAGTTTTTAAAAATCCTATCCCTAAGCGGGTCAAATAGGGTTTGAAATATTATTTTCTCACCTCCGGGCGTAAAACGTCAACTTTCGTCCCGCTGCGTTTACCGATGTTGCCGGTTTCCGCCTCCGTCGATGAGTAAAATAGTATACGCAGTACGCACCATGGGCAGTAAATAAGAAAGCCTCAGATCACATGTATCGGCTTCTACGCTGCTGAAGTGACATGAAATGCTAGTTACGAAACAAATACACGCCGAAAACATTTTTAAAAATATTTTCGTATAATATAAGTATGAAAAGACAGTGACGTCACAAACTGCTACAGCAACAACCGTATAATTGGGCATTACATAAATTATCCGCAATCATAATTACAAAAGAATCTTATCGCCATGTTGAACAAACGCGAGACAATAAAGTCCAGTATTAATTGGCTATAGGAAGATTCCGCGAGGGCTCATTATATAAAGTGTTTGAAGTACGGCCCTGTCCTGTACATGAGGAGCGAGGACCAGGCAAATGACGGGAAAAAATGCTTATAAATGCCCAGAACGCCCGGGAAATTTCATATCTAAAATGCGCGTGGCGGCACCCACTATTAGAGCCACAATCCTGCATCGCGCTATCGCTGAGCACGGCAAGTTATATACAACGTCTGAATTCTGAATTGACGTCAGTGGGCTTCGGCCTGGCCGAGTTTACCCATGTACGCCACATCAACTACATAGGTATTATAATGAACCGAAAACACTAACTATAAATACCACCTTTTCATATTATACAAATGGTGCCTACATCATTTGATCGAGTTGTGTAAAATCCAAGTCAAGATCTGTTGGTTCGACTTGATATAATCCAACCAAATAACATGTACCTTTTGATCTGCATTATACGTTTTTGTAAATAAGGAGATCGTAAGCCTAACTTAATGAACGCGACAGTACAATAAAACCCTCACGATAGATAGTATTGTAACGCCTAACTCTTAAATTACTTTCTATTTTCTAAGGCAAATTTTATAATTCAACCTATGCAACTTGATACTTTTCATCAGCTGTCTTCTGATAGTTACAAATTAACAATAACAATTATTAATTTGTAACTATCCTGGCAACTAGTAGCAAATATCTGATTTCACACAACATTACTCGCTGACAGGTTTTTATGGAGCTGCTTAATAGCTTTCATGCTGTAAGCATTAAGCAATATTCCATAAAACTTTACGTTCATTTAATTACTCGGCTACCTGATACCTTCTATATTCTATGGTATAATAAGCTTAAACACTTAATTATATATCAGAAATCTCTGGTAGTTATAGAATTATTTTCAAAGTGTTTTTCCACGATCATGTTATGTGACGTAAGGACCTATAACTTGTTCCTTACGACATTGTTGCGTTCATAGGGAAAATCTTTTAATTTGTTGGTTAACTAATTTGAATTTTAAGTGATGGCTTAGATAATAAATAAACACGTAAGAGGACCTTTCGCAACTCCTTGTCATGTTTGTTAAGAATCGTAACCACAGAACACATTAAAAGAGGTCTGTGATCGTAACCCATATTACCAAGAGTGATTGGCCGTATACACAGTACACACGTTTTCCTTATCGATTTCCGAATTCGTTTTCCGTATACAGAATTCCGTGAAACTAGCGCAAACATTCATTTTTTTCACGCGCGAACGCGCCGGCTTACACTTGAATTGTTTGGTTTTTCAAAAATCATTAGTATGGATTTACTATACCTAGAAGCAAAAGTGATGTCTGTCGGAGTTTCGGGCGTTATCTAGTAGATAATAAATAATTTTAAACTCTATATTCTAGAATTTAGAGCTGTTTAATCATCTCAATCCGTTTCAAGTTAACAAGTATCAAGATTATGTGATCGTAGTATTGAAAGTGAATGAGGTCGATAGGAAGCGAACAAGCGATGTCGCCTTCCGCCACCCAACACTTCCCGATTGTTATGGCTCAACACATCCAGGTGAACTATACTTTACTATGACTTATGAGGTCTTGAAAGATTGAATCTGTAGGAAGTAATTTTATTAATTAAATTGTATAATATAATGAGTTGCTTCTTGCATAATAATAAGGCACATAATAAGGCACATAACCAAAAGAAAATTCAAAACGGAATTTTCCGTTATGAATGTTACTAAACAGCAATCTTTATTGCAAAATGAATATTAAAATAATTACTTAATTCGTATTTTTTTGGAAATGAAAGAAGAAAATAAAAACTCGTAGGTAAGTACTTACCTATTTAAAAAATCGAAAATATTTTTTCAGTTTTCTTTATTATTAGTTTTTTATTTATTCAAAAACTTTAAAAATAAGAAGCGTGGTTGACTCAAAGTTGACTCAAATTGAGATAGTAGGAAACATTATGCAAATCAAAAACCTATAATAAATTATGATGAATCTTGAGCAACTAATTAATAATAACTAAAGACAGTGTAGAGACCACGGAAGTGACGTAGACATGACGTAGTTCTGCTTCCGAGCGGAAGAGACGCTTCCTAGGTTTAGCGCGAGGACACTGTAGTGCCTTTTGTTTGAACAAATTAGGCACCTACTAGGAATAAGTATAGTGAACGATGAATATGAAGGCAAAGATGTGCGTCGCCCCCCACACGTGTGTTAATCTGTTAATAGAGATACTTTTTAAATTTAGAAGGCAGCGCTTGAGATCAATTTTTTATAAGATTTTATGGTCTGGTAACCGCCAACTAAGCCAAGTCTTGTTTAGACAATATATAATATTATCATGTACTTATTAATCTAATATATATAAATCTCCTGTCACGATGTTTGTCCGCGATGGATTCCTAAACTACTTAACCGATTTTAATGTTTTTTTTTTTAAATGTGTGCTTTTTTCCAACTTGAGAGATAGGATAGCTTAGATCTTTAATTATAGTCGCAATTTTATATTATTGCAAATTATATGTCTATAATTAATTGACAGTCACAATTATCTGTTAACTCCAAAAGATTCCAACACATGTCGATACTTTTCGACTGGATTAAGTAAGTAACGGCTACTGGGTACTTTATATATTGATAGGTGCATTTGTTGAAAAAATAATGGTGAATTATTACAACCTGAGACTGACGGCGACCATTGTTTATGCGACGGGATAGCGATCGACGTTGCCATGGTAACATACATATTCACTAGTCACTTCAATAAAATAATATGGCAAATACATCATATATTATGGCAAAGCAACGTTTGCCGGGACAGCTAGTTAAATATAAAAGATAGTTGATGATATTATAATTATTATTATACGATAGACCGGGCACGTGGATGCAAAAGCGTGGTCAAATGTTAATTTGACCGCGGGTATAGCCCTACCATTTTGAAATATTATAAGGTAGCTGTACGTGTGAAGGTAAATAGAACTTTTACTTTAATGTTGTAACTCGACATGCTCATCATTAGCTAAGCAAGTAACTCGAGCTTATCGTTTCGCAACGGTGGTGAAATACGTGATCCATTAACCGTTTTATTGGATCAATTTGACTTAATTTTGTCAATTTTAGAGTAAGTGACGCAATGGATTGTGGTTAGTTTGTGAAACAACGGCGGACGCTCTGACCGCGTTACATAAGTTACATTTCGATTTACACTATCTGTGTCAGAATTAATGTAATAAGAGCAGTGATGCAACCTTTTTTAGGGTTCCGCAAGACTGAAGTCACGGGCAAATCGAGGCTTTACTTTGTGTAAAATGTCAAAACTTGTATGAAAATATCTTACCTACTTGGCAACAAATAGCAATAGGTAGATTAGTTTTTATCCACATTATTTTTTATTAGTGCGTGCAGCATCTCTCTTTTTTATTGATTTGAATGAAATTTCGTATGAGAAAGGGCAAATAATGTTAGATAAATAGAGAAAGATTATGGTACATGGTACTAAACAAATTTCTGCTCAAAAAGCTGATCTAGGCAGTAGGTATTAGTTTAAGCTGATAAGACTTAATTAAATACTCTCTTAAGCTAAAGTCAAAACTCATAAATAATATACTAAATTTTAATCATTAAAGTGTTAACAAAAGTAATTCAAAAGTGAAAAAAAAATAAATAAAAACGAAATGTAGAGAACCGCAGCCAGATATAATATCCGCCTCTAGCTTTATCTCTATACATATTTTTTATTGACATTAAGTATGAATAAGAAATTTTCTGGTCTCTATTTTTTGCGGTAATCTCTGTCTCATTCCACGCGCTTAAAAATCGAAAGTATTAACATGAGTGGAGATTAAGGGTCAGATCACATCGAAACGAGACAATACAAGGAACGACGCGGAGACGTATAAAAGCGATACCAAATTATAATCAGGAACAAGCCGTAGTCGGTGTTGGTGTTTACTATTCAATTTTTATGGCATCGTCAATTCGCGCCTCGATGTGAACTGACCCTTACGAGTTACGCTACACAGTATCACTTGTGTAAAATACACAGCTTCTCGGCATATTTCATAGGAGCTTTTATCTTTTCAACAGCGTGTCTAATATTAAAAGTGCGAAAGGTCTGTCTGTCTGTTACCTCCTCGCGCCCAAACCACAGAACCTATTTTGTTGAAATTTGGTACGGAGATACTCTGATTCCTGGGAAAGGACATGGGATTCTATTTATTCCGGTTAAAGGTAAACGCAGATTTGGCCGCACCGTACGCACCGCAGTCGCCGCATTCGGAATTCTTTATATGAAGTTATAGGCAAGCTCGCATACCTACCCGCGCCGCAGTCTTCGCAACTTCATAATAATATGAAGAATTGCGAATGCGGCGACTGCGGTGCGTGCGGTGCGGCGAAATCTGCGTTCACCTTAATATGAAGAATTGCGAATGCGGCGACTGCGGTGCGTGCGGTGCGGCCAAATCTGCGTTCACCTTAAATGTACGGTTTCAGCGCGATAAGCGAATTTTGGCGCAATGAAGTTGCGGGCGTCCACTAGTTAATATTTTAACGCTAGCCAATCATAAAAACGAATGAATATAATATAAACTCCAGTAAAATAAACTAAGAAACGTGCATAATACTGTCATTATTGGCATATGCCTTACGAAACTCCAATTTTCCTAGTTACATAATTGAAAATCTAGCTTCGTATCTATGAATCAAAATACTGTATATTCCAGCTAGAGCAGTGGTTCTTAACCTTTTAGTCATGACTCATGAGGGACAATCTTACCAAATGTTTGTCTTGCCGGGGACCACTCAGTTGGTTTGATAAAGACAATAAGCACAACTTTATAATTAGCACTAATTTTTTCATTTCGCAAAAATCTAAAAGTTACAGATATTATTTTGTGACTACATCTTTACTAACTTCTGACTTCTCACATATTATTAGGATGGCTTCGCGGACGGCGGACCACTTGAAATGGCTTCAGGGACCACCAGTGGTCCGCGGACCACCGGTTAAGAATCCAGTGGTTCTTAACCGGTGGTCCGCGGATCACTGTATCAATAGAATATCAATAGAATCTAGCTCAGTAGCTAGATTCTATTGATATTGCAGTCAATACCTACACCTAGACGTGAGGTGGTCTGCTAATGGATAACTCCAACTGTCCAAGATAGAATCCATACTAATATTAAGAATACGAAAGTATCTATCTGTCTGTCTGTCTGTTACCTCTCCACGCCCAAACCGCTGAACCAATTTTGCTGGGAATGGAGATAATTTGAGTCCCGGGAAAGATGTACGGTTTGTGATGAATCTTGACGCAACAGAGTTGCGGGCATGCGGGCGTCATCTTAGTTCACTCTACCTACCAAGGGGGCGTCTACAAATTACGTGAGGTGTAGGTACGGGCCCTAAAGTAATATGAGAGTAGATTTAGTTTTTAACTGACTTCCAAAAACGAGGAGGTTATGTGTGTGGATATGTTTTTTTATGTTATAAGTCTTAAGGTGGCTTTCGGATCTTTGTCGCGAGCGACCGCGACCAACAAAAATTCAAATAAAATGATACTTTATGACATAGAATATAGGTATCACTTTCTACTGACATTTGCGTGGCGTCCCACGCTGCCGCCGGCGGCGGCGTAAGAGCTAGAGGTAGAGTAAAATGAAACCTATAGCCTATGTCATAAAGTGGCATTTCGTTTGAATTTTCGTCGGTCGCGGTCGCTCGCGGCAAAGATCCGAAAGCCACCTTTAGATAAAATGATTGGTCGCGAGCGCGAGACCAATCATTTATCTAAGTTATAAGTGTAGCATTGTGAAAATGGGTTATCGGACTCACCCTTATGTGGAGCTTTTAAATAGTATGGTCACTATAGAGACCATAGTCGAAAGTCTAAGAAAAAGTTACAAAAGTTGACTTTTTATGAAGCTTAGAAACGAAAAAGCATTTTAGCAAAGAATAAAAGCACAGACACCGACAGATTTTATGAAAAAATGGATACATTTCTATTGTTAATCTTTTACTTCTTTATCTATTATGACTTATGAGTTATGACTTATGACTATTACCACAGAATATAATATAATACATAGTACTGCTAATATTACTTATATCTTCGTGTTGGACCATGATTGCTACTATGATTGTAATCGTCTAATCGACGTCGATCTTGGGCAAACATAAACAAACACAGGCTGTAACAAAACTTAGTGATAATACTTAGGCTGTGTATTTGTTCCTTGTAGATAGTTCACTTTGGAAGTTGCAGCGCTGAAAGACCAATTATTTTTTCACTTTTGTATGGGCAAGCGCCCCAGCGTCACGAGTTTCCCCATACAAAAGTGAAAAAAAATTGGTCTTTCAGTTCACTATTTGGTCTTCAAGTTTCAGTTTCACAGTGAACTCTTTCACAAGGAACAAATACACACCCTAAAGTATTATCACTTAGTTTTGTTACACCTGGTATACCTATTATGCTACATTTTGGTAATCGCTTCTATAATTGGTCTGGTGAAGGGCCCCACATATCGCTGGCCCCGGGCAATAAAGGCGTAATATCAAAAATCGTTTTGTTCAGGAGAGACAAAATAAGCTAATTTGTTTATAGTGCAGCGTACAGTGGTCCAAGACAAGCGTTTGAAGTGTCATATGGAAGCTAATTTTTTTACCAATCTAACCATTTAAAAATAATTGTAATAGTGCAAATATTCATTGAAATAATTGACAAAATGTATAATACAAATAATAATCGATATTATTTCAATTGCAACATTAATAATGACTTTATTGACACACCTACCCTCTGAGTTTCACGACTGTAAGAATATAATACGACGTATTTTTCACTTTAGATTTCGAGCGTACCAGCCGATTATCACCTTCTTCTGGGAAATCTTACAGCCAAAGCTTGGCTGTATTATTCTCTAATCGCTATTTTAGAATCCTATCAATGAATCATATTTTTATGTAATCATTGTAATGGACTGAGTTTATAATGTGATTTTTAACGATTTTGGACGGAAGTCTATGAAATTAATACGTATCTTTATGTGTTTTTGCCAATTTTTTGTTTAATTAAATTTTATATGATAATCACTTAAAAAAAACCTATGAAATGACATACTTTTTATTAAATATTAAAATTTGAGAAACCACACAATCCCTGAGTTCAACTACGTCTTATCTCGTAATAATGTGAATATTTCTGTTCCTTATAATAATATTAAGTATGTAATTGACTTTTAAAAAAGGAAATATAATATTACTGCTACCAAGTCTAAACTAAAAATGAAATTAACTTTACACATTAATTTATTTTTACAGAAAGCCTTGTAAAAGCGCGCCCAGCATCTGCGTTGCCAACAACGAATAGTGCTCTACTGCACAATATTTGTATGGACGAAACCTAAGAAATTACTATTATCATTTTTAAATTTACTGAAGTTATAGAAAATAATAATAATTTAGTAGCATTTACTCCTTAACAAAAATAATGGCCTTAATTTGTAACACCCACTTTATCAAGAAGATTTCTCTATGACCCAATCTTCAATCCTCATTAAAATAGTAGGATAATATTATTTGGCTTAACGATTATAAAATTATACTAATAAATAACTCAACTATTTAAAATAAATATAATTTGAATCTCTTTAGTACAAAATATTGGCGCTTTGATTTTTGACAGCAATCGCGGCATCGGTTTCGCAAATACCTTTTTTGTATCTTTATAACATTGTTATAAACAAATATTATACAATTTTAAAACAGCATACTCACTGTTATCACTTTATTCATTCCAAAATTATAACAATTTTCCAAATTTTAGGCGTTTTCTTCACAAATTACCGATTTTTAGCTACTGGGTTAGGTTAGTTCATTTTTAATGACCTACCTTTGCAATTTACACCGTTAAATTGCTTTTTAAAATCATTGTACACATATATAAAGATAAACAAGACTTATTTAGAATAACAGATTTCGTGTTAAAGTCCAAATTTCCAAATCCAAATGCTTGAATACGCGCGTCTCCAGATTTCTTATGACTTGGCGTAGATGGGTGTTCAAAAATTTTTTCCTAACAAAGCAATCTACAAAAAGCGTGGGTTTTAGGATAGTTAGGAATGGTTCCATATGTGGTATAAGTTACACGCTTATAAGTCACACAGAAGTATGTCAGGGAGGACTTTTCAAACAGCCCTCGTATATAGTAGATGTTCCACGTGGCTCCGCCCACGTAAATTAGGAATTAACAGGAACCGTACGTTTTCCTGCAAACAAAATTTCCTATGTCCCTCATCGTGGTCTACTCTATATCTGTGCCAAATATCATGAAAAATCATCCAGTGGTTCGTGAGATAAGCACTTTCAAATATTTTTTCCAATTTTTTCCACATTTTCCTCAGATTCCTCGCTCTTATAGGTCGCAGCGTAATTTTATACAGCCTCAAGCCTTCCTCAATAAAGAGACTATCCAACGCAGAAATATTTTTTTGATTTTTCGAACAAAAAACATAAACAAATTTTTCTACTTCATAACAAGATGATTTATATGATTTTCCCAAACTTTGACCCACTATTTATAATGAATGGTAAGTCGTATAAATAGAAGTGATATAATTTTTTATAGAGTTTTAATGATCTACAATCTTGTCATACATTTTTTATACGATTTACCTTTTGAAAAAAAACTGAATAAAACCACATTTTTGTACATTTGACATTAAATATTTTTTTAGAACAAGGGGATTGCCGGGGACTTTTGAGGTTTTATTTATAATGCTATACTTAACATCACCACAAATTTTCAGATCTATGCGAATTATTCCTAGGTCGAAAGTTTGAATTTCCTGTGCTAATAAGTTTACGTAAACGATACTAGAAAGCATGCGTAGGAGTCAAAGGGATGCAGGCGTTCAGCGTAACATGACCGTACGGCGCCGGGATTACAAAAAAAATCCGGGAAGAAAGGCGTAATAGCTAGTACGGTGTAATATGTTGTAATATGTTTATTACCTAAAACGTGGTTAAATTCAATACTCTTATTCTTTGCTAAGATATGTAGTGTTAAGATGTTCACCGGTTTTTTGTGCTACGTTTCATAGAGTAATGTATGAATACATTTTTAGTTTTAAGAGAATTTTCCGTGCAATAAAGCTGTCATTGTCATTTATTATAACTAAATATTAATTTAAAAATATGAAAAAATTGGGGTGTTAAACCGATACTCAGAGAAGCTAAAAATCGAATAACATTAAAAAGGGCGTAACCGGCGTTTACCACTTTATTGCCCGGGGCCAGCAATATATCAATGGATTTTTCTCCAAAGCTATAAAAAACGTACACGTACGATGAAGATATTTAAAACTTTTAATAGTAGCGTTGTCATGACGCACGTAATACCCCGGTAATGTGTACAAATATTTATCACCAGCCATCACTGATCACATTATTAGGTCGTTGCACTCAGACGTCAACTGTTTATTTCGTCTACTTTTATTAAATATTGGTCTTCTCCAGACGTTTTTCACAGTTTTTCCACAAATTCATAAGCTATGTCCACACTATGCGCTTTCGTCTTCAATTTTCGTCATGTCTTCTTTGTATTCAACTTTCGTTTGGCGCTTTCAATAATTGAATGCGTTAACGAACGCAACGCCAACATTGTCATTTTTGTTCAGTTTCAGTGTCTGTCAGCTTTGTAACATGTGCGACGAGAACGTTTTACTGCGTGGAATATGTGCGGCTTATTTGGTCATAAAATTTAAGAAATTCCAGAAAAAATAGAACTAAGCGAAAGTTTTGGATACGGTCAGAGGACATGCCTCACGTACGCTGTTGACTGCGCTATGACGCCCTTGATGAACAAAAAAAGGCATAGTGTGGACTGTGGACAAAGCTATACGATGATTTCAATTTCCAAGCGTGAGATCTATTAACATAAACCTTCCAATAATTTGCTACAAACATTCGTCTATGCTACAAATTAATAATTATTAACAAAATATTAAGTATACTCTATAAGCATCAGCTCTGAATCCACATGCATGTCGTTCCGACCAAAGCATTTTATACCATGTACTTATAGGGTGTAAAAAAACCAAAGTAATAATAAATTATATGGTGTGTATGCTTTCCTTAAAATTATAGAGTTCACTATGGAAGTAACAACGCTGAAAGAGTAACTTTTTTGATTTTTGTATGGGCAAACACAAATGTTGTTGAGACATTTCTAGTAGAAACATTCTAACTTCTTAAGTCAAAACTCAAAAGTAATTCTTTCAGCGCTGCTACTTTTACAGAGAACTCTACTTATAGAATAAATATCCTGACCAGTTATTTTAATTACTTAATTAACATATTCTACTTGAGAAGATGCCACATTAGCCCGTAGACTTAACCTAATAATGTTCTAGATAAAATCTAATCCTCATTAGTTCTTATTCTAATTACTTATTCTATTTTTGACCGCCGTTAAAGCAGAAGGTGCTATTATTAAAATCGACCGCAACAGGTTTTTCGCCGCGGCTCCCTTTGATGGCACGCAAAGGCACAAAATGCATAAATTGCGAATGTTAAGATTAAAACTTGAACCTTTTTTACAGCCAATTAACTTCACAGTTCAATGTATCGGCTAAGAAAAACTATTGCCCTGCACTTAAGTACTGTGACTTAAGTGCGAGACTTGTTAATAAGGTGTTTATCAATATAGGTAATTAAATAAGCACTCATATTTAAACAGGTTTCGCTGTATGTTAAATAACCAGAAGCTACGATTGTTGTGCAGTTTTAAATTCCTCGTTTTATATTTATCATTGCAAACACCTCTTACAAATTTCAATTACATATTTACATAATACATCCTCACTACTTTAAAGATGCGCAGAATGCTTAAAACGTTTATATTATAGTTTATATGCCGTTATATTATAGTTACTTGTAGTTAATACATAGTTATACAATACTTTTTTTTTCTTGTGTGATACTTCAGAAATTATTATGGCGCTTGACAGACATTCGGCAAAAATATTATTACTTGGATAGAGATAATAATTGCAACCGCATTATTAGCTTTGTCCACACTGTGCCTTTTTTGTTCATCAAGGGAATGCGTTATAGCACTTATAGCGCAGTCAACAGCGAACGTGAGGCATGCGCGCGACGCATTCCCTCTGACCGTATCCAAAGCTTTCGCATTGTTCTTGGCGTTGCATTCGTTGACGCATTCAATTATTGAATGCGCCAATACGAAAGTTGAATGACAGAAGATGACGAAAATTGGAGACGAAAGTGCAGTGTGGACATAGCTATGGGTGGTTTTAAACTAGCCCATTGCTAGCCCATCACCATCTGTCATAATGAAGGTATTACAAAGATATTATACTTATTAGATCTTTTCCATATTATGTTTGATGACAAAGCTCTTATTGAATAACGTAAATTTAGGAGTGAAGCTTTGGCTCTAGAAAAAAAAAGTAAAAATCTCAATCGCCGGCAAGTACAATATCCGCTTAGAGCTCTACACGACGAGGAAATGTAATAACTCCAACAGGACAGAGGAAGCGGAAATATCCCAACCACGGAACAAGAATATTACATGGAAGTAGGATTAAAATCGATAACCGTGAGCAGCAATTGCCTGATTGATTAAAAAAAAACATTATTTATTTGATTGAATAAATGAGAGTGGAAAGTAAAGGTTTCTTTTGTCTCCTCGATTTTTTTCTAAGGAGTTTTGGAAATTGGAGTCCAAAATTGATATTTCTACTACCAATTAATTCTAAGTTCTAACGTCGTGAAATTGGGCTCCAACTTCCAAGTCCTTAAACCCGAGTCTGCAACAGCTTTTTGCCCTATTACTATTCTACAGTCTTTACTCTTTATTCTGAAATCTCTTCCGCACACCCAAAACAAAGAAACCTTGTTCGTGAACCGGCGAAGGCCGCGCGTCCAGCACAGTCGATATCCCCAAATAAATAGCCCTCAGCCCGAGCAAATTACTCGTAACTCCGGCTATTTATACATTGCGCTGACCGTGCCCGCTCGCTGCACAGTTCACGGTATTTTTAAATCAGATAAGCCGAGAAGGTCAAGGATTATATTTTCGGTTGATGTACGGTGCCAACGAAAAATGCTTTATCTGAAATGGATTGTACATTAGCATGCAACGTTTTGTCCATTAATATTAATCACGTTAACCGTTAATAATGCATCATCGCAATAAATAACGTGCGAGGAAATCATTATGTATGTCTCGAACAGAATTTAAGGTGTCTTCGTCGTCTTTTGTCTGTTTCGAAAACTATTCAACTTATTGTCAGGGTTCTGATTGAGGCTTTATTTATTTGGGTCACTACATGACCAACAGGCGCCAAGTATACAATCTGGTGTAACAAATCTAAGTACCTATAACCTAAGTACTTATAACCATGTTGCAAGTTTCCACCCGAGTTGCAATGACCCGTTTGTTCGTTTGTCCCTATTTAAAAAAAAACTTACTGCATTATCTGTAGTTTTTCACAGCTAAGAGGACACATGCAAAGTGCGCACCCTAAAGTTTTTTAAGATTTTCAACCTTCACTTTGGTTCGACTTATGTTCGACACCCTGTATCAAAATGGTTTCTCATCTGTATGATTTCGACATTAAATGTGTAACAAAATACTCACAATCTGATACAAAATTGAAGATATCTCTTTATTGCTCTATTGCTTATTTTCCTTTTGGGCATGAAAGAGAGCGTACGAAAAAGACTTAATTTTTTGCCAAATCTAAGGGCTGATTGCATATAGATTCTAGGTCCCAGATCAACAACCTGGCTGTCCTAGTGCTAGTACACTCACGTATCGCTAGTAACATGAAGTATTCAGCAAGGCGCTCGGATTAGCATGCGCTGGTGAAGGCTCGTGGCGCGAGTCCTTGGAATAAGAATCGTTTTACAATCGACTTCGATTATATCCTTATTGCCTACGGCCTACGCGAACTAATGGGAAACGTCTTCGGTATTATATTTTGCCTTTTGAAGAACCTTTATATGCTCAGAGTTCAGACAAAAAGGATTGTGGAAACACTAAAATTTTATTAGTCGTAACGCCGAGCGCGACACCAATCATTTATCTAAGATTTCGGGTACAAAAAATTAACATTAGCCTATTCCTAGACCTACCGATAAACACACAAAACTCCTTATGGAAGAGTTGGCAAGCTCTAACACAGCGAGAGGAGAAAAAATATATTAGATTGTTTTGTGATTTCAGCCAGCTTTACAAAGATGTATAATGGGATTAACTGGATTTGTGACTTAAGATTTTCATAAATATTTTTAAATCCGTATCAAATACAACTTTACTTTATAAATATAAATTACGCTGTAATCATTTTGCCGGATATACTATATCGTGCCCCTGCCCCCAGATAAATAGATAAATAAATAAAAGTCTTATTTATTTATGAAAATATGTACTATATTTACGAAAACTATATGAATAAACTACATAAATATGAAAATATGTACTAATATATCTACTGTACGTTACAATATTAAAAATGTATTATACTTATTGTTAGCAAATTAAATTAAATGGTGTATTAAATGGTGTTTGCAATTAATAAACTAGTGATGTTACATAAGTCGATATTTGTCAAACGATTACTGTGACAAATTATAAGATGCTAAATAATAATTCAAAAGCTCACATTAATATTTAATAGTGATGTATAAGAATCATAGCTGTTATCGATAATAAATAATAGGATTATTATAAATATGACATGTCACAGACTAAACATCGAAATGTCACGGAATCCAATGCTCAATATTAATCATGTGAGTATTGTAAAATATCATAATTTTCAATATACACAACATTATGAAACATATAACAAGGAGATAGTAGCAGACAAGAGATATTAGTTATAACTTGGTTATAACGTTACTTGATGTTATAATGTGTTTATTTACTTCTACGACATGACAACAAAATTGCTTTTTAAAGTTTTTTTTAGAACCAATCAATCAATGACGCACGTACCTACACGTAATGGTTTTTTTTTCTTAAAATAAAACAGTGGAAATAAACTTTTTTTATTAAAGTAAAAAATGTTCGTGCTTATAAATAAATACATTTTGTGACTTTTCCTGTTGGCTCTTAATATAAAGTGAGTTTCGCCATCCATGTGACGTGTAATTCATGATGTTAGTAATCAAAGTAATAAACGTTTGATCAAAAAAGATAGGTGAAGTCCCAGGCAACCGGTATGGCCTGATAGATTAGCGACTTTTAAAAATGACCTTTGGGATGATATATTATACTATAATATAATTTTCCGTTATCAATAACAAGATCTAGCTTTAATTTTGATTATTTTATTTAGGCGCCAAATGAACAAAAAAATAAGTAGATAAGGTATTCAGCATTCAGATTCTGGTACGATAAACTTATTCTAAAAATTAAATTACATATTTACTTTTTAGAATACTCATTAATCTTTTAAAAAGTTAATTATTTACCTAATTTTTAGAATACATAGGTACAATACGTTTTAAAGTAGAATACGTATTAGAGTACGTAAAGGTAATATACGACTTTCAACACGTATTACCTTTAGGTTCTCTACTTTTGTTGAAAATCAGCCAAAATTTCGTTAAATTTTCAAATTATTCCGCACAGTAGGTATATAATATACGAGCTACATCTCTGTTTTGAAAAAAAAACAGCCTATATTACATCAAACAGAACTCTCGAGTTTTTTAGAGACTTACGTCTGCGGTAGACAATACGCTGGGACGCATTTAGGTAAGTGCGTGACTGGCCTTATAACTTGCGGTGTACTAAAGAGCTGCCCCTCGCATCCCAATCTATTCAAATATTATCGATAAATGAACGTGAAGCGAATAAACTCGCACCGATATTTAAATATTTCAAGGACATGGGATGTTACTGGTGTTTTTCCTCTATATGTGATTTGGATATTTTAATTAGTTCTCGTTTGTGAGATTAAAAAAAATTCGCTAAACATGACTGCATTATGCTGTGCATAACGATAATAATTAGTTAGATATATCTGAGACGATATTCAAAAGTAGTTTTTTTTTTATGTAGTCATAAAATATACTTTATTTTATGACTAGATACACATGCGCATATGAATCGTTGAGTGGTGGTTCATATGCTCAAAGTTTTTAGTACTTTTGATATTCTAAATTTAATTTAAAAAGTAATAGTTAATTTTATTGTAATTTAAAATTAAGACCACTTAATTAATTAAGTGGGGTTGCAATAAAGATTTATTTATTTATTTATTTGCTTGGAATATATAGCAGTAGGTAGGTAGTAGGTAGGTAATAAAAAGATAATCATTTGTTATGTAGATTCTATAGTTCTATAGTAGGTAGCTCAGTTTTTATTCGGAATATTTTTTGTGCATAAAGTTAAAATATCGATAGTTTTGCCTGCCGTCCCTATTGCGGTGAGTTTGACGCGTCTGTCGATCTAAAAGTGCATTGTACACCTTCTGGAAGCTACGTCATACAATTTGCATAGCACTAGCTATAGTATATAGCTTTAGCTGACTGATGCAAGTAGGAATATGTTAAAAGTGAATTATGCTGTTTAGTTCCGCTAAGCTTTTCAGTCCAGTCTTATTTTTTGTTAAAAAGTGAAAAATTAATAAGGTTTGCTTTGTTTGGTTTTAAGGTCAAATTTTGATACCATGTTATCTTGATATTTTTAGCAATTTTTTTGTAACAGTGTTTTAAGACTGAGTATGCCTCGTGTTTTTCACCACTAATGATGAATCTTCGTGAATATTTGAAATAATTATGTAGAGCTAAGTAGGTATTTTTTGCAAAAGAAAAATATGTACAGCCTATGTTACTTACTTACTCAGCTTACTTAGCAACATCAAATCCTCTTCATTTAAAAGCATTGCTTGACCGTTAAAACCAAATAGCCAATAGACGAAAATAAAACAAAAGACAAAGGACCAGAGACAATAAATCGTAGACGTCTTTGGTTTCGTGTACAAAAACCGCCAGCACATTTTACATGCCAAGCTCGACCTCTGATCACCGATGCTTCCTCGAAACGAAACAAAAGAATATTTTTAAGCTATAATAAACAAAACAGTAGCTTTGAACTATTGTTTTAAAATAAACAACGAACCAAAACTTTTCTATTTAATTGCATTTCTGGAAAAAAATGTCTACAAGACGACAGACATAAGTTAACTATTTAAATAAGTTTGTAATAAATTAATAAATGCTCAATAGGCTAAAAGTTACAACTTCTTACTAAAAGGCTTTATAAAAATATCTCTATAAAACAACAATGGCAGTCTAAAGGAACACTTTTAATCATAATACCTAAATTGTGGATTATAATATCACAAACAATGTCGCTGATTCCCATGTTTAAGTATCAGTACCATGTCAGCATACATAAAAGTTACCAAGAAAGCAAATACTTTTAAAAAGTATGAAAGACACATTCAGGCGGAAAGCCAAGCCACGTACAGATATAATCAAAGAGATCCGCCTGCGAAACGTGAGCGCGGTCCCCAATCGCGCTTACGAAATATAAAAATTGCTTATGTAGGAAAATCCGTACTTAATGCATTATGTAATAGAAATAATACCTGGATCATGGGTGGGGATTATCGCATATTATGGTCAAACAGCTAATTATTAAATAGCACTTTAAATGTAGTCACACTACTATTAAATAATTCCTATATTGGCATTCTCAATAGGATGACTTCCAGATATACCTAAGTTAGTTTGCCCCTTTCATCTAAACTAGAACAATTCTCGTACCATATTATTATGACGTTGCGCATTGGTGTCTAAAACTTCTTACAACCAGAAAAGATTGAGTTCAAACGAAAATCATACGTTCTATATTTTAATCTACAACTTATTTAACATCAAGACGAAACTTTTACGGATAGTTAAACTTGGTTCCATAATAGGATTCTCAAAGGGCAAGAAATCCCCTAAAATCAGATGTGCCCTTGCGGGGCTTCGGGCATTTTTTCTTTTGTCACCATTATTATTTGAGGTCGAAATTTTTTGTCGCCAGCTCAACCCCACTCACATGAAAGACAAAACATTTTAGGGCTGTACCTGCTCTTATCGCAAAACTTTCTTTCCGTATCTACTATCTACAGTCTGACAGTTACATCTAATATTTATTCATGTCACTAGTTTACAGTTACCTAAACATTTTAATTGTTTCTACAGATAATGCCTATATAATAATATAACCTAGGTACTTTAAAATTATAATATGTAAGATATAGCATAGGATATAGCAATCAAATTGTTTAATTATTGGGACAAATACATAAGATTACATTTACATGTTAACATAATACATATTATAATTTTTTATAAAGAAACTAGCTGTCCCGGCAAACGTAGCTTTGCCATAATATTATATTTGCCATATTATTTTATTGAAGTGACTAAATAAGTATGTCACCCTGGCAACGTCGATCGCTATCCCGTCGCACAAACTTAATGGTCGCCGTCAGTCTCGGGTTGTAATAATTTACTATTATTTATTCAACAAATGCACTCATCAATATATAAAGTACCCAGTAGCCGATTCTCAGACCTACTGAATATGCATATAAAATGTGGTCAAAATCAGTAAAGCCGTTTCGGAGGAGTTCTCTATCTAACATTGTGACACGAGAATTTTATATATAAGACTAGCTGTCCCGGCAAACGTTGCTTTGCCATAATATAAAGCATGGGCTTTATTCAAGTGACTAAGTAACTATGTTACCATGGCAACGTCGATCGCTATCTCGTCGCACAAACAATGGTCGCCGTCAGTCTCAGGCTGTAATACTTTACTATTATTTATTCAACAAATGCACTTATCAATATATAAAGTACCCAGTAGCCGATTCTCAGACCTACTGAATATGCATATAAAATTTGGTAAAAATCAGTAAAGCCGTTTCGGAGGAGTTCGCGGACTAACATTGTGACACGAGAATTTTATATATAAGATTTTACCCGTGAAAAGTCACGAAATCAGTGTCAAATCAGACACTGTAAAAATTGTTAAAAATTAATATTACGACAAAGAAATATTTCAGTCCTCCAGTAAAAAAAAACAAAATAAGTACTTCGTCTTTTGCACTAAACAATTAATCATATATTTTATCGATAAAACTAAAATCTCTAGTACTAGACTTTACATTTTATCGATGTAAACTATCGACATGAGTCCCCTCCCTAGCTCTCCGTGGTAGCACAAGTGCGTTGGGTCAGGTGTCACACATGCATGCGTCAAGTGCCACAGTCAACATAAATATAAGAGCTTTTAGACAGTTGTTTAAAAAACTATAATACTTAGTAGAAGCAATAGAAGCCACATGGGTATGATTGTTTATTGGTGTAATAATAATTTTTAAACTTGTAAAACAAGCAAAAAATGTAGTTTGCTCTTTCAGCGCTGCTACTTTCACAGCGAACTACCACACCCTCTATTTTTATCAAATAATTTAGCTACTTACTTGTTTAATTGATAAAATATGATAAGAAATAAAACTATAAATCTACCATTTCCAAAATGATTTTCAGTAAATTTCGCGTCGTCATTTCGCCCGCTCAGGCTGTAATTCCATTTCGACCCATCACGGTACATTTGCCCTAATGGCGAAACATTTTCGAACGTGGAAACATTTTTCTTACGGAAAGTTCGGAACGATTTCCGAACGTCATCACTGGCATTTTAAATTCATTAATTATCGAACGATCTCTTAGGATGACTCGAAAACAAAGTGCCGTACTAGAAAACAACAGTTCCGGGACTACCCTATGATCTACCCTGGGACTCAAAGGAGATCTAGACAATAGACATGTCTAGACAGATACACTTTTATCAAAATTAAATTATTGTAGTCTGTATTATTGAACGAGAAGGTTTTGACTTAAAAATTCAATGATATATTATATAAAAAACTCAAAGCAGATATGTCACTACCGCGCGCTTGTTGTGAAGCTTCAAATACGACCCAATTGGGTCGTCTTTTATTTAGTCTGTCTCTTTTATGTAAATGGCATTTCGTATCTTTTGTTTCACTTATCTGTCAAATTTGTCAATGTTGTTCGGAAGAGATTTCAGCCGGAAAATAGTATGAACGTAACATATCTGTATAAGTAGAATATCATTGTAAAAATTACAATTAACGCTTAAAGACTTTGGCTAAATTTTTAATACATATAGCGGACCAAACAGGCAACAGCGCTGAGTGCACAAACCTCGTTCGATCGGAAGATCTTTCTTGCTATTTTTCATCCACAATAATATAAAGTCCTGTTTCCATGATGGCAGACGGCTGTGCAACATCCAGCGTTACAAGCTGATAACGATAAATCTCAAAACCGGCGAACGCTTTTCCTCATTACGTATTTCATTAATCAATAATTGTCCATCAATTATGCCACACCACCGGTCCGAAGCCCTAGGAGACCCTCGCAATGACTGACCAGAATATCTTGAGCTCTGGACTTGATTTTATGGGCGTTCTCGTGAAAGGAATAAATGTAGAATTCTAGGGAAAGGTTGATGCAATTAGCGCTGCATTTTATGTATTTGTTGTTACATTTTAGTGTCTTTATTTGCAACATGTAGACCAAGAACATGTGAACCACATGGACACAAGAACTTAACGACGCAACTTTAATGTTGTTCATTATTCGAAAAAACCATTCAGAATACCCTCCTTTAGCACCATCTAGTGACTAGAACGTACTGAAATACATTTCAGACGGTAAAATGTTTTATTTTCTGAATTTCTATAGCCGCGTACTGACTGAGCGAGTAGCCTCGCGAGGCTTCTCGCGACTCGCGAGTCGCAAGGCCTCATGACACAATACAAAAATATACAGAAGACATCTTTTAGTTTTAGTAGATCATCCGTATCTGACACACACATTAATTTCAAATAACTTTTTGAGTAGCATAAGTCATAAGTCATAACGCAATTTAACGTCGCGTTTAATAGTCTCTATATTTCGCGAGTCTGATTAAAAGTAAACAGGGTGTAACAAAACTAAGTGATAATACTTTAGGGTGTGTATGAGTCCCATGTATAGAGTTCACTGTGAAAGTACCAGTACCAGCGCTGAAAGAGTAACTTTTTTTTCACTTTTGTATGGAAAAAAATTATGACGTTAGGGCGATTGCATATACAAACTACAAAAAAACTCTTTCAGCGCTGCTACTTTTACAGTGAGGTCAATCTAAGGGACACACACACCCAAAGTATTATCACTTACTTTTGTTATACCCTGTATACTGTCCCCATAGATCTCGCTACGTTGGTCTGCGCCACATGGTGCGGGCGTGGGAACACTCACATATGGGCCACAGCTTCACCGCGGCCGATACTAATAATATTAACATAATCCGACCTCATTATTACAGTTATGTAGTGACGTTGAAGCAAGCCAAAGTTTTTTAAGTGGTTAATGGTATATGAGCTATGAACACGTGGTTAAAGGGCTACATAATATTTTAGGCCACGCACTACTTAAATATTGCGTCAAAGTGTCTAAACACACTAGGCTGAATTACGCCGGCGTAAATTCCGTCGCAAATGTCAAACGTATACAAATACGCGACGGAATAGTGTGTCGTCTCTCGCGTTCCGCCCGTATTTTGTATGAGTTTGAAACGCGGCGTAAACGCGGCGGAATTTACGCCGGCGTAATTCAGCCTAGTGTGTTTAGACCCAAAATATGCTGTTTTTGTTAAATGTTTAATATCAGTTGTGTCGGCAGCTGTTATAATATTATAATCATGGAGTCCAATGATAGATCAATTGATGTTTTAGTAAAATAAATAGTTTCGATTTTAACCCTACTTCCATATTTCTTCCATACATTGGACCATCGACAAAGAAAATGAAAGTATAATCGCATTATATTGTCGCGCAAATCAACAAAACAAGAACGCACCAAAGTCATTTTACAAACGTTCCACAAAAGTAATCCTTATGTCGTTACCATAAGGATGCTGTAAGAGGCAAACTAGTCTAGAACGTAGGCGGTAGTGCACAAAGCCTATAGTCTAGAATCTAGATTGTAGCTAGGTCTAGCTCGCACGTGCGCGGTCATCGACCGAACCTACGCGAATGCCAACTATTCTGTCAATTAATTGACCATTATAGCACGAAGTAATGAATTGGATATGTGAAAGGATTGGAGTGATGTATAAACAGTCCCCTAACACATACAGTTACTAATAAACACATTTGAATACATGAGTGGATGAACCATTTGAAAACTGACGTTTTTTACATTTTGTATAGATGGAGGCTTTAGGACCAAGAAAATGATTTGAAATTAAAAAAATGTGAATTTTATGTATGTATAATATAATTATATGATACATGACTGTATTAGCCGTACGGCACAGTAGGTTAAATTACAAGGTTTGTTCAAAAAGTAAGGGAAAATGAGTAATTGTCCTTATGTTATAAAATGTTACTTTATAGTATAAAGTATTATTGGGTTTATACCCTTAAACTTTATAGTTTATACCCAATTTATACACCTATATCTTCATTTATTTATGCACCTTATCATAACAATTTAAATTCCGCTGTCTTTATCTGTCAAGTGTATTTTGCGAAGTGCCAGAAAAAGACAAGGAGACCTTGTGTAAATAATCGCTGTATAAATACTAAATCTTATATCTTTAAACGAGCAATTCTTGTATATATATAATTGGAATCTCGGAATCGGCTCCAACGATTTTCATGAAATTTAGTATATAGGGGGTTTCGGGGGCGATAAATCGATCTAGCTAGGAATCATTTTTAGAAAATGTCATTTTATTCGTGTTTTATCGAATACCGAGCAAAGCTCGATCAAATAGCAAGTAGTTTATAAAAGGGTAAAAATATAGGCACTGTAGTTTGGTTCTAAAAAGAAGTCGTTTTTTGTTAACGAACGGAAAACCTATAAAAATATACCTGGGTAGGATTAAATGTACCGTGTGTATATGTGGAAATTTTATTAAAACTGAAACGCTTACAATTGGCAGACTTCAGCACATAGTTTACTAATATGAATGTATTATGTATTCTGTGGTATAGTAGCAAAGCTCGGATGCTCTATCGAACAACTTCCCTTGGTCTTTCAAAGCTTAACTCTATCGAAGCTTTTTAAAGAACTATCAAAAGTTTATCCCAGATGCAAAGCAGAACCTAGAATCTAGATTGCCACACAAACTTAAGTCGCCTCTGAAGTTTCTAATATAAGCTTTCTGAAGTTTCTAAAAGACCAAGTTCCAAAAGTACTTTCCATTTCTTGTAGCAGTTGCCAAGAACGAGAGTTTGATGGAGATCAATGGGGAATCGAAGCCATAATCTAACGCAAAATTTGCCAGATGCTTGGCTAAGTTGTAAAATCAATACCGACTTGAGAAATATTTGAAACCTCTTTTGGTCGATTTCCACTGCTCAAAGCTTTATTAACGGAGCACATAAATAAAACTATAATAAAATAGAGCTCGTTAAGATTACTGGCTGACACTAGTTATAATTTCGAAATGAGGAGGAGTTCTCAGTTCTCACTCTACACAGTACACACTTCAACTTTTCACGGCCTTAGGCCATGAAAAGTTAATGTGTTTACTGTTTAGTAACTTTAAGACAACTAATACATATTCTGTGCTTTAAGCCCAATGTCCCGGCAAATGTCAAATTCCCTGAGCCTCTAGCGTTACGCATGTATTATTCATGATCTTTTTGAAAATACCAGCCATTTTTTTTCTAAACCCACAGCGCCTTCCAACATCAAGTCATCAGATAGTCTTTAACCGATTCGTTGCCACCTTAATTTTCACGAATTCTTACCACAGGCCAAGTAGTTTGTTCGATGACGCGCCATGAGCGGCATCGGCCCTGCTAAACGATGACGCGCCACGTGCGGCATTGGCCACTGGTTGTGTTTTATGCACATTTAGACTAAGAAATTGTAATTACAGTATAATAAATTAGTTTTAACGTGTTTTTTAATCCTTGTATGCCGCGCCTGGCGCGTCATCGGCCTCACTGAATCTTTTTAAGTGACGCGCTGGGCGCGGCAGTGGCCACGAATCGGTTTATAGCACTGCAGCGAGGTTTAGGGTGGAATGATGATCATGCTGACGACATGATCATCATTCATCATTCTACCCTAAACCTCGTGCTCCAACGATCGACAAGTCATCAAGATGTTAGCGCCAGAGGCAGCATATTATAATCAATCTTTCCACCCTAAACCTCGCGCTCCAACCATCAACAAGTCATCACGCTGACGCTCCATCCTGGTGTAATGCGGAAGGTGGTCCTGACTGCTGGGCGCTGGCTCGGTGCCGATATCTGGTGGCATTGGGCCAGGCAGGGTCAGGAGCGGCCGATGCACCGACCACCGTGATATAAATAACACGACACACTGTCTACGCGGTTTTTCTGTTTCTTGATCTATGGTTAAGATCGTGCTGGGAAATCGGAAATATGACTTGTTTTGAAGTCTACCTAAATGGAAAAATATATAATGGTTCCGCTTGTTCCTATTTTCAAATTCAAAAATTGGATAAAGTTATAAGTAATAGTAGTCTTCTGGAACTATATTTTGCATCATTAAAATCTTTCCCTGTTTTTAGTCAACTCTACCTACTTTCTCCCAAGCTTTAGGGATTTCAAAAGGTATCAAGGGACAAGGGCATACCTACTTAAAACTTAGAGAAAGGCCTATTTTTTTTTGCGGCAAAATGTATCTTAGTAAACGAAGTTGCGGGCAGTTAGCAGTTAGTATTATAAAAAATGCACAATGCACTGTACTTACAAATCTCACTTTCATGATTCGTTATCAATTTTAAAAGATTGAACGTAACAATTTATGTTGAGGCAACTTATGCTATCTTAAGACCCAACCCGGGTGTTACAATCCGAAATATCATTATCTGAGGCTAAAAGTCCCCTGATAAGATAAGCCCTATCTCAACCCTAAGGCACCGTGGTGTAGAAACGAGAAACATGTTAGATAAATAGGATTGTAGCGTCAAACGTAATATAAACTTACATAACGAAACTTTTTGTAGACGCAAATAGGCATACGATAAGGGGATTGGCTTTTCTTGGAGCCAATTTCTTACATGAAGATATTTCTGTTCATGAATGTTCTGCGATGTTCTTGTTATTTAAAAACTTTCAGTGATAACTGTTAACACTAATCATAAAAAACATTATACTTACAGTAACTAGTAAGTAAAAAGTATTTCAATATTATGCTAAACAAAAGAAATCCAATCAAATATTATGTGTATCAATTTTCTAAGAAACATTATGTAGTCAACTTAGATAAATATTAAATACTTTTTAGCGAGAGCATAAAATAAATTTAAGTTTAATTTGATGAGGAGTATGACAGAAACGTATGGCTGCTAAGTATATTATAGCATATATCAAAATCTTCATAAATTAAATATCCCTAAACGACCGTGCCAAAAGACATGTGTGATTTAACGTTGATTCTCTAATTAGTCCACGTGACCAGAAATCATCAAAAAACTTCAAACATATCTGTTGACAGATGACAAAAGATTGACAGACTGAAGCTAATATTGGTGCGCGGTTTTGTCTGTTTGCTTAGGCGCAGGATGTGCTATGAACCTTCAAGGTGAACGCATTTTATATTATGTATACTTTGCGAATACGTGACATACTAAACATACATAATGCGAACACACTTTGCCCATTATGTAACATTGTCTAAAAACCTGTTTAAAATAACTCAAACATTCAACTTAAAAAATTGAGTTTTTTCTGTTAATACAATTATTATGGTCAAGTTTATAAGAGAACTAGATGAGGCCCGCAACTTCGTAGCGCCAAAACTCGCTTATCGCGCGGGAACCGCACATTTTTCCGGGGTAAAAAGTAGAATATGTCCTTTCCCGGGACTCAAAGTATCATACCAAACAGCAAAATCGCTTCAGCGGTTTGGACGTGAAAAGGTAACAGACAGACAGACACAATTTCGCATTTATAATATTAATATGGATGTACAAATCACCAAGTATAAGCCATCCTAACAAAAAAAGCTTTCTTGCCTGAGAAAACATAAAAGTTGCCCCAAAAATTATTCAAAGCTCTCATATATTTGACATTAGTTGGTACTAAATAACGTTACGATTTCGTAGATGTCTATATAACAACTTATGCTAATTGCTAACCTTTCCGCGTTCGTGTCATCGTAAATTGGTAGCGCAGTCGCCCCCTGTACGTTTTTAGCAACCAAAAGGGCTGCTAAAAACGTACGTAAACGTACGTAACGCACGAACTTATGTGCTCTACTTTAGGTCTTTTACATCATTTAACATTTCGATAAAAATAAGATGTTTGTCTATTAGCACGATAGTATCGTTCACTGATTTTGAGTGTTTCGGTTTTGAAGACTGATTCAAGGAATGTATTGAAATCTTATAATATAACTTAGGTATATTATACCCTTAGTAGTGCCTAAGCTCAGAATACAGAACAAAAGTTTTCACGCTTACAATGGATCAGTTCCATTCCGAAATTCTAAAATTCAAATCATGATAGTCATTCTACATTCGCGTATTTTATAACAAAACCGACCTTGATGTAAGCAAAGCATTTTGTCTTCCTACAGGAGTTTCGAAATGTCCATAACTGGTGGGCCGAGCTGGCCCGATTCCAAACTAAAATAGCACCGATGTCATTGTACCGAGCCCTCCCACCCTTTGTGCTAATCTCATTTACAAACAACGAACGTAAAAGGATTAATTAAAGCCTGATTAGTTATTACAGTTAATTATGAACTTAATCAACGTCTAAAATATTGTCACTTTAGAATAATATGTTGTCTAATTTTTCGCTTTTAAAACATTATACGGCATTATACGGCATGATGTTCGAAGTACGAAACGGTGCTTTCAGATTCTAGGTTTTATTATGACTTTGACTTTTACGTAAGAGCCCAAAGGAATTGTGTCGGCCGTTGCAATTTTTAACCAAATCTAGGAGAAATCAATTTGAGCAGGCAAACGCTGAAACTCTATATTTTATCAACACTTTGATAACTAGGCAATGCTTATTAAATATTATGTTAATTAGCTTGATTCAACTATATAATTTCTAATTATTCTGTGCCAAAACTGAAGTTTGTTATGCGACGGTTGAGCTTTTGGACACTTTAGGGCTTAGATTTTATATATAGAGCACTATAGTGCTATATATAAGGCCTAAGCCCTAAAATTTAGCCCTATTGCTATAGCCTATAAGCAATAGTAAGCGGGGCTAAAATGGTCGCTTTGGAGAATCATATTATGAATCATTATACATAATTCATTTTGTGAATTGATTGAGAGGAATTGCTAAATGTGACCATTTTAGCCTCAAAGCTCAGCTTGAAACATCAGAGAAATTAATTCTGCATAATACCACATTGTTTTGTTTGGTTATGTCAAGTTAACCCTTTCAAACTACGCAGGTTCACTATGAATCAATTTCTGTGGTAGTGGATTGTCGTGTCACAATGTTAGTCCACGAGCTCCTCCGAAACGGCTTTACTGATTTTTACCAAATTTTATATGCATATTCAGTAGGTCTGAGAATCGACTACTGCAGGGGTTCCCAATCTTTTTCAGCCTGCGGCGCAGTTGCACGTTTAATATTTTGTCACGGCGCCCTTCTTTACCTACATATTACAAAAAAATACATAAATAAACACCTTATTATTAATGATTATAATCATATAAATACTTGTTTATTTTTATTTAACCTAACTATAATAATTATTATAATTAGGTTAAGCAGGTACTTAAATAAAAATAAACAAGTATTTAATCATCTGCCTGTTTTGTATAATTAACATTACAATTTAATTTTATAATATTTGTGGTTTCGGATAATAATGGAGGATCGACTCACGGCGCCCTCTTGCCTTTCCACGGCGCACCAGGGCGCCGCAGCGCACAGTTTGGGAACCCCTGGGCCACTGGGTACTTTATATATTGATAAGTGCATTTGTTGAATAAATAATAGTAAATTATTACAACCTGAGACTGACGGCGACCATTGTTTGTGCGACGAGATATCGATCGACGTTACCATGGCGACATACTTATTTAGTCACTTCAATAAAATAATATGGGCGAAATACTTTATATTATGGCAAAGTAACGTTTGCCGGGACAGCTAGTCTTTATATAAACTCCGAATTAATGGAGTGTTCGGTTTCGTAACACAAAGGACGCGGAACGGCGTCTATCATCGCACAAAAACTGGAGCGATCCCTTTTTGTTTGTTTTTTACTTTTGCTAAAAATACATTCACGGACCCATTTCGAAAGGAAACGTGATTCTGTCCAAGGTCAGAGATTAGTATTCGCATGGGTCGCTACTCGCTCGACCGGACAACTCGTTATGTGCTTCTTTTAGGATTTTTTACGCCCCAACATTAGAATCGCCAGCGGCGACGCTCGATTGGAGCGATTTATGTGCTATTACAGACACGGCTATTAATTGGATTCAAGATGGTCTATAAACAGCTTATTAGAGGACTAGGAACCACAGGTTTCTAAGATTTTAACAGGCAATAGCGAATTTATCGCGTCAAAGCAATAAGCAATCAACTAGTTCATAGTTCCTACGATCCTATCAAATAACCTTAGAATCTGACCGGGATTTTCAATAGACATAAGCAGTAACAAACTTCTGTCTCCAACTTTGTTCATAGCAGTTTCATAATATTTTATAGGGAAACTAAATAACTCTTTGTTTTAATTTCCCTATTTACTAATCAGTAATCTGTGTTTCAAGGTTCCACACAGGGAAGGAGTTAAAGATTCATGCATACTATTACGACGCAACTTTATTAATAACAGCAGGTAGTAAAGTAATCGCTCAGATGTTTCATCTCGAACCGATTCCCTACTTCCTTTGCCAGAAAATTTCCACATGAATTAGTAACCAAAGGACAGATGCGCTATCTTTAGCGCCGCAGACTCGAGTTCCCGTCACCGATGTGACACAGGATGTATAGGAGCCGGCGTAAAACTATAACCTAAAAGCGGGCCGATTCACCGGAAGAACAGGACAGCAGGGAACCGCGCAGCCGCTCAATGTTGTCGCGCATGCGTCCCGCGCGGCGCAGCCACATACATCAAAGTTGCACAAAGCCCGCGGCCCCCGTCACACGCGACTCCGAGCCCTCCGGGAACCACGAACTGCACGAGCATGTGAAGTGTTCTAGTGACGGCCCCACGTAGTGTTTCTTTTGTGACTTCGACCACTATCATGTACAAGACGGTGCGGCACGGGGAGAACAGCCTGCAGTACACTATCCTGCCTCAGACCGAGGAGGTCCTCAGCAACAGCGGACTGAAGGGCAAGGGCCGGGACTACAGCCCCTCGATTCACGTCCGCCGCTCGAAGAGACGGTCGGCCATCAAATACTTGCTGCTGGTCGTGCTCGGGATAATCGTAGCTCTATCGTTCGCGTCCGTTCCCCTGTACGTCCTCAATGGAGCACTGTACGCTCGGCGGAGTCTGCACGACCAGCACGAGCTAACGACGACCTCCTTCAACACGGCCGGCAGAGAGATTATCCGCTCGAGGAAAAAGGAGTTGAAGAGTTTCACCGAGCCCCCGACGGTGAAACCGACCGTCGAGCCGAGCACTGTCGCACTGACGACGACCACGGCCGCGACGACTACGACGACGGCTAACACGGAGAAGTCGACGACGCCATGGATCATTCCATCGCTGAGGGTCTGGAAGGTGACGACCACCTCGACGACGCAGCGGCCGACGACGGAGGACGTCGGGAGGATTCCCGTCGTGGGCACCCCGTCGGGCAGCGTGCGCCTGCTCGACCACTACATGTCGATGAAGCCGTGGGAGAGCGACATCATCATCAGACCCACCGTCACCCCGGAGCCAGTGACCATACGTAATATATTTAGATACTACTCCCGTGCCTTTAAGCCGTCGGAGCGAGTTCCTCCGACCGCTGGCAAAGTTATCGAGGACGTTCTGATTACGACGAGAGCGACGACGCCGAGGCCGGTCACCGAGAACACGCGGACGAACGAGGTGTCCAAACTGAAGGACTTGAAGGACGCGATCCTGTCGGTCGACGACGACGACGACTTCAAGGAGTCTCTGGAGGTGGACGAGGTGTTCTCGCTGCCGCCGCTGAAGCCCGAGGGGCCGTCGGACGGCGACGAGGTGACGGTCTCGAAGACGACCGACGGCGGCTGGTACGGCGCGCGCTGGCCATTCGTCGACACCTCGTCGTACTTCCAGTGGACGGTGAGTTGCGTAATGTTTGTGTTTACGTGAGCGCATTGCGTGATCGCGCTCGTAACCATTTCTAACTTATACGTATTATGAAATATCGCCTTATACAATATTTGATTGGGTTCAATTATTATCAGCTAATGAAATACGCTATCGTAAGTGTTATTAGCTCATTAGTTGGGAGAGAATTAATTAGTTATTACGATGCTGTTTCCTTGTATTTGAGCGTATTTTGACTACATTGCTTTGTTGGTCATAGAGATGCTTAAAAATTTTACCAACAAACATGGAGTTATAAGACGTAGTAGGTACGTAGTAGGTACTTAAATAACTCAATGCCAACAAAGAGAATTTTGGGTAATCTTTGATGACCATTTTGCATTGCAATTTAAAATTAAACTCAACACTATGAAAAGTTTTTCATACATGATAAATTAAGTCTAAACCAGTCAAGCTTAGCTAATGTAGAGATTAGGAAAATTCTAAACCCATTATATCTGTAGGTAGGTCATTAGTCCGGAAGACGTCAAAAGTTTGTTAAATAACATGTACTGGGTTTTAAAAGTAATTTATGTTTTACAATCAGTTAAATGGTTACTTAAGAGGCCATTACTCATAATCTCAAGCATCCACAGCGCACACCTACGAATTAATCAGAAAACGTCATTGACATTTAATTTTTTACTTTAAGTGGGCGACTAACCCTAAATTTTCAATTTTATAATTCATTTTTGTACTTGAAAAAACGCCCTGAATTGTTTCATTTTCTAAAATTAGATACTACATTATATTTCCAAGAATTCAATCTGAGCAAAAACACGATATCTAAAAATTTTCTCGATAGAAAAAAATCACAAAGATGCATCTAATTTTCACGAATTTTTCGTGTATTGCCATAACCGTGCATTGAACTAAGTTAATATTTTAACACATTGTATAAAAATCTATCATTGAGAATCCGACCTAGCGGATTTTTAAAATGTTGTATATTTATCGAGTTATTGAGAAAAAACTAATTTGGCGATGAATCCGCGTCGTCCTTTTTCACCTGGCATATGAAAGACGATCGTGAGTGTGAAGAGAGAAGGACGATATTTGATTTTTGGGGTTAGTCGCCCTCTTAATAACATTATCTCATTACTCTCCAGTCTCCGTAATCATATGGAATACTCATTTACAAAACAATTAAGTTAAGACACTTTTTAGTATTCGTATTCCCTTATAATTGGTCTCTCGTTCTTCTATCATGATTATATTCGTCTTTTTGCTCTACATTTTAAATTCTTTCATGTAGGTCCCATAGTTTACTGTAGTCCCATCTTCAGGAGCAGGAACACCGTTGGGGTTTTAGTGGGTAGTCCCGGGTGCGTCTCGTCCGCCCCGGGGAGTCCCACATACCCCGGTGGTTCTCCCCAGGCCCCGGGGATGCGTAAATGCATTCCCCCAACGCAAAAAAAAAAAAAAAGGTACTTACTTTACATGACTAGACAGATTTCGAGATACTAATCGATTCATAATTTTAATTATTGATGTCTCTATCATTATTACATTAAGTAATGAATATTAGGCATCTCAGTAACACCACAGAATACATAATTAGTACCGTAACACTACTAATGTAACTTGAAACTGGTGGTAGCAAACAAAAAATCTTGCGTGTATACAAATTAAGTACTCTTAGCAACGGCCATTCCATTGTTTTTGTGAAAATGACTTCGAAGTTTTGATGTTTTTTTTTTTCTAATCATTATATAATTAAATACACAGCGAGTAGTGAGTAGTGATTCTACCCAAGTTCAAGGGCGAACTAAATGTAAATAAACTTTAATTATTTACGGAAGTTTGTTTTGTTTGCAGCTTGTCATTCAACACAATTAGTCACTTTGCTCGTAGTTATAATTCAGGTATTTTGATTAATTGCTTGCGACTTGCGAGAAAGTTTAATTTGAAGTGGTTTGAGATTAATGATAATGAATGATACTACCTACAATCTAAATTATTAAGTATATTATTTAGAACTACATGACGCCCACAACTTCATTACGCCAAAAATCATTTATCGCTCCGGGATTCCGGGAACCGTTCATATTTCCGGGATAAGGCCGTGTTTCCACTGACGCGGAGCGGAGCGGAGAGGAGCTTAGCGATGCCCGAATTGACCAATCGTGCTATTCCAGCGGAATGACAGCGAAGCGGAGCGAAGATTTCGAGCATGATGATTGGTCAATTCGGCGGCGCTAAGCTCCTCTCCGCTCCTCTCCGCGTCAGTGGAAACGCGGCCTTAAGCATGCTATATAATCCTTTCCCGGGACTCCATACCAAATTTCATCAAAATCGTTTCAGCCGTTTATGCGTGAAGACGTAACAAGACACAACAAGCAGACATCTAGACAATTAGTAGAGTTGCAGCAACTCTACTTTGTTTTAACTCCGGAATAAGATCTTATGAATTCTGATTTCTGTGCTCTATTGTTTATCCAAAATAAACAACTTTAGACTTAATTTCAATTTACTACGCCTCAGTACAGTTATTTTGGGTAACTTTGAATTGCGGTTTAGCTTTGAACAATACATTTTTGTATTGTTCAAAGCTATACTGTAGTTCAAAGTTACCCAAAATGAGCTTGTACTTAATATGTATGTTGTACTAATATGCGTAATATTTGGTCCGAGGCCATAGAATACTATGGCCTCGGACCAAATATTACGCATATTCTACGAACATTGATCGTTGTCAAAAGAAGGGTGTTTTATAAGTTTGACGAGACTTATTAAATGTATTCTAGCTGATGTGGCTTCGGAATTTTATTTTTGATTTAAGTAACACAACGGTTTTGGACCTTATATAAATCATATTATATAAATAGAAAAAAGTTTGTGGTAAGGCTGTAGGCCGTAAGGTTATTTGTTTTACCTCTACTTACATCGCATTCTCATCGATTTATCGTGCTTGTAGTACAACATTATGCATTTGATGGTTCGCCTCACTCTCAACGTGGCGATGTTTCTGAGGAATCCTGTACACTGTACAGTGTATACCCTGTATAGCCTTACGGATACAGTCATAATAATAACAATAATTAATAATGCCGGTACTATCTGTCAAAACGTCATTGGTGATAACAATGCAAACACAAAGTGTGAGGTTATCGCAGCGCCTACTTATTTAAAGTCACGTTTTTCCTGATCTCGTGAGATCATGTACGCAATTTAAATATCTAATATTGCTTATGTTTATATTATGGAATTACCCGTGTGTTTTACATAAGCAATATCATCTTCTCCCTTTAATCCAGCTCAACAAAAACAAAGAAAAATCGCACTTGGTATCGCCACCATTGAAAGAGTTTCTTTCTACGGAAGACCGAAGAATAGAAAAAGTCACTGATTGACAAAGGAACTCCGATTGTTTTTAATTCATAGAATATAAGTAGATATGTATGGTATTTATATCCTTAAAGATACATAGTTTCTATTCTTTAGCCTAACTAGGTATTAAGGCCATGCTAAGCCTGTAGCTCGGAAATTTTCGCAACGCAGAAAATAAAAACATAAGATTATTCGATACTGGAATTTGCTGTAGGTAAACAAGTAAATATTTAATAGGAAGCTTTGTAGTTTAAAATTGAAATATCGAATTGACGCAGCAAAGCCCGGGGGATATGCTATTGTTTTCCGGTGTTGGAAAATTTTAAGGCTAGAATATTGCAACGCGCCTATTAATTATTATTTTAATTAATATCACGCTGAACTGTAGTGTATTAATATAACGCCGGCTGAACTGTAGTGCGGATATTGTGGAAAACTTTAGTTCGCTTATCGCTAGTACCTACTATTTTTTTATTACCTATATAAACCGTAAAAATATATAAATTATTAGGTATTATGTCCCTAGCTAACACTTTATACTGCGTAGTATTTTACTTACTTACTTGATTACTTACTTGACTATTAACAATGTCGGATGTGAAAAACAGCAACTTTACAGGAGAGCGATTCAAAGTCTAAATTGTGAATAACTTTTTACTTATTTTAAGTAGAATCATGAAATTTCAGGGTTGTGTTCTATAAGTTATTTACGTTTAGTATATTACTAGGAGTATCCTGTATTTTATGAATAAATATGAGAAAAGTCACTTCCGACCTTTTTAACGGAGTACGAGTAATGCTGATTTGTCGGAAGTGCCAGAACCGACGTTGTTGCTTGTACAAAATCAATGATTGCTTGTCGGAAGTGGCACTTACGCCATTGTTAAGTGATAACTTTTAATTTAAAAATGTCGCATGTAGAAATTACCAACAAAAATGACAACAATTTAAAGAAAAGATATCTTTTTTATGGACTTCTGTCAAATAAAACGTAAAAACAATGTATGTATGAAAATACAAAACATTTCTTATGATGCAATTAATTCGGTAAATCAAATTTTCGTCCGAAATGTACATTAACTTAAAACATTGAAATTACAAATTATTGCCATCACTATTTTGTTGACTTTTTGATACCTTAACTTAAATCACCTTAACAAAATTAATATATTTTTTTGTATCAATCATAAAGAGGAAAAGTTTGTTTCGTGTTTGGAAAAGTCTTTGTATCTTTGTTTATATTGAATAGGTTCAATAACTACTGAACTAATTTAAAAAAATATTTTACCCTTGGTAAGGTACATTGTTTGCAAAGAACAAAGACAGTGTGTTATTCAGAAAAATATTAAGGATCATACCGAAAATCGCAAAAATATAACCCAAAGTGGTAAAAATTTGCAATAAATTACATTATTTCGCTTGCGCTGCGAAAAATACAGCTGATTCATAGAAATAATATAGCAAATACTTATAGTATTCATCATTATCTACAAAAAAGTCCGGGACAGCATATATGTATCTTTTATGGTTAACGAATAATAACCATATTTTCCTTCATTAAAAATTAACTTCAAATCATCTCCTACTAGCGTGGCTTTTTTGCATATTAACAATTGATCCTTTCCTAAATAAAAATCAAAATATTAATTGTGATTCTGTAAAGAATAGAATTGTCTTTTAAATTATAACCATGGGGCAAATATTTTAGAAGTTAGGGCAGTTTGATTAAAGGTCAAAACAAGGCGCCGACACGGCAACGGCGGTGGCTACCACGAATTTCTAATGGAAAATATTATATTTTCCAAGTCGAACAACTTGCTATGGATTTTATCGACATCTGTCAAATACGCTGGAGAGATGAGTTTGCCCAAATATGTGGGAAATACAGAAAATACTGACGAAGGACTGACTGTTTTGCAGGTCCATTAGTTTGTCAGCGAAACGAAGTTTGCGGAATCAGGTAGTTCTTAAAAATCTCTACATTTTTAGGGCACTTACGTACTACCAAAGCCATCGTTTTCATGAAAAACTTAGATAATTATTTATTAGATTAATTAATCAAAAGCAGTCTTCTTCATCCGAGATTCTCTATGAATTATTCTATGGTATTTTTTGAGAATAATTTCACTTTTACATAATCTGAGTAAATCTATATGTTTGTTAAGGCATATTACAAGCTCTGCATTTACAATGTCTACAAGATCAGCAAGGCAAATCAAACTAGCCACTCAACGAATTTGAGAAAATTATAATAGTAGTATAGGAAAAAAATGCTCATGGAAATCTTGTGACTGAAGTTAAACCAAGTGTGAAAAAAGGTCCTTTTAATACCTTTTTACGATTTTTAACAGTATAGCTTTTGTTTTATTACTATTATGTATTAGAAAAATGCCGAGAAAATCAGCTATTAGACACGAGATCGCCAAAACACGATTATTGAATTAAAAAATTGTATTCATTCATTGTGTATGTGTGGCAACAAAAACTTAATTTTCGTACTAAAATGACCCATTTTGAAGCTTTCTGAAAATTGTTTCAAGTCGATAAGCAACGACAGATATGAAACAAACTCCAAGTGACATTATACCAATTAGAAAAATAAGTGAAATGATTATGATATAATACTACCGACATTTTGCCAATGTATAAATCCCCAAAACAATGTCGGAAGTGGTACTAACGACAATTTAACTATTTATAAAACCGATTAAAAATGACGTATGTGGTACAACCGACATTTTACACATTTGAAAAACCGGTTAAGAACGTTGGATGTGGCACATCCGACAATTTTAAATGACCTACGATAAAATTTTAATGAAGGTAAGTGTTTATCTTATAATCAAATCTAAAGCAATAAAATCATAAGCTATACTGTTCAAAATCTAAAAAAAATATAATAAAGAATAGTAAATATCATTTTCGGCACTAGCATTAGCTTCGATCATAATATTTCCATCAGCATTTTTTCCCTATTACTATATTTTTCTTAATTTCGTTGAGTGCCTGCTTTAATTAGCCGCGCTGATCTTGTGAACATTAAAAATGGCGTCGAAAATTAAAAAAATATAATAAAGGTTGCAAAAAAAAACAAGTGACAGCGCGAGGTCCATTCCCTCCGTTAACATAGTCGAAAGTAGCACATCGAGCGCTCTCACTCGCCCCCGCGCCCCGTTAACAACGTAGGTAGTGACTATCCGACATTGTTAGCGGAGCATCTTAGTAATATACGACATTTTTAATGTAGCTATTTCAGAAACTATGCAAAATATAGATTTTTTCTTTTCAGCTATCTTATAGCCTTGGTTATAAGGACATGTTTTATGAAATAAAAAAAATTGACGATTTTGCACATCCGACATTGTTAATAGTCATGGGCGAAATATGGTACGATGAGGGTTTAGACTTTAGAACATAACACTTCTTGTCGACTAGACAATCCGTAACTTTAAGCATAGCTCAATTTATATTTTACATTCTAATATCCTGAATTCTAATTGACCATAGGTAGAGATTGAATTCCACATCTTTGGCTTTAAAAACGGATCCATCCATCCGGAACGGAACGTTACCATTACCATTTTAGTAACCATAGGAGCTACTGTAACTACCACGACTACTGAATGTGTTTATTGTTGTACCATCGAGGAAATTGATTCCTAAATCCTAGGCAGTTGACAGACCAACGTCATTTGGTCGGATCATGTCAATTGATCTGCCGAGTGCCGGCTGGGTTTCGTTACGCGACCAAACTACGGGCGCATTTTCTAACTCGTTAACTCGTGCGGTATACCGTATACAGCATACGGGGATTCTATAACAACTAATGGCGCATTTTGATTGGTCGGGGCATGCGTTCAGATATCTGCCGCACCCCGCATGCGGTATCGACCAGTGAAAATGCGCCATAAGTAGGTCCCCCCATCTGCCTAGGAATCAACTTCTCTGATAGTAGTAGGTTTGTACTGAATGTAAATAATATGTTTCCCTCCAGGGTTACTCCCCCGGCGACAACCTGCTGCTGCCGCTGCTGGTGGCGGCGCTGTCGTCGGTAGCGCTGGTGCTGCTGCTGGCCCTGGCCGTCAGACGGAGGAAGAGGACCAGCGCTGCTGCACAACTTGGTGTAAGTTGGACATTGTTTTCATCAAATTAAAGTTAGATTTGAAAATCCATACTACCATACTAATATTAAGAAGGTATACCTATTATAAATGCGAAATTGTGTCTGTCTGTCAGTTGTCTGTCTGTCTGTTACCTCTTCACGTCCAAACCGCTGAACCAATTTGACTGTTTGGTATGGAGATACTTTGAGTCCCGAGAAAGGACATAAGATATTTTCATGCTGGAAAGATGTACGGTTCCGCTCGATTAACGATTTTTGGCGCAACAGAGTTACGGGCATCATCTATCTGTCGCAGCCAACTGGTTTAAATAGCCGATCAATCAAACAGCTAGCCCTTTGAGTGAACAGCGCCATTTAATCACACGGCTATACGTCGTTTAGCCGACTTGTTGACTGCAACGTTCAACACTACAGCTAGACGACACTTAGCTAACTGGTTAAATGGCAAATTAACTAAGCTGACCATTAGTTTAGTTTTATTATTACACAAGAGCATTAATAATAAGTAGAATAAATTGTATTCTAACTCATTTTGAACCCAATTGCAATTATTAATACCTTCGTGATGCATTTCATAATCCCGTAATTTCTCCTCGAAATTCGAATACTTATTTGTTTAAATTTTGATTCACTCGTATGTGCCCCCATAATTTCTGTCACTTGAATAACACGTCTTGTAACGTATATTTACGAAAAATATCTTAATACAATCACAAAACACCGGCTAGTTGACGCCATATTGTAAACAAAACGCACCTAGCGCCGCGGTGGTGAGCGCTGAACTAATTCAATCAAACGGCGGCGGCTTGAATCAGCTGTAGTGTTGAACGTTTCGAGCGACTGAAATATTCAATGGGCATTGTCCAAAAAAATCACATGTACTTTTATATTTTTATTCGTTAAAATAGGGTATTTTAGGAATATAAATTAGATAATTTTGAAATTCATTGGCTAGTTTTTTCTCAATATTTTTTTAAAGTTTCGCTCTGACGTCATCATCGGCGGCCAATTGACCTCTGTGTATGTTTTAAATTTCCTTTCAATCTTATTTATAATGGCTGGTTCGTCAAATGCAAGTTCTCACTATGTGAAAGCTGATACGAGAAGCTTACCAAAAGTTCGAAACGTAATGTTGGTCGAATTTATTGCTAATTTAACGCCATTGAAGGTCAAACTAAGGTTAAACATATTTGTTCAAAAATATAAGTAACTAATGGGTATTTTTTTCGTTTATATACAGAAAAACGATCACTGACCTTATTCCTCGAAATGTTTTTGTAATGAGCAAAATTTAAAAAAATGGACAATCCCCATTAAAAAGCTAGCCGTGAAATTGAATGGCGTTGTTCAGTCAAATGCGACATATGTACTGTTGAAGATAAATGTTGAAAATGTTTTAAAGTTCTTCGGGTGAATGTTGTGGCATTTGATTCTTTTACGAAATAGGGTCATATAATATTATTTGATATTTCTTAATCCTTCGATCGTGGATTCTTGGAAATCTATTGTTATTCTATTGTGTCTCGCTCACCGGTTATGGGACTTGATGGGTTAAAAAGAAATAAGTCATAATATTACATCCAGGAAATAGATAACGTTTATAACATGAAAAATATTATCAGTTGGTTAGTTCAAAACATTCGTTCTAGTTCAACAGTCATGCGATTAGATGTTGTCCTCGCTGGTTAAACAACTATTTCGGAGTTCATCGCAACAGCCTGACCTGGGGGTCAAGACTCGAGCCATTGAGATTACTGAGACAGACAAGAAGGACCCTTATCAGAGGTGACGGGTCACTTTTTAGCCTTTCAAACTATTAAGCAAAAACCTCTAGAGTAGACAAACGTGAAGATAGTTGCAGGCAATTCACTGCGTGTAGCCGCTAGTCACCATAGAAATGGTTATTGACAAAGGAAATCTACCTTGTGAATAAAATGTCAACGTTTCAGTACTTTGCATTTCTACTGTTACTAAATTACTATGCTAAAATGCTTCAGTTCTCTACCAAGCCCAACGGCATGGGACTATTCGCTCGACACAATCGGGCTATGGTTTACCCATCATGGTTACCCATCATGCAAGTGATGCATCATGCGGCCGCGGTATCACGTATCTTGCGAGAGCAATGCGATAGCAATAATTATTGCGCGATAAATGCTCCAAAATCACGTATCAGCCAAAACAGTACGATTGCAATCGATCGCTATACATGACACCATTGTTTTAACTTTTTATACCTAGCAATCGCTCGCGCGATTATTGCTAGTTTAGTGTTTGGTTAAGTGGATTGTTGATCGCTATTTTTACGTGATAGCCCCGCAGGTTACCCCCATCAAAGTTACAAAGGTTTTCCTCTTGCTCCAGATGGCAGCGGACATGCAGGTGGACGACAACACAAATCTGCTGACGGCTGAAAACGCCGAGGAGACTGAGGACTGAGGAGTGAGGGCCGCTTGTAGCTTGCTCAAACACCGCGAATGCCTCATGTGAACCCAATACATCCACATAAGTGCCCAATACCATCAAATTATACCATTATCATACAGCAGATTGTATGGTTGTAGAATGGAGTCAATACTCTATGGAGATGGCTCCAATCTAATCGGGTCTACACACACATAAGAAAGATTTCAGCTTTATATAACAAACGCAATGTCGAGTCACGGAAAACATTACTTGGTAAAATCTACATTATTGCAATAAATATAGAGAAGCTCTTATAATAATGTAAGTGTCATAGACACTTCGCTAAAATTGGTATTGCGAATGGCGATACAAGACCACGTGCAAAGATACGTTAAGGGTGGGTTGCACCAACTTACTTTAACTATAACTGTAACTATAACTATAGTGCAAAATGTCAAATCTTTGGTTAAAGTTAAATATGGCGCCCACGGACGCCATATTTAACCATAACCGCTCATACGTATATCTAAATTTTTCGTGAAAATTTACTATTATATTTACGATGTGTTATAATATTTTTCCTGAAGATTTTTACAGATAATATTTTTTTTATACTGTCAATCCCGTTACCTGTAGCTTGAATAAGAAAATAAACGTAACAGACATCTGTGAATTTCTCCAGTCAAAGTTAAGGATAATGTTAAAGCTAAAGGACGCCATATTTAACTATAACCATAACTTTAACCTTAACTTTAACTTTAACCACGTCTCTGGTGCAACCCACCCTAAGTATAATAATAATAATATGCTAATTGCTAAAATATGTAACCAAATGATAAACGAACTAAATAAACAGAAGCGTAAAAACCTACGTTCTGACTTGTTTATAAATTCTAATCAGAGTTCTAATCGAATAATTTCTAAAATGTTTAGAATTTTTAAGGCGCTTTTACAATGAAACTTACAATTATTGCCCTATAATTTAAGCAACGCATACACCGAAAGTTAAACAGAGTTCCCAAGATTGGGTCAAAAAACAAATAGAAAAGTTCGTTATCAAACTTTTAACCTTTGCTTATTTTAGATAAAGTTTGACGATTTTCTCTACATCCGGCAACTTTAGTACCTGACCCTGCAGCCTGCAGGCCGATAAAAATTTGATTTAATTTAATCGCTATACTTTCCTTCTATTTCTTTTTCTAGGCTGATATTTTAAAACCATTTACCACACCATTGCCAATTGTGTAGAGAAACATCCTCTGATATTAAGTTTTGTTGTTTAAATGTACCTAAGGTCACATGACACATACAATCAACATGGGCATTACATAAGGCATTCGTAACATATAATTTAGCTGCATGTAGTTCGAGTTCGGAGGAAGCGTGTTCTTACATTGATCATATTCCAAACTTTCAGTGCCTATTGTTTGTAAATACGAAAGGTAAGGCTTCTCACGCAGTACAGGGGGCCAAATTGCGATTATTTCTGTTGCCGTCCCACTCGTACGTGGACGACTCGACACATGTGCGAACGAGACGAAATGCTATCAAAAATAATCGCGAATTGGGCTTCAGAGATACGATATTTGTGTAGTTATATATTTTGTAATCACCGTGTATCTTATAAAAGATTCAAAACGTATTTTTGTTAAAGAATATCTACAAGTTATTTTTACTTACAAATTGTCCTACAGCTTTATCCTAGATTTGTTATTCTAAAGGACTAGGACTAGTTGGATGTACTGAATAGTAGCCTGGTGGTGTATTTACTGTATTTATTATTCAATATTAACTGTAGCATGGATGGATGGCTTATCATTTATTATCAATGCAATATTAATTCTGGAAATATCGATCCCAAGAAACTGTAGACTTTGCTTCTTGGAAGCGAAAATTACAAAAGTAGGTCGTGAAACACAGACACAACTACTTATTAAATTAATACAAGTTAACAATTTCAAGTTTTCTCTGTAAAGAAAATTAAATGCATATAAGCTACGTTACTGATATCATAAGACAGTTTACTGTGAACGCAGCCCAATGTAGAGTCAAACACAGTTACAAGTTACAACTTTTAAACCTTATTCACAAGAAATAAAGTTGAAAAGTCGTAAACCAGATCTGTCGTATTAAAGTTGCGTGGTGTTACGGCTAGGAATTGCGCGGAGTATTGTGTTTGCGCAATAATGTATTAGTAATTACATCACTGGGCAAGTAGTCGGCCGCGTATATCATATCTCTGAAGGTTTCGATTGTTCTGTCAGTATTAAAGCTGGAAACTTCCCGATCCGATATAATGACGTGTTAAGACTTAAGTATTGAAAATAATAATGGGCCTGACCAAAAAGTACTATGCACTTCGATTGAAAATATATTCTACAGTCGGGAATTGCTTTCTAGTCTACCAAACACGAATAAAGTGCAAGTTATCCTCGTGAAATCTCCGTCTTACATTTTGAAAGAAATACGAATAGTTGCTGTTGTTACAGTTGGTATATAGAATATATAAATAATAATTATCAATGGATATAGAGTCAAACTTACAATGCGAGCGCATCAAAATGTCCAAAGCAATTTTACTCAAAGAATTTGCTACAGTTCGACAAGGCTGTTTAGGAACGTGGCGAGAAAAGGAACTAACGTTTCTATCATACAAAAACGTCATTTTTGACAGTAATTCTCCTTTACCAGCAGCGCCCATTGACGTCATTGACATATTCATTTAAAGCCTTGTCGAACTGTAGTCGTTACTCGTTACTAGCCCAATTTTTTTATTGCAACTGCATGTCTTTTTGGCCAGAAATAAGTTGTATGTTCTCTTAATACGTGACTCGACGTAGGATCGGGTGTTGCCAGCGTCCCCTACGGTGTGTCGTGTGTTTCTTTAGATTATGGAATCGGTGTTCGATGTTACATTCCATTTCGTATTATTTTTTAAATAGACATAAGACTGATAGGATTTCTTTACGATTAGTATTTATTTGTTAACGGCACTATGATTTTGTGTATTCGAATCAGTATTAGAAGGGTGTGAGTAGGGTTGTCTATGCTTAATTTTTTCAATAACTTTATACAATTATATTTAATTTAATTTCAACGTAAACAAAGTGATAACGGGCCATTATAACGCTACTAATTTAAATATCTATAAAATACTTACCTTTGTTGACGTTTAGATTAAATTGGATATGAACAGAACAATGATAAATGCCAGTAAAATTAAGAATAGACAGCCCTAAGATATATATCAGCCGCTGTAAGGCAAGTGTTGGACGCTAGGTAGTTAGATATCAAATGTGATTAAAGGGAACCGTCATGTTATAAAATTGTAAGGAATTGCCAGTTATTGTGAGTGGATATTTCAATTTTAATGTCTCGTATGCTTGTGTATTTAGCTGAATATTCCCACATAACACTCAGTCAGACAGGCATATTGTATTACATTTGAAAATATGTTTTTTGAAGTAGATACAACATTGTTAATCAATAGAAATATTAAAGATACACCATGTCACCATGTAAAGTCGGAACGAGAATGATAGAAAAATTGAGCATTTTGTCAGACGTTACTTGTGAAAAACAAAAATATTTATCGCGCTCCTATCTACCTCTGAAAACGCCATAGCTATAGTTTCTTAGATACGTGTTTCCTAAACTCGTTAGAAATGTTAGAGAGAAAAATCAATTTGTAAGTCATTCACGTTCAGACTATGGCATGCTATGGCCGTGTTTCCACCTGCAAGCAAACTCGCGGAAGTCTTGCGTGAGTTTCTTGCAATATTGTTTACATTTCATACTAATTCCTGCAATTTATTGCTGCAATAAATATCGTGCGAGAAGCTCGCGGATAAATGCCATACGAAACTAGACCGTATATCTACGGTGACCCGCAGCGAGGTCTGTCGCGAGTCCTCGCAGACATATTTAGACATGCTGTCGCAACTACTCGCAGGAAGCGCTTGACAAATTGTCGCGACGGCACTTGCTACGGGGTTTACACTAGCAAGCTGTTGTCAGACGGACTGTCAGACACTTCTGGCGACAGTTGTCTTACAGGTGGAAACACGGCCTATGTAACATACGCAATATAACATAATATAGGATAGTTTCTCACTGTCCTAGTATTCTGTATTTGATACCAAAATTAAACTAGTACTAATTTTAGTTTAAGTTAACATCCTACGGTTAAAATAATGTATACATATTCAGCTAAATACTCAAACACATTACAAAATCTCTCGCCATGCTAGAAAGTTTTATATCATACAAAATATATCGCACATATATTGATAGACTAAGTTAGCTTCTGTGTTAGTTAAGGCAGTGTGATTATTTTGTACGCTAAAACACCCATGTACATTGTACATAAATAAAAACTTTTTTTCCCACCGACATTTATTTTCCTCTATACAAGACTGTGTTAAAAGACTTAAAACATCAAATATATTACAAGGTAATATAAATAATATTTAATTGACACTTAATAATATATTGCAGCAGAATTAAATAACAAATCGACCTAAACGTCTTATTTACACTATTTGCTAAAAAATCTAGCAAACCTCCATTAGTTTAAAGTATTAAACTAGAACAATGCTCCATTATATTATTTTAAGATCACGCCTGGTACGGTCACATACATCTACTTTTGGTTTTATAACTAGTGTAAACGTACCCTTATATTTAGATCAGAATACGATTATTCTTCTTCGAACTTAAAATGAGATGCCATATTATTTACAAGTATATTATTAAAACTTTGACTACGGTGAGATTTTTAATATGCAAGATATTCAAAAGTGATTCAATATTAATGTTTACCTGTTATAATGTCTACATTTATTTACAGTCACGGTAGGCAGCTCATTTTATTTTAGAAAATTAAAATGATAATCCTCAGCTCCTAGTTGAGAAAAATGCACTTACAGAGCATGTAACAAAACAGAGTGATAATACTTTAGGTGTGTACTGTGTCCACTGTGAAAATAGCAGCGCTGAAATAGATACTTTTTATGGTTCCGTATTTATATTACTGTAAAGGAAAATCCATGAAGTTTGAGCATTTTTCATAGAAACAAAAGATGAAACAGCCCAACTCCCTGAGCGCCGCTATTTTCACAGTGAACTCATTATAAGGGACATATTATATTATACACACGCGAAAGTAAGAGACAGAAAGTCAGTCTGAAATAATCAAAGTCTAATACTGTGATTTACATTTTAACGCAATATTTTTTAATGAGGGGGAGGGGGGGGGGTGTAAATACGTTACGGACGGACTCCGGCTCGGTGCGCCGGAGGTTTACCGACTAAAACCCCCCCCCATGCCCTCCTTCCAGCCGTGGGATACGGGCACTCTGTTTGTGAACTCCGCGTCCTCACGGCGCTTAGCGCAATATATTTTTCATGTTAATACTACTTTATTTTGATGATACTAAAACTGCCACTTTTTCACAAAAAGATCGTCAATTTGTATAACGATTTTTCACAACATATACAACATATTATGTCATTAAAATTAATAGAACTTTAATCCAAAGTATACAACTAGGTTGTTCTAATTAACAATTAGGTAAAAATTTAACAACACCAAAAAATGTCAAGTGAATACTTTTTATCGTCCAAATACCGAGAAATATCTAATTAGTCCCTTTAAACAACCTATAAAGTACCTTTAAATTCTATATTTATGTTTTAATTTATAATATTTACAACATATTATTTGAACAAGAAACCTTCATATTCTGTATTTAAGATTAAAACCGTTTCAAGCCCTCCATAATGTTTAGTGAAAATAACTTTGTATCAATTAATGAGATCATAAAAATACTTTCCAATATGAAGATTTCTGGCTCTACATTTAATAAAAGATCATAATCTCTCATTATTTCTACATTATTTAATATCTATTTACAATACATAGTTGCCAGATAAATAAACTGGTTTTGGCTACTATAACTTCTGGCATTAGTGTTAATAACTTAACACTGTGAATACGTATCGTACTCACTAGTACGCTTGCAGCGTCTTTGTACGTACAAAAGTGAACTGTTAGTACACTGTTCATAATCACATGACGTCACGTGACTTGTAACAGCGGCATTGCCGCGCGACGGGCGCAACGCATTGCGTTCTACAACTGCTTTGCGTCGGCGCGACAAGTAGCAAGTGGTTCTTACCAGGGCTCGAAAAACGTTATATTTTTCGAAACGTTATCGCCTTAAATACCTAAAGAACGTTTCATTTCGGTTTCGTTCGGAACGGAACGCTATTCAGAACATTTTTTGAGAACGTAATGATTTTTTCGTTTTTGATCCATAAAACGGTTTTAAACGGTTTTTCCCGTTTCCTCGATGAAAAGTTAAATATATACCTAACAAAAACTATTATTTTTCGGGCATTCGTTTGCGGCGAGCACGGCGAGGCAATAATAGACCAAGTGCGAGTCGGACTCGCTCATGGATGGTTCCGTACCGTTACAGAGCAAAATAAGGTCAATAATTGTGTTTTTTGTATGGGATTAATTTCATTAATTTTTTATTAGTTTTATTAATTAATAAAGAACTCATATAGTCAAGCAGTCTATGAAAATTTCAAGAGCTTATGTATTATCGTTATTGATATCGAGCAAAAAAGGCCAAAAAATACGTTGTTGTATGGGAGCCCCTCTTAAAATATATGGAATATATTTTGTTTTTTAGTATTTGTTGCTATAGCGGCAACAGATATACACAATCAAATCAAGTCCAGCTATATTAGCGGTCACACAGACGGACAGCCTTCGAAGTCTCAGTAATAGGGTCCCGATTTTACCCTTTGGGTACGGAACCCTAAAAATCAGGTACAGCATAGATTTAAATAAAAATTTGGGATCGATTACGTTTTACCCTTTAATTTAAAATTGTCATACTACGTAATTGCGCTTTTAGGGATGGATTTTTTTACCCCCCTTGTTTTTAATTTTTTTTACCCCTTTTCCTAAAAATGCAGATTTAACCATTCTGGCTTAACTAATTGTGTTTAATTAGGTTAAAAAATGCTTTAAATATTTGTATTTATGATTTTTTATTATATAACTACTAGCTTTCTCGACAAAATATGTTGTTTTGCTATATAAAGTGTTTCTACTTCATCACGAATAAACTTTATTAATATAAATAAAAAACGTATTTTTATAAAAAAAAGCTCAGAGAAATTTTAATCGAAATAGAGTGAAAAACATTAAAAAAAACATTTAAAATTAGAATAATATAAATATTTGAGGGGGACTTCCATACACAAAACATGGCCTATTTTTGCTCTGTACCTAATGGTACAGAACTCTGAACCCTTCGTGCACGAGTTCTGCTTGCACTTTGCCAATTTGTTGTATAGGTATTAATTACTTGCCTAAAAACAAAATACGTATTCACCTATTATATAGCTCACTAATTTGAAATAATATTAGAAGGTATCTCAGAGTAGTAATTTGTTTTTTTTTTTTTATTGACTTCTTTTGTAATACAAAATACAAATAAGTAATAACATATTATTTTTCGTAAAAACTTATAGTTTTTTGGTTAATTATGAAAAACAACTTTAAGACAATAAGTATTTTACTCACGCAAAATCTTTGACCTTTAATTACCTATAACTCATTTAATTATCGAATTATCAAAAAAATTGTACATAACAAATTATTTTTGAGTGTCTATTGATTTCTGGGGCTTTTTTATTTAAAAAATTCACCCCCGAGACGGGGTTGCATTCACCCCCAGGGCAAAAGCGCAAGTAGGTAGTATACTACTTTTATTTCTTAAGTTATCCCCTTATACTCACCAAAGAAAATCGATTGAGGTTCAACAAAATCAGTGGAGAAAACCTTTACTGACCGCCCTATGTCCCGCTGTGTGGATTTAACCGTTTTATTTCGGTTTTCAAAACGTTCTCAAATACGTTTTTGTTCCCAAAAACGTTATTGCAATGAACCGTTCCGAACGAATCAAAACCGTTATTTAAAATAACGTTTTCGAGCCCTGGTTCTTATACCCTACCACATCGTACTTTCTTAATCTAGTTACCCAACTTAGAGCTGACAATACGATGTCAAATGTGCCGTACTTCACACTTGTCACGTGACTACTGCAGCAGGTTGCAGCAGAACTTACATCACAACTTAAAATCGGTCGTACTTCACATTGATCACGTCACTACTACGGCGGCTGCGGTGCAGCGGGACGCACCTTACATTTCAACGTCAAACGTGTCGTACTTCACGCAGGTCACGTGACTATTGTTGCTGTCGTACTTCACGTCGGTCACGTGACTACTGTTGCTGTCGTACTTCAAGCCGGTCAAGTGACTAATGTTGCTGTCGTACTTCACGCCAGTCACGTATTGCTATTTCTGTCATACTTCACTTTGGCCACGTGAATACTGTTGCTGTCATACTTCACTGTGGTCACGTGACTACTGGGGCGGCTGCGGCGCGGCGGGTCGCAGTAAGCGGGCTAACACGTGTCGCCCGCCAACCAGCTTTAGCTGCTGCCCGTCCATCAGTACGGACCGCACGCCCGTACCCGCACTCGACACCGCCTACACACATAGAAATACGTGAGTTCCTTATCCCAATATCAATGTCGTTGGTTTGACATTTCACGAGAAAAACCATCCTAAAGGTGAAGCGCACTAGGCGTAGCTAAACGGCAGCGGAGCAACGCCACACTTCACCTGCCATAGTACTATCAGAGAAGTTGAGTCCTAGGCAGATAGCAGATCGAAGTAATTTGGTCGAGTTAAACCCATCCGACCGATCACAGCTAGCACTGAATTGACATAAGCCGATCACATGACGTAGGTCCGTCAACTGCCTAGGAATCAATTTCCTTGATGGTGCTAGAGTGGCGTGTACAGTAGGATAGTTCCGCTGCAAAGTAACTCTATTAAGGGCGGCTTTTACCAAACCTTATTTAAAATAAGTTAAAACGCATTTAGTTAAATATGTTTTCATTTGTAAACACGCTTAATTTAAACTTATTTAAGTTTGTCTTGCACCACGATGTTGAAGCTTGAAATTAACTAAATGCATTTTGGGGTGTTGCCGCATTATGTATTGTGCGTTCCATTTCACGATTTGAGCAGTATCGTTACAAATAACGGTATTTCACGGTTGTTTGACTAAATTCGGTTTGTTTTTTTTTTGCGTAAAACGAGTTTTCTATCAATGGGTCAGACGCGGCCCGCGCCGCGCACGGCGCAGGTATCCCTAGTAGTCTGTGACCGGCAGTCGCCCGCGCTAGGGTTTGTTTGAGATTTGAGATGTTTGTATTGTTGTACACATGTTGTTTTGTTTCACATACTTTAGGTTGTTGTACAGACTCGTGCAGGTGTTCTGTTAGTAGAGTAATAGAGTAATTGACAATTAATTATGAGTGATATACTTAGGTAAAAAGTGGCCCACGTAACTTTTCCGTTTTAAACAATAATCTAGATTCAATTATTTCTAGCAAAATCATCGTCGTCTTCTTGGATAGGCGAAATCTTCTAAAGAACTTTTTCTCCGTCAGTGTTTCAAACAAATTTGATCTTGCCTCAATAACCCTGACATCTCGAGGCCTGCTCATATATTTTCTTCGTCGTCGTCATCAATATCATCAAAAAGAAACTCAAACAAACTCATTAATATTCTTTTCACACTCAAATTATTCGCAAATTATTATTCTCGACCAAAAAAATCTAACCTCAAATTCAACTGTTAAATACGTTTAGCAGATTAAACAGCGATATTTGGCTGTTTAAATATGACAGATCTATAATCATGTTTAACTTGTGGTGCAAGACAAATTGTGTAGTTAAACAGAATTTTGTGCTTAAATAAAATTTTAAACATGTTTAACCGCTTGGTAAAAGTCGCCCTAAGAACTAGGGATGGTCTTCAATTTGACGTTTGAACTTTTAAAAAACAATTCATAAAGGTTAGACGTCAATCTGATGAGCGCATTATAGACCGAGTAGATTTATAAGTATGCCAAGTATTCAGAAACTGGCTTTCGATACTGTATGTAACGCTCAACTCACAACGAACCAAAATTTGCTTATAGGCTGGTATATATAGCTTTATTATTAGCCCCTTTTAGCAAAACAAAACGAAACTAACTTCATAAAATGGATTAAGGCAGTGAATATAATTATTATTTTAGCCAGACACCTACATCGTTTAATTCAAAGATTTTGTTTATAGGGTGAAAATTAAAGATACAAGATTGATACAGCAACTCTTTAGAATCTAGATTATCAGATCTAGGTCAAGAGATACATAATAGGGCTTGGAATTTAGACACCCCCACGCTTTTGTATAAATAGACGTTTACAAAAGACCTATAATTTAAGTGTGCTATATTTTATTGCGTAAATGAAATAAACAGAAAGCCTTAATTACGGAATCATTACAAATTATTTGATATTCATCCCTTGGATTAGCAATTATTTGATATTAATCCCTTGGATAAAGGCATTCATTATATTATCTATTTGAAATCTATTTGAAAGTGCAAGCAAAATTACCAAGCATTATTGTGTGCGCCTTCTTTCGACTGTGCTACTAACCCGTAAACCGATTTTATATTAAAATATATAAACTTATTAGTGCATAAATGCACACATGCATAAGATATTCGTAAATTCATGCAATTACTGGATTAATCTGCGCTTAAGGACTATTTTGTATAGTTTATTTTTTTTAAAAGCTTATTTTTAGCGTTAAGGCACTTTGCTCGAGTGCAGCCTACAACTGCCATGCGTAATGTTCAAACATGCTTCACCTGTTGTAACTTAATTCCTTGCGGCAATTTTACTTGGTGTAATTGATTAACCTGTGGTAATAACATTTCTGGATTTATCACATTTTTACCTTACGCCTGTTTATTGTAAAAAATACATGTATTTTTACTAATGCCAATAGACTAAAAACACTCATTTTAGCACTGGATTGAATTTAGAAACATATAATAATTTTTAACAACTCATTATTTTAGTTATTAACGACAAGAAAGAACTTTTAAAACATCACAAACATGAAATAAAGATATTAAAATCGTGTAAGTTTTATTTACCTGTTGTAACTTTAATACTGGCGCTGAGGACGTTGATGTGGCTACTCCCTGACCTCCTGTAAGCAAAGTGTAGCAAGATAAATTATTTGTTGTTTTTTATAGACTGCACATTGCGACAAGTAAAACCCCACCGGCTCGATATCGAGCCACCTGGCTGCACTCGACCTCACGCAGTTTTGTAACTTATTTTAGTATGTATAAGATTTAATTTTATTTGTTCAATCTATTATTTTTAAGAGTATGAAGTTGGCTACAAAAAGATTGCACTAAATTCGTTGCTGATTGGCGCAATTTTGTAAAACTTGAAAAAACATTTAAAAAAAAATAATGGCGCCATAGAACCCGATATTCGAGAGGTTAAGATTCTGAGGTTGTTTTGGTTCGTCTTAGGGAGATCGCACACGTCACACTTTTTGTGTGATCGAGTCTGCGGCTTACATACAATCTTCATGGCGCGCGCCATCAGATTGTATGTAAGCCGCAGACTCGATCACACAAAAAGTGTGACGTGTGCGATCTCCCTTAGTCGTGCGACATGACTACATGACTTATATGCGGGCTCTACACTCGCGCCGCGAATTGCGGCCGCGATTCGCGCCGTGAACACGATTCGAACAAATACGAAGCCGCGAAACCCTCCACACTCGCGGTTCGCGGCCTTCGTGGGATTTCGCGCCGCGAGTGTAGAGCCCGCAATAAATGTTAACATTTGACTCACCAATATTACTTAAGACTAAGGTTTGTGATGTGGCAGTGCCTCCTGATGACGTCACGCGGATAGCAGTCCCGTCGCTCTGCTGTGAAACAATTACGTAATATTTAACTGTAATTATAATCTTACGAAGTATGGCGTTAAATAAAAAAAATGTAATGTTTGAATACTTGCTAAAAAGAGCTGTACTTAATTTTTTGACGTGATAACGTCTTATAATTCGATGGAGCCGGCTGCACGCACGAAAAAACATGACTCATGCGGCGTTACCTCGCTCTGAGGCGTTCCATTTTCTAATGATGTCACGTTCAACTATCGTCAGTAAACCGACTTTACAGACAACCGATTTTTTATGTTTGTTGTGGCGCCTATAGCTGCACCAATAATATAATATCATTCTAGAATATAAATAATATTTTATCTGTGGCTGCCACTGTACCTTTTTTTCAAATACATCTTTATTTATCAAATGTTTACAATTGTTACTCATACATTGAAAAATCGCCAAACTGACGACATCTGTTGGCGATTATTTCGTTGTGCTTAATAAACTCAATAAAAATTCTTAATTCATTCCCAATCTCTATTAAAATAAGTGGAACCTAAAGCATGCCGTTATATCATAAGTAAAACCCTAAAATGGAAAGGGGACCCACACCCTAAAATATTATCACTTAGTTTTGTTACACTCTGTATATAGACACTGTACCTGCAATATAATGTTCTGCAGCGGTTTCCCAGCCGCCAGTAACACGGGCCGCGCCGGCGCGAGCACTCGCACGCCGCGCGCCCGCCCCGCCGCGCCACCGCTGTCCAGTGAGATCATTTGCGTCTGTTGGTAGAGATAGGAATTAAAATGACTAGAGTCTAGACAGTTAATACCAGACCAAATTCCGGACCTGCGTTGTCCAGTGGTTTAAATCGTGGCTCTTGACTCGGAGGTTCGATTCCCGCGTTGGTAACATGTTATTTCCAAGTGTGGTTAGGACAAACCTGATTGTCTGACAAGTATGATGATGCATCGGATGGGCATGTAAAAAGAAGGTCCTGCGCCTGATCTCTCGCCAGTCGTGTCGGTCGTCCGTCCGGGTTATGAGAGTAAAAGGAATAGAGAGTGCTCTTGTGTACTGAGCACACACTTGGGCACTATAAAATTACTCCTGCGTAACTGAACTGGTTTCAATGAAGCCGACCACCGTCACCGAAACCTAATAAAATTTATAATTAGGTGATATTTCCCATCAAATTTCTCTCTGTAGTACTGCTGAAAGAAATTTCTTTTAGAGATAAGCAGTATCTGTTCAGTGTCTTTCTTTCAGTGTATTTCACGTAAATCATTTGTATGTGCAGCAAATAGTTAAATAAATCTTATATATAAAATTCTCGTGTCACAATGTTAGAAAGCGAACTCCTCCGAAACGGCTTTACTGATTTTTACCAAATTTTATATGCATATTCTGTAGGTCTGAGAATCGGCTACTTGGTACTTTATATATTAATAAGTGCATAATTTGTTGAATAAACAATAGTAAATTATTACAACCTGAGACTGACGGCGGCGATGTTTGTGCGACGGGATAGCGATCGACGTTGCCATGGTGATATACTTATTTAGTCACTTCAATAAAATAATATGGGCGAAATACTATATATTATGACAATGCAAAGTTTGCCGGAACAGCTAGTAAATGAATAATAAGAAACTTATACTATGTATTCTGTGGTACAGAATACATATTAGTTTAACAACAGATTCCTCACTCCCGAAACCCGTTTAAATAAATAACGACGCAAGCTACGATACTATAAAGTTGAAATTCCGACGCGCAATGCTAAATTGCCTACGGATAAATTTACCTACAAGTGCGCTCTCTTTCTATCGCATAACGCGTAATTTTAGAAAACAAAATATATTTTTTAAATTACTATTGGTATGAATAGCAAACCTTTTCATAGTAATATCAAATTTCAGTAAAACAACCTATATTTTATAGTAGTTCTATATTGGATTAAAATATTGCAGGAAACTTTAACAATTTAAACATAGTAACTTGTGTTTATTTCTGTGTAGTTTGTGTGTTTCTTTGTATGAAATTGGTTTATTTGCTATGTTTGTATAGTTTTTATCTACTATTTGTATTTAAATACCTTATTCAAATATAATAAGTACATATTTCATTGGCTTTTTTAATTGTTAATTTTTATAAGATTTATAACGATTTTGTCACAGCGGTTAAATCAGTATCATATTGTATTAAATTCCTCTTTGATCAGTATACAGTAGATACGCGACGAAAAATCTTGCGCGTGCGTCACCGCTCGCTTGTGAGTCCCTTATGATTTGCCACCCGCGGGTGGTACTTATACGCGCGAGTGGGACAGGCCTGACTATGCGCAGCTTATTTAGAAGGCTATCTTGTTTACAATTTTAACATTTATTTAAATAATTTACTCGACAAGTTCGGCAGAAAAAGTAATGTTAAGAAGTCTAAATATGAAAATATTATATTACCTGTGCATTACTTAGCAGCTTAGCCACTATCGGCTGCACGGATTTGTCCCCGGGCGCACGGACGACCTGCGTCACGGACTTGGGTGTCTGGTTAGCCAGCTGTATTGTCTGACCGTTAGCCAGCTGCAGGGTTTGGCCGTTAGCCAGTTGTATCGTCTGTGCGCTCGGTAGTTGCACAGTTTGGCCACCGATCTGGACTGTTTGGCCCATGCTCTGACTGGACAATTGTACCGTCTGGCCCATGTTTTGGCTAGACAGCTGAACCGTCTGGCCCATGTTTTGACCGGACAGTTGTACAGTCTGACCCATGTTTTGACTGGACAATTGGACCGTCTGGCCCATATTCTGGCCGGATAGTTGGACCGTCTGGCCCATATTCTGACCGGTCAACTGCACCGTCTGGCCCATATTCTGACCGGTCAACTGCACAGTCTGGCCCATATTCTGACCGGTCAACTGCACCGTCTGGCCCATATTCTGACCGGACAGTTGTACATTCTGTCCGAGTTGGACCGTCTGCACGTTTCCACCGATCTGGACCGTCTGGCCGCTGGGTAGCTGCACACTGGATGATAAGGAGGGGCTAGCCACTTGGACGCTTTGACCACCGGGTAGCTTCACTGTGTGTCCTAACTGGACCGTCTGACCGGCCAGCTGGACAGTTTGACCGCCGATTTGGACCGTCTGGCCGGCGATTTGGACGGTGGACGGTAGGCCGGATTTGGTGAGCGGTCGAGGTTGAGTCTTCTGCGGCGTGACCTTCAAAATAAAAAAATCTTTATTTTAAATTCACATACATATTTGCAATGTGGTGGGGTTCTCCTTTTAAGTAGAACTTGTATTAGGAGAGACCCGCTCTTTCAGTCTGACATGACATTTTAACATTAAACGATATTTTATGCTTGTTTAATAATAATAATTAGTTTTAACTATAATATTAAGTGTTAGTATTTAAAATTATATATTGTCTATAATAGGCTACTTGACCTATATTCAATTTCATTGAACAAATGCATATTTCTAGTAGAACTTGGCCTAGGAAACAATATTTTACCCTTATCATCAAATAAAAGCTTATGATTGATAAATAAAGTCGATTTGAAAATATGATTTTATGAAAATAGGATTTGTACTGACGAAAACGCTTTTGCGGTACTTCCGATTTGGATGTGACGTCATCCTCATAGTAATTTAATATCTTTTATTTATCGCGCTCGTTATATGTAAGTTTATCTGTACATAAATAATAAGAACAAGCCTAGAAAGATTTGTAAAATATATTTTATTGAATAATTCGCTTAAAACATCAGTTTTATATATTATCTCCACTTATTGTAGACGGGAAATGAAATGGCCAAAACTTTTCTCCAAAAGTTTTCAACATTACAAATGATTTCTAATTTCTTATTTAATTCTTTTATAATTTTTGGGCACTTTTAGACTCGTACATTTAGCACATAAAAAAATGTTCAATAAAGAGAGTTTAAAATACAAAGCATATGACGTCACACTATGGCGGACAGTGTTTTCGGCGCCATTTAAGAGGCGTATTTTTCAATAAACATTTTTATGGGTTTCTACTGTGTAAAATATTAAAATGTTAGTTTTTTTTGTGAAAATGAATGATTAAGAAGCGATTAGCATGAAGAAAAAAAGTAGGTCAAGTAGCCTATTAAGTTTGTGCGGTGTGTGTGTGTTTGTGTGCCTGACCTTGAGCGCCTGGAGCGTGTGCGGGGAGGCAAGCTGGACTGTTTGGCCGCTGGGAAGACGCACTAGCTGTTGAAGCTGTTGCAGCTGCGACAGGGAGGAGAGCTGCAGCTGCGGGCCAAGCTGCACGGTGCGCGACGTCGCTACGCTTGTACCGCTCGAGCTAACTTCTGTGCTCGTGCTGCTTGACGTCGAGGTTGTCTGTAAATATAAATAAGTTACAATGTATGCACATACTTTTTATTTTCTATACATTTTAATCAATTTCATTATTTATATTTATGTGTTGTAAATTGTAATGTCCCATCATTGTCAATAATAATAATAATTTAAATATATGTTTGTAACAACTTTATCACATTTAATGTTTTCTCTCAAATTCAAACGGAAAAATTTACAAGTGTACATATTATTTGTATATTTATTGCTTTATATTATTTATTCACACTTTATGCATTAATTACAAAGATATTATGAACATGGGAACATGATAGCTTCTGAACCCACCTGAACTATGATAGATTCCGACACAGAACTGGGTAAGGTGCGTTTCTTTGTAGCGGGTGTACCTGTAACGAAAGGAATCATTAAAACAAGCTAATAAGTATACCACTTACTTGTAATATCTTGTATAATATAATATACTTACTTTGTTGAAGAAGCGCTCTGGGCGATATAAGAGATTTCCCTGACGAAGGAGTCGCGGGACTCAACACTCTAACCACACTCCGTCTGGGTGTAGAAGGTACCTACAAATTTATAACAGGTTAGAGCACACTGGACTAAACTAATAATAATAATAATAAGCTTTATTTGCCACTAGCCCACTACAAACACGGTTGACGGTACATATTTACATAATATTATAATATAGCAGTTGCAAACAAACTACATTGCATCAACGTGTCATCGTCAAAAAATTTTGTATAAGTAACTTCACCCCGCGGCATTCCAGTGACACTATACTGTACTCGGCGAAACATGGCGGTTGCGGTCATTGACTCCGTGTCAAAAACTTGTCATTTTCTATACAAAGCCGCGATTGACAACATCTGACACTTCATTGTCAATCGCGGTTTATGACAAGTTTTAAACAGGGAGTCAATGACCGCTACCGCCATGATTCGCCGAGTACAGTATAGCCTCTGAAAAAGGAAACGTAAGTATAGCACACACTGCTCCACTGCCGCTTAATGAGATTCAACCAGGACGGATTATAACAGCCAATCATAGATCTTTATTCGTTGCCAACTTCAGAGTCAATGTCTGAGCTTGCATAGTTAAAAATCTAGTTTTTTAGGGCCAACCCACGCGTACCACAACCACACCACGTGGTCGGGCGTATATTTCGTATTGTAAATGAACTGGACCATTCACACGTACCACATTTTGCAGTCGTTGTCGACCACTTGTGTGATACCGACCACATTGCAACCACGGCCGACCACATCGCAACCACAACGTTGCATCGATGCAACGACAGTGCGCGCACACCGCCCGCGCTCTTCCCCCCCCCCCGTTTCATTGACTTTCGTACGTAACCACATCGCAACCACTGGCGACAACGCGGCCACGTCGCCATTTTGTCGGTACCACAGCGCAACTACAAGAAGCTGCAGCGACACCATTCACACGTAACCACTGCTCGACGACATTTTGTCGTTGCGATATCGTGTGGTTGTGGTACGTGTGGGTTGGCCCGTATTCAACAAATACCTACTCGGCTCCTGCCGAATGTAGGAGGGCCCAGTCAAGCCTGTCGGCAGCTGTACTCCGGGGTGTGCCGGAGTATGGCTCTGTACGGTGCCCCAATATGGTTGGATGCTCTCACCGTACGTCATAGGACCCTGCTGCACAAAATGCAGCGGGTCATTGCGGTGAGAGTCATCAGGGGCTACCGTACAGTCTCTTGGGCGGCAGCGACTGCTCTGGCGGGGGAACCGCCATGGGAGCTCACGGCGAGGGTGCTCGCCGAGTTGAATCTCCTCATCACTGAGGGGAGGTCGAATGGCGAAGCTCCTTCGTGGGAAGAGCTCAGGCGGTTCCGGAGACTCGGAGAGCAGTGGCTGCTGAGGAGGTGGGAAGAGGATCTGGCGTAGACCCAGTACGGTAAACGTACCGCTGAGGCACTGCGTCCAGTTCTTGTGACGTGGATGCGCCGCAAGAAGAAACCCCTCACCTTCCGCCTTACGCAGGTACTCACCGGGCACGGGTGCTTCGGTGAGTGTGTAATCTGAACTCCTGGCAACCTGTGTAGGGTTGCCAGGAGAGAGCCAACGCCAGCCTACCATGAATGTGGCGCTGCGGAGGACACGGCCCAGCATACCCTTGAGGTGTGCGATCGTTGGGCCGTGCAGCGCCACGATCTCGTGGCGGTGCTAGGTGGAGACCTCTCACTCCCGAGCATGGTGCGCTGCATGCTCGAGAGCGATGAGGCCTGGCAGGCGGCGGTCTCTTTCTGCGAAATTGTTATGTCGCAGAAAGAGGCCTCGTAGCGAGACAGAGAGGACGATCCCATCTCTCTGCCGCTCCGCCAGCGTAGGACGGGAGTGCGGAGGCGTCGCTACGCGAACCTCCTAACTCTCGTCTAACAGGGCTCCGGGTCAGGATGGGAACCTGCCCGGCTTTGTTAGTCCCGGCATCGAGGGGAACGCTTTAGTTTGCCTAAGCGTTCCCTTACTTTGGTGGAAGTCCGGTCCGAGGTAGACCGGCCAGTCGTGGAGGGAGTCCTGTGTTTGTTAGATCCGGGATATCCCTCCTCTATACGGCTGAAGGCGAACCGCAGGTGGTTTTAGTGAGTAGGAATCTCACATACCCCCGGGGTGCTTTAGCTAACTGAGGCACATACCCAACCCGGGGCACCCATGATGGGTTTCCCCTGCGTAAAAAAAAAATACCTGTGCGGGTGTTGTAACTACATTGACAACGCTCGTCGTTGTTGTCTGTACAGCGGACGGTCGTATTAGCAGCGATCGCGTCACAGGTGTCAGCTAAAAACATAAAAGAGGTTAAAAATTGGTACAGCAAACTTAGTGTTTCCTGTTTTTTTAAGTCTTTAAGTGAGGTCAGCTATTGCCTTTATAGAAGAGTCTGGGATATGCCGAGTTGTTTAAGCTAATGTGGTTGTGATGACTTCACTTACGTTATAATTTTTATTTATATTAAATTATTACTTTAAGTTTTTGTTAAAACATGCATGTATGTGGATCGGTTATGTTGCAAATAACTCCTACATGTATGCAGTATGTAGGAGTTATTTGCAACATAACCGATGATTAGTGTGGGAGATAGTGACAAGTTACCTTGGTGGCAGAGGTAGTAGTTTGGTGTAAGGTTGTAGTAATATTGGTTTGAAGTATTGACGCCACAGCTGCATTTTGCTGTGCCGATGTAATTGTTGATACCTGAAATATGCAGATTATTAGATTTTTAGAAAATTAGTAGTAATAGTCTTTTTCTTACTATTTACGATGTAATATCAAATTCAAATGTTAGGATACAACAATATGGAATAGGTGACATAAATTATTATGAGGTTAAATACTTAGCAATGTTGTCGGGAAATCACGTAAAACGTAACGTAAATGTTAGTATGGATGTTTTACATACCGTTGATTGTGTCGTCTCAATTTTGCTGACAGACTTCTGTTTGGTGAGCGGAGACCGTTGCGGCGATATCACTATAGAGGGCAGCGTCGTCGACATTTGCGTTATTAACGACTCACTAATCTGCTTAGCAAGCGACGTCACATTCTGTTTAACACCTTGCACTACAATATTCTGCTTAGGCGCTTGCTTTGGAGACTGTATAGTTGGCTTGACTATACTCTTTGTTGGCACTGTCTTCGGTGCTGGTTTTGGCGGTGTCGGATTCGATTTCGGTGACAGTAGGCTTGCTTGCTTCGGTTGCGTCTGAGTAGGCTTCGGACTTTGAATTGTGTTCGCTTGGCTGACCGGCTTTACTTGTGGACTGGTTTTTGTCTGAACGAGACTGGGCATCTTCGGTGGAGGTTTCTGCGGGGTGGCCTTGGGTTTTGCTGTGGGGATTAGTTTGCCTTTGGTCTTGGTGATGTGCACCGGGTTGGAGGTGGCCTGGGTGGCTTGCATGAGGAGCTGGGCCGAGGAAAGATGCGCGGTTGACGTGGGAGCGCTCGTGTCGTCCACGTCCACGTCGCTGTCTGACGCGTTCTCCAATACTTCTTCTGGATTACTGACGTCCACATCCATCTAAAAGTATTTTTATTATTTACACATTATAAGTAAGGTGGATAAAGATTCAGTTTCCCACTTCGCAATTGTATTATTTGGTAGTAAGATTTAAAAATAGTAAGCCTCTGTCTCCCACTGTATTACTTATAATATAGGTACATAAAGTATTGAACTTATGATGTCAACAAATATTATGTCTTTACAATACAGCATATTTTATTATTTAAATATTTCATGGTAAAAAATAACGTTATTTTTAACACACGGTAAAAAGTCATAGTTTTTTTCTATATTAAAGAAAATATTTAAAAACGTACCGGTGTTTGAACAGATGGCGTTGAAGATACGCTGTTCGATTTGTTCGCACGACTTCGCGCCGTACTCTTCAGCCAATCCTCTTCACTTCTGCAATAAAAAATAGAAAAAGCATTAAAACAGATAGACTAACAGTGTCGCATTTATAATAGTAGTGGATGTGGATATAAATAGAAACTTTAAACTACAACGTCAAAAGAATCACTTACTTATGCCTGTGAAGGTAAGTCCAAATTGATGTCCTTTGGTCATATTTGATGAACGGATCACGCTTAACCGCCGCGAGTTTTTCCAAAACGTTGGTTACCGCACTCGTTAACACTTGCTCGCTGCACGGAACTATCCACTGGGACATTCTGTAAAGACGTGTAATTTTAGCCATGGACCAAACAATGAGGCTATAGCCAAAAAATTCTGAATAGTCGATATTTTTTTTTTCGAGATTAGTGCTTAGGAATATATTCTGCTCGTTCCTGTTTATATTATGGATAGTGTACTAACTTAAGGAGCGTGACGACATGTCGTGTCGTGCCCTCACTTTTGGGTATAGTCCGCGCGGAACTAGTTGGCCGCGCCTTAGGTATGTGAGCGGTGGGACGGAGAGGCGGGGGCGTTTGATTTTGACAGTTCTGGCTAGTTCAGACAAAACGCACAAGAGATTGCTATAGCAAGATGAGTCCGCCGATAAAAAGACAATCTAAGGAAATAATATTTAAAGTGCATAGGTTTTTAAAAAACGGAAAGCCGATGTCAATAATTTAGAATATAAAACTGATCAATTGTATTTAATTTATTCTTTTCAATAATTAAATAATATTATTGTTCACGATATCGCGAGATTGGTCGTCACTGTCTAATCTCATGTGCGTTGCGAGCAGCAAGCAACTCGCCCCCTTACCCCTGTCCTTACCTAAGGCGCAGCCAACTAGTTCCGCGCGGACTATAATCTCGCTACGGCGTCCACAACAAACGCAACCGCATGCGGACGCTGCGCCCGCCTCGCCCCGATTTAATGTAATATCATAATCTATGTAAAAAATGTTTTAAAATAATATACTAACTTCAGTAACGTAACAATATGTCGCGTCGTGCCTTCACCATTCGGTAACCGTGCTACGGCGTCTCTCAGGAGCGGTACAAACGCAACTGCACGCGGACGCTGCGGCGACACTAGCGCCGCACCCGCACCGCCGGCGCGCGCGCCCGCAGCCCCGCCCCGTGCCCCGCCCACCGCACCTACTGACGACCGGTAACTGAGGAAAAATAAAATATATTCACTTACCCCATACTAATAAAAAGTCTACGGTGTATAATGTATACTAGCTATTTGACCGAGCTTTGCTCGGTATTCGATAAAACACGAATAAAATGACATTTTCTAAAAATGATTCCTAGCTAGATCGATTTATCGCCCCCAAAACCCCCTATATACTAAATTTCATGAAAATCGTTGGAGCCGATTCCGAGATTCCAATTATATACAGGGTGTAATAAGACCACTTCCGATAACTTTGGGGTATGATTATACTACATTTTCTGATTACGAAAATGTATTTTTTTTTTTTAATTTAAATTTAAATTTTTTTTATAATTAATACCTTTTAAACATGATAATAAACCACATAGCAAAATAATTTAAAATATTTTTTTAAATTTTATTATTTTTACTTCATTATGCAATAGGCAGCGCGCGGTCAACGTTATCGTGTGTACGAAGTACCTACGAACTCGAAAACGTTGACCGCGCAATCAGCTGTTAGCACTTAGCTCCGGGCTCCGGCCTACGCACGCGTCGAAAGGTCGTATGCGACGAATGAAGATACACTACGACAGAACACACAGAAACCCTAATGTATGTGGTGTCTTTTCAATTTTAAACCCATGAAGGTCGCCATGACGTGGAACTTAGAACTCTCACCTCTGACCTCTTATCTAAGTTACTTGCAGTGTTAAAAGTTTAATGGTAACTCGTAGAAAACTGTAAGCAACTGTCTGTGCACAACTTGCTACAGTATGGCAAACTTAGAAGTTTGCCATACTGTTGTACTTGTAACTAGTCTAAGATTATTAGACTACATAGTTACAAAAATTTAATCGTAACTAAATAACGAAACCAATGCGGATGAACTGTCTATCCGCAATCGTCACTTATCAATCGAAATTACAGATGATACACGAAAAAACCTCATACATAAAACTGGCAATTAACTTACGTGAAAAATGTTGAGTGTGTTCTTACTTCTTTATGCATTTTGAAAATAGTCCTTAATACCAAGCAATAAGACCAGTGACCACCAACAACGTCAAAAACACTTCTCGTTTTAAACGAAATCTATCACACGGCACACCACAAAGTATTTTAACACAACTGAAATAATTAACACTTAACACAATAACTACTACCACGTTTTGATACTTGAAGTAATTGTTAAATAATCAAACTTATCTCTAACAACAACCTATTACCTCAATGCCCAAATGGCTACTAAATTAGAAAAATCTATTTTAATTTTTAAAATAATGTTTATCGGCTTTCGGTGAAGACGTCAAAGGACACCGACACCTGCCGACACGGGCGGCGGCTTGCTTTGTCCTTTGATGCGGACCCGACAAAGCGCCGCCGCTCTGCCTAGCACAACGCACGTGTCGCTAATCCATTTCAAGGACAATCTAAGTGTTGTACCCTATTTAAAATTCAAAACTATTTATTTCAGTCGATATTTAAATTACCATTAAATAATAAAAATTATAACTATTATTTAGTAGATGTAATCTCATTTTTAAAATGAACTCTATTAAGAGGTTATAAATTCAGAAAATTTTATCGGGATACATAGTCAAGTTGCATTCGATAATTTCGATACCTACATTACCGTGATAAAGTGATTGTTATACTATGGTACGCGTTATGCGTTATACGTATACGCGTATACGCGTTTACGCATGCAATGAAAATACTTTAATAATACCTATTTAATTTGAAATAACTTTTAATTATTATTGTCGCTATTCTTAACATTGAGTAGGTATTTGTTTTTTTTTTAGTTTGACTGTAATCAATACTTACTCGTATGTAAAACAATTAATAACGATTTATCGATAAAAAATTATCGATAACTCAAAATATGCAGAGGGATACATCCCTATTATTTAACAAAGTTTTTTCTTTAATTTTATTTAGTCTGCTGTAAACACGCGCCGCGCTGGTGTACTGTGAAGTTTTTGTTTAAGTTTTGTAATTTTACGGATGTTCTGGTCTTATTGCTTGTTTTGTGACATTCTTAACTATTTTTTCACGTGATACGTCCGAAGAATGTGCGATGAAATGTGAATGAACTTTTAATACTCGTAAACCTTTATGGAACGAGGGTGAACATCGTCGTCGATAGACGATAGTGCGGTTTAAACAGTGCAGTAAAAAGTGTTTTTAAAAGAATTGGAATGTCTCCTGTTTACTTTTGTTTCGTGTTGAAAAACTCTGCAATCTACATTAAGTTAGATGGAGCACAGCTCGAACTGCATTTCATAAAAGCAGACAGCTGATCACAGGTCAGTGAACATGTTATCAAGAATTTTTTTCCATAGTAACTGTGTATTGTATTTTTACAACCTGATTCGGATGAGAATTATGATTACTTTTCCTTTTTGGCCGGAAGTAAAAACTGAGTATTTTTGAGTAATAAACCTAAGAAACGGTAATTAATAAATTCTAACATTTTATTAAATCGTGAAAACAATTGTTATTTAATAATCATTACAATATTGGTGGTTTATTCACTACCTACGGGCTAGGGCCTAGGGCACACCACGATCAGCTGTTTTGTCTAGCGCAGGGCCGCGCGCGCGGGACTTGGCGCGGGCGGCGCGGGGGGGCTGGCGCAGCCCGGGGCCGGCGGGGCTCCACTGGCGCGCGATATTATCGCGCATTTACATCAGCATTATACATTGCGTGTTGAAAATTTTGACTTTTTTAAAAACTGGCGATTTAAAGAAAATTACTTGCACCAATGGATATATCTCATGCCCTATAATAACCCCACGAAGTTATCGGAAGCGGTCTTTTGACACCCTGTATATACAAGAATTGCTCGTTTAAAGATATAAGATATACACTATACAGATGTTATAGTATTTTAGCTTCCAATAAAATACATATTATGTTTCCAAACGTCCGAGGTCCTTCATGAGAGTACACCGTTGAGTTTTCGCGAACTGCCGCTAGATGTCGCTATCCGTTACCTGACTGCTCCCAGCTTTCGACGGTCACGTGGTCTCGCTGAAAATTACTTAGAAAATTTCAAGCCGCCATCTTGCTCATTGTTGCATCGTTTTTCAAATCGAGCAGCCGCTATAGATTTAAATTTTCAAGTTTAAGCATTTTTCTTTTTATTTTAAACTTTAATTTTATTTTAAAACGCGTGTTTTAAATAACGTCGCTATTTCGTTACATTTACTTTAAAATGAGTAATAATCCGTCTTCGTCGGGTACTCGTAAATCATGCGACCGCAATCGCGACGAAAATTCGGGAAATTCGTCATCATCGTCATCGGAGGATGGAGCCACCCCGAAAAAACGCGCACGCCGTGATAGCAGCAATCTTTTGGACCGAAGGTTTGAAATATTGACGCAAAACTTGGTGAGTTACTTGCATGACATTTTACCAGGAAAGATCCAAGCTGTAAATCAAAATAAGCATGCGCAGGTGCCTGATTTAACGATTCCAAGTAATTTAACAAAGGAATCTATAACTAATTTAAACAAAGGCGTTTCTATTGAGCAAAATTTATGTCCACCGCCATCTTCGAACCAGAAAGGTGACATTGAAAATTTTTTAACTGCTTAGCCATTTTTGAGCCAGCAAAGTGATATTGCAAATTTGAATGTGACAATAAAAGAACCTTCTATAGCTCAATCGATTCCGGAACGAGTGAATAAAAATGTATCTATGCAAAGATTTAATACTGTAGATCGGAATGCCGTTCGTTACGCTGACGTTCAAAAGAAGTACCGCGCGTTTCCCGCCTTTACGGAATTAAAAGTAAATGAGGAGTTACGTAGATTCGATATAACTAATGATCCGATGAAGTGGTTTAGAATGGAACGCGGTTTCGCAGCTTTATCCAATGCTATTCATTCTAAATCAAAATGAGGTTGTGAATACAGCTTTGCAGTCCTTGCTGAACTGGAGCTCCACGACTGACGTAGAACTTAACCCGACATCTTTGTATAATAAGTTAATTGAATTATTTGGAGAAAATTCAGCTTATAAAAATACTTCTCAAGATATTTTACAAATAATTTGCGGAAAGTGAGCGGAAGTCATACAGATTCGTAGAAAATCAATCCTAAATAATATAAAAAGTAAATATGTACGTGAGGACATTTCGTGGATTACATGTTCAATCCTCCGGATTTAAATAGTTATTTACAAAAGATAGGCGGTGTAGATAAAATAGGCAAACCTATTACGTCTAGGCACGTGCGGCCAGATTCCCCACAACCGTCGACGTCATTTGATAAAAAATTTAGCGGGTACTCTGAAAAAACGAAGTCTTTCGATAATCGTAAGAATGTACCTAAAAGTAAAAATATTTTTCGTGAACATGAACAAAGAACGAAGGGGGGGATCAAAGATAAAAATAAAAAGACACAAGTTCGTCGAAAATGACTCGGTCCAAAAGATTTTTTCGGGGGGCTGCCTGCGTCATTATCAAAATTGCTGGGCTCACCTAAAACCTCCCAAAACTGTTTTAAAAATGATTTGCGGAGCGAGGATTCCATTCAATCGATCTCCGCCATTAGTATTACCAACTCAGGGGATAATGAAAAAGTACGAAACACCGGTTTCATCGTCGATGACCGCAGACATTACAACCATGCTGAAGAACGGCATACTGGAGCCGGCTCCTTCAACTCATTCGTTCATATCTCCCATGTTTTTAATCATTAAAACCAACGGCAAAAATCGAGTGATTTTCAATTTGAAAGGTCTGAACCGTTACATGACTACAAAAAATTTTCATTTGTTCCATCACTACCAAACGCCCAAATTCTTACAATCGGGAGATTGGATGGTGAAGCCAAGCTATAAGCAATAAGCAAGAAATAAGTCAAGCCTACTACCATTTGAGCATAAGGCCAGAGCATCGATGCTACCTACGGCTCAGCTACGGAGGACGTTTATTTCAAATGACTTGTTTACCGTTCGGCCTTGCCTCAGCACCGAGAATGTTCGCAACGATTACAAATTGGACAGCGGAAGTAATGCGCTCTTGGGGATTTCGGGTAGTAGTTTATTTGGACGATTATTTTCTGGTTCATCAAGACAGGTCAACTCTGCGCAGCCAGGTCCAAATAGCAATCAATTTCTTAAGCCACTTAGGTTGGTGTATCAACCGCGAAAAATCGGTAACTACCCCGACGAGAGTTATAGAGTTTTTAGGAATTTTATGGAATACAGAACACAACACAAAGAGTCTTCCGGAGGAAAAGATTTTGAAAATCCGCCAGAGCTTGTTGACTCGCCTTGCAGCCGGCAGTTGGTCCCTCAAACAGGCTCAACGCCTTTTAGGATATCTCAACTTTGCGACCTTCGTCACCCACCGGGGAAGGTTGCATTGCCGTACGCTGCAACGCCACAGCAGATTATTACGCAAGACCCCTCGTGCTGCAATGACATATCCACAAGCTGTTCGAGACGAGCTAGAGTGGTGGTTAAAGAACTTGGCCCAGAGCACACCGATTCACTCGAAGCGGCTTCGAACCCATTTCGTGATAACAGACGCTTCGGATATCCAGTGGGGAGCAGTAGTAGACGATACCATGATACGCGGATCCTGGGAACAGCATCAATGTCAGTGGCATTGCAATCTCAAAGAAATGTACGCAGTGATCTCGGCAGTTACCGACCAAGCCAGTCGCTTAAGCAACTCACGTGTACTACTCCAGTGCGACAATCGAACCGTAGTGTCATACATAAAGAACGAAGGCGGCACGCGATCGTTACCCCTTCTAGAATTGACCAAGGAACTTCTAGCTCTGGTGGATCGCCTAAACGTTGTACTTTGCCCTCACTATCTTCCAGGCGTGTACAATACGGAGGCCGACCAACTGTCACGCAACCGCAACGGCTCCGAATGGCACCTAAAACACGAGGCAACACAGAAAATATTCGCCCGCTGGGGGACCCCCGAAATAGATTTGTTTGCGTCCAAAAATGCGCACGTCGTACCAAATTATGTCTCGCTCGACTTATCAGACTTGAGCGCTTGTTATCACGACGCTTTCAGCAGATCTTGGCACTACGAACTCGGGTGGGTCTTCCCGTCGCCGTGTCTAATACCACGAGTACTACAACACTTGAATCGAGCCTCGGGACGGTTCATAATCGCACCCAAGTGGAACAAACCTTTTTGGCGGCCGGACCTGAAAAGCCGTGCGTTAGCACCGCCAATGAAAGTCCAAAACTTGTCGATGGCATTAATAGACGTAAAAACGAAGCAGCCTCCAGTTCGTGTCGACAGTCTCCATCTGGAAGCCTGGCTAGTTTCGGGTGGGATTCCATAACAACAGACTGGTCCCATCAAGAAAAGGAACTTCTTCTATCCTGTTGGAGAACGTCCACCTTAAAAACCTACTTACCTATTTGGAAGAAATGGTCTCGCTGGTGTTCTCAAAGGAGCATTAATTGTCGTTCACCTCGGCCTGCCGATGTTGCTAGATACTTAGCATACTTACACTTGACTGAAAATCTTGCCTATCGTTCGATTTTAGTTCATAAATCAGCTATAGCTTCAATTTGTGACACTGTTTCTATTATAAGCATTTTGTCAAACAATATTGTAAAACACGTATTGAAAGCTATTTGGAACCTTAGGTGCTACAGGCTTAGCTATGGAAGCTAAGCCTGTAGCACCTAAGGTTCCAATATGGGATGCAAGGACAGTAATCGATTTCTTAAAAAAGTCGAAACCTAATTTGGATAACTTATATGAAGTTTCTAAACACACTGCCACGGTTCTCTTACTAGCTTCTGGCCGCAGAGTACATGACCTCACCTTGTTCCATGTAGACAGCAAACATTACATAGATAACGGTAATTCGATTACACTTCATCCCGTGTTCGGATCTAAAACAGATTCCCTAACGCATCGTCAGTCGAGTTGGACCTTATTGACTGCTCCCCATCAAAATATCGACCCAGTTTTTTGGGTCAGATCTCTTGTTAAAGTAGTTAGTCGTGTTCGAGGTTCAGTGACTAATTTATTTATTACTAGCAGATCTCCTTTTAGACCAGCCAGCGCGACTATTATCGGAGGTTATGTTAAACGTGTGTTATCTGATGCTAATATACACTCTACTCCAGGTAGTTTTAGATCAGCTGTTGCTTCACTGAACTGGGTAGAAAACTATCCAATTAATGATATTCTATCTAAAGCTAACTGGAAACATGAGGCTACTTTTAGGAATTTTTATTTAAAGGAAATAGGTTCATCTGTAACTGATAATGATAAAAATGTGCCTCAGAAGTCTTTGTCACAATTTTTTTGTGCAAGTTGATTACAACATTAATTATACTTTTCATTTTCAATAATCATTACATGAACTATGTTTGTAGTTGTGTGTCACTTAGATCCTTTAATATAAAATATGAATCACATTGTTGCTTTAAATCCAAGCCACCAGGAGATAACAAACAGGTCTCTCATGAAGGACCTCGGACGTTAATGGAACAAATAATATAGTATTTTACCTTCCAATAAAATACATATTATGTTTCCAAACGTCCGAGGTCCTGATAATGGCTTCCTGGTGTCCACCCTCATCATCATGAGCTTAACAATGAGCAAGATGGCGGCTTGAAATTTTCTAAGTAATTTTCAGCGAGACCACGTGACCGTCGAAAGCTAGGAGCAGTCAGGTAACGGATAGCGACATCTAGCGGCAGTTCGCGAAAACACAACGGTGTACTCTCATGAAGGACCTCGGACGTTAACGGAACATATAATATAAACTTATTGTCTTTATTTTTATTTATTGATTACAATTTGGCAATATTACGAATACCAAAATGATAACACTTACCCAAATAAAACGTATGTGAAGGGTTTCGAAGGTGTACTAAATCTTCTCCTTTCTTGTGCTCTGAATTCCGCAATTTCAGCATTTGTCGGCTGTCTCACTACCCAATTCGTAGGATGTCTGCATTTGAAAATAAAACAGAATATTTTAAATATGACATGTTATTTCGTAGCATGTTATCAAATCACATACACACACTTTATTTTCGTGTAAGTCAAAAGTAAAACGTAAGTACTGTATACTTACGTTTTACTTAAGTACATGATCTGTTTATTTATTGATAAATGATAAAAATTGCGTATGTTTGCAATTTGTTTATGACGTGTTTGCGGATGATTCTTCTGTATTTAACTTTTCATCTAAGTATAATACCTTCTACTTACGTTTATTTGGCTGAACTTAAGGAAGGGAATTCAAAGTTTAAACTTTTGAAGAGTAGTTGTGCAGCAATCGCCATCTGATGAGAGTCTCAAGTCTCTTATTTCTTATCTTCATTCGATTTTAAGGCATACGTAAGTACTATCAGAGAAGTTGATTCATAGGCAGTTTGGGGACCTACGTAGTTTAGTCGCGTTACGGTGCGTCCACATTTGTATCATTTGCGCGATCAGATCTCCGATCAGATCTCCGTCGCGATCATCGCGCCGTATCAAGTATGCGTATCATAGTGTGGACGCCTATTAGATCATTCTGCCGATCATGCGTGTATTTGATATGACACGTATCAGATACGCGGTTAATAGCGATCGAGGCGTATCATGATACGCATATCATTTTGACACGCTTCGATGATACGCGACGGAGATCTGATCGGGAATCTGATCGCGCAAATGATACAAATGTGGACGCACCCTTACGTCAAACTTAGCCGGCAGTTCACGACTTAATGAATTGAATTGACATAACTTGAAAAACGTCTTGACGTAGGTCCGCCATCTACCTAGGAATCAATTGCTTCGATGGTACTTTTCTTTTTTACCTTACACAATATCGACATTCGAGATACAATAATAAGACTGCGTTTGGACCAGAGACGTGTTGAAAGGAATGTGTTTTTGAGAATCAATAGAATCGCTTCATTGACGTGACCTCGCTCAGCGTAGCGATTCTATTAGATCTTGAAAACACATTCCTTCCAACACATCTCTGGTGGAAACGCAGCCTAATAGAGGCTCCGCTGTACTAACCTCGATGGCGGCGGTTCCCTGGACGCGGGCGTCGGCGACGCGGCCCGCAGCCATCGCTCACAGAGCCGGCCCAATATCGCGTCACAGTCGCGGCCCGCGCCTATCCACTGGTACATCTGAGAATATACATTATACATTTACACCCATACCATAAGTTTCCTCAAGAATTTCCTCCACTCGACTCAACCATCAAAAATTATACATATACTGTTACGGACACACACTGCCATCTAGCGTCAACAAGCGGAACCACTCGGGGCTCGGGGAACAAAGACAACATAAAACCCCTACTCGATACTAGATGGCGTTAGACTTCCAGAAACTTTCAACACTTGTTTACGCGAGTCAGGTACGTTCTAAAAAGGAACTTTCTGTAACAGTCTGGGACTCGCCTCGGCCCTTTAAATGGCCGCAAGGAGGCGAGCCAGTTAATCAGTTCAGTTTGAGCTATCTTCGAGGCGACTTCGGAGAAAACAAGTGATCAAGAGTGACACAAGTGAAACCCACGACTTGGCTATGACCTAGAACATTGTGAGTGCTAAGTGTTTGGACCTAGTGCTTTGTATTACATCTAGTGCTAGTAATTAAAGTCTTCAAAAGTCAGCAGGTCTTTCTATCCAAATCCTTCGAACCCTAGCACGGAACAATACTTTTGAATTTTTTTAGCAGAATAACAACAAATGACATAATTCTTGAAGGATTGAGGTTGAGTTGAGAAGTAAACACAAATAGGCTACAGCAAAAACAGTAGAGAACTCTTTATAATAATACTTAATATGGCCACACTCAGAAAGATTAATTATTGCTTAGCATAAATTGAATGAAGTTAAGTAAGACGTCCTAGAATGCATTTGTATGTTTATTAAAACTATTAATATAGTAATACTGACCTGTGTACTAGGTATGTACTGTAGGTAGGGTACATAGTCATCGGGGTGCGGCCCTCGATCTCCGGCTAGGAATTCCAGCGCTGAGTTCAACTCCCCACACCAGTCATCAGACACTAAAATAAAAAGAGATCACAGTTTTATTAATATTTTTAAGTATTTATTAGTGTTTTTTTTAGTTCATGTTTTAAGAAAACTATAAACTTGGCTCTCTTTTTAACGCGATTTGTACAATAACAATATTTATAACTTGTTCAGTCGCCATATAGAGAGAGGCGAGAGCCCTATGTGCCTCTATTTTATTTTATTTATTTTTAATAGGACAATATTTAGGACAACAAAGCATAACAATTAAGAGCATAGAATATGTAATATTTGTTTCTTCAACGTTGTGAGTGTAAAACTTTAAACTCACCAAAACACTAACCGGTTAAAATCAGTGGGGACCACTTTTTTTCATGCGGGCCACAGACATATTTTGGTCTTGGTGTCGCGGGCCGCAACAAAAAATTTTTAGGGTTAAAAAATAACATTCTTCAAAATTAACGATTTAAAAGTGGAAAAAAATTAACGGTTATCACGTAGACTTTACGTTATTTGCCGGTGGGCGTGAATTTCAAAATTGTTTAACATCACGCGGGCCACAAAAAAAGTCCCGGGATTAAATTGTCTTACAATTTTTTGTGTTATATTATTATAATATATATAAATCTCCTGTCACGATGTTTGTCCGCGATGGGTTCCTAAACTACTTAACCGATTTTATGTTTTTTTTTTTAATGTGTGCTTTTTTCCAACTTGAGAGATAGGATAGTTTAGATCTTTAATTATAGTCGCAATTTTATTTTATTGCAAATTATTTGTCTATAAAGAGCGACCATTGTTTATGCGACGCGGGTCACGGGATAGCGATGGACGTTGCCATAGTGACATACTTATTTAGTCACTAATTCAATAAAATAATACGGGCGATATACTTTATATAATATGGCAAAGAAACGTTTGCCGGGACAGCTAGTTATATTTATTTATTTTATAATGTATATATATATATGTTAATATTTGAGTCATTTGACTTTATTTTTAGGGTTCCGTACCCCAAGGGTAAAAACGGGACTGTCCGTCTGTCTGTCACCAAGCTGTATCTCAAAAACCAACCAACAACAAATACTAAAAGTAAAATAAAATAAATATTTATGGGGGACATACAGCAAATGTTATTTTTTTGGCCTTTTTTGCTCGTAATCAATAATTACATGTAGATTGTAGGCGCTTGAAATAAGGAAATTTTTAATTATATTTAAACTTTAGTAATTAACAATAAAATTTAAATAAAATAAAAATTTAAGGGGGGCTTCCATACAAAAAACTTTTTTTTTTGTTACTTTCGCTCTACAGCGGTACGGAACCCTTCGTGCGCGAGTCCTACTTGCAGTTGGCCAAATATTTATGTTATTTGACACAGACTGCAATTAATTTCCATAGAAACAATAGTATTCTAGTCATAGATTATAATAGAAGTACTTACAATTATACCAAGTATTCAAGGGTGCTATCGGCGACCGCATGACCGCAGCGCACCGCGCGTGCAACTGCTGTTTGGACGCTCTGTGCGCCGCTCTAGCCGGAAACAGCGCGCGGACCAGAGACAAGAAGTTGGCGTGAGTCGTCTCCGTCAACGCCTCATCCTCTATGGTCGGCTCCGACTTCACTTCCGGTTTATTCACAGCCATCACGTCGCCCGATTCGTCTACTAACTCCACAGGTAGCGCCATCATATCTGTTACATAAAAGTTACGTTTTATTGTCTTCCATCCATCTATACTAATATTATAAAGAGGTAAACTTTGTTTGTTTGTTTAATTGCAATGAACAGGCTCAAAAACTACTGGACCGATTTTAAAAATTCTTTCACCATTCGAAAGCTACATTATTTACGAGTAACATCTTGGAAAATATAGGGTTCCGTAAGATATTTGGGGTTTTCTGACACAAGGTGAAAAAAATCAACCAGAAAAGTTACTTATTTTGCGTACGCTGCCTAAACTATAAAAGATAGAACCATACAATGTTCTAAGTAAATGTAGATCTTATAAATATCTACAAAAATGACCGCGACACACTATACCTATCTATGTCAAGTGAGGCACAACAACCATTTTTTATTTAAAAATCTTGATATTTTTTTTTTGGACTACATTTGAACGCATTTAGTATATCCTTATCAAAATTAATTATTTCATCACTAAGTACAGTTTGTGTAGATAATGTTTGGTGTTTGAATGATTAAAATTGGACGTTTCGTTTAGAAGTTATGGTGAAATTAAAAATTGGTGAAATTAAAAATTGCGATTTACGCCCATTCCGAAGTGGGCGCTACCAAGTGCGCAGTAGCGAAGATTATGACCGGCCCTGTAGCTGGTGAATTAGCTCATATTATACCAAGAATACCAATGACCTGCTGACCCTGCAAAAGGCTCCAATTTCCTGTGAGACGTAGCTTTTGCGGCGGTACAGACCAATGCGGGCCACGGGTAGTAAATTAGTAATCTATACTTAAGGCCCTATAGACCCAGTTTTACATGACTTTGAATCAATAATAAACAAACAAATAGTGACTTTTAAAAGCCAAAAAAATACACATTGTTGTTTACTTGTACTTTGACAATTTGTGGTTCGAAACATAATATTGAAAACTTCACTCGATCAAAAATAACTCCAAAGAGGAGGCTAAATTCGAATATTTTGTGATATTTTTCTTATTTTTCATGAAGCTAATGATAGTTTTACTTTCAAAAATCATATCTACGAAAAGCTCATAACTTAAAGAAGAATAATTTGTGGTTACATTTTGCATTTTGGTTTAATTATCAAAGAAAAAAGGTTTTTTTCTCCTATTACGCCCTATCAAGTACGCGGCGAGCGTCGTAACCGCCACTGTATAAGGCGCGCTGACATAAATGTTATTTTAATGTCCTTTACGTCGATATTCGTACTGACAGACATCGACCTGCTAATTTTCGGGTCTATAGGGCCTTAATATTATAAATGCGAAAGTATCTCTGTCTGTCTCGCTTTCAATGACATAGGCTACTTTTTAACTGGAAAAAGGGGTTGTAAGGGGGTGAAAATGCGTAAATTTGTTCAAATTAAGTTAGTTCCAAAAAATCATAACAGATGGCGCTAAGAGTCGTCTACATCGCGATATCGCTTGCTCTTACGTGTTTCTATACGAGTTTTATAAGAGTTAAGTTAAGTTATATTTTTCGATTCTTTAGATTGTTTTACACGCTTTTATATAACTCACTACTGAGTACTTTATCTATGCAGTGACGTAACCTTAAACCTATCAATGATAAATTATAGTTTATGGGTAAAGCTGTGTAATGGGGGGCTAAATAAGCTTTAAAATTTAGCATAAACTAGCTGACCCGGCAAACGTTGTTTTACCATATAAATAATTTTTGGTATGAAAAATAGATGTTGGCCGATTCTCAGACCTACTCAATATGCTCACAAAATTTCATGAGAATCGGTCAAGCCGTTTCGGAGGAGTACGGGAACGAACATTGTGACACGAAAATTTTATATAGCATAAATAAAGTTTAATTTAAAATAATGAAATATTATGTGCACACTGCACAACTGTTTTTGGGTATTTTGATTTAAGGGGTACTAGGGTTTCAAAAATCTTTTAAATTTGACAACAATTTTGTTGACACCGCGCGCTATAAACACGCGGACGAAGTCGCGGGCAACAGCTAGCCTTAGATAAAAAGCAAAGCTCATTGAATGAATGCACAGGCTAATCTATTAGAATAGAAATACTTATAATAACAAAGCCTTTTGTTCCGAACTTCAAAGTTTTTTCTTACTGAGTACTCATTAGTTTATGATCATGAAATGAAATGATCATAAAATGTCTCTGCGTTCGGTGTGCCTTACGGCATAGGCCTCCTCCAACACTTTCCACTGTTTTCTGTCCGTTGCAATTCTTGGCCACAGGGGGCCCAGAGTCCATTTTAGTTCATCCTCCCATCTTCTCACTTTTCGACCACGGCTCCTTGATCCATCTCTTGGATACCAGACTGTTACTTGTTTGCTCCATTTATCTTGTTTGCAACGGAGCATATGCCCTGTCCATCTCCATTTTAGTCTGTCGATATGTGCAAGTATGTCCGTTAGTTCAGTTTTCTGTCTGATATCTGTATTCCTGACTTTATCTTTCAATTTTAATCCGAGCATGCTCCTTTCCATGGCTCGCTGACATTTTGCAAGTTTTTCCCTTTGGTTTTTTGTCACTGCCCAGGTTTCGCAGCCATATGTGATGCAAGGAAGAATGCACGCATCAAAGGTCTTCTTCTTGGTTCTGATACTGAGTTCCTTGCTTTTCATTATTTCCTTCAAGGCCCAGTATTTTTTCCACCCAGTTGCGATTCTTTTGTCTATTTCTTTAGACATTTGGTCGCTTGGAGATATGATCTGTCCTAGATATACATACTCCTCAACGTATTCGAGTTTTTGTCCATTGACAGTTATGTCTTCAGCTGTTGCGTTTGTCATCAGTTTTGTTTTGCTCGAGTTCATTTCCAAACCCACTTCCAAGCTTTTATCTGCTAAGGTTTGTATCATGGATTCCAGTTGTCTTGGGTTTTCCTCCAATATGACCAGGTCGTCAGCGAATCTTAGGTTGTTTAGTCGCGATCCGTTTATGTTTAGCCCTAGCTGGTCCCAGTCCAGTTTCCTAAACATTTGTTCAAGCACTGCTGAAAATAGCTTTGGTGACCTCTCACCAAAGCTATTTTCAGCAGTGCAGGGGTCTCCTTGCTTGACTCCCCTGTCAATTGGAAAGGTATCCCCTAGAGATTCCAGCTTGATACTAGCTTTACTTTCGCTATAGATCTTTTTGATGATGTTTACGTAAGTGTATTGTATTCCTTGCTCCATAAGACTTTGCCATACATAACTATGTTTGAGGCTGTCGAAAGCTTTCGAATAATCTATGAAGGCTAGATAGATAGGCTTGTTATACTCGTTGTATTTTTGTATCAGCTGTTTAATGGTGTGTATGTGATCGATTGTACTGAAGTTTTTCCTGAACCCTGCCTGCTCCACGGGTTGTTTTTCGTCGAGAATGTTCGTTATTCTGTTCAGTATCACTTTCGCAAAAACCTTATACACATTTGATATGAGAGATATGGGTCTGTAATTTCCAATATCATCCTTTGGACCCTTTTTGTAGAGGAGTATAATATGTGATTCTGTCCATTAGCTAGGGATGTGGCCAGTAAACAGTATCTCGTTGAACACCTTAGTTAGTATAGGGCTTAAATCACTGACTGTTCCTCGCATCAGTTAATTTTGGATTTTATCTGGACCTGGAGATTTTTCCATTTTCTGGCTATTTATAGCTTTTACTACCTCCGATATTAGTATTTGTGGTATTTCTTCTGTATCTTCCAGTCTGAGTTCTCTAACAGGTGACTCTATATTTGGTCTCCTAGAATATAAAGCGCTATAGTAGTCCGTTGCAATTTTAAGAACCGTACTACGTGTGGTGGTGGGTATATCTTTGTGTCTTAATTTTGGTATCCATTCTTTCCCCTTCTCTCGCAGCTCCTTGAGAGCTTTGCGTGTGCCTCCCGTTTTGATAATGTGGTTTTCTAGGGTTTTTATTCTTCTGTTTTTCCTATCTTTTCTCATGTTTTCACGGATGCGTTTACTTATGTTCAAAATGTCTTTAATGTTTATCTTCTCCTTTTTTGCTATTAAATTTTTTCTATCTTCAATAAGTTTTAGAGTTTCTTGACTTAGATAGGGTACTTTGTTTATATCTGTTACTGTTTTTGTCTGTTCTTTGAGTTTACTTTCCACGTTGTCATATTTTTCACTTAGTTTCTTGTTGGAGGTAACAATTTCTAATAGCTGTTCTGTTGAGTCTTTCGGGTCCTTCATGTTACTGCCTACCTGTAGGTAGTTAGTATGAAATATTCTTGGTCTAGGTTTTCTTGGAATCTGTGCAAGTAGACAACATCGTACCATACGATGGTTAGTATTAAAGTTGAGGTTTTGTATTACACTTGTATCACTGAAGAGTCTTGCTTTGTTCGACAAGATATAGTCTATTTCATTTCTGACCTTTCCATCTGGGGATATCCAAGTCCATTTAGATTTGGGTTTTTTGCAGAATTTTGAGTTCAGAAGTGTTAGGTTATGCTCAAGTAGAAACTCTACCAGTTTTTCGCCGTTTTTGCTTCGATTTCCATTTCCAAATTTTCCTATGACATTTTCTTCTCCAGGTTTTTGAGCACCTACTTGAGCATTAAAATCTCCCATGATTACTATATTATTGTCAGAGTATTTCTCTGTAACTCCGCTAAGATTGTTGTAAAACTTGTCTATTTCTGTTACGATTGCTTGTTCTGTCGGTGAATACACTTGGATAATTGTCCATGGTTTTGTGTGCTGCGGTATGGTTATGTGGATGATTGCTATTCGGTCAGATATGCCTTCAAACCCAATGATTTGTTTTTTGAGTTTTGACTTTATCATAAAGCCTACTCCTCTATGTCCAGCCACTTCACCTTTGTAGAACATGACATAATGGCTCCTTTCCTCTATTCCTTCGCCTACTCTTCGCATCTCGCTTATACCCAGGATGTCCCAGTTAATATTTTGTACAGCTAGCTCCAGCTCCTGTAGGCTTTCTGGTGTTCTCAGCGTTCGTGTGTTCAACGTACAAAAATATAGACTACTTGCATTTTGTTTCTGTTCGGTTTTGTTTATCTTTGATTCGGTTACATTTGTTGGAGGGTATTGGTCTTCTTCCCCCACGGTGACCGGCCGACTTGGGGTGTGTTTTTCAGTTGTTGATTTGTATAAAGTTGTGGTTTGTATTTTGGTTCGATTTCGGGTGCCGGCGGTCATTATAGGTTTTTTGGATTGTCAGACAAGGATGATGATCTACCTCGTGCTACATAGTTTAGAATATTAGGTTTTATTATTTATGTAGTTTGAGGTGTCTCGGAGTCAATCCTATTTTTTTTTTCTGCACTGTTGATTTAGGTGAGCCTGACTCTTCCCTTTTTCTTTTGTCTCTGGATTTGTCTGTTGGCTTCTTCACTATAATTTTATCGTACTTTAAATAAGCTACATTTCCCTTATTTTTTTCCTCGATAACCTGGGTTTGAAGTTGCTTCCTTTTTTCAAGAATTTCTTTTGGAAAATCTTCTTTTATAAATATTCCTGGTGGGAACCTGTTTTTGTTCCTTAGTATGATATTTTTTTTCCACATGGATGTCACTGACACTATAACAGGGCGATTTTTGTTGGTATCTTTTTTGCCAATTCTGTAGATGTTACTGATTTCTTGGCTATCGAGGGGTACTCCTGTTTCTATTACTATGTCTTTAATGTAGTCTACCAGCTCCGCTTCTGGTTTTCCTAGCTCTTCTAGTCCAAAGAACACTAGATTGTATTTCCGTTTTTCCTTGTCCATTACGTTGATTTTCTGTTCGAGTGTAGAAATTCTCGCTTTAAGTTTTGTATTTTCCTCCGTTATTGCGAAAATTTTATATAGCATAAATAAAGTTTAATTTAAAATAATGAAATATTATGTGCACACTGCACAGCTGTTTTTGGGTATTTTGATTTAAGGGGTTTTAAAAATCTTTTAAATTTGACAACAATTTTGTTGACACCGCGCGCTATAAACACGCGGAAGAAGTCGCGGGCAACAGCTAGTCTTAGATAAAAAGCAAAGCTCATTGAATGAATGCACAGGCTAATCTATTAGAATAGAAATACATACCAATTTAATAATTAATCTTACCAATTCCATCAAGGTCTTCTAATTTAATAGGTACTGGCTGACAAATTTTAGAGTTGAATGGATTTGGAACTATACAGTCCTGGGGCTCTTCCTTGATTGGTCTATCCAAGTCACTGTCACTGTAAATTAAGTGCAATATATACTTTTATGTTTGAATGGAAGAAATAAGTAGCACTATTTCAACTCAGTCTGTTTTTCTTTGTCTGACACATTGAAAAATTTCTTTTACCGACAAGGACAAAACACAATATTATAATATCTCACGTCATGTATCATGTAGTAGGTTTTTATATTAACATACCCAAAGAATTTATTGTCTGACACTTCTTCTTTAATTTCACTTTGGTCTAGAATCTTCTTCTGTTTTGGACTTGAGACAGGATCCAACACGGATGAATGCTCAGAATCTGATGCATCTGGTTCGCTCTTAATTTTGATATTTGGCAGTAGAGGTGTTTTGTCAGCATTATCTTCTTCTTTAACCTTCTTTATTGCTGATTTCAGGTCTTTTAGTTTTTGGTTACCACCTTTGGCTACCTTTTTGATTTTGTGGATGGGCATTTCAACCTTTTGCCCACCAAACATAAGCTTTTTGGTACCATTCACTAATGACACCCTTTGTTTTATTTCTTCCAATGTTATACCAGTTGTGTTTAACTCAGGATGGTTCTGTAAATGACAAACAAAAATACATACTTTAATTTTGTGATATTGTTAGTGTGGATGTAACTTGCATGCTTTAAATGTATTGTATTTTTGTTTCAGATTAAATAGCACCTGAATTATGAGCAGAGTATTATATTGTAGCAGATTTAAAACAAATAATACCTCTTTGTACTGCCTCCTTGCTCTGTGGGTAGCTAGAACACTTTTCAAGCAAGCTATTGACGATGGATGTGCAGAGTCTAAAGCTCCGAGAGTACCAGATACTGTTTCCATATTCTGTAACAAATATGTTAGTAGAAATCAGATAAAACAGAAAAAAACTTGCTGCATGTCACAGTCAAGCACAACAGCTTTGTTCACATTATGCAATTTCATCTTCAATTTTTGTCATCTTCTTTTTATTCAACTTTCGTTTGGCATATTCAATAATTGAATGCGTCAAAATCCACCCGTTTTGAAAGAAAAGTGTCATAGCAAGCGCTACGATTTCAACGCGTGTCATGGGCATGCCTCACATTCGCTGTTGACTGCGCTATAACGCATGCCCTTCATGAACAAAAAAAGGTCCAGTGTGGACAAAGCTAAAGGTTTACATGCACCTATTTTAAATACTTCTTTTATTATTTTGTAGTATATATTTGTTAGTTGAACAAGGGCAAAGTAAGTGACATATCATCAGTAAAGAAGATGCAGCATGGTGACCCACACAGACACATGAATAAGAGAATTAAAGAAGTAAATAAGTGTTTTATTTTATCCTATAACCTACAGGCACTTTAGTGATTTAGAAAAGTGAACATAATAAATTATCATACACATAAATTTGCTTATGCAGATATTACAAGCTTTATCTACTGGCCTAGCTAGCAGCCGTAATTCTAAATTGCGTTTAACTTAATAATAACAATAAGACAAAGTCTCTTATCTTAACAAAGTGATCAGAATTTATTTACATCCTACGAATAATAAAAAACTAAGGAAGAGTAACTCCGTCAAAAAACATGCTCCAAAATACTTGTCAAAAAAGTGAACCTTAGGTTCACTTTTCATACATTTGCAATATTTAGGTGACCTTGAGCGGTACAAAGGCTGACGTTACATGACAGTTCGAATGGAACCAAATTTAAAACTGTATTAGTATGGGAGTTACGATTCCTGGTTTTATTATTCATAGTTTACATCTGAAACTTACTTGTCCAGGGTTCAGCTTCCTCTTTTTAGTCGTATTTTCTGGTGCACCTTCAGGATAGTTTTCATCTTCAGACTCATCACACCCTAATTCACTCCATATAGCACTGAGCTCATCAAAATACCTCTGTCTCGCTCTTACATAAATGGGTTTATAATTGTTCTTCGCTGATGGTTTTGGAGGGATATTTGGTACGTAAGGTGTGGGTCCGGGAGGCACAGCTTTTGCCACTGCCAGTAATCTCTCTCTTGATATTAGTACTTCCGGTAGTATTTTGGCATAATAAGATTTTATCTGTACAAACATAATAAGTAAATTAAATTGAAAAGTAACGTCTACAGGTTACTTGACAATTATTTAAAACAATGTAAATATTTACCTTGTGTTTTTGTTGTTTTGCTCTAGCTTTCATTAGAAACTTTCTCATCCTCGCTATATCAGGTCTATAGTTGCCCTGCCTCAAGTTGTTGAAAAAAATATCCAAAGGAGATGAGAAATGGAACGGTTCACAATTAAATAACATGTCTAATGTAGTATCTTTTTCCTCCTCATCGTCCTCTTTGAACTGTGGGAGTAATGTTCTGAGATATTCTTTATGTTTATCATCCAAGCTTTCCCAAGTTTTCATAGAAAAGAATTCTCTGAATACTGAATAATCCTCACACAGGTCTTGGGGCAGCTCGAGGGTTTGTCCCAGGATGCGTACGGCCTCTGTTATTTCCTCGTCGCATTCTGAACTACCACTTGAGCTATCTGAAGAACTGCTGCTATCCCCACTGTGACTGTAACTGTTCTCACTATCCATTTTCTCCTCCATGGTGAATAGAGAGGATACAGCAAAAGGTCTCAAGTAAAACGTACACTCGATATTCACTGTTTAAACGTACAGATTCATTGCTTTTACACCCACTTCTATATCATTTCGAGTTGTTTTGTTAGCGAAGTTCGAGAAAATCAAAACAAGAGACCGATTATATCGCTCGTTGAAACTAAAAGCCATGGAGTTGTTAATAGCCGTCAAGTATCGTCTGAAATAAAATACAACGCACACGACAATCTGTAAATTTTCATACATAGTATGCGCCAGAACGGCACATTGCGATGAGAAAATAGCTTGACAACCGCGATGAGCGACATTTTGCCATTTCAAAATGGAAATTTTAAAACAAACTTCGTTGTCTATGTTTTACAGATAAAAAATATAATGTCGTACAAGAGCAAACGGTGCACAGCCGCTACTCACTTGATAACAGGGCTTCAAATAACGCTATTTTTTCATAACGTTACTGCTTCAAGGGCATAGATAACGTTATGAAAATTTACCCGATATTAAAAATAAAATTACAAATTGATATTAATAACGGTTAATATTATAACGTTATAAAGGATTTATAACGGTAGATATATGTTCTTTGATTACGTTATAGTCCGTCAAGAAAGTCATGACAGGCGGAAAATTTTCTAAACGTAATCACGCTTTTAAGGTGTATTTTTTTCTTTGTATTTTCACAGAGAACGCTTATTACATTTTAAATATTGTCACCTTACACATTTTTATCTCGAATTAATAAAGTTCTCATATTTTTTATTTCGCCGTCTGCGTTACTGCATTTTTTTTATGAAATAAGGGGGCAAACGAGCAAACGGGTCACCTGATGGAAAGCAACTTCCGTCGCCCATGGACACTCGCAGCATCAGAAGAGCTGCAAGTGCGTTGCCAACCTTTTAAGAGGGAATAGGGTAACAAGGGAGGGTAGGGAAGGGAATGGAATAGGGGAGGGTAGGGAAGGGAATAGGGTAGGGGATTGGGCATCCGGTAAACTCACTCACTCGGCGAAACACAGCGCAAGCGCTGTTTCACGCCGGTTTTCTTTGAGAACGTGATATTTCTCCGGTCGAGCCGGCCCATTTTGTGCCGAAGCATGGCTCTCCCACGTATACTATACGCATGTAAACTGGTTTGTGTGTGTGATCCACGGTGGGCAGCCGCGGACATGCCGCACCGCCAGAGCCCGCCGGGGACCTGCGGCGCGGTCTCTTTGCCCTTGATGTGCGTTGGTAATACTTTTTGTGTGATCGAGTCTGCGGCTTACATACAGTCCACATTGCGCGCGCCATGCAGACTGTATGTAAGCCGCAGACTCGATCACACAAAAAGTGTGACGTCTGTGGCACGCCATATTATAGGATTCCCTTTGTGCTATCGTTTAAAATTGAACCACATACATTAGGGTTTCTGTGTGTTCTGTCGTAGTGTATCGTCATTCGTCGCATACGACCTTTCGACAGCGTGCGTAGGCCGTGGCTAACAGCTGATTGCACGAACGTAGTACGAACACGAGATCGTTGACCGCGCGCAGCACACTTCTTATTGCTTATTTGGAGTAAAAATAATAAAAATTTAAAAAATAAATACCGTTTAAAAGGTATTAATTATGAAAAAATTAAAAATAAAAATTTTAAAAAATAAATAAAAAATACATTTTCGTAATCAGAAAATGTAGTATAATCATACTCCAAAGTTATCGGAAGTGGTCTTATTACACCCTGTATACAGTTTTTTGCTTTTTACGGCCCATTTTTAGTCCAAAACAATAACTATTATTTTTATTATTTCTCTATGTATTAAACTCCTAAAAGCACAAATCTCGCAAAAAAACGTGGGTTGCGAGTGAGATTTAGTGCACCGTGCACGATCGCATACCTGATACAAGAAAATAACGTTATATTTGCCGTTATTATTATAACGATATTTGTTCGTTTATACATAACGAAAAAATATCATAATAATAATAACGGTATATATAACGTTATTTTACTAGATATCGTTAAAAAAAATAACGTTATCTGGCTACCATTATGAAAATAACGGTACGTAACGATATTTTTTCTGTTATTCGATAACGTTATGAAGCCCTGCTTGATAACATCTTGATAACATATTTTTAATGGAGGCACTTCACATGGCTATTTGTATTTGCTATTGGCTATTAACTATTTGTTGCATTTGGCAAAATTATTGACGTATGTAACACAAACAAGCAAATAAAGGCAAATACGACCTTCCAGTTTCCACTTTCCACACATGGACGTCAAATACCAAACTTTTACTTGATTTAATATCGTCTTAGCCATTAGATATTCGTTATCGTGCACAAGTGTAGGAAAGTAATGCAATATCCAGAAACGTGCTATTTTGTGTTCCCTCCAAAACTCCATTGAAAGTTTCAGTAAAGCGTCTACCACCTTACTGAATCAACTGACCTGACTTCCTGACTGTATTGACTTTTACTTAGACTTTGACTAGACCTTAGACCTGACAATATAAAAAAACGATGCTGAAAATTGTATTATAAAAAAAAAATTCCTGCCTTAATAATGGTTTAGAGATATTTGAATTTACTTCTTTCTTTTCTTTACTCGACACTGGCCATGGTTATATAGCCGAAGTGCCATAATAAGAAAAAAAAAAGACGGGTTGCACTCCGGGAGTGCCGGCAGAAGTGAAAACTTGATTATTAACGTTGTGCATTATTTTTTTTTTACCCATTTTTTATGAAAAACGATTTTTAAAAAAATCGTTTTTTTTTTATTAATCGAAACCCTTACAATCGATTAAATTTTTAACCCATTTTTTATGAAAATCAATTTTTTAAAAATCGATTTTTTTAATTAATCGAAACCCTTACAATTTTTTTACCCACTTTTTATGAAAATCGATTTTTAAAAAATCGATTTTTTTAAATCGAAACCCTTACAATCGATTAAATTTTTAACCCATTTTTTTATGAAAATCGATTTTTAAAAATCGATTTTTTTAAATAATCGAAACCCTTACAATCGATTAAAAAATATCGACAATCGAAAAAAAACAATCTATTGTTATTAATTGATTTCGATGTTACAGCACTACTCTCCAACCGTCTTACGGTTTTTCGATCAGCACGAGAATCTGAAGCGAGTTTCACAGTTTTTACCCATCCCACAAAAGTGTTCAATGCCGCTAAAGAAGTTTTTACTTCAAAAAAATGAGCATATCTCTGGAATGGAATTGCATAATTGGAAGTTACATCCTCACATACTATTAAGCGCAATACACACTGAGCCCGCCGGGCCGCCGACAAAGCCCGGCGACACAACCTGGCGGCCTGTATGAAAAGAATGATGTCGGCAACATGCGCCCGCGCGTGTTACCCGTTGACATGTTGGCGGCTTGGGTACGCCTGGACTCAGTTGCCCGGCAACACAACCTATAGACACGCGGCAATCACTGACCAATCACTGACAGCCAACTAAATTTCTCATCTCAAGCCGCCGACATGCCGCCGACCAAATTTTCCGACTTGTATTATGTGAAGCCACCAACTAGACCGCCGACAAAAAGTTGCCGAAGATTACGGCACCATTTGCGATTTTTTTTTGTAAAATTCGTCAAAATTTAAAATATTTATTCTATTTGTATTTGTTGCAAAAGTTTATGTTGTGGTTAAAATATGAGGTCTCTTTCATTATATTTTAGTACCATAGGATCACATAATTGGCCAAGTGCGAGTCAGACTCATACACATACTCAGACAGTACCATTATAAAGCAAAATTAGGCCATAAATTGTATTTTTCCTATTAGAGTCCCACTTAATATTATATTTTATTGTAATATTATAATTAAATACGTTTCAACTCCCATAAGGCCCAAGTGGGCCGCGAGAACAAAAGATTTCGGCGATCGAAGGATTATAGTACACATATAACTAAGGATTGTGTAAAAAATTCAAGAACCTATCTGTTGCCATTATTGATATCTAAGAGCAAAAAAGCCCAAAAAATCACGTTTGTTGTATGGGAGCCCCCCTTAAATATTTATTTTATTTTGCTTTTTAGTATATTTTGCTGTTATAGCGGAAATAGATAATATTACATAATCTGCGTCTTGCGAAAATTTCAACTATATAGCTATATTACCGTTCTTGAGTTACAGCCTGGAGACAGACAGACAGACAGACGGACAGACAACGAAGTCTTAGTAATAGGGTCCCGTTTTTACAATTTGGGTACGGAACCCTAATAAATAGTTTAAACGATCAACAACACTGTATTTAGCTTTCTTAATCATCTACTCTAAATTTTTGAGTGCTTATTAGAAAATGATATCATGAAGGTACTCTTTGCTTCATAAATATTAGATTTTTTGTTAAAATCATTTGCGTTTAAAAAACACAAAGAATACATAGCTTAACTATGGAAACGGTAAGTATAAGTACTTAATTTTTAGGGTTCCGTACCAAAAGGGTAAAAACGGGGCCTAACTAAGACTTCAATGTCTGTCCATCTGTCTGTCTCCAGGCTATAACCCAAGAACAGTAATATAGCTAGATAGTTGAAATTTTCGCAGGACACATTGTGTAATATTATATGTGTAGTTTAATATTTTATTATAATATTACAATAAAATATAAAATTAAGTGGGACTCTCATAGAAAAAACACAATTTAAGGCCTAATTTTGCTCTATAATGGTACGGTGTGTGAGGATATAACGGCCAACCATGCGATTGCAGAGATATGCTCATTTTTCCTGTCGGCGCCATACAAAAATTTCTTTAAAAAATTATAACTCCCTTATTATTACACGTAGCTGAGTCTTTTTACATTTTATTATGTAATAACAACTAGGAGAACATATTTCAGCCCAAAAAAGTGACATCTGGAAATTCAAGTTTTTATGTCTATGAAACTCGATTTTCGATCCACTGTGCGGCGTATCACAGTCGACAAGAGATAAATTACTGGTAATATACCGGTATTTCAGAATCGTTACAGTACCGATATAGTCAACTCAAATTACCGATATCAATGTATCGAAAAAAAATATCGATACCAGTACCGGTTGCTCGCTCCCATATTATCGATATTTGTACCGATAATCAATATCGGTATAAAAAATATACCGGTATTACAGTCCCTGCGCATCACTTTTATTTTTTTAAGCTCTTTAAATACTTAAAAAATACATGCTTGTCTATGGAAAAATGCCTTTGACATTTGTAATTTGACGACTGACGTAAATTATTTTCAGTGTAGTAAATATGGCTGACGAACTCAATGTTGACAGTCTCATTCACAGGCTTTTAGAAGGTAAAGTGCAATCTTTTACTAATTCAAAGTGACTATTTACAATCTGCGTTGTCTAAAGTATCATAATAATTATTATCTTGGCGGTAAAGACCTTTCTAGTTGCGTAATTGTGATGTCGTTTGTAGGTATAGAAACTCATAAATAAATCGATTATCCTCAATTCTTATCGGAATCTACGATTGGTCGCTAAGAAAAGTTAAAACGCGACTCATTCGTGGTCCGTGGATGAAACGCAAATATAATCACATTTCAAAATAATGTAGTACAAAATATGTACGCATTTTACTATGACAGAACCATCATGACAATTTCATGGGCTTAATGTTATGCTTTATTCGCATTGTATATTACTTTACATGTTAATTTCACTTTATCATGCTGCTTTTTATGGGTTACATCAGTATACAGGCTGCAACAGGACACTGCACGGCGAAAAGGGAAATTGAAAGACATCTTTTCAGGAGAATGTATGGTTACCACCAAAATATTTTTGTATTGAGCTAGCCATCATCATTATCTTTTTATTTTATAACCCTTGGATACGGTTTGTTCTGATTGCCCCAAGTTTGTGGTCCTTAGTGAAAATTTTCTTAAAAGAAAATCATTTCATTGTTCCAAAAATTGGTGGTTATTCCGTACACTTCATAATACATCTGTTCATTTATGTTTGTGATAGATGCCCTCTAGGAACTTACCACAGAAACACTTTGTAAGAAATAGAAAAAATCCCTTTTTACAAATTACAACACTTTCAACTTTTCAAAAATTACACAACCCTTGATACTGTTTAGTCATCCATAAAGCCAGAGATACATTGCTACAACTAGCATGCTTTGTACATACAATACCATAAACATATTTTTTTTACTATTTTCAAAATACAACCCTAATAGTTGCGTGTGTACGGTGAATTATACGGCTATTAATGAACCAAAGATTTCCTTTGGTAGGATTGGTCCTTATGGTCCAAGGATAGATTTAAGATGTGGAGCCACCGCGATTTTTGATGTTAGTTTTTTTTAATTTTAGCAGCTTCTGCTCTGGAGGAAAATTAGAGTCTCAATCTGTATAGAGGCATTAATTATGGTACTATTCCAAGTTCGTTACCATATTCGGATGACTTAAGAATGCTAAATTCATTTTAGGACTCATATTTGCACGATAAAGATGTTAAACAACATAAAAAGAAGAAGAAGAAGAAGCATTATTTAAACGCGCTAATCTTAGTATGAGTCAGTAATTACTGGTCTTAGTAATTGGAAAATTCTTTCAGTGTTAGACAGCCCATTTTATTGAAGAAGGCTAAATTTTATTCCGCTAAGACTAATATAAGCGAAGAAATAGAGGAAAATGTGAAAAACGGAGGAAATTATTTGAAAGGGCTTATTTCACAATTTTTTCAGCAATTTTTCTGTTATTTGGCACAGATAAAAAGTAGGAACGTGAAGAATCATAGGCTATTTATTGTGGACTAATTTGTCTGTTAAATATCTCATTTACGCGGGCGAAGCAGCACGGAACGTCTAGTAATATTATAAAGCTGAAGAGTTTGCTTTTTTGAACGCGCTAATCTCAGGAGCTACTCATCCGATTTAAAAGAATCTTTCAGTGTTTGATAGCCTATTTATTGAGGAAGGCTATAAGCTATATTTTATCACGCTAAGACCAATAAAAGCAAAGATACAGAGGAAAATGTAAAAAAACGGGGAAAATTATTTGAAAGTTAATATCTCACAGACTACTGGAGCAATTTTTATGTTATTTGACACGAATATATAGTAGACTACGTGAGATATGGGTTATTAATTTGTGAAAAATATACGGTTTCCGTGAAATTTCAGATTTACGCGGACGAAGCCGCGCGATACGTCTAGTAATATTAATATGTTTATTGCTCCACATTCATCACCATGTCTTTGGCATGCAGAATAATGCGGCTATCAGCCTCCTTATATTAATTAAGCCCTGTCAACAGCGTTTTCGTTGGTTGAAAATCATATATTCTAAATTTTTTATTTTATTTTTACTATATTTTATCTAAATATTATTCAAAAAACTGGCATTTAAACATTCGATTCAATCGAAAATGATACCAAACTCGCCTATATACCTAAATCCCACGCAGTTATTGACCTCATACCTTGTTAAAGCTAAACCCCTCCCCCCCCCCCTCCCCCACCTGCATGAAATATTCAGGTGGCTCCACATCGTAAACCCATCTTAGGGATATAAAGATCAATCCTACCAAAGGAAATCTTTGGTTCAGCAAAAGCCGTATTCCTCGTTTTTTTGTCTCGTACGCACACGACTATAATCTACATACATTGAACATGCATAAAAATTGCTTATTAACTAAGCAACACATAATTGTCTAAATATTCAATTTGATATTGTTGTTGTCATAGTTCGAGGATGTCGTCCGGGAAAGACGGTTCAGATGTCAGAGTCGGAGGTCCGGGGCCTCTGTACCAAATCCCGGGAAATATTTTTGCAACAACCAATACTATTGGAGCTCGAAGCACCATTGAAAATTTGTGGTGAGTAAACACTTCCTTATATTTTATTAAGAATTTCATTCTAGTTAGGTCATTTTTGGTAACTTTGAATTGCGGCTTAACTTTGAACAATGCAATAATGCATTGTCCAAAGTTAAACTGCAATTCAAAGTTACCCAAAATGAGTGTACTGAAGATAATTTTCTTGCTAATCTCCAAAAACCTTTCTAATTTATCTTTCAATAATGAATACTACATAATATTATATCTTTGAACTGTTGTTTTACGCACAATGATATTTATATTTTTAGAAATGAAATAGTCATGGCTTATGTGTATGTTAACAAATACAGTAAATAGTTGGCTTTGTCTGACATTATGTAGGTCCCAGATCAAACAGAGATCTACAATCTGCCTAAATTTGATAATTTTTCTGATAGTACATTGATCTTGAATCGTGTGAAGTTAAGTAACTAGAGTTTGATGATATCTCAGATAAGATTTATAACTCGTTATTATAAAAATTCTACCAAATTACAATCGGATCTCCTTTCAAGCCCCCTATCAAGCCCCATAAGAGCACCTGTGATTGCGATAACAATAGAATAACAATAGATTTCCAATAATCCGTGATCAAAGGATTAAATTTTATTTATTTAATTTTAATTAAGTCATATTATGTCTTAATGTAAGAGATATCATGGGGCTCAAATTTGAAAAACCACTGACCTATATTTGCATCATCATTTTGTCACTTACGTCTTACATATTATGATGATTGATGATGCTGGTGCATCATCAATCACCAGAAAATTAATTTATCAAATCAATGGTTTAGTCATGATTTGTTTGCTAGACAACCCAATCGATAATAATGGGTCCACCATCCACCTATAAATCAATTTTTTGATGTGAAACTCATGTTGTATATTTTTATACAGCTGCTTGTAAACATTACATTGATGCAGTAGTGCATAGCATTGATAAAGTACTAAACAGTGTCGAAATACAGTGATGCTGGCACTCACCACTGTATCAATATAAATCAGTGCTAACATCGTAAAAGCTGAATTGATTTGTTTTTTTCACATGCATCTGTTCTCTGAGAAGGGGCTCAATTCTCAAGCCTTGAACGCCGTTTCGATCCCAGCCCGCAGGTCGTCTCACTAGCGTGATGCAGCAGATGTGAGTGATATAGCCAGCGATCGAAACATTCGGCGCTCGAGAATCGGGCCCCACGTGAAACTGAATGTTGCTAAGTGGGTAATCACGCGTACAAAACGTTCACGGTCACGACCCCTCGTAAAAGTTTTCTGCGCGATTAACTCCCCGTGTTATTTCAGGTGATATACACGGCCAGTACACGGACTTGCTGCGTCTATTCGAATATGGCGGCTTTCCTCCCGAAGCCAACTATCTATTTTTGGGCGATTACGTGGACCGCGGCAAGCAGTCGCTGGAAACCATATGCCTGCTGCTCGCGTATAAAATTAAATTCCCCGAGAATTTCTTCCTGCTGCGAGGCAATCATGAGTGCGCCAGCATCAATCGTATTTATGGTAAGCATATCAAGTCGGGTCGCTTTTGAAATCTCAGAATGCGGATTTTGCTTGCTGCTTGGACTTATTGTATGAAATCTTAGAATATATTCTGTTGTACTCTGTACTTACAGGAATTCTATCTCTGCATTATTTTGTTTATAGCGACAGTTTTGTTTGCAGAGAATGTCTTGTTTTTATGTGCGCTTAATTTATCTTAAGTACCTACCTAAAAAGTTTTGATATCCTTTTAATGTGCCTATAAAAGATGACTGCATCATTATATTAAATTTAAATAAAGATGTCGTAATGATGCATCCTGCGCTACATACCTACCAAGTACCAGTATTATTATGCCTTGCATTAGTTGGCTCACGACTTCAATGAATGTTTCGTATTAGCTTCGCATATTGTGTTAACAATAGGTATTAGGTATACAACGATAAAGATCTCTTCCAAGTTCCAACGCTTCCTTTTGCGTCCATGAATTATTACTTATTTATTATTATTAAAATGATAAATCTGTATACCTACTACTTACTTTTATTTACGAAATTATTGGAGATCCTTTTTTGCTTTAACGCTATCAAAGCTTGATTTCGTCCAAAGACTGAGTAATTTTAGTTTGAAAGTGCTGGTTGGCAGCGGGCGACATCAGACATGAAGCAACCGCAGACGACGACGTGTCGTCGCGACACTCATAGATAATACAGTATATGGCGACACAACTGGTGTCTGGTTTGTATGCATTTCTATGAAATACGGTATTTCTAGCTTCGTGTCGCTAGCTGCGGAGGGTATTTGACAGCAGCTAGCGAAACGAAGGTAGCGAGACACTTTATAGAACTATCTACATAGAAACCAGTGGTGTCGCGACGACACGTCGTCTGCTGCCGCTTCATGTAGCCGGCTTCCAACTTAAATACCTAAAATTATGTTTAAACGAATGATGTTTTTTATCAAGTAATCTGTTAATTCTTATCAGTCAAGCAAGCTGCAAGAGACATAAACACTCGAAAAAATGAATTGTTTACAAAACAGATGAAACCAAAACAATTTTACTCTTACATTTCTGTTCGCAACTGTTTGTGCCACTTTCAAAGTACTTGGCGAGAGGCCGAATAATATTACGTGTTTTGGGACGCGGCCTCCGTTAAAAGATGTATGTAAATAATACTTTTATACTGAGGGGGAGAGTAGGCAACTCGAGAGCACTTCTCCTATGTCAATGACTCAACAATGGTTTGAACTCGGTTTTACTTAGAATGTAACGAAACATTTGCCTTAAAACTTAAATTTCAGTTGTTTTTATTTCTTTGTTGAGGTTTTCTCATTTTTAAAGAATAATTTTCCATTGGTAAAAGATAATCGGGGCAGTCTGGGCACACTGGTGGCAGGCATCACTTTAGACTCGACGTTCACAAAAGTTAAAGACCTATTCATGATACCTACTTTGATTTAAAAAAATATAAAAATTTTACTTTTTTGTTTGCAGGCTTCTATGACGAATGCAAACGTCGGTATAACATAAAACTGTGGAAGACGTTCACTGATTGTTTCAATTGCCTGCCCATTGCCGCTATCATTGATGAGAAGATCTTCTGTTGTCATGGTGGTCTATCTCCTGATCTTCAGGGTATGGAGCAGATTAGGAGAATAATGAGGCCCACAGACGTCCCTGATACAGGTAAGATTTGAAAGAGGTTGCATATTATAATTGATTTTATGCAAATGCAATCAGAAAATTAACATACTTCTTTTAGTTTAAATGACGTGTTCTACTTAGTCGGCCCAAACTGGCGAATGCAACTTCATAACTTTAGTAGCATTATAGCTGCGAAAGCTCCTAATGTGTAAACAGTAGACCCTTTAGATTCGTAGAAATTCTTAACTGTCAGGGTTAGGGCCAACCCACACGTACCACAACCACACCACGTGGTCGGGCGTATATTTCGTATTGTAAATGAACTGGACTATTCACACGTACCACATTTTGCAGTCGTTGTCGACCGCGTGTGTAATACCGACCACATCGCAAAAGCGAACTAGTTTCCGACCACATCGCAACCACAACGTTGCGTCGATGCAACGACAATGCGCGCACACCGCCCGCGCTCTTCCCCCCTCAATTTCATTGACTTTCGTACGTAACCACATCGCAACTACTGGTGACAACGCAACCACGTCGACATTTTTTCGTACTACAAAAAGCTGCAGCGACACCATTCACACGTAACCACTGCTTGACGGCATTTTGTCGTTGCGACGTGGTGTGGTTGTGGTACGTGTGGGTTGGCCCTTAGTTGTACAAAAAAGTAATACAGAAATTAAATTAGCATCTGCTTTCATAGACTATCCTCTGTCGATGCCTAGTCTAAATTAACTTCTACATATTAAAAGTAAAACCCCACTTTTATCAGGTTTGCTGTGTGATCTGCTGTGGTCGGATCCGGACAAGGATGTCCAGGGATGGGGCGAGAATGACCGCGGCGTGTCGTTCACGTTCGGCCCCGACGTCGTCAGCAAATTCCTCAACAGACACGAGCTGGACTTGATCTGTCGAGCCCATCAGGTTGGTTTCGTGTAAAAAAAACTATTTCTATGGGATACGTCTTCTTCCTCCTAAATTTTGGTATTTTGTCACTGTTTCACTGAAGCCTACGATAAGCATAGTATACGTATAGGAGTAGATAAGAGTAGAGTGTAGTATGCCATAGCCTCGAGTTTACGATACTGTTTTACAAAAAGAACTGCAGCAAGCTTAGTGCAAAGTTGATTTAAAAAACTGCTTTTTATTGCCACAATCGTTATCTTCGCCGAAAAAGTTTCTGGAAACGGCAGATACAACTGAAGGCGTTGACACTTTGTCGACGGCAGCCGTCAACTGTCGACGATACAACTGTAGCCGTCGACACTTGTCGACTGTCGTATCTGCCGTTCGCAAGTGCCGTTCGTCTGTAAGGCTGTGTTTCCACTGAAGCCGAGCGGAGCTTAGCGGTGCCCGAATTGACCAATCACCATGCTCGAAATCTTCGCTGTCATTCCGCTGGAATAGCACTATTGGTCAATTCGGGCACCGCTAAGTTCTGCTCCGCTTCAGTGGAAACGCAGCCTAAGAAGCCTAAAATGCATTTTAGCGCCTCTAGTCCACCGACGTTGCAAACTGCGAAACAGCGGCGAACCAATTTAATGTCTCATCCGCCACACGACAATGCGGTATATTGCATCTCGCTCTATTCCTGTTTCGCATTGGTTTCGCAGATATTTCGCAGTTCGCAGCGTCGGTGGACTAGAGGCGTTAATTATAGGTAATTTTACTAATAAATAAATTATGTAGGTGGTAGAAGACGGCTACGAGTTCTTTGCAAAGAGGCAGCTTGTGACGTTATTCTCGGCGCCCAACTACTGCGGCGAGTTCGACAACGCCGGTGGAATGATGTCCGTTGACGAAACTCTTATGTGCTCCTTCCAGGTAAATTACATTTCTCTTTTCTCTCAACTGTATATAGTTAATCAGGGTAAGTTCGAATACAGGGTAAGTCCGAATAATTCAAGTTAACGCTTAAATTAAATATTTTTTTCGCCTGGTACTTACACATTGAGGTTGCAGTGCAGTATCATGGCGTATATAATAAATTTATAATAATTATGTACCGTAGCGCCAGGCAAAAAAAAACACTGACTAATTTAGTGATAAGTTGAATTATCCAGACTTACCCAGTAAGTTTCAAGTTTTTTTGGGCCTATACAGGATGCTTAAAACACCTATGATTCATAAAAACTTTTAGCACCAGCTCTGAATCATACATGAATCACGATATTTTGTTTGTAGTATATAATATATAATAATATATAAAATAAATATATAATAATCATTTTATACGAGAAGACACCACAACTTTTATTTTTTTACTAATGATGTTTTATTTCTTAAAGATTTTGAAGCCATCCGAGAAAAAGGCGAAGTATCAGTACAACGGAATCAACAGCGGGAGACCGGCCACACCTCAGAGGTCTCCTCCCAAGAAAAAATAACTGGCATTTGGTATTCAGTGCGCAGCTCAGTGAGACGGATGCTACAAATGATTAAATTATATTATATTGTAATTACTATCTTTTAGAGTAGTCATTTGACACAGCCGAATAAGAACTATGTAATAGTTATAAAATATTTATGAATTTTATTGTGCCTTCTGTTTTAAAATTCTCAAAGGTTATAGTTTTTTGTTACATTTATTTGCATATTTTATTCGGCATGACTAATGACGATAGCTTCTTTGTCTTTGCATCGACACATGTTACGATGATATTATAGATTAATTTAGATGTGGCAGGTAATCTAGTAGTGTCACTACATTTCATAATTTATGTTTAGAGATTGATGGATTGCTTTGTTATTAATAATTATTATTAATCTAACTAATGTGCCTATAAATGTAAAGTATATATTATAGGTCTTTGTATTATAGATGGCTTCAGAAAATTCAAAATTTTAACTCCTATGAATTTTTTAAAACTGTTTAGTTTGTATTATAGATGGCTTTAGAAAATTCAAAATTTTAACTCCTATGAACTTTTTAAAATTGTTTAGTAAGGCAGACAAGACAGTCTTCATTTCTCTCGGTTTCTTTGAAATAAATGGTCGGAACAGCTGGCCTAAGACTTGACATTGATTACTTTCTAGCGGATAAGTATTTCAGTTCTAAGACTCCATTGCGTATGGGAGACCATCTCAAGTCCCAGTGAAACTTATGTTATTTTGCCAACAGTATTAGTATAACGAATAAGTATTGACAAAATTAATTGGCAGATTAATATTGATCTCCCGTTTTGAGGCTTTAACTTGGCAATTAGTCTCACTCTTTAACTCTTAATGGTGGTAGATGCAGTGTAGTCCTCGCAACAATAGTGCAATTGCTATATAATAATATTAAATATTTAAAATTATATGCAGGTTTTGCATTGTACAATTTTATTTTATAGCTATGTTAACAATGTCAGATGATATTCAATAATAAATTTTACTATATAAATTAAGATGTTTATTTTAATTTTCATTAGAATTTTGCATTGTCACAATGCTATGTGAAATAATTATTAACTTGTAATTTTATTCATATTACATGTTTCAGAGTTCACTTCATTGTTTTAAATTCATATTAGTGTCATGAGCCCATTAAAATTTTATCTATGCTAGTAGTTAGTACACAAATATATGTTGCGAACTTAGCATTTACGTAATAACTCATTTGTTGTAACACTTCACATACACTTAAATAATTCTCTATTTTCATCTACACTAGTTTCAAATATTGAGTTTTTAAATTATTATACTTAGATACTAAATTTATGTTGTATTTTCTCAAGTGTGTACAATTTTCTGAAATATAAATTTTTTCCTCAAGATCATTGTTTTATCACTTGTTAATTTCTTTTTCCGACCAGACAATATCATCAATGTTTGTCGCATTTGGTATGATTATTTCAACTAATTCTCTATGGTTTGTTATTTTATTATTTAGTTTGATAACAAGATCTTCATTTTTCTTATGATATTTTTGAATGTCCATTTGCATGGCTTTCAAATAACCTCTTTTGGCAGTAATATTTTTCTTTAATCGGTTGGCTCTTGATTCATATTCCTTAGCCAGAGATTCAAGCAATGTTTTTTGTTTCCTCAAGTTGGCAACGTCTGAAGCTTTTAACTGGCCCAGAACATCATTAAGTTGCGGTCTCCTGAAACAGAAAACAATATATGAATCTATTAGCAGTAAAGTATAATTTACACAGAGCCAGTACTGGCTGCCAATAAGACTGGCAGCCAGTATTGGCTTGGTATATGCCGCGTGTGAACAGTTTTTCAAGCCAGGCCAAACTGTTCACACGCGGCATATGCCAAGCCAATACTGGCTGCCAGTCTTATTGGCAGCCAGTCCTGGCTCTGTGTAAATTATACTTAACTTATGAGGTTAATAAAATATTAACTTTATAAAAAGCTGTAAAACTATAGGATTATTAAAAAATTGAATATTTAGTATTTACCTATGCTAGAAAAAGGAGAATAGCAAAGTTTGTAAAAAACAAATACTTTTATTGTTTAAATTTTTGGCAATAACCTATCAATCCCTAAGCAGCACCCGGCTGTCGCATAACAATTGAAAATTTATTGTGTCCGATTCCCACAATTAAGGTATTAACTATAGAATATTGGCCGACTTAATCTTACAATGTATGGCCATTGAATGGGGAAAAAATAGGCCATCGAAACACTAGTGACTTACCAAACTGTAAAACAGCTGTTATAAATAATGGTGGTTAGGGTTGCCAGGTTGCTAAGCCGAAAAGCCGGACAAAATAGGCAGCTTGGCCGGACATTCATATAAAAAAGCCGGAAACTTTTATTCAATCTAAATTCACAGTATAGCAATACGATCCCGTACAAATTTTCTGTTTTATTTAATCAATTTAACATCTGATTGATAAAATATTACGTCTCGTTAGATGTAAAACCGTCTGAAATTAGTTGGATTTTCATATAAAATTATAGCTTCAAAGCTCTACAAAAGCCGGACACCTTTTAATTTTGGCCGGACACGCAAGCAAAAAGCCTGACTATCCGGCTTTATCCGGACGCTTGGCAACCCTAATGGTGGTACTTACCATACAATTTGGTCTGGATTAATTTCAGCAAACTTTTCTTTTTGTTTTTCAAGAACTTCTAACTTGGCTGGCATATTCTCAAAGTCCCACATTGAACTTATTTCCTGCACCATTTCATCAAGAATACCTTGTTTTAGACAATTGAACATTGGAACCCACTTTACTCTTTTCAGTTTAGACTTGGGAACAGTCTCGAGAAAATCTTCATTTCTAAAAGAAAATTCCGTAGCAATAGGGTTAATTACTTCTATTATTCAAGCGCTTTATCTTTATTTTGAAGAAAATCAATACTTACTTTACAAGATTTACAATATTACTGAATTCCTTTAAAATCGTAAGATTATCGAACGTCGTTAGTTCGGAGTTATCAAGATTGGTTTCGTTTCCCTGGTCTTCAACCTGTTCACCCATTGTACTGTTTTTAAACACGTTTATGTAAATAAAATATCTCAATAAATAAAAAGTTTACAACGGCTTTGTTTATGTTTTATTTTGGCGTGAAAACAAAAAATAAAAATTCACGAAAAATTCAAACAAAAAGCAAAATGACCGTTATGCCTGACGTTTGAGTTCTTTCTTTCTTTTTCTTCTTTTTTGGCAACTTGACACAAAGGATGTGTATGTTGTGCCACAGACAAGGTAAAAAGGTAAGGAATATGGCGGGAAAACCATATTCCTCCTATTATAATTTTCATCATCGTTTTCATGTATCGTCAGGTCTAAAGTATAGTCAAAGTCTAAGTAAAAGTCAATACAGTCTCAGGAGTCAAGTCGGTCGATTCAGTAAAGTGGTAGACGCTTTACTGAAACTTTCGATGGAGTTTTGGAGGGAACACAAAATAGCACGTTTCTGGATATTACATCACTTTCCTACACTTGTGCATGAACACGAATATCTAATGGTTAATATTCTACCAATATTACACATTAAAAACCCAGCTAACACAATTTTAGGAAAATAATATAAAAACACAACAGCACTCTTTCACATGCCCGCCAAAACTCGACGTTTGAGTTGTTGACAGCTGTTGGCACTTGACGTTGACACAATTTGTGCTCTATGGTTCGCGTGCCCAATATCATAGACAAAGTAGTTTTTTTTGATAATGATATTTGGCACTCAGAGTGAATGATATTCAAAGAAATTAAAAAAAATCGCAGGTACCAAAAATAAATGAGAAAGTAAAGGTACAATTCCGTGCATCGCGATCGATCGCGGCATCGTGCACGACCTACGACTGTGTCGGACGCTCGCGACCATAGTCAACGTATGAAAATGTATGGCACGGCTTCCGAGGCCCGCGACTGACGCGCGCGGCCTACGACTGTCGTAAGCCGCGCGCGATCGTGCCATATAACTTTGACACGGTCGCGCGGGGCCTACGACTGTCGTCGGTCGTGCGCGACTGTCATAACTTCAAGACACGATCGCGCGCGGCTTACGACAGTCGTAGGCCGCGCGCGTCAGTCGCAGCAGGGCAATCGCGTTATTTTTAAACGTTTCAATTCAGGTTCACATCTGCTTTGGTTGTGGTTCAGTTACGGTTTGGTTCCGCTGCGTCTGAACAAATTTCAGTATCGTGCTATCGTTTCAACCGTAACTCAACCTTAGATGGAACTCGAACGAAGCGCAACGTTTGACCTTTAGACAGACATTGCAGCGGACCAATCAGCGCCCTTCTGATTTAGTTTTGATTGGCTTAAATATGAACAAATTTTTTCCGATGTGTTAATTGGTCAATTGACAAATTGTTTATTTACATATGGATAAATATGACACGGGTGAAGTTGTGTTGGTAGAACTTAATATGAATGTGAATGATTAGTACTTGGAGTTTTTAATTTACGTAGTTGAATTCATAATATTGTTTTACTATAATATGTATCTTACAAACGCCATATAAGTGTTGAATAGTGACTTGTGAGTTGTGACTTGTGACAAAAGTAGAAAATATTTACGTAAAGAAGTAATTAGTAATGTCAAAATTCAATGTACTTTTTAACAAACTAAAATAGTCCGTAGTGTTATTTTACAGCTTTGAAGTAAAACATAAGCTTATATTATAATTTTATTATAGCTTATGTTATATTTTTCCATCGATTTTCGTCAATTTAACACACCAAAATAAGAAACGTTTCAGAAACGTGCGAGTAAAAGTTGCATTGTATCAACTTTTTGTTTTGACAGCGTTTGCACTCGGGCTGAGGTTCAGTAACGTCTCAACTAGCTGTCAAAACGTTAGCGCGATACCGAATCGTTCCAAAAGTCGATCAACGTCCGAGTTTCATTTGCGTTTCAGTTGAAAAAATTTAGCGCGATTGCCCTGCAGGCCTCGGAAGCGGTGCCATACATTTTCATACGTTGACTATGGTCGCGAGCGTCCGACGACAGTCGTAGGTCGTGCACGACCGCGATCGATCGCGATGCACGGAATTGTACCTTAAGGGTCCATTCACCAGCCCCGGATCTTCAATTTTTTTTAGGCGGGGCAAAAACTGAAAAATGCCGCCCCGCCTACCTACTTATGTTTATTTTCACTCTTATTTATACTATACTTTATACTAATACTATATAATATTATAATTCTGCAGAGTTTGTTTGTTTGTTTGAACGCGCTAATCTCAGGAACTACTGGTCCGATTTAAATAATTATTTTATTGTTGGATAGCCCATTTATCGAGGAAGGTTATAGGCTATATTTTATCACCCTAAGACTAATAGGAGCGAAGAAATAGAGGAAAATGTGGAAAAAAAAACGGGGGGAAATTATTTGAAAGGGTTTATTTGAACGCGCTAATCTCAGAAACTACTGGACCGATTTGAAAAATTATTTTACTGTTGGATAGTCCATTTATCGAGAAAGGCTATAGGCTATATTTTATCACGCTAAGACTAATAGGAGCGAAGAAATAGAGGAAAATATGGAAAAAACGGGGGGAAATTATTTAAGAGGGCTTATTTGAATGCGTTAATCTCAGGAACTAGTGGTCCGATTTGAAAAATTCTTTCAGTGTTAGATAGCCCATTGATCGAGGAAGGCTATATTTTATCACGCTAAGACTAATAGGAGCGAAGAAATAGAGGAAAATGTCGAAAAACGGGGCAAATTATATATAATACTAGCTGTCCCGGCAAACGTTTCTTTGCCATATTATAAAGTATATCGCCCGTATTATTTTATTGAAGTGACTAAATAAGTATGGTCATGTGGGCCAAGTGTGCGCAGCGTGTAAGTGTGCGCATTGTAAATATCTCGAAAAATATACGACGCTAAGGGACGGCAACTCCCTTCTTCAATAACCCACAGGACGCCCTGCGAAGCGCTCGTGTCCCAGCGTCTGCGCGCGCACCATTTTGGAATGACAGATAAATGAAGATTTTTGCTTAAATATTTACGATATTTTGTAAATTTTGATGCGTAATCTTTTGGAGTTATGTATTTTTTTTCTAAATAAGCTTTTTGCTATCGAGTGCAACATAATATCAAGTTTGTTATTTGCCAGTGTTTAGGATATTCTGATGATGCAGGAATTAAGGATATTCATATAACCCAGTTCCTATGCTTTGGGTTAAGTGTGCGCAGAAGCTTTTTCCCTTATATGGCGAACAGTATTCTGAACCACCGACTGAAGATTGGATTGAATAAAGCCTTTGTGGAGTCTGGTGGCAAAAACAGTGCATCAGCTCCGCACACGGCACTTTTTTAAAAATTACAATTTACATGTATGACGAAGTAACTAAATATTTCTAAGTGAAAATTATTGTTCTCATATTTCGATTTAAGACGATTTTGTTGATTACTTTAAATAACTATAAGTAGTTATAAATTAAAATTATAAAAGAATATTCTTTATGTTCTAAAATATATATATATATATATATATATATATATATTTTTTTTGTTGTTGCGTACACTTACCCAAAGTGCTGCGTACACATACCCCGATACTGGGGTAAAAGTGCGCAAATGGAAGGGTTATGGTTTTCTAAAGTTTCTTTAAATATAAGCTATTGAAAAATACTATTGTTGTGTTTAAGTTGATGACAAATAAACAGTCTTACAAATGAACACAGTTTTGTTTCATTGTACTAATAATATTTGAGTTTTTTAAAGCATCAAAGTTTAAATGCGCACACTTGACCCACATGACTCTATGTCACCATGGCAACGTCCATCGCTATCCCGTCGCACAAACTTACCTAATGGTCGGGTCGGGTTAATGCACTTATCAATATATAAAGTACCCAGTAGCCGATTCTCAGACCTACTGAATATGCATATAAAATTTGGAAAAATCAGTAAAGCCGTTTCGGAGGAGTTCGTGGACTAACATTGTGACACGAGAATTTTATATATAAGATAATCGTAGGAAAGTCAATTCTGTACATTGAATATTTTTGTACAATAAATAATATTTGGGATGTGATCTACTATGCTAACGCGAAGTCGCGGGCAACAGCTAATCATCCATATAATTTCAGCTATAGGTACAGTCAAAGAAAAAGAAAACCCAGTATACAGTGCTGCCCCGATCTGCGATTCCTGCAGGCGAGCGGGAGCCGGGCGCGTATTTTGAACTATGCCTAGCCTACGCGCCTCGCGAATAATAAAATATGTTGGGTACAGGGTACCTATCGGTCAAGGTGATATGGCCATGAAATTGATGTACTTGTGCTATTATTTATTTCGTGGTCAAAGTTAAATAAATGATGAGTTGTCCATTGGTCCGTGAAGTGTGAATTTGGCCGCCCCCTGAATCTGCCGCCCGGGGCATGGGCCCCGGCTTGCCCCCCCCTAGATCCGGAGCTGCCATTCACTATCCTGCATTGCAGTCCTGCTGCAGTCCGCCGTGCAGGTCTGCAACAACATTCACTATCCTGCATAAGCCGGCGGACTGCACACAGGATAGTGAATGGTGTTGCACTTTGCAGGCCTGCACAGCGGACTGCAGCAGGACTGCAATGCAGGATAGTGAATGGACCGTTTAAAGACCCTGGATTGTTTACTATAATTATACTAGATGGCGCTGCAGTAAAGAAATATATAGAAATATTGTAAATTAATCCTTCGATCGCCAATTCTTGGAAATCTTTTGTTATCGCGGCCCACTTAGGCCTTACGGGGATTGATAGGATAATATTATGTTGGGTCTGGATTTTGAGTTTTTACTATCTAGGTCCAGGGCCAGATTTATAATTTTATGACTTTATGAGTATTAAGGCCACTGTAAGGCCACTTTAATTTTGCCGCCCCTATGTTGAACTCTGCCGTCATCCTAGAACGCTGCCGCCCTCCTAGGACGCCATAACCTCATAGGACGCTACAGGCTGCCGCCCATAGGCCATGGCCTATTTATACTACCTATACATAAATCCAGATCTTACTAGGCCATTGAGCTCATTTATCATAATTCATAGTAGATTCATGATCTAGGCATAGTGGTTCAGCGGGGGTTTTGACTCGGATCTAGAAGTTTCCCGTACGAATGGTAATTCGTTCAACGCTACTCGCGACAACTTTCTAGCTATAATAACTATACACAATATTAATATGTTTTGCCTGGTGTCTGGTTGTGGTCTCACAAAATATTATTTATAAGTTCAATATTTGCTGGTATTAGTGCCGAATAGGGCTTCACACGAGACGAGAGTAAGCAAAGAGTAAAAAAAGTCTCGTCTCGGTCTCGTCAATCCTCAAAAAATTGAGTTTCGTTCAAGTCTCGGTCTCGTGACTCGTCTCGTATTTATAATATAAAATGCAGTTTGGATGGTTACCAGATTTCATATTTTGTAAAATATACCTACCTATTGTTTTCTAAGCAGACCTTTTCTGATTTTTCAAATAAAAACTTCATTAAAAAAATTAACGAGACCCAAAACGAGACTCTCGTATTGCCCTGTAGGTATGTGGTCTCGGTATCGCCGATAATATTTTCCAAAATGTCTCGTCTCGTTCTCGTGACTCGTCTCGTAAAAATGAGACGAGAACGAGACGAGACGAGAAAAATCTCGCTCTCGCATGAAGCCCTAGTGCCGAATTTATATTTTTGAGAGTAGGCCACTTTATTACCGACACCCCATGCACGTAATCTGAAGGGCCTCTGTGGACTCTGCCGCCCAGTTAGGAGTTAGGACACTTCTGCCCCTAGGGCGTGGCCTATAACGGCCTATTTATAAATCCGGGGCTGATTATTATCAGTTATTCAGTACAATGAAAAACTTTTTATGTTATATACCTAATTATTACCTACCCACAGGCCCCAGCCTTGCGTAAGGATATCAGCAGTACCGTATTAGGCTGCCTTCACATTACGTCGCAAGCAGTGCGGCAGCCGCGCTGCAGCCGCGCGACTGTCATTTGTATAGAAGTCGCGCGGCTGCAGGCCGGCTGCCGCACTGATTGCGACGTAATGTGAAGGCGCTTGTTATTGGTTACTTACGTAGACTTGTGTGGTTTAGGGCAGGGGTTCCCAAAGTGTGCACCGCAGCGCCCTGGTGCGCCGTGGAAAGACGAGAGGGGCACCGTAAGTCGATCCTCCATCATTATATAGGTACAATATTATAAAATAAGATATTAATAATAACGCTAAAGTCAGAAAAACCTTTACGACGTCTTAAAGTTAATAACCCCAAGCTAGTGACAACCAGACTTTCGTGATTTTATAAAAGCTGAAAGTTTTCCTGTATATGACCCCTATAGAGGTAAGAACGACCAGAAAGTATGGAGTTTCGGTCGCAGATATACTTAAGGAGGTGTGGAGGTACGCTATCGAAGTTTCAGAGAACGGCAAGATAATATTATAATATATACTACGTCTGAAATGACGTCAGTGGGCTTCGGCCTGAACGAGCATGCTATCTCGCACTGTCAGAACTCAGAAGATCTTCCTTTGCGGCGCCTAATTAACATATCCCTATAAAGAGGTATCCAGGGCCCCCGCTATCGTATGTGCAATGTGTGCAATGCACACGGGCGCCAAATTGCCATCTTTAGGGGCGCCAAAACCAAGGTCCCAAAAAATTTGCCTAAAGGGGCGCCAAAATACTTTTTTGCACACAGACTCCAGTAGCCCTTACGGGGGCCCTGAAGGCTGGAGGTATCCAGTTCTGAAGGTATATATTATAACCTTTCATAAAGTTTAAGGCTCAATTTCGAAAGAAGATGTGAGTGGACACGGTACCTATAATTTCTTTGGACATGACAGGTTGTTTTACAACTATTCAAGATCCGGTCAAGATCCGTTACATAAGAATTACCTATTATGAAGGCGAAATTATCATATTATTAATTGATCAGCCGATCTGTAGATAAAATCTTATTTAAGAGGCCGGGTACACTTGGAATTTCTCATACATACGTAATTCCAAAATCATTTTCTCATACGAAAATATTTAACATGTTTGAGTTGTTTTTCAGTTTAAAATAGTAATTACCTAGGTTCCTGCACAAAAATTTACTTCAAAATATTTAAACACAAAAATCATTTTTTTTGCTTTAAATTTTTTTTTAGTAAATTTACTACAAAATATTTAAACACTAAAAAATAGAGTAAAACGCTATAAAATATATAAATAAATAGTTAATTTACTACAAAATATTTAAACTCTAAAAAATATTTTTTAGTATTTAAATATTTTGTAGTAAATTTACTATTTATTTATATATTTTTTAGTGTTTTACTCTATTTTTTAGTGTTTAAATATTAAGTACTAAATTTACTAAAAAAAAATTAAAAACAAAAAAAATTTTTTTAATGTTTAAATATTTTAAAGTAAATTTTTGTGCAGGAACCTAGATAATTACTATTTTAAACTGGAAAAACAACTCAAACATGTTAAATATTTTCGTATGAGAAAATGATTTTGGAATTACGTATGTATGAGAATTTCGAGGGTATGCCCCCTTGTTGGCAAAAATAAAAGACGAGCGATTTTTAATATTTTATTCTTTTTTTGGTAGTTTTAGAGTACATAAAAATTATTTTAATAATAAAAACAAAAAATATCTGATAACAAAGATCATTTTGGTGGCAGTGACTGTTTGTCCAGTCTTCCCGACGATAATCAAATGTAGATAGTTTTAAATATCTACCAGATTTTGTTCAACTTGTATAAAATAAAAGTTCAATAACATATTTTTAACATAGTCATAAATAGAGATGCAAAATAAATGTTTTTAGGCACTTTATTATATTAAAATACACGAATCGGTGTCAGGCTTCTTAGTAGGCTGCCGCTGAAAAAATAAATAAATTGTTTAATAAAGAAATATCTTTTTAGGGTTCCGTACCCAAAGGGTAAAAACGGGACCCTATTACTGAGACTTCGATGTCTGTCCGTCTGTCTGTCCGTCTGTCTCCAGGCTGTAGCCCAAGAACGGTAATAGCTAGAGAGTTGAAATTTTCACAGATTATGTATTTCTGTTGCCGCTATAACAACAAATACTAAAAACAAAATTAATTAAATATTTAAGGGGGGCTCCCATACAACAAACGTGATTTTTCAAACATTTTTTGCTCGGTATCAATGATGACAACAGGTAGGTACTTGAAATTTTCACAAAGGCCTTAATTATATGTGTTTTTTAATAATTAGTAATAATATTTAAATAAAATAAAAATTTAAGGGGGGCTCCCATACAAAAAACACAATTTTTAGCCTATTTTTGCTCTATAACGGTACGGAACCCTTCGTGCGCGAGTCCGACTCGCACTTGGCTAATTTTTTTGTGTTAAAAATATGTCCAGGCAGTGTCGTCTTGCATTGACTGTTTGAAGATCCTACTTATTTGAAAAGTAGGTAATCATTAAGTGTACTCGTATTAATAATAAAGAGGATTTGATTTAATTAAGTATATTAATGAATCCTGACCGTACGTACCTAACCATTTTTTTTCTGAAAACGCTTTTGATAAGTGCGTGTTTTTATCACCAATTCACCTACTGGTTGATAAAGTTAACTGCAATTTGTATAGCAATATAATTTGTATGAGAGCATTAAAAAACACCGCGATTGTCTTGGTAAATAATAAGTTGGTAAATCGTTTAATGCCATACAAATTGGTAGCTATATGTACTCCTTCACAACATATTTACCATGAAACTTTCAAAATGTTCATTGTTCTTTATTATTTCTGTAGTAATTTTAGATATAAAAGGCAGTAAAATATGTAATATTGTCGTGTAGACTTACGTAATACTTAAAGCTAAAATATAATGGGTAATATAATGCACACAGGACTTTCATGCGTGAAAATCTTTGTGAAAACTGAAACCATTCATTCGATGAAAACTTTCACAGGGATCTAACTAAATATGCGCTGCATTATGATATAGTCCGTTTAATAAATAGAAAGAAATTCGGTCATTGACCTGGCTGCTTGTCTCTTTTACCCGCTCTCAAAAATATTGTCTTATAGCATATGCGTGGAAACGTTATAGCAATATTTATGTGCGAACGAAAGAGAACAACGATTAGGCCAGTGGACGAATCTCTCTGTTCCGTGACCGGACTTTAGTTGGTGCATGAACTGATTGTACTAGCTACAGCTCTAGCTACGAGACTGACGGACAAAAACATGATGATTCTGATCATGATTCTAAATAAGGGTCATGACACACCGGAACTAAATGCGACCTGGCGATGCAAAACATAACAAAATAATTAGAATGTTAAGTAGCGCGATGCCGCTTGACATTATAATTTCATTATCGCTATCATGCATCATTGTTTTACGCATGGTTTCGGTGTGAGATAACCCTAAGAATAATAGAAAAAAGGATAATGGCACAAATGAATGAATAACAGAACCCCCAGGCGCAATTCTCTAAATTTCAAAGGAGACAAAATGCATAAAAAAGGGAGGGTAATATTACAGTGGTCTGTTTCTTATTACCTATAGAGAAAATACCTGGTTTTATAGACTACGAATAAATGGCATAGTCCTGCTTATATCATCCACTGTTAAATCACTCAGCATTAGATCTGCCATAGTCAGAATTAAATCATTATTTTATGTAACACTTGTTCATCTAATTTAGACAGACCGTTTTTATAAATTGGAAGTTTTATTTAGTATAATTTTCGAATATAAAGTCCAAATGATTTCATGCATAAAATGCCTATAACAAGTACTGTGAAAACGTAAACTGTAAAATTTTCCTATATAGGTATACTTCGTTATGCCTAAATATTTACCTTTAAAAAAGTTTGCAAAAAAATAATTTTGACAGTTCACTTCTGTTAACCTTGTTCGATTCGAACAATTTAAAAAAATACTCAACCAATTCCCCCTCCTCCCCTTATAGTACAGGAGCCAACTAACCTAGGGGTCTGATCGGGTGTTTGTCCCAGAGGAAGGTGCGTTTGACGGGCGAGAGGTACGAGTCGCGAATGTATGAGGGGCTGCGGTCCCATCGAGCCAGGGGCTTCAGTTCAGGCCAGTCGTACCAGAAGGGGTCCCGAGTGATCGCGGAGATCGGCAGAGACGGGCTAGGGTTGAAAATGTCCGCCCACGGCCTGCGTCTCAGACCGCCTGCACTGTACAGCGGCGCACCTAACACAGAAACACATTGACAGACCTCCACACAGATAATACTCTCACACAGTAACACCCTGCTGGAATACTCTAGAGTCTAGGTCATGTTCTCAGCAAAGAATAACATTGCCGGAATATTCTCAGCACACAATCACATTGCCGGAATATTCTCAGCACAGAATCACATTGCCGGAATGTTCTCAGCACAGAAACACATTGCCGGAATATTCTCAGCACAGAATCACATTGCCGGAATATTCTCAGCACAGAATCACATTGCCGGAATATTCTGAGCACATAATAACATTGCTGAAATATTCTCAGCACAGACTTGCATTGCCGGAATATTCTCAGCACAGAATCACATTGCCAGAATATTCTCAACACGGTAACGCAATGCCGGAATATTCTAGGGCCTGAATGTCAGAATTTTCTCAGCTGAGAGTCACGTTGCTAGAATTTTCTGAGTACAGTTTTAAATTGCCAGAAGTTTTATAGCACAAAAGTAACTCATTATCAGAAAACTTTTAAAATAGGAGTAAACGAAGCATTCTCAGCACAGAATTACTTTGCCAGAATATCAATAGAGGTAGGAAGATATTCAGAATATTGTAACGTTATTCTTAAAATTAACCCATCGATCGTGGCAAAACGAGACACAATAGCTTTTTCATTGTTATCGCGGCCGGATGTGGCCGCTTGGGGCTTCATGAATTAATATATTCACAGGTGTTATAATACAAGCAATTTTTTGTTAAAAAGCCAAAAAAGGTTTGCCTTTGTTAGGTATAGGAAATTATTAAACAAAGTAAGCTTGGACAGACTTTGCTTGATTTTCAAAGTCAAATGGAAACAGGGGTCACACAACGGTATACAAAGTGTTTTGGGAAAATAATTATTAGAAAAACGTAAATTTTGAAGACCACTCTACCTGCTCTACTAAAGTATAATTTAAAAATGTTGCCCCCCTGCTCACATTTTAAATAATATTATTATTTATTATATACAGTAATAATTATTAAAACAAACAAAATATATACTCAACGATTATAATTAAAACTGGTCTTTTACCGATCTAACAATTAAAACATTGATTTTTGTAAAATAATTAAATATAAAAAATTCAATTGCCGTATGGAGGTCTATTGTAATATTCTTTCTTACATAATATAATAATTTAATGTGCAGAAGGAACAAAAAATCAAATAAAATTTGGCAATGTAAAAAAAGTAGCATAGTCAAGTATTTGATGTCGAATTTGAAACATAATTTTTAATAGTTATTCACACCATGCATATGTACAACATAAACTCGGAAATATACGATACGTTTGCGTAGAGTTGCCTTATGAGCTCTTTCACAGAAACCTTTCCTAGCTTTCTTTAGCTCGTTTTATAATATAATTTAAAAATATAATATTTTATAGGCGAAAGGGCTATATAGATAGTCACGAAGGTAGAGAGTAGAGACGGCGGGTGGGTCTACACGGTGGGTAGAGCTTACCGTCTGCGTCGAAGGCAATCTCGCAGTCCCGGGGCGGACTGATGCGCGGCTTGACCGGCGTGGGGGATTTCCCGCGGAGCGAGCGATCGAACCCGGCCCACTTTTCCGCCTCCGCGAAAAATGGGTCCTTTCTGAACTCGTCCGAGAGCCTCGACAGTCCTTCACGGCATACACCAGTGTCAATACCACGCGAAATAGCTTAGACGTGGTTCGGGACCCGACGGATGATGTGACGCCGATGCTATGTACAATGCGGCTCATGCACCGATGCTTGTTATATCCGATTGCGGATGAGTCAGCGTTAGGTGTCCGAACAGCGCGTATTACTTATATAATGGTGGGAGGGTACTAAGCTACAAATCAAAACACGGATTTGTCTTTTATATTTTAATAAAAATATGACTGGGTTAGTTCGCGTTTGTACTATTTATAAATATGGGATGTCGGTCGTTACATACAGGTATATACTAGTCTAGTAGATACGTTTAACAATATAATAAAATATATTTCATCGTAACAAATAAATGTCTTACAAATTTTGAGGACGAAACGAACGGTTTAACAATAAATAACTCAATAAGGTAGGTTCAGTTTGTAAAAACAAGATTATCCAATTGTCTTTACAAAATGAAATATATTTCGCGGGCCGCTCACACTGAGTTTCAGACGGAACTGAAGCTGGGAGTGAGTCGACCTCGGCGGGTGGTCATGTTAAAATCCAATGCGCAATGATAGCGAGCTTGCAACTCAATTGGAATTTACACTCTACTGAGTCCATTCGAAATTTACACAAACAACGATCAGTCTTTTCGAGGCACAAAAAAGACAGAAGATCATAACATGATCGCCCGTGTCGAAGTATTGTCGGCGTAAACTCCGAACGGTTAACCTAGCTAGCCTAGTATTTACCTGAGCCCCAGTGCGGCTTGTTGTCCGGCTCGTACTCGATACCCTTGAGGCTCCTGGGCGAGAGGGGGCTGGTGATGGGGGCGTAGAAGTCGGTGATGGGGTAGGCGCGGTCGCGGAGGTAGAGGCCGTAGCGGGAGGGGTAGAGGCGGTCGATGGCGGCCAGCCTGTCGAGGTGGTCCTGCCACGCCTTGTGCGCGTCGAACGGGTCCACGCCTCGTCGCACGCGCCTCGGGATGTTGTAGACTGTCAGAACAATACCAACATGTAGAGAAGAACAATAGTAATCAGAGAAGTTGATTCTTGGGCATCTGGTGGACCTAGTAATTTGGTCGCGTCAATCCCATCCGACCGATCACAGCTAGCATTGATTTGACATAAGCCGACCACATGACGTAGGTCCGTCAACTGCCTAGGAATCAAGTTCCTCGATGGTACCTAAGAGCATCAACGTGTCATCGGAACGGTAAAATAATAGAGATAGATAATTTGGAAGTCCGATGTACAGGAGTTTGTTTTAAGACCAAATCTTTTGTGTTAAAAAGACTGGACCGAAGAGTACAGTGATACAAGACAGGACATAAGCAGTACTACGAAGGTGTCTTCAAGATTCCTCGTCACATTATCGAAAAGTGACGCTCAGGGTTACGTTAGTAATTAGTTAGGAGCTAGCAGCATCTTAAGCTTTAGTTGCAAGGCAGTTTAGTATTTACTTAGTAAAATAATATTCTCATAGAACTCACCTCGTGATCAAAAATGACTTCAAAATGTTAATGTATTCCAAAGGTTGGGGTTTGTACAATTAAAAAAGTGTACCCAGGTAGTGCAAGAAGATTTAATAAATGATGTCGATAAATTATTATTGATGATATTTTAGTGTGAAGTTGGTATGTATCAGAGGTGATTTCTATTATTTACTACATGCACGGACATCCACTTCAGCAAGCATACATTGACTGTGCATTCTGCGTCAAATGCCTCCTAAAGACCACATAATCTGCAATTTTTAAGGTGTTTTTTCACGGTCAATGACAATGTGAAAATGTAGAGCTTGTAAATGAATTTGTAGATCGAATCATCAGAATTAAATCTCCGAGCGCTCTCTGGTTCCACGTCACATAAGCTTTAGAATTTATTTATAAAATCTGTATACAAATTGTTACAAAACTTAGTTTCACAGTCTGGTACAAACTTGACAAATATTTAACGATGCTGATTAATCAACAAAATCTTTATTAGTGAATGAATCTATATGATATTATTCGCGTCCGAAACTCCCCCGGCTTATGCTGAAACAATTAAGATAAAATGCAAATATTTACATCGGAAAGGTTCTCTTGATGAGGGTTAAATCGTAGCACGATCCAAACTAGGTAATCATAGCAGATGGCCAACTTTATACAGAATGAAATGTTTAGCTTCAAAAGAACGTGTATATTATAATTTGTCGTTATCAGGTCTATAATTATCGCGTATTCGAGAGACGCAGCGAAAGGTTACAGCGTTTTGCCAAAGCCAACTTGTGCCGTCTCCTGCCAAGCGTGAGCTAAAAAACTAGATCATGTTGTCAACACCTATTTATTTTAAATGGCATCTCTACAGTCCGCGTGTTAGCGTTACGCCGTCTGCACTATAGGCAAGAAGCTTGCGAGCGAGGAATACATATTTCCTATTTTTCAAATGGAGAGCTTTGATTTCTTGCCTTGACACTATGCTATGTTCTAGGCGAGCAGCTTGGGAAAGGAAATCCTTCGATGATATGGAACTCAATAAGGAGCCTATGGATTCTGTTTACCTGCAAGCTGCTTGCCCAGCGCATTTCGGTTGTAAGTTATTATGAAACTAACTTGGCCTGTATCGCTCTAGGGAGCGTGGGTAGTTGTGTGCGTAGATGGGGCGCGGGGAGTAGCCGTAGGTCTCGCGGTGAACGGGCAGGTAGCGGTATCCGGGGACGGAGATCCTCTCGGCGGCGCCAATGGGGTCGTCGTAGATAGACTTGGTGTAGGGGTACGTGGACATCAGCTCGGGGAACACGCTGCGGCGTGTCGGCCTGTAGCGCTCCTCTGCCCTGATGTCTTCTGAGCCTGTTGGGATAAAATGCGTCAGTAGGTAGCACGCTGTAGGCAGGCAATGCTGGCATGTTTTTTTGAGCCTATATACTGTCCTACTGCTTGGTATTGCAGTTATAGGACAGTACAAGAGAAATGGAAGCCCCATTACTATTGTTCTGTCATGGCAAACATACTTTTTATGTTTTGTGTTCGAGTTGTTTACATTTAGATGTTTTGGAGGTGACTTGTGTCTGTGTACGTTTCTTAGCAAAATTGGAGCTTTACTCTAAATTGTGCAAAGAAATCCCATGGCAAGATTGTAGTTAGAATTTGTCTACAGACTCGACGAACAGAGCTACTGTTCCAAGTGCTTGGTGTTGTATTTAATGCCTTATTTACAGTTGCAATAGACGTTTAATTCAATAAACATTTTATTTCGTAGTAGAGAACATTATAATAATTAAAATGTGGTATATTACCTTTTAGAGAACGGACGAAGGATTGCCAAAATCTGGCTTTCTTCGACGCCGTCTCATTTCTGCCGATCATTTCTAAATGATTTTTAAACATTTTGACTGTCTATGTCGTGCTCGTTTTCTGTAAAAAATGGTTTAAATTAATATTTGCAGATTTGAGAAAACAGTAGAAAGATAAATGAATTGATTCTTAGAAATTGTGAAGAAGGTAAGGATTGAAAGGAAGGATGTAAGAATGGCAATAGGACTGGCCAGTCCTGTATTGGTTGGAACAAGGTATTGGATGGAGAATGTTAAGTGCAGTTGGTTTTTTTTTGACAATAATTGTATGGAGTCACTTTAAACCTCAGATCAAATAAAATATGTTCAGAACCCTTTTCTTCTGAGGTCGGTTAAAATCAACAAAGAGAAGTTATGCAGCTGAATCCGCAAATTTTTCACGCTTTTACACACACGCATCAAACTACGGTACTTTGCATCTTTGCTTACTTAGATAAATAGATGGAGTATACCGGCCTCACTTTGTTTGTGTACCTTTTATTCAATTTGAGACTTCAGGAGTACTTAAAGCTATAAACATGAATTTATAAGATTGGCCCTAACTACGAGTAGATTGCTCAGGTACCATCGAAGAAATTGATTCGTAAGCAGTTGGTAGACCTGCTTAAATTGGTAATATTCTGTCAAACCCAGGCGACAGATCATGATTATAGATCGACAAGGCTTTAATTCAGGGTTTCCCAAACTTCTTTTGTCTACTGCCCACTTTGTGAACTAATTATGTTTTAGCGCCCTCCATTGTTTCAATTTAAAATGTATCCAGATAAAATGAAATTACTAATCACCCCCAAGCCTCTACACAACGCCCCCATTATTTTCCGGGTCCCACACCACCTTTAGACCTTCAGCGTTCACAAGGGGGCGTTATCGTCCACTTTGGGAAATGCTGTTTTAAAAATAATGTGTCGAAAAAGGGAACTAATACTGTCATCATACAAAAACGCCATTTTTGACAGTTCTTTTTCACGTGCAGCGCCCCCGCCCATGTTCATTTAAAGCCTAGTCGATCTATAACATCAAATTGACATAACGCGACCAAATAACATAGGTCCGTCAACTGCCTATGAATCGACTTCTCTGATAGCACATAGTGGATAAGGATTAGAGGCCCATAACTTTTTGCACAGGTGATAAAACACAAAAGAGTAAATAGTGTGATGACGTGCGCTCGCCGCTGCAAATAGCCGCCTCTGTTGCTGGCTATTCGAATAGCCCATGGTCTTGGCACGAGCCCAAGCCACCGAGAGCGACTCGAAAACGACCGTTTCTACCAATGTGTCTGATCTTTGCTATTTTCGTTATGTCGACCTTGTTGCGAGTTTGTTTCGCACGCTACCTAATTACGCAACTCTTGGCGTTTTTCTCTGAGTAACGACAGCTTTTATTGACGATTTTCAAATACTTTCAGTTTTTTTCAGGATTTATAAGCTACAGGCAAATCCGCGTACAATGTGTTCGTTTTAGGGGTAGTCTCACATGACAGGCATCTAATTACAATTTAAATGTTGCTATATGCTTAAAGTATTGTTGTAATTTGAGAAGTAGTTTGTTTATTTACTTTTTTAGTAACGAACTATGTACTTCGTTTAATATTTAGAGCTAAGAAAAGACGTACATATTAACTTCACCATATTATTAAAATCATTAGAACTTAAGGCGTTATACACCAGACGTGAAAATATTCAGTATTCAGACACTATTAGGTACTACAAAAATATGTTTTTGGTAATATTCTATTTAACATTTATGTAAGTTCGTTTCGTCGTTGCTCCTAAACTACTGATTCGATTTAAATGAATCAGGTGTCACTAGATTTGTAACGTTATTCCAGCTAACGTAGGCAAATTTTCTGTTGTCATGTATATACTGAAGAGCTTTATAAAGCTTTTGATTTGAAGCTTGGTCTATATTTATCATTAAATACAATTTGATTTCTAAATACCTTCAACATTGTAAGTACCGCTTTAAAACTAAAACATAGTATATTATTATTATAAAATTTAGTACTATTAGTAGACAATATTATGTTTACATTACTAATGGAAATCCAGAACATATGTTTGGCATTCTGGTATTCGCTAAACGTTTTACGTCGTTAAACTGTATTGGTAGCGGTACAAACGATCCATCAATGTTTGAAGTTGTGATTGAAAATGATTTAAAGTGATTCGAAGACTCGATGTGGCTTATCTTATTGGAATTTACAGTAACAAATATACGTAAAGTAAAGTAAGTTTTTAAAGTCACATAAAAGCGTACTTAGCTATCAATTAGCTGAAAAACGGTATAATATCTTAAAGAGTATATTTATGAATTTGATAATTTACTCAAAATATGATAATTTATTTATTGAAAGTTAAAAATCGTGTTTTTTACAAAAAAAAACATTAAATATCTGTATCTGAATATATATTTTTTAAAATAAGTATTCAGCTTCTATTTCTGATTGATTTATTTTTGAAAAGCTAGTAAAATATTAAAAATTTTAACAATGTATTATTATGTAAACAAGGATACATTTTATTTTGAACATTGCTCCCTGCTCATTAGGGTCAAGTACAAAGGCCAATGTCGATATTCCTACTATTTGTGAATATGACCTATTTTAGTAGAGTTAGTCATAGCCAATGTCACACCTGAGAAAGTAGGTGTTGTGAAACGGGCACAGAAATATTCGGGGACGAATTGGCGCGCGCCGACGACAGAAATAGACGCAGCGTTCGTATCGGATTCACTAATCTTTTCTCCGCTGGCGTGAAATAACAGGTGCTATGACGTCATACTTGTTACGTACACATTATTTAGTACAAGATCTTCTGTTACATACACATTATTTAATAAATTTATATATCCTTAAAATAGGCGAGAAATGTAAACGAATTCAGTTAAAAACTCGGGCCACAAAATCTTTCAGCCTAGACCAGACACATTTTAATATTTCCAACATAAAGGCAACTTACGTTAGCAGCGGACTTACGGGGCGAAGCTTTTATCACTATCACGGGCACTGGTCACTTCTTACCGATTGAATTCGTTATATAGCGGTGCTGTTTCGCTGACGAGCCGACGTTGAGTGTCGGGGCAGGGCGGGCGCGAACTGCGGCGCCCAGCGTCAGGGCGGCGGGAACTCCGCCCGTCCCCGCGCCCGCCCAACGCGTATAGGGTACGGCCATAAAGGCTGCGGTCGAGCGTTTGCGTTTCTAAGTTGCCTTGTTTGACAGCGATTGTGGCATACCTGCGCCACTTCCATTTGCTTATTAAGAGTGTTTTTGGTAAATGCTTGCTTAATCTCATATTAATGGTGATGTTGCTATTGCTTGACTACACAACAAAGCCTTTCTAAACCATGTCAACTGATATTTCATCGTATAATAGGAATGTAAACTAACTTCTTCAGTCTTCACGCTTGAGTGCGTATCCGCTTCTTATGTGGCCACACTCTACATTTAAAAACCATTTTAGAACGTATTATTTGATATCAAACAATACTATTTTTGTCTGTTTATTTACATGTTTGGTTCGTAATATGTTATATGTAGGGTTATGGCGACCATCAGATCATACGTAAATAATAATAATAATAATAATAATAATATCTATGGACACTTCACACCACGTCAGTCTGGCCCCGTGGTTCCTGAAGGACTTGTGTTACAGGTACCAGACAACGGAAATATATTTAATACTTTTATACTATACATATATTTAAGATTTTTATTATATGATACACATATTTAATACACATCCATGACCCAGGAACTTTGAAAACTTTCTTGTTCCGTCGGCGGGATTCGAACCCGCGATTCCCGGCTTGAGCTACCGACGTGCTCACCACTGAGCCACAGAGGTCGTCAAATAAATACTTGAACATCTAGCTGATTTCAGATTTGTTCAGTAGTGGGTTTATCTGGATATTCCACATAGTTGGCCCACTGGTTCTTATAGGCATTCTTTGTTTTGTGGTACAGAAGATTTTGTAGAATAATTTTTATGGCAGGCGTAGAAGGTTGGAATTTGTCTGTTTTCATGTACTTTATCTGCTGTTTTATCTTTCAATTCTGTTTATCAAGCGAACCCGTATGTAATGTCAATTGATACAAAACTTATAATTTATAATTAATTATATATCATTATATCCAAATTATAAAGCGTGAATATAAAGTCATGAATATAAACAAAACTTTCAATGTAGTGAACGTATTTATTCACATAACACATAATGGTTCATAAAAAATGTTAAGACGCTAAAGCGCTATGAAAGGCCATTTAAAAAAAAGTATTCAAATGGTTTCCTTTCATTTGTTTTACAAAATGAAAGATATTTGTTCAGGGTTCCATAGTTATTTTAAAAGTTTAATTTAAAAACTATTGCGCAGAGCGTAGACCTCCGGCGTAGACAATGCTACGAGCCTACGGGCTACGGCGTAGCAGTGACGTAGCCAAATCTTATATCTTTAAGGTGACGCAGCGTTAAAGTAAGAAACCATGTTGGATATGTTTTAGATTGCTTGTTTTCTATGAGAGGCCGGCCCGGCCAAGAAAACAAGCAATGGAACAGCGAAAAATGGAAAGGGCGTAAGCGACAAAATGGTTTTTGTCGCATAATTTAAAAACCATAAATATATTTCATATAAGCTATGCACAAATTAAAGTGCATGCTTGAACCAATTTATGTACAAATTTTGGAACCTTAAATCACTCTCCTCTGTTGGAAAAATAGGAATCCCTTTTTTTACAGAGGTCTTTTCGATTGATTATTCTGTGCTATAAAAGTTGTCCAATCGTGTTATGCTATGGGCAATTCAAAGACAAAGACATGATGAATACTGACAATGAACTTCAATTTCTTAGCTTTAGTCATTGCTGAGAAAAATCGGCATCGCTACAGCCAAATTATCAAGGCGTCGTCTTAAACGAGCAATTCTTGTATATATATAATTGGAATCTCGGAATCGGCTCCAACGATTTTCATGAAATTTAGTATATAGGGGGTTTCGGGGGCGATAAATCGATCTAGCTAGGAATCATTTTTAGAAAATGTCATTTTATTCGTGTTTTATCGAATACCGAGCAAAGCTCGGTCAAATAGCTAGTTATTTTAATACACGACGTAGTATAAATTATTAAGTTTAAAATTCTTACTTATTATTATATTTATTGTGTTTTGTAAAACTGAATCTTGCATTTTAATCTGTACTTTTCGTTGAAAAGTACAGAAAACATAGTTTACAAAACAGAATAAAATTAAAAAAGTTTAAAACTTGTTAATTTATTTGACTTTTGAAGGCTGGATATAAAAATGTATAATAAATTAAAAATAAACTTACAATTTATACTATGTGTCTTTGTGTACAAACAAAATAGATCGCAACAAACACTCAACAATGATGCCAATTTTTGGCAGTACGATTCAAATAAGAAATGTTCTCATTCGTATCAAATGCTAAATATAAAGTTCTGGAGATCATTCTTCACTGACAAACTTAACCTTCACTCTCACACAAACATCCGGTATACAAAAAAACCAAATTAAAATTTTTCTTGTAGGTTTGTCAAATTGTCTTAAAGTTTTTTTTTTTTGCTGTTTCATTCAAAATATCAACGTCTGTTGACAAGTATAATGTATGGTATATTTCAAAGTGTTATACTTATATAAAATTTTAATCACTATGAGCAATCGGCTTTGAGTGGTTTTTGTTATAAAAAATACGAATTAAAAAAAAGACGGGTTGCACTCCGGGAGTGCCGGCAGAAGTGAAAACTTGATTATTAACGTTGTGTATTTTTAACCCATTTTTTATAAAAATCGATTATTAAAAAATCGATTTTTTTAATGAATCGAAACCCTTACAATCGATTAAATTTTTAACCCATTTTTTATGAAAATCGATAAAAAAAAAAACAATCGATTGTTCGTTCGATTAATCAATTTAGATGTTACAACACTACTCTCCAACCGTCTTACGGTTTTTCAAAGGTTTTTCGATCAGCACGAGAATCTGACGCAAGTTTCACAGTTTTTACCCATCCCACAAAAGTGCTCAACGCCGCTAAAGAAGTTTTCACTTCAAAAATAGTTATGTCTACTTATAGGCATAGTTTGTAACATAAAGTGCGTAAGACTTTGTTACATGTTGCAATACACTTTTCGTTCTCTAACAACAATAGTCAGGTTCACTATCTTCTAATAAGTGTTAGCTTATTGACCTGTCTGATGTCTGTCTGTTCCAGTGGTTTAGAACGTGGCTCTTGACTCGAAGGTCGTGACTCGTGGGTTCGATTCCCGCGTTGGAAACGTGTTATTTTTAAGTTTGGTAGGACAATGCAGACTGATCACCTGATTGTCTGACAAAAAAGATGATCCGTATGACCATGCGTCGGATGGGCATGTAAAAAGTCAGTCCTGCGCCTGATCTCTCGCCACTCGTGTCGGTCTTCCGTCCCACTGGGTTATGAGAGTAAAGGAATAGGAAGGAAAGAGTGCTCTTGTGCACTGCGCACAAACTTGGGCACTATAAAATTACTCCTGCGTAACTGGCCTGGTTTTAATGAAACCAGCCACCGTTTCCGAAACTGGTGTAGGAGTTATTATATTATAATGTCTGTCGCTCGGTGTAAAAGATAGACCAGGTTTACCACCTTTCGATCTTTTTACTTGACATTTAGGTACAAAAGTGATACCTTGTACCTGTCTTCGATTGTATCCATCAGCAATTCCAACAAGATTTTAGAACTACCTACTCATTTGAATATTGTGTAACCTGTTAATATTTTCTGATAAGACTCAGTCACGTTTAAAATCTATAAAAAATCTAATTGCAGATCACACTCAATCTTTTTAATTGAGACAGATGTCAGCAACAAATTAATTTATAACATAACATTTGATTATACTTATTCCAAACACATTAATAACGTATGTCGATTAGTTATGTAATGTATAATTTTAGCCGATTCGCCAATCGGCAGATTTAGAGACGTCTGGTGTTCCGGTGACGCAGGGGGTTAGGATGTGACGCCTTAATTACGCGTCATAATGCTCCAAATACTTTTCTTGGCCTAAATGAATGTTTTATTTATAACGGGATTAATGTGCAAAGAATTTGTTTTGATTCTTCAAGCTCTGAGAGGATGTGATGCCGGTAATTCGAATTTATTCATAGATTTCAATTTTATTAACCGACTTCCAAAAAAAAAGGTGTAACAAAACTAAGTGATAATACTTTAGGGTTTTTTTTATTAACCCTCCGTGCACCACGTGGATAAAAGTTACACCGCGCACCACTTGGGGTTTGTCAAACCCCAGGACTTATCTGGGCAAGGAATACGTAATTTGTGTTTATTATTTTATTTTATTTAAAATAACTATTTTTGTCTATTTAATTGTAATATAAAACGATATTAAAGTTAAATATCTTCAATTTTTTATCTTTTACAGCCAAAAATTAAAATGTAGTAATCTTTTACCAAGTAAAACATAGACACTTCTTTGGGTCAGCTCCTAGTAGGAGCCTCCTACAATTAAAAAGTTATCTTTTATTTCCCATTCTGCTTAAAATTTTAAAACTAACTTTATAAAGAATACTTACAGTAACTTTAATACATTAATACTGAGTAATCCAATAAAATAATCCAGGATAATTCAATTAAAAATCTAAAAATTAGTATTCCAAAAATGACAAAATTTAAAACGATAAAACTACGGCACAAACATTCACTCTAACCCTAATATCACAGAAACAAAACCTAATTCTAGAGCCAACAGCTATATCACACCAAGATATCACAGTTTCTCTTGTTCCAGTACTCTACTACCTTTTTACAAAATCCGAGGAACATCTCCCTCTTCTTACCCCCCAGGATGGAAGGCAGGTTCTCACCCGTCATCGATGTGCCCAATTTCTGCTCAATATCATATCTATTGCTAGCAAAAATTGGGCAGTCGAGTAACAGGTGAGAAACCGTCTCCTCAACTCCGGGCTGACACGAACACGACGGATCCTCCTTCAACTTGAATCTGTTCAAGTAGAAGGCGAATCTGCCGTGGCCAGTCAGTATCTGTGTAGTGTGGTGTGTTATGTCTACAATACTTTAGGGTTTGTATGTGTCCCTTATACTATAGAGTTCATTGTTAAAGTAGCAGCGCTGAAAAAAAAGCAATTTTTTGGGAGTTTTTTTGTGATTTGAAATGGCCCATGAATTTTCCCACACAAAAGTTTTAAAAAAATGCTCTCTTTTAGCGCTGATGCTTTCATAGTAACTCTATACAAGTTTTGTTACACTCGAATCTCGATATATTTATTATTTTCTAAATAACATAATACATTCAACATAAAAAGCATATTGTAATTAGTAGTTCAAAACAGATTCTAACTAGAACCTCAATTTTAAGATAGTAGTAAAAGTCTTAGGGACTGTTTCACCACTTCCTGATAAGTGCCGAATAGGCTATCCACAACTTATCTGACAGATAGAGTATGGAGTATCTTTCAGGTAAGTTGCAAATAGCCTATCCCGCACTTATCAGGAAGTGGTGAAACAGGCCATTTAGTACAATGCCCTGGATACCCATTGCATGTTTGGAATTCTTATCAGATTTCAAATTTGGCGTATAAATACATAGAATTATAACCTTATCGTTGTATGAATAGATGTCCCGAAATTTACGGGCAGCATTCTAATCTACAAGATATAGAGCTATAATTATTTCGTGCAATAAATTCAGCTAATAATTACCGCAGTAATCGCTGGCTTTCCTGACATTGACGCAGCTTAGCCCACGGTACCATCGAAGAAATTGATTCATAGACAGTTGACGGACCTACGTCATTTGGTCGGCTTATTTCAATTCAACGTAGAGATAAACTACGATAACATGGCGCGCCCCTCCAAATTACTGTTTCAATGTGTGTAGTCACATCCTTATGAAAGAGTTTGTATGTAGTAAGTATTCAACCAATCAACCAGTACTCGTAATATTTCACTCAATGTCACTTATTAGTTATTACCAAGATTTGTTGGTCAACTAATCATAACTAGCCAACCGCGCAAGACAACGCACTTCAAATCAAACGTTTTGACAACGCACTTCAAAGTCTTCAAACGTTTTGAATTTTGGAGGGGCGCGCCATGTTATTGTAGTTTATCTCTAACTCGTGATCTGTCGGCTAGGTTTGACATAACGCGACCAACATAAGTAGGTGCGCCATCTGCCTATTAATCAACTTCTCTGATAGTACACATTGACTTATTTCACTCTGGCGCGATATCAATTTAAAAATAACAACTCATTTTAGTCGCAAAGGTTACGGTTGAAAAGGAAAAGATTTGACGACCGATTTAACCAGGCCTTGGCGGTTTTGTTCGTTGTTGTATATTTAAATACTAATATAAATTGAGTTTAGACCAGCTTTTGCTCGCTTTTGCTCCAGGCTTTTGCTATTATGAAATAGATAGTTTGATGCCCTTTTTTTTTTGATGCCATCATGGGTGCCCCGGGTTGGAGATGTGCCTCAGTTAGCTGAAGCACCCCGGGGGTATGCTTCTCTTACCCACTAAAACCACCTGCGGTTTGCCTTCAGCCGTATACGGAGTGATGTCCTGGATCTATCTAACAGAGGACTCCCTTCACGACCGGCCGGTCTACCTCACAAGGGACCGGACTTCCACCAAGTAGTTTGATGACCCCTTGGGGGTGAAAATTTGCTTGGGGGTGAGAGTCTTTGTAGATGCGTACATTATAAGAAGGAAATGACTTTTCAATTTTATAGCTGTAAGCCGGTCAATCTAGCAGTCAATTAGTCTTTTGTATAGATAGCATGGATAAATAGAACAATTTTAGCCTCCATTGAGAACGCTGGCAGTACACAACAGTTGCGAACACGTAAACTCAAGTATTACAAGGTCCCGTAATCAGGTCACACACAGTTCGTTTGCGTGAATCATCTCCTTTCAGAAACCACTTAGGATTTGTTTAATTCATCCTATGAATTCATCACTATGTTTTTATTCGCTATTATAATATAACATACAGTAGAGTAACTCAGCTGTATCATCCATACTTTCATATCCATACTTCTATACTAACATTATAAATGCTATAGTGTGCCTGTTTGTCTATCTGTCTGTCTGTCTGTCTGCATGTCTGTTACCTCTTCACGCCCAAACCACTGAACCGGTTTTGTTGAAATTTGGTATGGAGGTACTTTGAGTCCCGGGAAAGGACATAGGATACTTTTTATCCCGGAAAAATGTATGGTTCTCGCGCAATAAACGAGTTTTGGCGCAACGCAACGGAGTTGCGGGCGTTATCTAGTAGAAAATAATTTTGCTCAACAGAGTCCACTTTTACAACGATAAAATGCATTTGTTGCTCTTTTAAGTTACTTGAAATCACTTTTATTTCTTGCAGACTTGGTTTACCGATAAGGTCGGTCTAATATGAAAATGGTCTACTGTATGCTACAACTTTCTTTTTTATTCGGCTTTTTTGCGATTAAAAGCGTAAACATTTGGAACAAGGTTCAAGATTGTACAACATTCCAACTGAATTTGGGACACATTCCTATAAATTAGATTCTAACAATTTTTCATGTCTTGATTGTGTGTTAGTTTATAAATATGTATGTACATATTTTCAATTAAAATACGAGTATTACTCAATTTTTATTTCAAAAGTGTCTGTCTGTTACAAATCATTAATGGAATTTGGTATGGAGGTCCTAGAGTCCCGGGAAGGAACACATTATTATACATATGATAAACTTTATCCCATATAAATTTAGTTTCCAGTGCGGTGAGCAATTTTTTGTTATTGTTGTAGTTTGAAAGGTAACGTGGAAGTAGTTATTGAATAATTTTTTATTTTGTAACTTGTGATTTACAAAAGTAAATATTTAAATGATTAACAAATAACTCGTACTTAGCAAATACTTAAATATAATAAATTATTAATAGTAAGGCACATATTAATATATATTTTATTAATATTCTACACGCTTATTCAATTAAATTTATACCATCAGTCAATTTAATGAATATATTAGTACTGTAACTAATAAAAGTCGCGCTTTGGCTAATTGTATTATTTGTTTTGGAGAGCTACATTGCCAAGTTGTTAGTTGTTATAAATTATAATGAATTAATAGGTATTGGTTTAGTTGCTTTGTTTTTCTTGAGGTACTAAGACTTAGGGCCTGTTTCACCACTTCCTGATAAGTGCTGGATAGGCCATCCACGGTCCACCACTTAACTTGACAGATGGCCTCAACCACAGACATAGATCAAGATAGATACCGCATGTCGCTCCATTTGTATGAAAACGAGCGTGTCAATTTTTTCCTACCACTGTGATGTACCGATGATAAGAAACGTGTCCATTATCAATGCCAACGTTTCTATTTGAATTTCTACAGCTCAATACGGCACTTTTAGGCAATGAGGCTTTTTTAAAATTCCGATTGACGTCCGATTCCGATATCAGACTAAATAACAGCCTTTCGAAAGACGAGCATTGCTCGTCGTTTGGGAACGCGATATGGCACGCGAAGTACATACACATGCGATATCTATCTTGATCTATGTCTGTGGCTCCAACTCTTTAAACATTTAGCAATTATCCATTAAGATATCGGAACACTAGATATAATATTTAAAACATCAAAAAGAATAAAAATATTGATTAAAACGCTACTAATTTTAACAAGAAAATAACTAAAATGTCTTTTTTTAAACTACTTAAATAGATACTATGAATTTCAGTCTTCGTTCAAACAAAAATATTAACGTAGCAGATTAGAATAGAATGATTTATTGCAAAAAATGTGGTACAAAAAGGTCTTACAATTTTACTGAAATGGTTCCAACATTCTGCCGAATAAGTCATAAGTGGCGTGCAAAATAATTTTAAATTGTCTGGCATTAACATAATAATTATTATAAAAGTACTAAAAAAACTCATTATTCTTATGTTGCCATATTCATTGTTCGTCTGACATCTTGGGAAAATGCTTTAACACCACCATCGTGGGTATGGGGATTGATGGGTTAAGTTGTCCTATACGCATTGTAAGTGCAAATTTTTTGGGGGCGATACCGGTCCGTCCACGTCGTGTCCCTGGGCACCTCCCCCGTGCCATCGTGAGCTTTTTCACGGTGACACGGGAGGGGTGGCTGAACGCCGGTATTTGTCCGTGGGAGAGCCATGCTTCGGCACGAATGGGCCGGCTCGACTGGAGAAATACCACGGCCTCACAGAAAACCGGCGTGAAACAGCGCTTGCGCTGTGTTTCGCCGAGTGAGTGAGTTTACCGGAGGCCCAATCCCCTACCCCCCTAGAAATGCCGCAGTTGAAAAACTATTTGTTACCCCAGGAGGGTACCAACTGCGTTGGAGAATCCCTCTCTGGACGTCCATGCTCAGGAACCCCTGGAACTGAACGTGGACATCCAGGCTGCCCCTCGTATTCTGGGGAGGGCAAAACTGCGCTCCAATCTGCTCGGGGCAAGAGCAAACACACAAAGGCACCCCCCTCGATATTAAACGTGGACTTTTGCAATATCAGGGGATTACACTCCAACCTTAATGCCGTCCATTACCACATTGAGACGGCAAAGCCGGCTTTGCTCTTTTTAACCGAGACGCAGATATCATCTCCGAGTGACACATCATACCTTTCCCACCCAGGGTATTATCTCGAGCACTCCTTTCTACCCAAAGCTGGAGTGTGTGTGTATCTCAGAGATGATATCAGCTCTCGCCGCCTCAGCAATCTTGAGGTCATGGACCAATCTTATGGCTCCGCATAGATTGCGACGACCACCCTCGCGTCAATGCATGCCTATACAGGTCCATAGTGGTGACCCCGAGACGGACCGACTCTTGGAGCACCTGCAAGCTGCTTCAGATTTTGTGCAGCAGCAGATCCCATCCGCAGAGATCATAATACATGGCGACTTTAATGCCCACCACGCCGACTGGCTTAATTCCAGTAAAACTGATCATGCGGGGAGATCTGTCTGCAACTTTGCCCTTGCGAACGACTTGACACAACTGGTTACTACGCCTACGCGAATCCCAGATGTGGATGGTCAGAATCCTTCCTTGTTGGACCTCCTGCTAACGGACTTGTTAGGAGTTGTGTGCCACTTACGACGGTGTTAAGACAGCGTGCTGTTAAATACCGTCGTGTGTGGCACTACAAGTCAGCAGACTGGGATGGGATGCGGTTGTTTTTTGCATCCTATCCTTGGGGGCACGTGTGCTTCTCGCCGGATGATCCCGACAACACTGCCAACTCTGTTGCCGATGTGGTGACGCAGGGGATGGAACTTTTCATTCCGTCCTCTGCAGTGCCAACTGGCGGCAGATTTCGTCCCTGGTTTGGTTCATCTCCCAAAAAAGCTTCTCGCCGGAAGCAGGAGGCTTACCAATCCTGGGCCAACGCAGTGTCTGCTCGGGATTTAAATACCAGCACATATAAAAAGGAGTACAACCTTGCCTCTAGCTCCCTCAAGAAAGAGATTACTCGGGCAAAGCAACAGCACGTCAATAGAATTGGAAAGAGACTTGAGCGCCTCCCCTTTGGGAACGAAAATGCACGGGGCATTCTGGTCTCTGGCCAAAGCTATTGAAGGAAATTTCTGCAAGCCAACCCTACCATCCCTACACGTAGGAAATGGATCGTTGGCCCAGGACGCAAAAGCTGGATGACGGGGGGCAGAAACCGCCGACCATACCGCGATGCACGAGCATCATGTCGGATATTCGGTTTCATCAGCGCTCAGTGCGAAAAGCCCTCCGTTCCCTTGATATCCAAAAGTCGAGTGGGCCTGACGGAATCCCGCCTATTGTGTTGAAAAAGTGTGCTCCAGAATTGGCTCCGGTCTTGACGCGTCTTTTTCGGCTCTCCTATTCCACTGGCATCGTCCCGGCTTTCTGGAAGACAGCCTTAGTGCACCCGATCCCCAAAAAAGGTGATCGCTCAAATCCTTCCAACTACAGACCAATCGCTATAACCTCTCTCTTCTCGAAGATAATGGAATCCATTATCAATAGCCAGCTTCTTCGATACTTGGACGGCCAGGGATTACTAAGCGACAAACAATACGGGTTCCGTAAGGGTCGCTCTGCTGGTGATCTCTTGGCGTACCTGACTCATCGTTGGGCTCAGGCAATTGAGTCGAAGGGAGAGGCATTGGCTGTTAGTTTGGACATTGCGAAGGCCTTTGATCGGGTTTGGCATAAAGCGCTGCTATCGAAGCTTCCATCATACGGGCTGCCCGAGAAATTATGTAAGTGGGTCACTGGTTTCTTAGCAGACAGAAGCATAAAGGTCGTAGTTGACGGCGAATGCTCGGAAACTCAGTCTGTCGATGCTGGTGTCCCTCAGGGCTGTGTGTTATCGCCTACTCTATTCATACTGCATATCAATGACATGTTGCAGACCAGCGGCATTCATTGCTATGCGGATGATAGTACAGGTGATGCTGTATATACCGGCTCCCCCAATATTTCTCAGCAAAATGTCACTGAGAGTTGAAACGAACTTGTGTCTAAGGTGGAGAATTCATTGGAGAAGGTCTCTAAATGGGGTAGACGTAACTTGGTCCAATTCAACCCCGCCAAGACACAAGTCTGCGCGTTCACCACTAAAAAGTCACCAATGGTCGTATATTCTCGTTTCGAGGGCACATCTTTAACCATCTCCCCTAGCATTGAGATACTTGGCGTCAACATATCGAGCGAAGTCCAGTTCCGATATCATCTAGAGGGTAAGGCCAAATTAGCCTCGAAGAAGCTTGGTGTTCTTAACAGAGCGAGACAGTACTTCAGTCCGGAGCAACGCCTACAACTCTACAAGGCGCAGGTTTGGCCTCATATGGAATATTGTTCTCATCTCTGGGCAGAGGCGCCAAAATACCAACTGCTCCCTCTGGATCGTATCCAACGAAGGGCTGCTCGAATTGTTGACTGCCAGTGCTAGTGTTTCAAACAGCTTGGACCCCTTGGAATTACGCCGAGATGTAGCTTCAGTCTGCATCCTCTATCGGTTGTATCACGGGGAGTGCTCTGAGGAATTGTTCGGAATCATACCACCTGCAACTTTTCGCCATCGTCCCACGCGAAAAACATACCATCCTCATCACCTTGATGAGTGGCAGTCTTCCACAGTGCGTTTTTCGCGTAACTTTCTTCCGCGCACTGTAAAACTCTGGAACGAACTGTCACCAGCAGTATTTCCGGACCTATACGACCTGCAAACCTTCAAGAAAAGAGCGTATTCCCTCTTAAAAGGCCGGCAACGCACCTGCAGCTCTTCTGATGTTGCGAGTGTCCATGGGCGACGGTAGTTGCTTACCATCATGTGACCCGTTTGCTCGTTTGCCCCTTTGTTTAATTTAAAAAAAATTATAAGTAAATTACTAATAAAATAAATTACTCGATCATCTGCAAAATACATTATCTTAGTAGATAATAGCATTGATCTGAAGTGTCAGACTTTAAACTATACGAAAACGTTGGATTCACAAACACGTCTAAAATGTTACATAATAATATATTATTAAGCTAAAAGTTCATAATATTACATACATGGCATAATTCAAAAAGGCAAGAAAATAGCATGGATTTGTCATCAGACTAAATCACTGGAATGCTTTGAAATGACGCAATCCCACCTGGTTAAACAGCTCAATTATTGCTAATTTAATGCCACTCTGACGAAAGCTGGCTCATACACGCTTCCATAATAAACTCGGGAGTCATCAATGAAGTCGGTACTTGTATGGTCTGCTTCGTTTGTTTATATTTGCCAAAACATGGCGTCCTTACGTCATACGTCGCGCCGAGTTAATACTATTCTTGGAAGAATTTCACACATACAGTGGTTTTCCAATGTTTTGTTTGAATTAAATAAGAAAGTTTGCTTCTACGCTGTTTACAATAATTTTACATTGTTGTTACTATAGTAGAATATTGATGAATGTTTTACTCTATGCTAATTGCTAAGTTATGTTTAGTGTTTACGCTAATTTCGATCTTACGAAGATTTTTTTAGGGTGTGTTAATATAAAAAGGGTTTATTAATTTAAACACTTTTTTCGTATTAGATCGAAAGAAGTTTAAATGTAGAAATGAAATAAAAAAATGACATATGAATTCACATTTATATGAAATGAAATTATAGACCAATAGGTCTATAATTTCATTTTTATCGCATTTTAAACTAAGTAATATTATAAAAGCGAAAGTTTGTGAGTATATTTGAGCTGAATCTTGGCGCAAACGGAGCTGCGTACAAAAGTCAAAAACTCAAATCATTCTATAACACTGAAATAAATATGACGTTTCTCCGGATATTCTACTACGTGGTGTGTTGGAATTTTATCAAAATACGTATTTGCGTATAACATAATATTCTGTAATAACAAATATACTTAATTTTAACTGGTCAATGGTAAAACATCATAACAATTTTGATTTTATAATCATTTCTAACCCATTTCAAAATATTATGCATGTTCAAATTTTTTTTATATGTTTGCTCCTACGAATAATAAAATCTAGTAATTGCTCATATTTTAATTCTTTGCTGCACCGGAAACTAAATAATTGAAGAACTAGGCAGCATCTTGTGCGTGTATTTTATTTATTATCAGGAAAACTTCTTCTTGATTGGATTTCAATGTAGAAAAGAGGTACATTATTATGGCTGCCATCAGATATCTTGAAAACAATGTAGTTAAGACGCAGAATGTTATGTCTGTAAAATACATTGTGGACTGTAATTAGCCCTAACGTACCGGATAATAGGATACTGGGAAACTGTTTATTTCCCAGTGATGCGTAGGCAGACATAATATACAAGACCAGTATAACGTGACCCTCCTTCAGACACCCACGAGCTCACATGTCGAAGGGTAAATAGTTGATAGTTTGGAGGTCAAGCGTTATTAGCCGTCGAAACTGTAATACTATATCGCCCGGCCTTGCTACGAATAGAGCTCGCCCACGTAAAACGGTGAAAATGATGCGACCGGCTTTGTATGTTTCGATACGTTTCAATTTCCTTTGATTCACTCGTGAATTTCCTATATAAAAAAAGGAAGAATTTGTATCATTGGGTTTGGGATTTTAGTCCTTGTAAGCGTACGTCTTGACGTATCTATAGGCTCTATTTGGTAATCTGTGGTATAATATGACTCTAGAGTTATTTTGAAAGAGGGAAAGAACTGTTTACAAAATATTCAGGATCTTCTAACTACGTCTTTATACTACGCAACTTATTATTATTTTATGCTTTCGCTGTGGTTTCCGCAACTGTCATCTGTCAGTGAAAAATTGAAAATCTCTGACGCACGGCCCCGTCCAAGCATGAAACAATCTGCAAAATAAAATCGGTCAAGTGCGAGTTGACTCACGCACGAAGGGTTGCGTATCATTTTTCGATATGAAGCAGAAATACGTAAAAAGAAGCGTTTTTGTACGGTTGTTTTTAGTATTTATTAATGTTATAGTGGCAACACAAATAGCAATCGCGGTTCTTGAGACTAGAGTCAGACAGGTACTAGAAAAAAATAGGGTCCTGCTTTTACCCTTTGGGTACGGAACCCTATTGCGAATTTTCAACGTCGAAAAACCATCCATATTATTCTATACTCTGGCATTCCACCAAGTCCAAAGGGATTCATTCAAGGAGACACCATTTTCCCTCGTTTCGTGAATTAATTACTAGCATCTGTTTTACGGTTCGCGAAAGTGAGATTGATATTGTGACCGTGACATTAATCGTTGGCGGCTCGTCTCAGTTGTGAAACTACGGTGACTCATTAGTTAGTAATGCAATTAGTGAATATCTATGTATTTGACTCTAGGACGATTTGTAAAGGCCATGTTTTGCGTTGATGGATAAGCAATAACCTTTGCTAGTTGCCACCACGATTGCGAGCTCTGCACTTGGCTCACGATGGTCCAATATAAGCGGTTACAAACGTGTAGAGGGTCGTATTATTCTATGATTGTCCATGATAGATGACGATTATACCTAGTCGGTCCCAAAGTTCTGTCATAGATTAAAATAGTGATAATTACAAAAGTACGTATCAGATTTTAATAAATTATATGTCAATTTAAAGAACATTTGATAACAAAACAGGATAACTTAGAATTATTCAAATTGTCCATCCTTATTTTGAACACAGGCCCTTAATCGCCGCGGCCAAGCATCTATCGCAGCACGCGCCATATTTAAGTCTATTTCAGCGACTGATTTTCGTAAAAATGCCTTCAGGCTCTCCAAATTTTTATGGGGTATATTACAGACTTTCCCCTCTAAGACCTGCCAAATTTTATAGTCCAAAGAATCAAGGTCCAGGCTGGAGGAAGGCCAATCCTCGTGTCTAATGAAGTCGATGTTTTGACGCTCAAACCAGGATCAAATGCTAGTGGCTTTGTGTGCAGGCACAGAGTCCTACTGGAACACGAAGTAATGCCCGGAAAATAGCGTGGTGGGCAGGTCTTCGACAAGCGTATCCAAAACCGTCTCTTGGTACACTTTTGTACTGGTTTTGACCCCCTTTTCACAAAAATTAACCTCAATTGGGCCGTAATAGGACACTCCCAACCAGACCATCACTGATGATGGATGATGACCATTTTGCACCCGTGGAACTTTTTTTGCTGCTTCTTCAGAGCTCTAAGCGTACACTCTATCATTTGGTTTGTTGTACTTCTCCTCAATATTGAAAATTTTTCCCTTCGCAAAGATGATATCACGGTGTCAGTTTTTCGCGTACCGCTTTAACAACTCCCGGGATCTTTTAAGCCTTATTGCTTTTAGACGATTATTAAGTAAGTGCCCACAATTTTTTTTGTATGCTCGTAGACAAAGGTCTTAATTTGAAACCTTTTTTATTGTTTTCGGACTGGATTTCTTGCTATGCGCGCCTTGATGGCTTTGACCACTGCTGGTGTCCTTGCGGAGCGTGGCCGGCCCGTTCTTTTCTTGTCCTCAACACTGGAGACTTTAATGTACCTATACGATACACAAACCTAAGCGTAACATTAAATTTTTTGAGCAACTTGAAAATAGTACTCGCCGTGTGCCCACAGCGATGCAACGCTAAAACAGCTATTCGGTTTTCTTTTAACGTCCCCTCCATCGTGAAAAAGCGCGGTAAAAGATTGTTTTTTATTTTAAAATAATAGTCAAATATTCAAAAAAAGGATGCAATAATATTTTTATAAAATCATGTACGAATTTTAAAAATTATGTGCCAGTGACAGAACTTTGGGACCGACTAGTTATATGCCACAAACAGCGTCGATATCATGGTGACTAATATGGCTATTGGCTAACAGTCATGGCTCAAAAAAGTGGAGCCTCTAGAGTTTAGACAGTTAATATGCCTTCCAACAAGTTCGTGTTCGCTTGTATAAATCCATCAAGCGATAATGTGGAGAGACAGCATAACATTAAAGTTTTTCCTCGTTTTATCCAACTTTTCTATTTTTACAGTTCAAGAAATCTATCAATAGGATGAAGAAAGATCCTCGAGGAAATCCCAAGGCTTCCGGGCCGAGTTTGACAGTTTGAGACTGTCTACGAGAGGCCGGAAGTACGTCAGAGCGGACAGCTGTAGATGGCGCCACAATAGCCAAGTTTCGCCATCCCCCCGCCAGGGCACGTTCGCCGCTTCCGGTCCGCCATCTTAGCGCATACAAATGGCGACATTACACATTGTTATGCGAAAGTTTTGTAGTAATGCTCTCCGCTTCGAGTTATACTCACTGCAAGTCCCCTCAAACAACTTGTTAGACAGAAAAGTTGTTTGCATCACCGCTGGAATTATGGCAAAACTGTGCACGTTATAGTGTAACAATTCACATTTAGAGATATAAAGAGCTTTTCAAAGTAATCCAATTTAAATAAACCTGTGTACTAAAATTCAATTCAACTTAAAATTAAAAGATATAAGAACCTTTATAGCTAACCTTAAAAAATAAAGAGTGGATGATTTAATTTTATATCAGAATAAACACAGGGTGTTGGCAAACAGATGCAGTTCCCTATACAGGGTGTGTGCGTCAATGTTTGCAGTACCGCGGGCGCGCGGTGTTTGTTGTATTTGTTACGGTAATGGACGATGTAATTGGTGTGATACACCGTGTGAATTGGAGCGATAGAAGTCTTCGCGGGATCTATAGATCATATTGATCATCAGATTTATCCCATATAGGTATTATATGAGGAATCTGATGATTTTCTTTCAAATTGTGACATAAAGAAATACATTATAATAACCTCAATATACCGATTTCCATATAAAAAGATTGAAATTCTCTGTAAGTCGCTAAAATCAGTTTCCTAAAATTCTTAGGCATCACTAAAAATCTCTACAACACAGCTGTGTCTGATTAAATTGTATCTAACTAAGTAAATGCTGCTATAAAAAATTAACTAACTACAAAATCTGTGCACCGAATACCTACTAGGTATCTACTTATACGACGACGGGAAGAATGACTAATGTTCTTTAGATAGTCAAAGCTTTTAACATCACTCACTGATGTAGATTACTGGAAATTACCTTTTCAAATTGGTAATAACACATTTGCCACGCGTCCCGGTGTACGGCGATGTTCCAGATAATTATAAAATAACATTAGTGTAAAGATAAAACAATCACACGAACCATTATTATTCATTTAAACATTAAAGTGATGGCTTCACTGCCAACTGAAAACGGTCTTTATTGGTTTGTATTAGACTTGTAATTCCTTTTGGTGAAATTTGTAAACTGAGGGTTAGGTGTCTTTTAGCGGCAAACGTCAATTGTTGTAGGGTATTATTGAAAGATGGCGCGGCACGCGTCGCGACCGTGGCGGAAGCTCCATCCCGGAAGTGAGGAAACGTCGCTTTCGCCCGCCAAAACAATGCTATCGTGTAAATTGAAATAAATTGACTTGTGTACATTAGACGAACACACATTTCAGATTTAAGGGGTGGTTTATAAAATTTTACCTTTGAATATAGCATAACAACATTGATTCACAGAGCAAGGCACCAACACTTTAAAAATTTAGACTTTATTATTTTAAAATAGGTTACTTCTAAACTTAAAGGATTAGGTAATAATTATTAAGTAAACATAATATGATATGAATAGGGGACGCCAAGACGTCGCCTGAGTGCTAGATTGTCCTGCAGACCATTGACCAAATTTTTCACTAGACAGGTTTTTATGTTTATTTTTGTGATGCATGAGTAAGGCGACCAATTACTTAAATGACTATGTTTATAATGATAAGTGGAATCAAAAACTACTTCTTCAAAATCAAAATATGATGAGATTTCGTTTATTTTTAAGTTTAAAAATGGAGGTGGAACAAAATACCACCAACAAAATTACGAATGTGGACGTAGAACAAAACTGCATTGCTTTTAGCACAAATTGCAAAATAATCGGTCAGTGCTTCTTTGTTCCAGCTACCACTTTGTTCTTTGTTCAAGGTACAGAATGTTTAAAAATAATTATGTCATTTCAAATTTTAAAAATTTATTAAAGTATTCGTACATTCTTATTTTAGCCACAAAATGTGCATGAAATGCATGAAATGTGCAAGAAAGAGTGTTTTGAACGACTAAGTCTTATATTATAAGTCGCTTCCCGAATAGCTTTTAAGATAAGTAATATATTAAATCAAATAAAAAATATAAAAAAATAAAAAATGTGAACAGTAAACTCTATATTATTTCTTCTTGTAACAATTACTAGCCTCATTTATATTTTCTAAATTTTATCGTTTTCGGCAGAGCGAGATTCCCCTAACACAGGTAAACTTTACTTAATATGTATTTTAAGTTTATGAATAAAGATTTTGTATTTTTGTATTTTGTATTTTAAGTATGACGTATTTCGTGTGGGTGTTTGTGAATGCGAGTACGAGTGTAAGTGTGTGGTGATTGTGTTGTAAGTAGAGTGTACTAATTATTGTGAGTATCACTGTTACAGTATGTGTTGTATATTAAAAAAACTTCTTCCTCTTTGCTCTGCTCTTTTCATTCTTTTTTAACTGATTTATTTGCATTTTTTGGATGTTTTTTTTTTTCATTTCTTGATCTATGTTTTTTCTTTGTTACATTTTCCTTTTTATTTTCCGTCTTTACTTTAACTTCATTTGTTTAGTAGATGTGATTTCTGTGATTGGATTGTCATTTTCTTTTATTTTTTGCTTAGGTGACCTAATCTCAACATCCTGTAGAAGAAACACGAGCTACATGAGAGATACCTTAAAAGTACTTACAGTTCAATTTCAGCAGGTTCTCGAGTGGTATTTCTTTTATAATATGTTCGGGACATATTAGCAGATTATAATCAGATGCTTATTTGTAAATCAAACACTATACAACAATGTTTTAACGATATTTTTGTGCACTATACGAAGCCACACTGAATCGCAAAACAAAATGGCGGGCGCTTACGTCACGCCTATAGCGAGCTGTGATTGGCTATATAGCTGGAGGTGGACCAAACAAGCACGCAAAAATCAAAATCGTGGAGATGGGATTATTAAGCAGGGAATTAATATTTTTTCGTTGTGAACAAAAAAACTTTAAACTAAAAAAACAGCACTTTTGTTTGGAAAATTTAACATTATCTTTAGTGTAATAAAACCGATTTTTGTCCGTTAATCATCCTGCATTCATAACTCATTTTTGGTCTAAATGGTCGGTGCAACAATCTAGCACTCAGGCGACGAAGAGTAAACTATATAAAAACAACAGTACCTACAGTACGTAAGCATTATGCTGTAACTTCTAATTTGTCTTTATATTATTATATGTCTTTAAGGCCTATAACGTAGTGTGTCATAGTTTATGTTCACACACTAACAGTATGCACAAATACAATACAATTTAAAAAGTAACAAAAAATAAAAATATATATGAACACCTTTAGCGTACATCAAATTAACAGTGACAAACAGACATAAACAAACAGCGGCATTTAATAGGTCCCACGAGTATAGTGGGGAGACAATTCTCGCGCCCTGTTGCCCCCGCGCCCCTGTGTGCCCCTGGGCCCCAGGGCCCCAGTGCTAATTACAGTTCTCACCATTACCCGCGACACCGCTGCCCTCTACAATCTGATCTTACCTAAATAAATAATTAAAACACCCCGTATGACCTCTGTAGTGTGTTTCAAATAAAGAATAAATTTTTAAAATTTGAATTTAGAGTCAATTATTTCCTAGTGCTGAAACTTGATCATAATACTTAATTATTGTAGCTACATGCTCATTTTTTTTTAATATTCTAAAAAGAGAGAAGGACATTATTTTGGCGGGCGTGCGAAAGGGTGATGTATTTTTTTAACTAAAATTGTAATCTATAATGTAATCTGGGTTTTAATGGTTTATTAACCATTAAATTTTCGTTGTTATCGTGTACATATTGTGAGGGCAAGTGACCCATAGCGCTATTTTGTGTTCCCTTCAAATCTCTATTTAAGTTTTAGTAAAGTGTTACTTTACTGTCTGCTCTGACGACCTTAGACTTTGACCATTCTTTGGAATTACTAAAAACAATACCATAATGTAGATGAGCAAATAATTTTTGAAGATTAATACGGTGAAGCTGCATTGGCGCCAACAAATTCGCGGTCGACGAATCTACTTCCGGCGCTCCGTTTCCCGCCAGAATGGATCACTTCCGCCTCCTATTTTTCATAACCTAATCAAAATAAACATAGGACTCGACACAGATTTTTTTTGTTTCCAAAGTTGTTTAACTCGAATTTATTTTGAAACAAGTAGCGTAACCAGCCGCTACGCGCCGTAAGGGCAATATCTTATTTTGTTTTGTCGTTTAAGCGTGAAGCAATAACAGACACATCCATAATTTTGCATTTGTGATATTAGTAAGGATGTCTTATAGTAAGAGTTTTTTATTTTAAGAATGTAACATGCTACGGCCTACGACAGTGCTACGCATGGCGTAGAGGTCGATAGGTTAGATAAAATCATGTTTTTACGCTCTTCATAATTGCTTTCGGTGACTTTTCTTCATAATTGGACTTGTAATTATATATTTCAAGAACCGTCGGTTTTTTAATTTCTTCATACATCATCCTGTTAAAAAAACATTAAAAACTTTGTTGAACAGTTACTGTATGCCCGTATTATTCTAAAGTGCATAATTCCATCGTTATTATAAACGACATTTCAACGTTACAAAACATAAAACCAGTTCAGTAGCTAACATGAATATTTTTGTAACGTTAAAATATTATAACAAAAAATATAATATCGTCTCCACGGTTTTCTTCCATAATCCCTTATCCCAAGCCGTTAGCTGAGGGCACTCCCTGCTCCCTACACCCTGCGGAACCACCTAATGAGCCCTGAATAAAGTCATTCACTAAAACAAATCAAACAATAAACACACTTTTATAATTCACATGTATGTTGTGACGATTAATTGTTAGAACGCACCTTTTTAGTGACTTTCCAAAACGAGGTCATGTATTTGGCAGTCTATATTTTATTTCGTTTAATCGTGGTGGTAATCATCAATTTAGAATCACTAGCCCCGCGTTCCATTTAGCGTTAAAAACGATCAAAACGCTCAAAATGCCTCCTATTTTGAGCATTTTGACGGGGTATAAGTGTAAGTACAAAAAATTAGAATGTATTTAAGTACTTATTTCAAAAATACTGTACATGCTTCGCCACCAAATTCGAATTTCAAATGTTTTCCTATTTGAACCATTGAGATAATATACACTAGGAGAGAACCTTATATCGGTGTATAAGCGTCAAAAGCGTGTAATGTTATGTCCTACTTACTAGGACATAACAAAGGAGTCGGTCTGCATATTTCATGTAATAAAAGTGTTAATAAAGGTTTTTAGTGAACATTTTATGCTAGGTATTGTTGAGTTTTGTGGTTCCGCTAAATAATAAACCATAAGAATGGCCAAACAATGCCCCAAACACGTGGATTTAACATTAAATACGTAAGTTTTGAACAACGTTTTTTGGGCTTTTTAATCGGTATTTTTGTAAGCTAAAAAGATAATTTATAAGTTTAATAATCCTTTATTCGTGCTATATAAGGCATTAGTGCTAAAAATGTCACATTGATTAATAATTTGGCTACAAAAATTGCATAGCTTTTTACGTGTGTTTACGGATTCACATTACTTGAATTATAGTTTATCGATATCATGAACTAAATGACTTTCTTTTCTGGATTATAATGTGCTTCAAAATGATCGACAAATAGAAATATTCAAGAAAATACACGCACACTACTTGTATGAAAATAAGCACAAAATGGCCACGCGATGACGGGCTAAGATTACATCTATACTATAATACTTTATCTATGATTTGAACCCTGTTATCATGTGTCATGTCTATCTCTCAATGACGTAGGTACAAGAATTTTTCGGCTATCAGAAAGTTATCAAAATCCTTTTCATAGATCTTTCCCGAACATCTGCACATATTTGTCTATCTTAAACGACCTTTAGCGAGCACATAATATAAATTAAACAACCGTGTTGACTGTTGACAAAGGTGAAGCGCATTGGATATAGGAAACTACATTCAGCTATTTTGCCTTTATAGTACCTTAATAATAACGCCATAAGGATAAATTTCAAAGAACTTGAAGGTAAAATAATTTGGAATGAACTTACCGGGTCGCGTGGACACCAGGTGGTTAGAAGTCATCCTTGTGACAAATTATCATCGCCAATACAATGAAAGAGTTTTTTACTAGTCATCTAAATTCTAAGCTATTAAGTATATAAGTTTCAGATTGATTTATAATTGGATTAATTTAATCTTTCGAAAGATTTGTCATGTCTTTAAATTAAGTATTTTGATGTTAGCGAAAAGCAGTTGATTGTCGCTATAGGTGGGTAGAGTCTTAGCTTTACAGATTTGGTGACCGATTCTCATACCTCGATAGTCATTTCGATCGCAGGATTTTTTAGTCATTCATTACATAATATACTGCAAAATCCCACGCGCATTACTCTTCTCGCTCATACAGTTCTAGAAAACTTATTGGCATTAAAAGTATGAGCCATAAACGTTTATTCTAACTTTTGCCATCCTTTAGTTTTACCCATAACTAACAGTTATTAAAAAAAAAGTTCCTCAATATAGTATTTTTTGTGTCAAATACCGTAACATCTAGTTAGCATATTCAATGCAGCAGAAACCCCAGTTGACTCTACGTTCGTAATAGGAGATGACAGCGACCGTTTTTAATATCGCTTACAAACAATTAAGTTTTCTGGTTTGAATTTATAATCTTTGATGAATTAATAATTTAATAGTACACATATTGCTTCTATAACAGTAGTTTTACAAGATGAAAATGATCTATTGCAAATAAGTTTACTTCACTTTGCTCATAAAAACCCCATAATAAACCGATTTATACTTGTTTGCAATAATCGATATAAAATGATATTTCCACTATTTATTTACAAAAGGCGTTACTTTTCAGCTCTAAACCTACCTGTTAAATATTCTTACATTCTCTACATATCGTTCTAGTTTTGGATCTCGATTGTTTTTATTTGTTGTAGAGACAACTCATAAGTGGACTCAGTAAATGTTGCTAAAATATTATTGTTTAAAGCTATTTAAAAAACAATTTACTCATAGCGTTTTTAGCTTTAAGCCATCTTTTATCAATTTTAAGGATCCGTATTCATCTAATAAATCCTGTTTATTATCCCCCAGGAGTCTTTGTGGGAGCCGGCATGCAATACTAATCGAATGAGAACGATCGACTTCCTTCCTTTAGTTCTATTGTTGATCCTGGCCGGTCAGAAGGGCGTAACTCTTGAAAGAAGACGTTCTTTTGTCATACAAACTATTCATTGACTTGGTCAGCGATTTTTAATGTAAAATCTTTGACTTTATCGTTTAAATGAGAGACCGAATAAAAAGTATCTAAGATGTAATGCCGGTTTTTCATGTGTGAGTCAAACTACGCCAATACACGTCTAATTTACCAACCTCGTACGAAAGATATCATGTGAAATGGCGTAGTTTTATGCATGTATGTAAAAACTGCCGCAAGCGTGTCAAATAGTGCCTTCAGTTTTATCAAAAGCTGTGCGCTACTTTGTATCTTCATTTGATCTGAAGTTATCATGTTTATACTTTATTAGTATGTTACTCATTGTATATACATTGTATGTAGATGCAAGCTAAAAAGTGTATAATATTTTGATTTACCCCTAAAATGAGAAGATCCGCCTTTGTTACAGAAATTGCGTAAGTCGATAACAAAAAAAGAGTATAAAATATAGATTTTTGCTGACACCGTTAATGTTAAGTAAATATAGTAAGTTTACCGACGTTAACGTAATGTTACCGTCCAAAATAAACTTTACAACTCATTGTATTGTTCGAATACTTTCCTATTGTTATATTATATTGGGTGCTTTAGATTTATAACCCCGATATTTGAGCGTAGTACATCGCTACTTGTGTTCTACGGCAAATTCCAAGCTTTATACAAACGCCGCAATGGATACGAATATTTGGGTGGATTTAATCGCTTGTCTGTTAATTGGGGATCGGATAAACTCGGTTACAAGGCAATTTACTATGAAATTGGCGCGTTTAGCATTACGATTCGTGATAAAAGTGTCGTAACTGCGACGCCTTTGTCAACAGTGTGTGTAATGCTTTAAATGGCCGTTGTTCTTCTTAATTAAGAATAAAACCTCACGAGGATCGTAAAGATCAAATTACATATTATTAGTCAATGTTCTTCGTGAATTCAAGTATCGCTCCTAGATATAATATAAATAATAAAAGTATTGAAATGTAGAAAAGAATATTTAAGCGTGACTGATTACTGATCTCAAAGCTCTCTAGCTATCTGTCTATCTATTTTTTAACTCTGTAAAGATACTTTCAATGGAAAGGAAAATGTATTTCTTTCACCTCCGGGCGGAAAACGTCAACTTTCTTCCCGCTGCGCTTACCGATGTTGCCGTTTTCCGCCTCCGTCGATGAGAAAAATAGTATACGCACCACGGGCAGTAAATAAGAAAGCCTCAGATCACATGTTTGTTGACCTCGGCTTCGCCTATTACATGTGATCTGAGACATTTCTTATTTTCCTGCCCTAGGTGCGTAATGTACTATAACCCGCGCGATAAACGAATTTTGGCGTAACGACATCTAGTCAGAAACTTTTACAATAAGCTTATTTAGCACAAAGTCAATAAGATCGATGATTAACGAGACTAGGATCTCCACTCGAATTATCACAAAACACTCCCACCTGTGCACACAATACGCAACTGTATCCGAAGTGATGGTACATCGGGGACCGTAGAGTGACCCTTATTTCGTTGGCATAAAGGAGTCAGAAAGTCGAAATAACTGTAGTGAAGGTACAATACAAATATCATACAGTATAGTAACTTAGATGTGACCTGTGTTTGAAACTTGCCAACACAGACAAGATTGCCTGGCATTGTTTTGTTACTTCAAGTTATTTGTATTTAGGTACGCAAATGTGTAAGTGCACTTGCTTCAGTCGGTCCATTATAACGATAGGCTAGCCACTTCCTTGAAAAGAATTTTGCCAACACAGAAGCAAAGTTTCAAAGTGCGACGTGGTTGACATTGTTTTCAATTTTTTAGGGTTCCGTACCCAAAGGGTGAAAACGGGACCCTATTACTAAGACTTCGTTGTCTGTCCGCCTGTCTGTCTCCAGGCTGTATCTTAAGAACCGCTATAGCTAGACTTCTGAAATTTTCACAGATTGTGTATATCTGTTGCCGCTATAACAACAAATACTGAAAACAAAATAAAATTAATATTTAAGGGGGGCTCTCATACAACAAACGTGATTTTTTCAGCCTTTTTCGCTCTTTCGCTGGCAAGAGGTAGGCACGTGAATTTTTCACACATTCTTTTGTTATATGTGTACTTTAATATTTAATAATAATATTAAAATAAAATAAAAATTTAAGGGGGGCTCCCATACAAAAAACACATTTTTTTGCCTTTTTTTGCTTTGTATCGGTACGCAACCCTTCGTGCGCGAGTCCGACTCGCACTTGGCCGATTTTATCTTCTCAAGTTATCTGAAATCACGCTTACGTCATAGTGCACTCGCTTCGGTCTAATGAGTGTGATGAAAGATAAGTTTTAGAATATAATATTAATTATCCTTGGACGGCTACTTAGAATGGAATTGGCAACACATAAATAACACAAATAATAAACACGTAAATTCTACGCGCGGGCGATTTCAGATAGCTTAAGAAGTGCATTACAAGCTATTTGAAATCACGCTGACGTTCATGTGTGCATGAGCCTGATTCGAGTTGTCTACTGTTACAATCTACTTTATATCACTTACATTGTGGCGAAGGCAGTTCCGATGTTGAGCGATGACCCGAGGAATTGTGGGTGGAAACATCCGCGCTAACAAACCTCCAATAGATCCGTCTTTGTTGCAAAAATTGCGTAAAAAATCGTTTGTCGGTCGTGTCGGCGAGTCGGCGAGTCGGATCGCATCCGGTGTTCCGATTGTCGGTGACATTCTTTTGTATCTTTAATAAAATTACGCAATATAATGCTTGTTGTTCAATTGTTGTTGGATGATGAATGTCGTGTGTTCCTTCCGATCAACAATGTCCTGTATAGCTATGGAATCCATAGATCCATAGTATAGATCTAATGACTACCAATAAAATTACAAAAACGGACATGAAGGACGATCTAGGATAAATTCTTTTATACTGAAGCAGCAAAGTTGTTCAAAGATTGTGCATAAGAAATGATTAATCCTTTTTTTTTTTTTCAATTTTACTATCCCCTTTTCTAAATATAAAAGATGCAATTTAACATTTATATTATAGTGATTACGGACTTAATAAATAATGCTTCTTTCAGAAACTAGACTCTTAGAGAGAGTAGAGAGCTACAAAACTGTAGCTAGAGCATCAAAACTGTAGCCAGAGCATCAAAAAATTAGCTAGACCTTAAAAACTGCAGGTAGAGATTTAAAACTGTAGCTGGAGCTTCAAAACTGTTATAGCCAGAGCTTCAAAACTATAGATAGAGCTTCAAAACTATTGTAGCCAGAGCTTCAAAACTGTAGATAGAGCTTTAAAACTGTAGCTAGTTTCAAAATTTGTTAGAGCTTCAAAACTGTAGTTGGATCTTCAAAATTGTAAAGTTTCAAAACTCCAACAGCTGATTAAGTCACATTTTTTTCTGTAACCATTTTAGAAAGATCACGGACGAATTATCTTCCGAGTTCCGACAGTATGCAAATGTACGGAAAAATAATTACAGCTGTTCTAGTCGAACGGTCGAGAATTATGGTGTCACAACATGTCGGCCGAAACCCTTTTCCGAACGCTTTGTCAAAATTAATAGCCCGAAAACAACCCTGCTACTTTCCTGATTTTCGGATTGTTTTACGCGTAGTTTAACCAGCAATCCAATTACGAGGAGGGATTGAGACGTGGTTTACATAAAAACAGTTGTATTTCATAGTGTGATCACTTTTAGCTTCTATAATAATTGTTGGGTAGGAACTTTTTTGTAAAAGAAGTTGGCTGCTGTGCTTGAGCAGTCGCAAGATCGTAATTCGATAGATTAAAGTAGGTATATAAATGGGTAAATATGTTTAATCGGTTTTGAAACTTTGCAAAATACAGTCCTGAATAAGAGCCACTTTTTCCGTGGCAGCTTTCCCACTTGATAAAAATCTGCTGTTTCACTTAAACCTGTATTTTTATAAAATATTGGTATGTATTTGATCTACTCTATTGATCTAGTCTTTTATAAACTAAAATATACTGAGTCTAGGAGTTCGTAATCCAATCACATTATTTAAAAGTAGAGTATAATTTAATCTATCTTTAATTGATTTTTTGTGTTTTATTTTGATTGGTACGAGCCGGATGGAAAGAGCTCGTTTAAAAATAAAATCGATGACACCATACATCATAAACTTATTTACTGGCTCGTCTCCAGATTATAGTACGTTTATCTAGAAATTGAAGAAAATATACAAGAAATCTGTCGATGATACTTCATACTTGGTCTACGAAGCAAGTCATAAGATTTTAAGAAAATGTTGTGACTCGCGTAGTTTGGATCACTAGTAAATATCGACACACCATGATTAATCTTAAGGTGTCAATTAACTGTATGTCTTTGAGATTTTTCGTGTTTTTTTATGTAAAATACAAAATATACCTACACTGGCACATATTCTGTGAGATATTTCAATCCATCCATACCAATATTAGTAATACAAAAGTGTGCCTCTCCGTCTGCTTCCTCTTCACGTCCAAACCACTGAACCGATTTTCCTGAAATTTGGTATGAAGATACTTTGAGTCCCGTGAAAATGTACGGGTCCCGCACGATAAACGAACGCGACGTTGGCGCAACGGCCCCGGAGTTGCGGTTATGTAGTTGAGTTATAAAAGAATTCGACAAAATTAAAGATGCTGTATTGAAACTTCCTTAATACAGCTAAATTAACAAAAACGGGTACTTAACTGTCGCTCAATAACATCACGTTCTTCTAATCCCAGTCAAAGTTTAATCAAAACCTGATCAAGCCGGAATATATTTAAGTCCATTAGTATCGGAGCGGGGTGCTAAATAAAGCGATGAATAGTAAAACAGGGGTGCGGCCGTGATCGGGCAATATACACCCTCGCGTCTCACTTACACTGATATTAGCCGAGATAACGCGATCAGACAATATGTTTGTGTGGTGGAAGTGACTTTACTATTCATGGTATCACTTAGCTTGGACACAAGTAATATTACTATTAGGTCCACTTGCAAGAATCTGGGTTAAAGGCTAAGCCCAGAACTTTGCTAGTGGTGAGTTGAAGATCTCTCACAATCGATTTGCGAGAAATTAAACATTAAGTTAGGTACACGCGCGAACCGCATGACTCAAGGTCAAGGCAAGCAGATCTCGTGCGGCAGGCTCTGGGGTCATGTGTGCGTAAAGATTTTTGTGTCCGTGAACAGTTCGCACACGCACACAGACATGCTATATTATAGGCGAACTCCTGCCGCAGTAGCTGAGGCGAGCACCGGCGCGTATATAATACGTAACAATAGATGGCGTTTTTATTTATTTTAGCTTAGCGCACAATATTATGTTGTATGGTAAATTTTGGTATATTTCCATGGAAACATCGATGAAATAAACTCATAAATCTCAAATAAACCCGTTGTAGTTCCAACGGGTGACAACAGATGGCGTTTTTTTATTTCTTCATAACAACGTAATTATACTAATAGTTTAGAAAACATAGTTTTTAATTTATATCCACACTATTATTATAATTTATGCGAAAATATCTCTTTCTGTCCGTTTGTCTGTCTGTTTTGCTTTCACACCAAAACTACTGAACCGATATCGCTGCATTACCAGTGTCAAAATCTTATGCACGCCGCTGGCCGTACAAATCCAACAGAGGCTGTCTCGTGCGATTGTCATTTGATCGAGTTTAAACTTGCGACCGGCGAAACTTTTAAGTGTGTGTGATTTTGTTTCGATAGTTGTTAAAAAATAGAAATATTTGGCTTTTGGGTTCGAACAACGGATACATCAAACTCTTCTCCTACAGAATTTAAAAGGTAAATATAGAATTAGACATTTAATAAATATTTTCGGAACGTTTGTTTAAATGTTAGCAATACTTGTAATTTGGCCCCCTCACATTGGTCGTAATGTGGCCCCGGGGGTCACATTACATATACGAGAGTTTCATGACGTGGAAGACATAACCACTATGGAGAAGGCTTTGGTAGGAATGCCGTTTGACGCCAGAGAGACACTACAATATCCAGCAGTAGCTCTGAAAGTGAAGAAGACGCCGTAAATACCGATTATGATGACTCGTATACAAATACGGTTCCTGAAAACGCGGACGTGCCATGTATGATCTGCGACACAATTTGTTCCAATGACAGAGCTGGAAAGCCATGGGTACAGTGTCATAGTTGTGACTTATGGGCTTATGTAACCTGTATAGGTTCTGAAGGTGGCTATTACATTTGTGATTTTTGCCGTTAAGTTTCACTTCTACAATACATTTAATGTGACCCCCCCAGGGGGCCACATTACCATCACTTGATCTCAAGATACCAAATGTGATTAGTCAAGAATAAATAATTTTTTAGATAATCCTGTACGAGTTTTATTTATTCCCTAATAAGACATGTTTAAACAAATGAATGAGAAGTCCCATAGTGTATTCTTTAGGTTTCTGACTCCTGTATTTTTTTAATAAAGCTTGATAAACAAAGTGGGGGGCCACATTACCACCTTCTCCTATATTTATTATTCTACTCAAATGACGCTGCAATCATCTCTGATAGCCGCTTATATACATTTTCCAATATAAAAAATGTCCCTAATTCCTAAGACGAACAATGGCTCGTATTTAAAATTTAAATGAGGCCAATATTAAAGGCATCCATCAGGCGGCTTACTGTGTCACCCCGGCTCGGTTAGTTTGACTGACATTGTCGGTGCCCATCCTTAATTGTGTTACCACAACTGGCGACAATTGATACCCGCAATTCTTGCTAAGTAAATAGTGTACGCATATACTACTGGATATTCTACTTGAAAATATACTTTATATTGTGTCAAGCCGTATAACGTACTAAAATATTATAACAGAATAGGAATAAGCTCTTGGATAATGTCTAGGATGAATCAACAGTTACATTACAGTAAATATTATGTAGTAGACCGAACGTTTTAAAATGTAACCGTAGCTAAGAAAATGGCATACAAACTTTGAAAGTTAATCTGACAAACTTTGAAATTAAATGATGATGTTTATTTTTGAATAGGTTAGAAACTAACACTTTTAGAAAGTCTACATGAGGCCTATCACGTAAATAACGTTCTAATTCTTTAATATCTTAAATAAAAAACAAACAAATTAGGTATTGTAAATACACTTTTTGAACGTTCTCATGGAAGTTGTCTTAGTTGAACTTCAGAATGTGCTTCCCTATGTATATCTCAATCAATAAGCAGGCGTGAAAATGTTAATAAAGTGAGTTACACAAGTTAATAAACACGCGGCAAGCTCGGACATAGATTCGGCTTAGTAGTAAATCCGCGCATGGGCTCGCATGCTATGTAGGGCTGGGGCGTTGTGTGGTACACGTTAGGAGAGTATAGCGATTGAGGATGACTTCGTAGTCTCAGCACACACACTGCAAAGAGGGCCTAATCGCCTGAACTAAATGTCGGCTGATTACACACTTTCACGTCGTGTAATACAAAGAGTTCTCTTTGTGCAACGTGAAAAGCTATACCAACATTTTTCTTCTTAATACTTTGCTTAGAGCACATCAGATAAGATTCGTAATAATGTAAGCTACAACATGGACTATATTTTATAAAGTTAACAACTCTTGCAAGTTTTATGACATCAACACGTTACTACATAATGGTGTTTTCTGTAAAATTATTTTGAGGCTTATTTAGTTAATGTAATAAATATTCATTAAAATTGTCTATGCTGGTAAGCACGGTTTATGAATATAAACTACATTTTATGTTATAATATGTTAAATTCGATGGTATCATTCAATCCCCTTTTCTCATCATACTTTTTACAATTCCATAAATAATCAACATCCAAAATATTACAATTTAAAGATTTTATCGCATGCTCTTATAACTTGGACCACACAGTAATGGCGTAGGGGTGGCAGCGACACGACAATCAAAGTGTAATGGTGGTTTTAATATTGTCGACGATTTATAAGGATAAGTCAGTGAGAGTAAATATTAAATTTGTTATAGATGCTCGGGGATTACCCTGCAGGACGGAGGAGGACGGCTCGAGGGTGCTGTTTGATTTAAAATAATATTTGTGTATGGTATTATAATAGAAATGAATAAATAAATAAATTCGTTCCTCTTTAAAAAATGAGTAAAGCTAACTTACGATTTTGTTCTGAACAGCAACATTTTTAACTCCTAAGTCCTACAATTAAGCTAATAAATCTTGTATAGAGCAAAATATGTGTTTGTACGGCATCGGACTATAGTTATAGTTCCATGCCTTAGAAAAACATATTATATAGGAATGTAGTTACATTCCTATCAGCTTCACTTACTTCTTAGACTTTTACATTTCGAAAATTGAAATTGAAATCTCTTATTATACAGAATTCCCTTGGCTTCCCTTTGAGAACCAACCTTCACCACAGCTGCAGGTATTAGACAAACTTCTTATGACAACATAGAAACTACAAAATGAAAATACAATACAAAATTTAAATGCGAATGCAAAACCATTTTCAACTTTTCAATGCAATAAAGAGCCTCCCTCCTAGTTACGAGAAAGTAATAAGGTGCGAACGACAGAGATGTGGCATCAGCGTCGTAAGTATTCCCCGTATATACATACCATTCAGTTATATTTTACCTCTGATATGCCCTTAATACAACCACATAGGATCCAAATTAGCAGCTTCGAAGCAAAATAACTCAAACGCTCTGTAGCCTCTACATAAATCTCCCCATATTGCCTACAGCCTGAAACATACCCTTGGCAGCCTCGTTATTGAGCTCTCACTTAGCTATACCTGTCTCTGTCGCGCCTCTGACGAGAAACAAAAGACAATGAGCATGCCTTCTCTTTCCGATTTCAATTTACTCGAGGCGGATTTTCAGGGATTTTGTAAGATCAGATGTTAGAGTATACGCGACATTTTCAGATACGCCGTTCGAAGTTGTGATAATCAGAATCCAACATATTTTTCAAAGAATTATTTCAAGGCTTACTATTTTATTGCTATAATCATTCATTACAATGAATTAGATGCAATAGTTATTCTATTATAGTAACTGTAAATTGGGATACAACAGAAATAAATGATAAATTCCTACCATTCAATCAAACTAAACTAAATAGTCCTTTCCTTACGCCTCTTATATAATAATACGCACTTATACTACTGTGGAAATAACGACAAGACATGATCATGGTTTTGTGTTTCATGACGTAAATAAATTTCTATCTTTGCAAGAATAAAGTATCTTTAGATTTTCGATATACTACGCAGCTGCGAATAGAAACGACAGTCTTTTGTCTCGGGCGGGGTGTAATAGGTGCCTACAGTATGATAGCGAGCAATCAGCAGATTGTTACATATAATATGTATGTATATACCTTTTTTTTTTACGATTATATACTTACGTAGACGATTGTTTGCCTTAATGTATTATAATATTTCTTATTATATTATAATGACAAATGTAAAATAAGTCTTATGACTTCTTTTAACACCTTCACTGCGGCAAGTAAAATCTTAAACCTTCGTCTGGTGCGGCGGCGGGCCAAAGTGTGCCCCCAATGATTTTACCGCCAGTGCGGGGTAGGCCTTTCTCGAACCACCAGCACAAGGTTAGATTAAATTACTATAACTTTGCGAAAACATAATGTAGGTGTACAGTTTTTGGACTGTTGGAATAACCTTGAACCCAACTACTTTAGATTTGATTCGCCCCGGGATCTGCCAAATAGGAAATGAGAAATAAACCAGGGAAAGTGGCGGGCCGATATCAACCCGAACCGCACTAGAAAGTATTTTTAGTAGAGATGGGAAAGACAAAAATAAGGGGATATCGAAAATATATATTTTTATTAATATATTTAAATTCCTGTCTTTAAAAGACAAAGCCCGTTTTTGTTTGCACATTCTGAAGTGTGTTTTATTTTTTTTTAATTTCTTTTTTGATTCGACACTCCTCATGGTTTCTCCCAGTTTTCCATATCACCCTGCACAATTTCGCCGTTTAACGCTCATCTCAAGGACATGATTTTTTGTTTCCTGCTATCGTGCGTTGTTAATTTTATAAAATGAATAATTATTGTATTTTAAAAAGATAAAACCGACTTCAAAATCGTACGTAATTGGGAATCAAAATTACCTATTTTAAACACTACTGAACCGATTTTGATGAACAGTATTCCCGAAGTTAAATAGTACCCAGTACAAAAAAAGAATTACTTTAATCGGACTAGTAGTTCCGAAGATGTGCGAACACAAACATAAAAACATACATGAATATGTATGTCACTTTAGAAATTTGTCACATTTGTTCAGGTGCTGATAATATAGAGTAAAACATATCAAAACTAGGCAGTTCTGAAAATAATACATACAATATACAGGTTAAATTGATAACCTTTTTTTGAAGTCGGTTAAAAAACGCGACGTACGTCAGCTACGACTTACGATAGATTGCACATCACTAACTGGCGAGGCGGACGCTCGGTGCGGTATCGGGTCGCCAACCGCCTGCTTGTACGGCGGGCCACAATAGGCCCACTGCCGCACTGAGTTGATTTTTGACACCTCCAGTGCGTGGTGGGCCGATAACGACCAGCCATAATTTTTTTATAGGAAAGACCTATAATTTTAAACACAATCTCAAATATATATTTGCCTCTGTCGTACCTTTACAAACACCTGAGATAATCGTTCCACACCGAGTGAGAGAACATAGTTTTCTTCGTCCGCACCAGCTGAAATTCCCCGGCCGGCCGATTTCTGCCCGCCCCGCAGTGAAGGTGGTAACATAGGTCTAGAGGAACACAAAACTTTTGTTGTATTGAAGACTTTTTGTTATGAGATATACGTTAAAGGTTTTTATACATACTACATATTTATATATCGTTTTATTTTCGATTATCTATGTGCACTATATTACATTTTACCCTACAACTTACTCGCGATTTAATTTTAGAAATTTTATAAAAAAGACCATTATCACTTTTACGACTGCGGTTTGTATAAAAATGTTGGAGATACAATAAGTACAATAGATGAGTTTGTATAGCGCCCTCTGTGGGCGGAGAAGTCATCGTTTAGGAGTGGGTGTGATCATCGGCTGCTGCATCTGCTGATTTTTTATGTACTATTATTATTTATGAAATACTAGTGATACTAGTTTTTGCTCGTGGTCGTGTATGATAATTTTACTGGAACAGTTGCATATAGGTACATTCTAGTTTCTACGCGATAAAAAATTGTCAGAGTGTCTTTTCTGCATATTACAAAAACATTCAAATCAGTTTAGAGGTAATCAACTATACCGAAGCAGGACGACATAATCATGATATTTTTATTTTTAATTATTGTAGTGTAATAGTTAAAAAAATACTCTTTGTCAGTCTTCTTACAACACGAGTCCACGACATTACTCAGGTGGACGAAATTTCCGAACAAAAAAAAATTGGGTTCCAAATTTAAGCGTAGCAACTAAATGAAATCACATAATCTGTGCAAGGTCGACTGTGATTGGCTGATAAAAAAGACCATAGAGGATATAAACTACAAGAGAAAAAAGACGAAGAAGAAGTTTAAAACTCAAAGTTCGATTTTCATTTTGTGAAAATTATTTTGTAGCAATTCATACAAAAATTGTAAATTAAGTGGATTAATTATTGAAAAACGAAAGGTCAGCCATTGTAAAATGGAAATATAAACGTAAATTGATAAATCGAAGCAAAACATAACTATGTCATACCATGTTCTAATACAAAGTATGTCGTAGTATTATTTGCATATTTGTACAATAATTTACAACTTATACTATATTAATATTATGAAAAAGACAGATTATTATTTCTTTAAAATATTATAATGTATATCAGTATACAGTTAATTTGGAAAATGTTGAAATGTGTATATTGTTTTATTATAATAATACTGGTTGTTAACTATACTTAATAAATTATGTAAACTGTATGGAAATGTAGTAAATGAAAATTTTTTCATTAATTTCAGATTTTTAGGTCCCTAGTGTTTGCAACATTTTAGTCTGCAAGCAATAGCTCTTAAGAAGATTTTAGGAGGAGAAGGAAGGTATGGGATTATGAGTGGTACGGCCACCAAGGAAAAATCCTCTGATCAAGACGTGAGGTGGTATGCAGCTGGCCTGAGCCCACGCGATAGATTTCAGCTGTCGTATACAGGGCGTAACAAACATGATACTTAAGTGTGTATGTATAAAGGTGCGCGTCCACTGGATCGGAATCGGAGCGTAGGTACGCAGCGGACGGATTTGTTGCTTTGTATGTATAGTATTGACTACTGAACTGCACTAGAAGTACTGGAACGTCATTCTGCGCCTGACAAATACCGATTCCGACCTGGTGGACGCGCAGCTTTAATCCCCTCCCTATATAGAGTTTACTGTATAAGCCAATCAAGTAGTTAGTAGAGTAGCATAGACAGCTATTCTATTATATTTATAAATAAAATACATAAAACTGTACTGTAATCATGGACGTATAATATTATAATATTGAATAATAGAAATCAACAAAAGCTTGTGGATTAAATCTGTTTTATTGTTTAATTTACCTTATTAGCCTATTTATTTAGCTATGTGCAATATTTTTTATTGAAATAAAACATTTATTTGAGCTCATTTCTATTTTATTTTATTTTTTTTATTTTTGGTATGTTTAGAGTGAAAGGTTTTGCACTTAAAATTTTTAACTTCAGTTTCAAATTAAAAAAATAACGAATGTTTATTTTTTTTCTTTTAAGTCCGACCTCTTGTTACGTAGTATACAGTTTACATCCTCTTTGACATTACTCTTCTTATATGAGGATTGTCCATTTTTTTTTAATTGTGCCCATTACAAAAACATTTCGAGGAACAAGGTCAGTGATCGTTATTCAGTAAATAAATTCAAAAAATATCCATTAGTTACTTATATTTTTAAACAAATATGTAAACAAACATAGGTCAAACTAAGGTTAAAACCTTAGTTTGACCTTCAATGACGTCATTACTGGAAGCCATACGTTAAATAAGCAATAAACTCGACCAACATTACGTTTTGAACTTTTGTTAGGCTTCTCGAATCAGTTTTCACATAAATATGCTTTCATTTAACACCTGTTGATACTTGACAATGCTCTTTTTTTTTAATTTTTATGTATTCAATGCTGCCGGCCGCCGATGATGACGTCATAGATCCGAAAACTTTAAAAATTTATTTAAAAAAAACTAGCCAATGAATTAAAAAATATTTAATTTATATTATAGAATACCCTATTTCAACGAAAAAAAATATAAAAAGTACATGTTATTTTTTTTGGACAATGCCCATTCATAAGAAGTTACAACTTTATACAGGGTGTAACTTTATACAGCGGACAAGCGCCCGAGCGTTATGGATTTTTCCATACAAAAGTAGAAAAAAATACTCTTTCAGCGCTGCTACTTTCACAACGAACTATGGTATAGAGAACCCATTCGATAAGTTTCAATATATGTAATAAGAATGGGGTAGAAATTTTGTAGACGCCTCGCTTCGTAGACGTTCGTAGCACTGCTACGAGAATGTTTCAGCATTGCTAAGTATAATTATACTCTACTTAGCAATATAAGTCACATAACGTCCTTGTTACTCCACAAACAGTGACTGTGATAGGCGATAGTTTATTAATTATTATGTATAAGGAACAAATATAATCTCAGTAACGTTTCAGTATCCAATGGTTAATCAAAGATCCACATTTTTATTAATCTTATCTGAGAAGTTACAAAAGTTACTTAACTGACCATAGACAATCTGTATAACTATAACTTCTGTGTGAACTGTATAGATCTTTTACTACTGACAAAGCCACGGCGTCAGTAACACAAATTTTGGCATTTTTGAATATGAAGCTTTGTGACTCGCTTCTTGTTTAAAACTGTAGTGAGAGGTTTTCTTCTTGTTCTAGATACTTGGATCACTCAGTAGCGTTATTTTTGTTCCTGACAAATTTGAGTAGACCATTATTTATAGCACTCGTGTACCGAGTGTGCGGTCCATTCATGGACCTCCGGCATTGTCGCTTTGTCTGTCTGTCAGTGCCATCCCAAACATGTATACAAAAAAACACTGTTTACCTTTATAGAGGTTTATACAAAGATTTATAATAACCGCCTTTACAGAGTAACGCCTGGCCATAATGCTTGGATTTGAAGGTGTGATGAATGAAATCTGTGATTGGAATTGTGAGGTGCCATGAAGTTTTGTATCATCGGGCACTGGGCAAGTGAGTAAAGACAAAAGTACCAACTAATTAAAAAAACAAAACTGTGCTCTACATATTTTTAGCTACATGAAAATGAACATATAACTTACAAGTTTATTGCCCAACTGTGCCAATAAGGTAAGTTTCTTTTAATATTTCCTTTCAGAACAACACCAAAATCTCATTCTAGCAAAGTAAGATACTTGATACAAAGCAAACTAAACGAACATTTATGTTCTACCGATCTTTAGCTGAGATTTCGTTAAATATGTTCAATACTTTCTTGTAGCCGTACAGTATACACTACTTACTGTACTCAATGGGTGGTCAGTTCATTCATCAACTTACTTCTGTTGTTACAAAAGTATGGACAGTATTTCCGTACACACTATTATACTATTTCCGTTTTCAATAATATTTTTAAGCCACTCTTGATGCGAAATTCTTATTATGTGGTTGGCCTCGAAAATGATAACTTTCTGTGATAGCGATTCATTAAAATAAGTTTTTTATATTTTTTACACCGGCCGAACTACAAATATAATTATTATAGAATTGGAAATGTATATAGATAGCCTATATGTTGTCTATTTTATCTTCTTTATTTTATTATAGATTTTTTGCGTAGTATTGCTGGTTTTGATTGTATTTTATGGGGTAACGCTCATTCAGAAGATTCTTAATATTTGGTAAGTCGCCATATACGAAGAAAATTATTTAGCTTTAAAGTGCAGTAGTGTAAATATACATAAAATTACATACAAAATATTAGCTATCATAATGTCTTATTAATTTGGTCGAAGATCCATTTTTCTTACGACGAAACGAAACATATTGTTTAAAACTAATTTATTGTATCTTTAGAGTGGTAAAAACCCAAAACGTATTCAAATAAAGTATTTGAACATGTGCACTTTTGTCAACAATAGCTTTATCTTAAAGAACAATAGAACACAAGTGTTGGGTTCGTCACTTCATAAAAGTAATGAGTGTCCAGCGTGGGAACCCGCCTAGAGTCACATTCGCATCCGGACTACCTGACTTAAGGACTTTTTTCATAAAGTACTACGAATTGTTACTATAGAGTCTATAGTATAGACAATTGCCGACAAGACAAGTGAGAATGAATGAGTCATTTTTTTTGGAGAATACATCTGGATTGGCTTAAGACGTCCGTTACTTGCGGCCGCACTGAGATCATTACTTAACTTTAATTTAATGAAAATGTTGACATGAACATTTCATGTTTCTCATAATTTAAACTCTTCATAAAAAGTATACGAAAAGTTTTAATGCGTATGCGAAAAGCGAAATGTGTTTACATATTTTGATTACGGTGTTCCTCTCAAGTCTCCATTTATTTAGATGATGTAAGAAAAATATAAAATGGTCTCACTACATCTAAAACAAGGAAAATAGACTTGTGAACTGTGTGACTCTAAATTCTAAAATAAAAGAGATTAATATTATATTGTTTACCGCCAGCTTTGTAACATGACTAATTGAAATGAACATGAACCTACTGTAACAATAAGTAAGTTATAGTTTATTCCATTATTTTCCTTGTCAAAAAGGTAGTTGTTAAACCGATATATATATATATATATAAACACTACGAGAATCGTCTATATATATATATATATAGACGATTCTCGTAGTGTTTATATATATATATATATATATATATATATATATATATATATATATATATATATATATATATATATATATATATATATAAACACTACGAGAATCGTCTATATATATATATATATATATATATATAGACGATTCTCGTAGTGTTTTTACGTTGAATCTAAAAGTCTAAAAGTTTACAAAACAATAATCTCTTTATTACATGGTCTGTGTATCTCGGATGATCTAATTTTAATCTCTTTATGACAGACAACGTGTCCGAACTCCTATAAAATATAATAATTTGACTTGGCTTTATACCAACTAAGTATATGCATAATTATTAATTACTGAAATAGTCAAATAAAAATTTAAATACACTTTCGCGACATACTACCTGCGAATGTTGTATTTATGAATGAATGAATATGAATGACTCCGCACAAACTTCCGTCTGCCAATTTCACGGGTAGTAGTTGCGTTATGATGTACTACGCCGTGAAGCAAAATATCTATTGTAGAGTTATGAATGAACGCCTCAGGAGAATCAGATTTGATTGACCATTATATGGTCTCAAATATTACGAGAAACGTAAGTTATTTTGAACTCGATACGTGGAATAATCAATTTTAGGCTTATAACTAGTGAAAGATATGGTGACCTATTAACTATAATAATTAAAACTAAATGTTCTAACTTTGATGCAGTGAAATTATAATCTATCGCGCAAGAACCGCTTGTTACTTTCGGGGTAAAATTATCATATGTCCTTTTTCGGTACTTTAAGTATCATAATAACAAATTTCATTACGTTGTTCGGTTTAGGCTTGAAGAGAGAGACATATAGAAGGACACACTTTTGCATTTATAATAGTTGTAAATATTGTGTGGAAATTAAAAGGAACAAACTAGCAATAATATTATATCTAATCGAATAACGAATATCGTTATTCTTTTTACAAATGTCTACAAAGCAGGCTTAGATCACTGACATAGTATGTACTACGTACTAGACTCGACAACGCAACGCAATGCTTGGTCACATTCAACGTAATCTATATAGCAGCAGTGCACTTAGTCGCCCGCGAGCTCTTCTGCGCGCCAGACGTACAACAATCAAAAACGAAACTAAAAAAAGTCGCAAAAATGCCTAGTTGTGGGTTAAGATACTGCAAAAATTATTCCAGTAACACTTCCAAATGCAACGGAATAACATTTCATCGGTATTAGCATTCTTATTTAATTATTTTCAATTAAAATACGAACATTCAATTACTAGGCGAAGACGCGCGCCATTTTGCATTGTCATAGAGTAGTAGATTCAGAGTGTAATGTAGGCAGAATACTGATCTATGATAAGACGACGATGAATGAATACTTACTCACGTAGACGAGTTTGTATTTTGGTAATATTTAAAATATTACGTACATTATACATGCGTACATTATAATAATTTTATTATGGTACATATTTGAAAATATTTAAGTAATTTAAATAAGGTAATTAGCTATAGTGGACTATGGATCCATACTTAATTATAAATTTTATAAAAAAGTGAATTTTTATTTTTATTTTATTCACTTACTCAAATAGATTCTGCATTCATTCGAGTGTAGGCACAAAACTGTGTCACTTCTACGGTACTGATCTATAGCAATCACCGCCCGGCCTCCCACCCCGCTCATGCCTGAAGTGCGACATGTTTTTTGTTTGCAATATCTGCTCTAGTACGTAGTACTTACTACCTCAGTGGCTTAGATATTCTTTTTAGTGTCTTCTCTAGACATATAATATAGGAGGCGTATAGCTACCTAGGTAGGTAAATAAGGACACAATAGGTACCTACAGTAATGACTGTTTATTCCTAATAATCCTAGAACAGCGTGATATAGTAGCAGTTAGCTGATAGGGCCAGTAATAATAATAAGGTTTAATGACGTCGATAATAATTTATTGTTATCGAACAATACCAACAGATAGACATTAAATCGTCCTTATCATTATTGTTTATTATCTTTAAATATTGTACAAGTACTTGACAATAGATAAAATCAGTGCTATTTCTTATCTAAATACAATCTATATTATTACAATTTAAAATTATATGTAGGTATATAATTAAACACGAGCCTAATATATCTATTCGAAACGCAAAAAATACTTTTAAGAATAAGCAATACAATAATTTACTTGTTTAAATTTCACACATTACGTCCTACGATAAAGGGGTGTTACAAGTTAGACGTAATATCTGTCTGTCTGTGTGTCCTAGCATCAAGTCAATCCAGAATTTTTGATCTTTTTTTTGTTTAAAGACTTCTTAGCCATAATTATTCATGATCACTGATCAGCTGTATCTGCCAGCTACCATGAGCTCTTATAATTTTCAGCATTACCTACTTTAATATTACTTTTGATTTTCGCATAAATGAATTTCGCATATTTTTTGTTTGTGCGAGATCTCAAAGTAATATGTATTAAAATAATAGTACTATAAGAGGTCATTGGCTGATCGGGGGTTTTTGAAGTGAAAACTTCTTTAGCGGCGTTGAGCACTTTTGTGGGATGGGTAAAAACTGTGAAACTCGCGCCAGATTTTCGTGTTGATCGAAAAACCATAGAAAACGCGTAAGACGGTTGGAGAGTAGTGTTTTGTGTCGAACTCGAACTCGAACGAAATGTACAGTGGGAGAAATGAGTTGTTTAGCAGAAATGTACAGTCGGGGAAATGACTTGTTTAGCAGAAATGTACAGTCGGGGAAAATTGTGCTAAGCAGAAATGTACAGTCGGGGAAATGAGTTGTTTAGCAGAAATGTACAGTCGGGGAAATGAGTTGTTTAGCAGAAATGTACAGTCGGGGAGAATGAGTTGTTTAGCAGAAATGTACAGTCGGGGAAAATTGTGCTAAGCAGAAATGTACAGTCGGGGAAATGAGTTGTTGAGCAGAAATGTACAGTCGGGGAAATGAGTTGTTTAGCAGAAATGTACAGTTGGGGAAATGAGTTGTTTAGCAGAAATGTACAGTCGGGGAAATGAGTTGTTTAGCAGAAATGTACAGTCGAGGACATTTCCTCGACTGTACAACCCATTGGTTGTTTAGCAGAAATGTACAGTCGGGGAAATGAGTTGTTTAGCAAAAATGTACAGTCGGGGAAAATTGTGCTAAGCAGAAATGTACAGTCGGGGAAATGAGTTGTTTAGCAGAAATGTACAGTCGAGGAAATGAGTTCTTTAGCAGACGCGCTGATTAAGGCCGCGTTTCCACCTGCAAGAGTTGTCTTGACAGTCTTCGCGACAGTTGTGTCACGAGAAGTGTCTGACAGTCTGTCTGACAGCAGCTTTTTTTTCGATTGTCGATATTTTTTAATCGATTGTAAGGGTTTCGATTAATTAATTAAAACGATCGTTTTTTTTTAAATCGATTTTCATAAAAAATGGGTTAAAAAAAATAATGCACAACGTTAAAAGTTTTCACTTCTGCCGGCACTCCCGGAGTGCAACCAGTCTATTTTTTTAATTCCTTTTTTTTTTTCATTCATAACATCGCTTGGACATGATTGCATTCATCCGAAATGCCACCAACGAATTTCACGCATTCAGAGCAGCGACACAGTGTCAGCCAGATAACACGACAATGGAACATTCCATACACCGGCCAAATCCATTTAGTGGTCACCTTTCCGGTGGCAATAATGGTCCCAATTAAAACATGGCCGTGCTACGCGAAACTTCCGACTTTCAAAGAAATGTGGATTAGGATTAGTGTACAAACATGGATGACATGTTTTTAATTGTTAAATGTTGTTATTTTTTATGGTTAATACTTAATAGTACAAAATACATAGTTTAATGTAAACAAGTAATAGGTGAGGTTTTTTTATACAAAATGTTATTAATAATATTTTCGTTGAAGGCATTGTTTGTCTCCAATAGTTTTTCATTCAATAATAATCATAAATAAATAAAATTGTTTTGTTTCGGAATAAAGAATTCTGAATAAATAATATATTCAGAACATCGTTACTATGGTGTCTACCACCGGTTCGGGAACTAACCCGGCGAGAAGAACCGGCATAAGAAACTCGCACTTTTTATCAAAAAAGTGGGAATAATTAATCATATTTATTATTTACACATGACTCTTAAAATACCAAGTAGAAGTTTGCCTTTAGTGAATTGTCGTTGGTATCTCTATCTACTACAGCCAAATACATAAATAAACAGAACATTATATGAAGCATTATCTACTCGTATTAGTATTGAATAAAAATATAATCAATACAGAGTACAGACGATATGAAACAAAAGGACATGAAACTAGTTACTAGACACAAGTAAAGTTCGCTAATAGTTTGTTTGTCATGGACAGCGGACCCCCGCCCGGGGCAATCCCATCTCCTTTCAATGTAGTTTGAAAATGGACAATTACTGGACGTTGTGTTTATTCAATCGGTTAAGTTTTTTAGTTAAAGTAAAAAAAAAAAGTTCTGAAAATACTACTTATTGTAACTTTTAATTTAACGCTTCTTATCCCAAATTATTTAATATGCCCAATGCCCATACGCTATCAGATAAAATTCAACTAAAATAAGAATGACTAGTCAATTTAATAGCATTACATATAAGTTGTTGAGTATTCAAGTTTCTTCACCTATAAACTACTAAGGGTCAGTTCAGAACGCAACGCGACGAGTAAATTTAGAAATGCATCTACACGTCGTGTTGCTGTCTGAATTTACCCTAATGATCAAATGTTCCCCAATTCTACTATTTTAAAGCAACAATAATGCAGTTTCGTTCCTCTTCGACCCAGTCCGTTTCCTATCAAACTACAAAATGGTTTTTTCATCAAATTTGAAACCAACGACATTTTAATTTTGTGAGAATAATATTTTGTAGTTTAATAGGTTTGAAAAATTAAACTACGAAACTGCATTAACATTGTATTGTTAAAGAAATGGGGCATTTATAAATACTGCGACGGACAAACACCGACTTGTTATTGTCTTTTTACCTCGTGATTAATGCTACAAATTGTAAAGCGCCCCAAACGTACGTCAAAATCACCTCTCATCATAGAGCTATCAGGGCGCTCGATTCGGGCGAGTTATGATAAAGATTATTAATCATGTCCTTACTAAATGACCATTAGACTCTGCTGACTCATCCACAACGCGGTGGTCGAAATGCTCGCTCAATAATCCACTAATTCCATCCTTTATGACTTAAGTTGTTATTAATATAAGGTATGATGGGATAAATGAAGCATATGTATGTACTTCATTCACTCTAAGGTAAGCCAAGTAATAAAATTGAATATTGTACAATTACAGCCATGATGTTTTAGATAGTAATAATCGTTACACATCATCTGCCAATCGCCAGAGAAAAACAATGATTGTGTAGAATGTAGATTGTAGAATAACTGTTAGAAAATTGGATTTTTCCGTACTTCATACAAATATGACATTTGCACTCTTTTCAATAAACTGCCCTTGCTAAAAAGGTCATTAATATACATTAAAATCATATTATGTAGAGAGTTCTTTGTGTATTGAAATGACGTTGATTGTAAGCCAAATATATTTTTATACATAAAGACAAAGCAGTACGGTTTCTCTTTTCCTTCAACTTTCTTACCCCGACGTGTGTCCATCTGTCGCGCGCGTGGACAGCGTAGGTGGTCTACTCAGTGTATGGCTCATTAATTGATGGTCGACAGCTCCGCCACAACAGTCAGCAGGGCGCTTATTGCTGCCCGGAAGCTGTCAATATTGACGACTCTATTCCACCACTTCCGGTGGCTTCCTGCGAGGAAATTGCGATAGAGATATACCTATAAATCAGTGCGTTTATGAGTTGGCGCGTTCCAATTACCAGATTGAAAGAACCATCTGCTTATATTTATTGTGACTTTTATTCGCATAAAGAGCGTATAAATTATTTTCAATTAAATTAACACTTACAAATTGCATTTGTTTCTTTGAATAGCACCTGTTTTGTACGATCTTTAAGAGTGATGTATTTGTATGCAACATTAAAGAATGCATGTTTCATGGACGATAGCTCTACATTTGTTTGATACTCTCAATGTGCGTCATTCGGATTACATAATGCATAAATAAAAAAAAATGGTTATTCATATCGTTGTTTATGATGAAACACATACATCGATAAATAAAACTTTGTGTTATTTAATAAAAATGTTACCAGAAGTTTTAATAAAAGCTAAATCCTTAAAAGCAGGCCAATATATATTCAAGCGAGTACATGCAGTTTTCTTTTTCTTTTTCCTTAATTTTCTTCCGCTAAACATCGAATGATACATTGTCGTTGATAATAATAAGTTGTAAGTAGTACATGCTTAAAACCTTCAATTCTATATACCTACAAGTCTATAATAAACTTAAATAAACACTAGCTACTATCAGACAAACCAAACACAATTTTTCACGAGTTAAAAGGGCAATATCGCTTAGCCTTTACCCGCGAGTATAATGAAGACCGACTGTGGGCGAGGCGCTATCGATTTTCTGATTTACCTCCCCTCTGATAACGTACAGGTAACACTGTTATTGCATATGATTCACTAGCTTCGCCCTGTGGACTCGTTTGCTAGATTCAAGACATTTTGTTCATATTGTAGTAACAAATAGGCAAAATATGGTCTTGATTAGCGTTGCGATTAAGTCGCAACACCTGCTCAAAGATGACAAACCCAAATCATAGTATTTTTTTCTTTATGATGAGTTTGTGTATTTTTTACTTTGAAAATATAAAAAATTAGTAGACGCTTTCTCTACATGACTACCGGTGATCAATAGGATAATTTGCCCCTATTCCACAAAAAATCCAAAGAGTCCTAAACTATAAAAATACTGCAGTGCAGACAGGTGTGAATTGTGATCCTATAAAGCATCGTCATAAAACATAATATGTATAGAAATAAAGATGATAAAATACACTAATAAATATACCAGACAATTAGACAATGCCGTAAAAAACGCCAATAAAGAAACGTCGCGTCGCTTTCCTTTGATTGAAGCACAATTTATTGTGCGGAAATGCCGTTATACTCAGTAATATTTCCGCCGAACTGTTCGATTTCCCTTTTTTCACTAAAAAGGGCGCGAGACATCTTAATCGGGACCCCTCGGAGGGGATTCCGCTTTTTACTCGATCGTCCAGTTCGGTAGGAAATAAATTTCATCGCAGCGGGGGCCGGACACTAATAATATGCTTAAGAAGTTCGATAATGCCTTTGTATTTTAGTTTACGTAAAGAAGATCTTGAGTCTTTATTGAAAATGAAATAAATACTCGTTTTATAAATTTAAAACTCCGAAACTATCCGAAATACGGATTAAAAACGTATTACGTTAACGTATTACGGATAAATAACATATTATTTTTGAGTTTAAAAGTAACAAAAAACAACAAAAAGTAACACCTTAGTAGTTTTTCTTAGTAAAAGAAAAATCATAATGTAAGTAATATCAGAGTAGACAGAATTATAGAGTATGCCGACTTAGAACTGATGTTGAAATTTTTAAATTTGACGTATTATGACGAAAATCGTCGCTAGGGTTGTTAACTTGTTACCTACGAATTTAAAACTATGACATATTCGCTGGACGTGTACCTCTTTGGTCATATTGTTGTTTGTGTTTTGGCACATGCGATTAAAATTGTTAGAACCCAATTTTGAAATCTTTATTTTAAATATTTAAAAATAAATTATATCAGCCAGCACGAGGCACATTCCGTTCATAATCCTAGTGAAACCCGACGAATTTGACAGATATTGAAACCTGTTCGTTTCTTTGCAGTCGAACTACTGGTAGTTATGTCTATTGTGGTAATATCCACATAAACGACAACACAAAATGTAGAGCTATTTTTAAAACTAGTCGTACAAAGTAGAAAACATTTGTACTTAAATACCAGTAACCAGAAAACAAAAGGTAAAATATATAAGTTAATTGATGACACAAATAAATAACCCGACGACATTTCCATTATAAAAACTAGAAGGCAAAAGCAATATTCGGGCAAAGACAAATGATGGCCCTAACCCCAAACGATGATATACGGGGCCATCCCCGACGGCCAGTAGCTACTTGATTTAGCGGAAACTCAGATAAAGCCTAATGCGAAACACAAAAAAACATCACAATAGCCCATAAATATGACGTAAACCTTTATGTAAGTTGGCACCGGGAAAAATGGCGTCGCGATACAAATAGACTAACTATTTTCTCGATAAACGCGGTCTTACGGAAACATGATACGTGGGGACATATTGATGAAGAATTCCGGAAATATCCTTGACACAGATTCGAAGTTTTTAATGTCCGCAACAAAAAACAAACGGCCGGCCTTAGGTTAATCTGGACACGATGCGGCAATTGGGAAGTGCTAAAAATGTTGCAGTAAAAACTCGTCTTGCTTTTCTTTTCATTTCCAACATACTTAATGAAAATTCCAAAAAAAAAGTTAAGTAGCAAAATCTATCAATTTTATTTCAGGTAATTTACAGACTGTATTTAAAAATGTTTCATGTAGTTATAGGTCTCCCAATGTGGTCGCTGTCTACCAGAATCTGATGGCAAATTTGACAGCAGATTTTCAAAAAATATCCTTGATCATTGGATTAATTTATATATTTGCATGTTTCACACACAGAATCAGCCGCTATAAGGAAAAAAAGGATCAAAATGTTTTATTCCAATTCTTCCAATTACCCCGGTATTGCTAGAGTCAATTTACTTTCTCACTTTTTGCCATCAGATTCTGGTAGACCTATACATGTTATGGTGCTGCAGCTGGTTGTACATAAATATAATACCTACTATAATATTATAAGGGTAGATTTGGATAGACTTTAAATCAACAATTTTCATTCAATTTCGTGTAATATTTTATGCAATAAACAAACTAATCAACGATTAAAGTAATTTTAATACGCACATTATGATTTACTATCATTATAATTCCTTCAGCACGTTATATATCAAAAATATACCAAGTTTATGTGCTTTTTATTAAATGGCTGGTAGCCAACGATGTTTCTTAATTCATGGTCGTAACTGTTCAAAGTGTAACATCCTGTGCTTTTTCAATGAAAATTAATAAAACTACATTTTGCCATCGATACGGACCTCGAAAACATCTCGTTGTTTGTGGTACCAAAGAATATAACAAAATTTATATACTTATAAATGACATAAAATTAACCACACCTGTAATAATTTAAATTAATAACACTGAAGGCGGCAAACTTTAAGGAAAAAACATGCTTAGATAGTTGCTCAGTGCTATCAATTAAATGCCTATTATAGGGAGCTTATCAGCGAAAATATTACTCACAATATTGTAATTTAATTACTGAAATCAGAAGCTTGGAAATTCCCGAAATAAATTTTTCAGTGGCATAATTATGCTACCTGGTCAGTTAGGTAGGTAACTTGTTTTTACGCATAACCTAATTCTTACGTTAGGTATATAGTTTGACTGCATAGTAAGAACTAAGACTGTATTCACAAATTAAGGAATTAGATACTTACTACGTAAACTGTATTCAAGATAATATAAGTGTTTGAATAGTTAGCTACTCATATACTTTGGCATACGACATTCACATATAAGTATCGAAATGACAGCATTTCAAAATTCAAAACCATAAAGCGCTCCCCTATTTGAAAATAACATTAGGAAGCATATTCTGCGATTCATAGCTCGAGGAAGCAAGTTATTAATATTCGTTAGTATGTACTAGCATTAAGCATAACGTGTTTATTAGCGTGCGGGCGGCAAGCCACAATGGCGCGTGGCTGCTAAGCTCTCAATGTAGACTACTGACTTTGATTTACTTACTGGATTACCAAGACAAGCTAGAATCGTGCTGAGTATTATAGGATTGCGTTATTTGTGATAAATTCATTTGTAAGAATGAATAATTGTGTGTGAAATTAAATTTGGCGAGTCTGATATACCTAATATACGTACGGCGGTTATTATCGCTTCTACAGTAACTAAGATACGACTTCCCAAGTTCCAGAATAAGTAATTAAAATTATGTTACCTTTAATCAAAAGGAGGTAAGCAAGTCGTCATACACTTACTAGCTCGCTACGTTATCCTTGCTCTTGAATCTTGACAAGATCATAGGGCAGAATTCGCCAACCTCCTTTCGAAATCAGATTTTATCAGAACCCTAACCGGACGCACCTCTAAACATATTCTCGTAGTTTTTTTGTATAGCAAGTGTACGTGTGTAGTGTAACTTGCCCTTATCTCGTTTCAAGTCGACTGCGCACTGACCAGATACTAGCGGTCGTCCATCATAACGTTATTGCTTACATCAACAATATTGTCTCATATTTCCTCATCACACCCCATTCACGACCCTAATAAAACTCGATAGGGTGCAATATTGATTGCAGAACCCTCCCTTCATAATACTTCCGACTTACTAAAATCAATGAAACTTAACTGAGGAATGAAAACCGATTCACTAATGGACATAGTTTAGTAAATGTTATGTAGAAAGACAATAAGCATATTTTGAATCTAAATGGTAGACATTACTATGTATATAATATTATACCCAGTTCAACGCAAAGTTACCTTAGGGTGCGTCCACATTTGTATCATTTGCGCGATCAGATCTCCGATCAGATCTCCGTCGCGATCATCGCGCCGTATCAAGTATGCGTATCATAGTGTGGACGCCTATTAGATCATTCTGCCGATCATGCACGTATTTGATACGACACGTATTAGATACGCGGTTTATAGCGATCGGGGCGTATTATGATACGCGTATCATTTTGACACGCTTCGATGATACGCGACGAAGATCTGATCGGAGATCTGATCGCGCAAATGATACAAATGTGGACGCAACAATTATTCAACTTCTAACGGTGTTAGAAGTTGAATAATGTTCGAAATTCAATACAATATAATGACACAATGTTCCTTTCATCATGAACAACTCTATCTAGCGCTTTATCCTAAATTGAAATTAGTTCTTCCAATGAATAAAATAAAATAAAATAATAAATGTTTTATTTCTGAGTAGGTAAATTTAAATCAAATTTTTTCAGAATGTCTACCTGATGCCTACCACCGGTTCGGGAACTACCCCGGCGAGAAGAACCGGCGTAAGAATGAGAAAAATTGTTGTAAATAACTCTTAAATATTTTGTTAATACACATTTAAGAATTAAGAGTTATTTTCAGCCGTCAGCTTGACTAACCCGTCACCGATTTCATTTTGGACATTTTGCCTCTATCAAATGTAATTGCTCTATATCCTTCGCTATTGCCCATTGAAATACAAATAAAGTAGCTACGATTGAAAATGTTTAGATCACACATGTGTCAAAAGCGAAATGGTTGTATTTGTTGGCATAATCGGCTTAACTTGCGCTCCGACACTCACATTATTCTCCCTATTTTGTTGCAGAATCGAAGGAAAAATTAATTCTCAGTTTGTTTGCCCATTGTACGCTACCGACGGCGAATTCTTTGTGTATTTATTTAATCGAACCTTTGTGGATATTGTCGAAGGCGTTAGGTCTTTGTCAGTCGGAGGTATTTGTTATGTACCCGCCTTTATACTCAATTTTCCAATGTTGATGGAGATTACCATGGGTTTGAGTCCGGCTTAAGAGTTTGCACTCAATTTTTATCCTCGAGTAGGTGCGAAACTACGAAATAACAAAGATGTTAAGAAGCAGCAAAAATAAACATTGCAAAATTGCAAAAAATAGCATTATTTTATAATCTAGTTTTTTATACAAAACTTTATATTCATAAAGTAGGTACCTACTCAAGTTTAAAATACTCTTTTAAATGATTTTAAGGAATTATCTGAATAGATGGAAAAGAATATTTGAAATAAGGTAAATGACTAGTACGAAAATTTCCTGTTTTTAAAGTAAAAGAACGCCAGTTTTTAAAGAACAGTCAGTTTTTAAAGCAACATTAAAATAAATATGGTATTTTGTGCTTTTTCCAATGACTAGTACTGTCCAATCTACTAGTCATTTACGCTATTTAATTTCATATATTTTTTTTATTTTTTGTAATGGAGGTTTCTAATATAATTTTTTTCTAACCTGAAAAGTTTGCGAGAGAGACTCTTCCAAAGTAGTAAAATGTGTGTCCCCCCCCTTCTAACTTCTAAAGTAGGGCTATGATAAGTCTAAAAAAATACTTAATATTATGATGTAGTACATTACTATAAAAACTACCAACGAAAATTGGTTTGAACGAGATCAAGCAAGTAGTTTTTTTGTACGTCATACATGATAAACCTTAATTTACCTAACTTTCATTAAATCAATTCAAATATAAAAATAAATCAAAAGCCTTTTAATTTCATAAAAATAAACCTTATTGCTGCTGCGGAACCCTTCATGGGCGAGTCCAACTCGCACTTGGACGGTTTTTCTTTGCTTTTTCTGTCGTGAAAAATAATCTGCAACTTCGTAGTAGTCTAGAGGCTAGTTTATATTTTTTGTAATTGGCTTTAGAACAGTTTTTCATAGACTTGTTTTGGTTGTATGTCCATCTTTTCAGCTTTATTAATTTACTTACTATTAGTTATTAGTAGGCACTTTATTACCTATGGTGCCAATAACCAAGGGCTTACCTATCTGTCATGTTTATAGTCACAAATACATTGCAGGTGTAAGACAACATTACTAGTAAGTTATTTCAGTAATCGGGTCGCAGTAATCAGTATCGACAGATTAGATAGTGCTGTTTAACTGGCAAACAATACATCTCACATCTACTTGGTACTAGGGTACCTATTATTACTGAAACTAAAAATCATAGTGAAGTCCAAGTTATGTTCATGTGTTAGACCTACCTAGTTTCCCGTATCGTAAAGTTAAAGTTTAAATAATTAAGTTTAAATTTAATATTAATCGTTTAAAGTTACACTTTAAACAGGCACTACCTTGTAAAATAATTATGTTTTTTTGGTAATGACTCAAAATAATATTTCCATAAAATTGAATAGAGTTTTGTGTTTTGTCTTTCTTTAAATTACGGAAACTCGGTCTCGCAGAAAATTTATTCATTCATCGATCATAATATATTTTTCTGCAATAAAATATTGTAGAAGGTACCTACTTATTGAAGTGAAAACTTCTTTAGCGGCGTTGAGCACTTTTGTGGGATGGGTAAAAACTGTGAAACTCGCGTCAGATTTTCGTGTTGATCGAAAAACCATAGAAAAACCGTAAGACGGTTGGAGAGTAGTGTTTTGTGTCGAACTCGACGAACTCGAACTCAATCTCGAACTCGAAAACTCGAACTCGAACTCGAATTGTAAGGGTTTCGATTAATTAAAAAAAATCGATTTTTTAATAATCGATTTTCATAAAAAATGGGTTCAAAAAATGCACAACGTTAATAATCAAGTTTTCCCTTCTGCCGGCACTCCCGGAGTGCAACCCGTCTTTTTTATTTTCTGACTAGCTGTCCCGGCAAACGCTGTTTTGCCATTTAAAGTATTTCTACTTCATCAGTTGACACAAAATCTTACCCCCTATTTTGTCCCCTAAGAGGGGTGGGGGGAAAAATTTTATACACCAGATGTTAAGTTGGAAAAACAGTTAATAATATGAAGTAAGTCCATTAAAGAAAAAAGTTTGATACAAAATCTGACAACCTCTTTGGTCCCTTTAGAGGGGTGGGGAGAATTTTTTTTATACACCAGATGTTAAGTTGGAAGAAGACAAATATATCTGTGAAAACTGCATTCAAATCGGATCAGTAGTTTTCGTGTGATGCTGGAACAAACATACAGACAGACAGACAGACAGACAGACAAAAAAACTAACTAACTTTTCGGCTTCTATAGCGATATTGTGACACCCTCCGCTTATTATTTTTTGAATATCTTTAATGTACAGAATTGACATTTCTACAGATTTATTATATGTATATGTATAGATAATCAACTATCGTCACACCTTTCCAAATTAATGTTAAAAGCTATACGACAGTACGCCTGTCGACGTATGAGTTTAGGTCAAGCCACAGAGAGTACGCTTCAAGCAACGTGTTAATGTCTCGATCAGTCGCGCTAGCACGGCGACCAGCGGAAATGCGAAAGTATGGACAAACTGTGGAAATAAACCTAAGGTGCCGTTCCGATCTTTACCGCGGCTAATCGCGACCAACAAAAATTTTATTAAAATGACAGACTATAGTATATGTCATAATGTAGGATATTATTTCAATTTTTAGGACTATAGTCTGTCATAAAGTGGCATTTTAATTGAATTTTTCGGAACTAAAAAAGATCGGAACGGCACCTTAAGTTTATCTCCACAGTTTGTAACTATAGTCTGTCATAAAATGGCATTTTAATTGAATTTTTTGGAACGAAAAAAGACCGGAACGGCACCTTAGGTTTATTTCCACAGTTTATCCATACTTTCGCATTTCCGCTGGTCGCCGTGCTAGCGCTACTGGAAGCTAACAACAGAAAGGCAGAGAGCTTTTCGGATATAATTTTCATTGTTGATATTATGTTGTTTGGTGTAAAGTTGCCTCTTCATAATGTTGTCCATGTCAGGTCCATGCTGGCTGGCAAGTCATCGCGTTGCCGTTGCGTAGACGGGGTAATGGTGTATGATGGCGGACGATGGCCAGTGGATTGCCAGGCAGTAATGAGCCATGCGCCATTGTGTTTAACACCAAGTGATCGTGATCTACAATTCACGATGGCCTGCAGTGGGCGATCGTGAGCCATTGTGTTCTGGGGGCTGAACTTAATTTGGGGACTGAATTTATTTTTTGTCATATTATGACGTTTTAACCCATCAAGCCCCATAAGGACACCGGTGACCGCGACAACAATAGAAAAACAATAGATTTCCAAGAATCCGCGATCGAAGGATTATTGACAATCGTGAACAGTATTAAAATATATTAAGTATGTGATTGACTGTAGTTTCTTGGTGGAAATTCATGTTAAACTTAATAAAACACAATCTTCTTGCACAATATCCAATATATCATTAAGTATCAAAACATTATATGTATTAATTTCTTTACTACAGCAACCTATGTCGAATATGCATCCATTTATATTATTTTTATTCTTATTTAAAGAAGTCCTCCGTCTAATTCAATTGTAGACTGTAGAGTAGTGTAAAGCAGAGAAGAATAAAGTATACGAATAAGGTATTAAGGTAGTCCGGCTATTCAGGAAACTAAAGAAAAATCAATTGTCCACAATTATTAATTTAATAAGTATAATTTATACATTTGTAACACTTTTTACATTTTTCTAATACATACTTGCTTAGATTTTATCTTCTAGATATTATTTATTTTGTTGCAAAAACACAGTACTTAAATTATTTCAATTTTTTTAATTGAGGATAGATAGGTAGGTAAACTGCACAGTTTGTGCTTAGGTATTATGCAAGGTATACAAAATCTATTACATATTGCAACATTTGCAGATTGTAAATTTGACGGTATAGTAACATGTCCAAGCATTTATCATTTATAAATATTATGTACACTATACATTTTATACTAAAATTAACATAAATATATCTTCATCTACTTGTCCGCTAGCTATCTTTGACTATGATAATACTGAAACTTACATCTAAATATTGCAATCTGATAAAAATCTGGTCGTTATATAAATATATCTTAACATAGGTAATTGTCTTTTTACACCAAATTTACAGTATTAATGGAATGTTACTTATATACTTATCGTCGATAACGAAATTTATATTTAGGTAATTAAGCTACTCATCCAGTTTGTTAGAAAGTATGAAAAAGATATGAGTTTTATGGAATGTTTTAAATATGAAGTTATAAAATGTGGTAAGGCTAAAGTTATAGTTGGAGTGGTTGCAGTAACTCTATATTTCAACGTAGAGTTATTGAAATTTTCTATCATAGAAATACTAAAGGTTTTGATACTCAGTAAATACCGTAGAAACTATAATGACTTCATAACTTTAAATTGAGCTTTAAATAAACTTAAAATTCTAAATAATAAGAATAGGAACTGCAATATACCATCAGTACGCTTATTCGAGTTAAACTACAGTAAAATAGATTTCACAATATTCTTGCGACTTCATCGCTTATCGGTTCGCAATAAAGTGCGTCACGCAGATAACAGGTACAATCTACAGAACAGGTATACATTCTGTGAATTACTCTATACGACTAGGAACCACTGGAGAACGTTCTGGAATCACCACCAGCAGCCGCTGGGCTGGTGGCCCGGGACCGGGGGCTGATGGTGCATGGGCTGGTAGGGGGGGAGGGACAGGCCCAGAGGGGGAAGACCGTCGGGCTTGCCGAGGCACGGCCTGCCGTCTTTAACAAGGACCGGCACTGCCACGCGTCGTGGCGAGTTCAAACCGCCCACGTTTAAATCGTGAACGCCCTTCTCTTGGACCGCGCGTTTCGTCTTGTACCTGTGGTTCTGGAACCAGATTTTCACTTGCGTCGGCGTCAGGCGAATCAAGCTGGCCAGGTGCTCTCGCTCGGGCGCCGAAAGGTACCTCTGCTGTCGGAAACGCCTCTCTAGCTCGTAGGTCTGAGCCTTTGAAAACAGAACGCGGCGCTTGCGCTTTTTATGCGAGATGCTGGAGTCGTTTAGCGGTTGGTCGTGGTCGTCGTCGTCGTGGTCGAGGCTGTGGTCGTGGTCGTGATCGTGATCGGCGTCGTGGTCGTGGTCGTGACGCGTGTCGACCACGTTGGGCGACGTGGTCGGCGGGCCCGCATACGACAGTTCCGACGCTCGGGACGTGCTGTCCGGACTCGCTTGTTGGCCGAGAATACCTATAACAATGAAAAAAATTGTAAGAATTACATCCCATCAGAGTTATTTTACCTAAAGGACCTAAAAGACGACGCCACGCGACGTAGTTAAAGGTTAAAAACTTGAAAATCTATGATATATTTTTATGGTTTTGGAAGTACCCAATATCTAGCTGTATAATATAAAAATATATTGTGGGGTTCAAGTTGAAACACAAAAATATCCGCCATTTTAAATCTCCCCATTTCCAAGAGCTAATAATAAGCGACCAATTACAAATTACATCCGTTAGTAACAAAAACATACACGCTCAAGCTCGAGTTAATCTTTTGGGGTCTATTTGACTTCAATGAGAAGCAAAACGCAACGGGAAAGAATCACCGCAATTGTTTGCTTCCCCCCTGATTCACACGGGGCGGGAGTTGGGCGTGTTGTGGGGAGGGGGCGAGCGGGGGGGGGGGGGGGGTGGAGAAACTCCCACCCCGCAGCTGCCTCTTTGTTCGCTGATCAGCTATCATCCTTCACGCCGCTAACTGCGTGGTGCTTAGTCAGTTTCGTCACTACCGATTTTTCGTTACTTTTTTTAGATTTTACTAACTTACTGTTGGGCGATTCCATTATCGACGGTGCAACAGTTTCACACACTTAAAGCTTCCTACAGGCAAAATGAAGCATATTTATTAATAAAATATCCCTTGAAGGGATACATTTTAACTAGTTTAATAATGATTTATAAATGAAAACCTTCATCAAATGTATGAAGGGCCACAAAACTGGTCTGAAGTGCCATCGCCGGTGCAACCAATTTGACCCACCATTAAGAACTGTGATGAGTTCATATGTGAATACTCGTTACTGCGAAACTTTTGCAAAATAACTTGCCTATATTTCAAAATAGCATAAAACAAAGAAATTATGTAACTAGATAAAAGTAATAGGGATGATGACAAGGTCAAAGTTTAGCGAATTTTGTTAATAAAATATCACGATAAAAAATAAGTGTTCCCAAAATTTCAGCTCGATAGCATCTGTATTTTTTTTTGTTATGCGCCTTCAAAGTTGGATAATCAAGTCGATTTTCTTTTTCAATAAAATTTCTAAAAATTTGTATACCATTCGATAACTTATGCAATTAAAAGCAACTTTTGTTATCAAACCACTTTCATAAACGCAATATTTAATATACCTATCGAACAAAGTTCTCTCCCGATCCGTACAAACTACGAAAGAGTGACGCCAGTCTTTCGTAGCACTTTGTATGGAGCGTTTCGGGCAGGTCTATTTTATGAGATATTTGAATTGTCATATCTTGGTGAATTTTTAAGCTATCAGAGTCATTCTTTGAGCGATGTTTCTATTTTTAAAGGTCTTTCAATTAGCAATAAGAAAAAAAATTAGTCATCAAGCCTATAATAGTAATAAGTACTAGAAATTATAAGCCATTTCTACGATCGCGGGTGCAACATCAAAATTCTGAAATCCCTTAAAGGTGAATTAAATCGTAATTCTCTAACAAATTTTAAAATTTTTGATATGGAATATATAATTATACTAGAAAGTTTGTAATAAAACTGCACCAAATTGTATTTTTTTTTAATTTTCAGTTGTTTACTGACCTGACAAAATTAATCGTCTAAATCACTAAAAACGATTGAATGGTGTAATTTTTACAAAAGATTTCGACGTATTACTGTACAACTATACTACAACTAAACATTAATTTGAAATATATGGAATTTTAATTTAAAAATATGGGAAAAAACATCGCGTCCCTTAGATGATATTACTTAAAAACGCTCAAAATTATTCGAATTCCATTTTATACCGATAAAAGTTGTTTTGTTAGTAAATACACATCTTCTTACGTATATTCCAATTGAAAAATGTAACTAATGCCACATTTTAAAAATTCTCGTTAAGATCCGTCTGTAGCGGAATGGTCCTGTTGTGTTTATTTCATTTATGTATTGTTTGAGTAGGTATTGTTGTTAATGGCTAACCTTAGCTATTCAAAACCTAAACCAAAATTTATATATTTACAGACAAAAGAAAACAATACATAATTAGCAGAATCTATTACATAACTATCTGAAAAGTATGAAAAACTTAATATAAACTACATTTAAATATAATTCATAATATTCAGTAGGTAAGTAAGCCTTTATTCTATAACTAGTTAAAGGTAAGCAAAGTAAGCTAAGAAAGCCTTTATGAACAACAAAACAAAATCATTACTAATCGTCGATACTGAAAGAATATCTTTGAATCACAGAACGCCATTATGCCCAATTCGAAATATCGATCGCGCGTAACAATAGTCTATAACTGTCATCAAATAATGAACGAATTGCATCCCTAACAGCCGCAAACAGTGTGTAATTGATAGCAGCTGCAGGGCACAACACCATTGGTGACAAATTCGCCACGCCGGTCCCCCACTTAAACAATCACTGTTTGGTAGCGCTAGGGCGTGACCCTTCACAATTTGTACCGTCTGATCGCTTCGGGAATCTTTTATTAACCTATTAGATGTTGTGTTGAAGAAAAAACTTATTTGGTTATCTATTGTTAAAGACTAAGCGACGTTTGGAGGCAAAAACTCGATGGCGGCTAAGTCTAAAATGATTAAACGCCTGTTTAAACACTGTGTAAAAAGTTTTTATTTAATTAATAAACTTTTTACATAAGTGTAAGAAAACTTGTGTGAAGTTAATAGTTTAAGTAAGGGCCTGTCCACATCTTCACGTCACGACGTCGTCAACGTGGAACGGTGCGGTAATGTGGCACGGTACGTTGACGCGACATGAAAATTTACGTCAACGTTACGTGAAAATGCACGTCACAGTGTAGCAACATTGTACCTAGCTACCGTGCCTACGCTACCGCACCGTTCCACGTTGACGACGCGACGTCGTAACGTGGAGATGTGGACAGGCCGAAAGATATTTTAATTATGTAGCCAAAACTTCAAAATGATTAAGCTTAATCAAAAACAAATGATTCGAGTAACACAAATCAATGGTCCGAATTTGCATAGTCATAGATAAAAGTGATCAATCAAAATAATTGCTGATAGGATTAGCCGTTTTCGAACAAGCAATCGAAAACCGGAATGAGTGCCGAAAAACGATAAGCGATAAAAATAATTAATGACAACTACAGATTAGCCAAGGCACTCCAATGGAGCAGCATTTGAAAAAATAATCTCGGCCTCTCGACACCACTACCGAACAGCTATTATTTTCGAGTGGGCTACTATATTTGTGTATGATAATTCCTACTTGTGTTTATGATTCAAGATATTCGTTGTATCAGCGCACTTACATTATACCTGAGAGGACATTTTTACAATACAAAACAATGCGAAGTTAACACTCAGACTGAGTAGATTCGCGTTACAGCGTTATAGTCCGTGCAATCCACGAAGACAGTGGCGGATTTACAAATTTGCCGCCAGTAGGCTATTCAATTTTTGCCACCTCTACTGACCTTTGGAATTCAATTCGTTACTTTAGTTCACAATCATATTATGTAGTTACAATTATTCTGAAATTGCAACTTTATGATGTCGTATTCGTTTCGTTTTTTCAACGCGTATTTTTTTATTTCTGTAAAATAAAAGCAAAATTGGGCAAAATTTGCCGCCCCTCTAAATCTGCCGCCCTAGGCTCCAGCCTACTTAGCCTATTGGTAAATCCGCCACTGCACGAAGACATGCCCCACTATTCCTCCTAATCGTTTATAGTCCTTAAATATTGTGTGCAAGCTTTCGCCAATGTTTGAATGTTATCGGTAGTCGGTACACACTAATTACCTATGAGTAGGTACACACTACAATAAATATACCAATTAAGAAAAAGCGTTACGGTTAAAGGGAAAGATGCTCACCCAAAAATTGGTGGGGCGCGTCTTCGTGGATTGCACGGACTATACCACGCAACATAACTTTTAAAGTTTCCAATAATAAATCATTTAAAGAATTTCTGATATATGTGAGAATAACAAAATAGTGTTACTAATATTCTTCATGATGTTATGGAATAATTTGTTATAATACCTAATTAAAAATATTTCTCCTCAAAATTCTAACACGTATCGAAGTAATATTTTGGGGTATTGGTGGTTTGGGACAGTAATGAAACTGTACCTACTGAATACCGACGTCGATAATACTGATACAACGATAACAGACTCCCAGATAAATGGATAAAAATGTCAATACAAAAACATAACTTACTTTAGGTATATAAATAGCCGACTCAGTTCTTTTTCGTTTTAACAAATATCGAAAACAACATAACAATAATATCAAAATATAAGTAATAATTATTACCTAAGAATTTTAAATTAGTATTTAAAAAAAACAAAAGAGTGAGAAAGAGAGAGAGAGAGACTGTTAGTCTTATTATAATTGACTTAAGACTGCGAGGTCGTGGATGGGTTAAATAAAAATTCACTTATAAAAGTGAATTTTTATTTAATCTATCCACGATCTTAACCAAAATAAAGCGCAATATAAATTGCGCTTTATTTTGGCTAAGCGCATTCGGTAAGGCACGTCTCTACTCCAAGGAGAAAAGGTCAAGAAGACTGTAGTGTACATTGTACAATATTTAACAGTAATATAAACTGTGACCTGCACAGTCAACAAAAAAACGTTCCCGTGCCAAATGTGAAATGTGAACCTGACTATTTAAACTGAAAGGGGCCCATATTATAACTTATAGTTTCATGGCTTTGGTAACATTGAGTACCCTTGTTTTAAGAATAATTACTCATTTATAATACTTCACACAATTTCTTGACAGCAAGGTTCAAGTGTGGCATTGTGTATGGGGCCCAAATGGTACTTAACTTTCTCAGAATCTATTTATCTTTCAATACGAATTACGATATCAAAAGACAGGAATTTTTGGATTTGAATTTAAGTAAATTCGACAGAGACGGAGAGAGAAACACGCGCTACCGCACGGCTCGGACATGCGGTATCTATCTTCTATGTCTGTGGCAAAAAGTGTCGTTACAACTTTTCGTATGATTTTTTCCGTCTATACCCCCTTTCGCAACGCGCGATTAGGAACTTCGTTTCAAAAAAAATACTCTTTCAGAGCTGCTACTTTCACAGCGAACTCTATATAGGGGACCCATACACACCCTAAAGTATTATCACTAAAGTTTAGTTACTCAGTTTAGATATTATATGGCGCACTTGCCGGAGTGGCGCGCTTTGCCACTACCACTACCAAGTACCACTAGAGTAGCAATGTCTTACAAACGATTCTCGGAAATGCGTAACCACTTGATAGTTCAAAAGACGTAGCTTTGAAACCGATATATTATGCCAAAGTAAACTATAGTCTATATATTTTGTGTTGTTCTGTTCGTAATAACTGTTGAAGTGAGACAATACATTTCTGGCGCTTACTAAATACTAACCGCTTACTAAATGTCAAGCAGGCAACTGAAGTCAGATATGCCTGCAGGCATCTTCGAAGTGGCAACGCGTTGCTGCCGTAAACTGCCAGTCTAGTTATTTGCCACACTCACTATACGTGTAGTCAAGTTTTACTTAAGTAAAACTCACCAGCATGATCGTGTTGGTCCAGGTTGAGCCAGGGTTGGTGGTGGCGAAGCAGCTCCGCGGAGTAGGGCTGGGGGTAGGGCGGCAGCTCAGGGCCCAGGGCGGGCGGCTCCAGACCCTTGGCCTCGTTCAGACCCAGGATGTCCGAGATCTGGAACCCGGCGCGCTGGCCTGGCATTTTCATGCTGTCGAGCAACCTGTAAACAACATGTAAATTAGAATTAGAAGGTCTAAACTTGATCTACCTAAACCGACCAACTAATCAGGGCGAGCGAAGCGAGCCCTAGTGTAACCTACAATCTGAACATTTTATGATTTTGTGGTATACTTTACGGAAAAACTATCACGCCTATTGATATGTGCTTTAAAATAGTAGGTATGTAATTTTCATTTATATGTAAATGTGTTATCATCAGTCAGTCAAGGTGTGACGACGTGAGCCCTCACAAAGCTCGGCTTTTGGCTAGTTATTTTATAGGTTCTCACGAATCGATTTAAATATTTTTTTATTAAAATCAGGTCAGTAGCTTAGGCGCTACGGTGAAAGTTTTGGGGCTATAAATGTACACTAAGCTTTGCTTACATTCAACTGTAGTGTTAAATTGAAATAGAATGCCGTCGGATGCGTTGATGGCAAAATAAAAAAATATGTGAAAATATTTAACGATGTAGATTGTAGGTATAGCTGTTATTGTTATTATAGTCCAATAATAACTGATTATCATGGATTTTTCATAAATCTTCTGTCATTTACATAGAAACAGGAAGATTGGCTGAATTGTATTGGAAAAATGTTTTTACTGTACCTACCTACTGGACAAACACTAATTTTAAAAGCATATTATGTCGTCACCCGAGAAACCAATCAACAAATCTAGTTTTTTGATCACAATATCCACACTGATAATGATATAATAATTTTTTTTTTATGATAATGATATAAAAATTTAATTATTAAAATATTTATTTTCATATCTTTAGCCGTCGCATCGCGCAGTATAAACGACATAAACGCATGACATCCGTTTTAAATACTTACCGCTACGGTTAAATATGAATGAAAAACCAATTAAGTAAATAATGCATGCCGTTATTATTTGAGAAGGATTTAAAACGTTATAAAAAATATTATTATAAAATTTTCAAACGGCAAATTATTGCTATGGCGATCACTTATTTTTTGTGGGTCTATGACATCAATAAAATAATATCAAACACTGAATAAAATTTTATTATGTTCACATGCGTGAAAATCTAACAGCTTTTGCGACAAAATCTTTGTTATTGTTTGCTTCAACTGTCAATATTGTTTTAAAAAAAAGCTCATGAGATAACAGATACTTACCTAATCACAATCTCTAATTAAATGGAACAGTGAACACCTTCGACTTAAACTTTGTAATATATTACACGTATAGAAGTAAACCTATACCTATTACTTCTCAGGTATTCCAAACCGAAGCTCAGAATTCCGACAATTAACACAGACTTAACAAGTGAGGGCGGAACGTCTAATCCGTCGATTGATTAAGTGGGAACCTCTTCAGATACGTGACCGGGACAAAGCCTGGAGGTGCTATAGTTGTTAACAAGAGAATTACACGCACTCGTGGATGTTTGTCTGTCCCGTACGTGACGGCGTGAAAAGGCGGCGGATAGAACCTTAACAGGTTGTGGACATCGTTATTAACAAGTTCTCACTGTTGGAATATGTGATATGTCACGAATTGCCGATCTTTGATGAATAAAGTTATACCGTTGGCCAGGCTGGCCAACGGTGGCGCAGGAGAGAGACAGATGGAAGTCTTTGGGGGAGGCCTTTGCCCAGCAGTGGGACAGTTTAGGCTTGAATAAAGTTATGATCCCTTTTTTTATAAGTGGAGAGCTGAGACCTATTTAGGCAAGAGGTAATCAACTTTGTAGCGTAATTAAATAGTTAAGCTTAACAAGATTGGCTGGTTAAACGCATATAGCGGTATCTTAGCAAAAACTTGACCTTAGGGTTTTTAATTACAAAATTTTCATTTCTTTTTCAATAATGCTTACACTTTTGAATAAAATAGAAAACAATAAGATCACGCGAAGGTGATCAAGCATTTCAAATATAATAGTATGCCGAAGATACCTTCAATAAGGTAGGTATTACTATAGTTTTCTGATCGTCTAACTATTTAACCCGTGTAATAGATATTACACGGAGATCCGTGTCACTAAAATCATAAAATGTTAGTAGGTACCTTATTCTAAGTAATCTCTATATGAAAGCAGGTACCAATGTTAATTCTTGCATTCTGAAATTCTCTTTTCTAACGCTACACTTTTACCTAAATACCCCCCAAAGAGAGTCCTAATACACCGAAAGAATGTATCCTACTAGAACATTCTCAACACTGAATCACTGACACTTTACAAATTCGCTCACCCGGGGAAAGCGGATCGGAAGGCCGCCGGGTAGAGGGCCGGCAGGAAGGCCGGGCCCCAAGGCGGCAGCAGGATAGGGCTCCACGCCAGCAGCCCCGGCGGCAGCGAGGGCACCGGCGGCGGGGAACTCTCTCCCTCCTCGCACTTCATCTCCCGCCCGGGAGAGCTCGCCTTCGGAATAATCTTGGAAACCGTTTTGAACACCTGCGTAACACGTGCTGCGTCTGTCGACGCCGCGCCCGCACTAAACAACCCTCGAGTGGCCCTCGGGTGAAGACCCCACCGCCCTCGACGGCCTACTCTGCGAGTAAGGGTGCTCGAGCGACCCACCAATGGGAATCGAGCGCGCGCTGGGCGGGAACGCTCCCGACCAATCAGCGACGTCGCAGCCTTCGCAGCAAAAAAAATTGGAGTATACACTCCGAATAGAGGAGCTTTCGACGTTGCTACGTTATGCTCCTTTTGTAATGAGAGCGGCGTTAAGCCCATTGTCGACGGCTACGCGGACGCCCGGATAACGATTTTCACTTAGAGTGTTTTTAATAAGTCGACGTAAGCCCGTGTTAGTTTTTATGTCGATGACCGCTTTATGTAGGGACAGGAAATTATTTTGAAACGTCAATTATTCGAACATTCCCAAGTATAGATCCATTGTTGTCAATCCAAAACATTTTTAGATTTCAAAGTTTTATTTTATTGCTACCTTATTGGCGGTTCCGGATTCTGTACATTATTTTAATAAGTCGGATACTTAATATCCTTTTACATATTTTACAAAAATAACAAGTTTCGAACTATCTTGTCAAACATAGCGTTATATTTTCAAAAATGGATATCGTAATTCGCAATATATTCGTTATTCTTTGAAAATGTTCCTTAGTTTCTTTTCTTAAAGCAACATAACCAGCTATTTAATAATGAATGAAGATGCACAGCTGCACAGGATTAGATACACTCGTATACCGGGAGAACAATAAGGTGCCAAATCAGTGTCCTTACCCTCTTTGAGAACAACTACCCATTTTTTTACCTAAATATCCTTACAGTTGATAATGACAAAGTTATTGCAGAACTAAATGACACCCGCAACTCCGTTGCGCCTAAATTCTTTTATCGCGCGGAAACCGGGAATTTTCCGGGATATAAAAACTATCAGTATTTCCATGCCAAATTTCAGCAAAATCGGTTGAGCAGTTTGAGCGTGAAAAGGTTAAACAGACAGACAGACGGACCGCGGACGGACGGACAGACAGACGGACAAACAGTCAGACACGCTTTCGCATTCTTAATATTAGTATGAATAAACATACCATAACAAAGTTTCATCTGTGGGTTCTGAGTCCGGCATAGAATATTTTGAGTTTGAGTGTAAGTAAGTATATCAACAAATAAATAAAATGATATTCCCAAAAGCTGGATACCTAATCTTAAAGCGCATCACACACGGTGAAGATAATATAAAATATATATTATCTTAGAGCATATTTTAGAATATCGCTCACCATACAAATCCTATGAACCATCACACACGACGAAGTTAATTTATATTTTATATTTTGTATCTTAAGATACCGAGCGATATGGAAATATATATTTCGTATCTTAAGATGTTATCTTAAGATGCGAAATATATACATCTTTATGAATACAGGGTGTTTTTGTGTCGGGCAGCGGGCTCATCGGTGATCGGACGCACTAGTGGATGCAGTGTTCCCAGTGCTGTATGTTAGAAAGTTACATACTCTCAAGTCTCATTCGAAAAGTAACATTTTGAGGGAAAAAGTAACATTTCGGATAATTTTAAATAAAATTGACTTATAATTTATTGCTAGCTTAAAAAGCTCATGAATCGAAATGAATGTTTCTCTTGGATTTCTGAAATACTCCTGAAACTTCTTCGTTGACAGAGTATATTGATAAAGGTTAAATTCGCCGCAGATTTTTCTCTTTTTTATGTGAGGCTCTATCCAAATGTTTCTCCTTTTGGAATGTGCTACTGCAATCTGCATTTCACATTCTATATTAGAATCATCGTCTGAGGAGTTGTCTAACAAATCAAGAAGTAAGGCAGTATCAGTTATCACTCTGATAGTCAATCACCCTGTAACTCTAACAAGGAATACGTGTGGCACCAACACAGACTCGTAAGGAAATGAACAGATTTTTAATATTATCGTATCTTAGCCGTGTGTGATAGCTTAAGATACTATAATATTTTATATTTGGGCATCTTAAGATAAAATATTATATTATCTTCACCGTGTGTGATGCGCTTAAGACAGTCGTGAGATATTTTTAGTGTTTGTGTGTAGGTTAACTACCATACTACGTACTAGGGTGGTCCTTATTTTTTAATGTGAAAAAAATCAACGGGGCACCCTCTAATTGTGTTCTCTGTGTTTTAATATGAATACAGAATTTTTATTTGATTTTTTAAATGATATTTAAGGGTCGCGCCAGACATTTTAAAATTATAAAAACAAACGATTTTGGGAGATTTTTATATAAAGAAATTATTTTCAAAAGATTTAAAAAATACTGGAGCAAAATTGACCAGACCATTGACCAACTATAAAACAGTAACATCTGACCCTTCTTTGCTGGAATTAGTTAAAAATGTAGCTCAGGATATGATTTCCTTCACCCAAAATCAACTTAACCAGTATCAGCCTCGAGATGATTACAAAGAGCTACTGAATCTCACTATTATTTATTTAGGAGGAGTTCCTAAGAAAGGAATATCATTTCGAATGCCAGCAGGACTGCACAGGGCAATGTGATGGCAAAAGCTATTTAGTGCTTCAAAATATTCTTATTTAAACACCAGCTCAAAATTACAAAAAAAGAAGAAAAAGGAATAAGTGATGTTTGCATTTTTTCAGTCATGATTTACGTTAAATACTGGTATCATGCTTCTATTGCTTCGTCAGCGCCCAGAAATGGCTTGCAGTTGTTAAAAGACCTGATTATGCTCGAGAACATAAATCCAGCCCTATCGAAAGTTGCTTAAAAAAATATGGGACATTTGTGGTACTTGTCAAAGAATTTAGGAAAAGAATATCCCGACTCTAAAAAAACAACCCTTCTTAAGTAATTTTTTCATTGGCTTGTTTATTTTTTTATGTTAAAACTAAACTGTTAAGATAAGATAACGTTTAATTTCTTGTTATTTTCATTACTACAAATAAATGTGGTAATTTATAAAATAAATATCTATTTTTTATTTTTCCCATTTTAAAAGTCGCGGCGCGACCCCTAAACATTAATAATAAATTCTAGAAAAAATATGATATTTCTTTCTAAGCCTATATATCACTTTGCAAGGGTGCCCCAACAAAATTTCAAAAAAAAATTCTTGCATATAAGGACTACCCTACTACGTACGGTATTGGAATTTGGAAGTAACGAGATAGGCCATAAAAACTTGGCAAAATCTTCCTCTGAGTTCTGGAAAATTTAATTTAAACTATTAAAGAAATTCTCATTTCGACTCTATGTAATAGTTTCATAGTAAAACAATTATTGTTTCCTACATTGAAGAATATCAAGAATAGTTGTAGTAAAAAAAAAAAGGTACATCATACAGTATTTGTATAAAGATATTCTCGAAAGTTTCAAGAGACGGCTATTGAGATGTCTATAATATATTAGCTATGTAGAGTATAATAATTCAACCGAAGAAATAACTAAGTAAACGCAGGTGTTCAACCAACAATAGAAAATTTCATTGCTCTTACAACTAAGGACCATTTCGTAGCCCTAAAATCTAAAACACATGCGGTGTATAACCCGCTTATAATTAAGACAATAACTGTCGTCTATTACTACAATAGTATTACAGTCAAGTGCATTGTTAAGTAATACTCATCTATGTTATTGTTTGACTCTCTAAGAACAATGTTAAGAAGATACAGATGTTGCGTGGCACGTAGAACAATGGTAGAGTCAAAACGATTATTCGGTCGTTTTAAGTTTTTTTTTTGCAGTTCAAGTACCGACTTCAACTTGATAATTAGTGTAATTTATTGTAATATTATTAATAATTAATTTTACTCCTTAATTTTAAAAATAAGTACCTACCTAGTTTAATTTTCGACTAATTATACTATGTAGTAAAATTATAAGAAAACTTGTTTTGCAGGTTTTTAGAGGAATACAATTATGTATTTGACATTTTACAAATTATTACAGTTAATTTACAGAACTTTTTTTTAAGCTGTCCAGATGTGCAAAACTGCTTTTTTTTCAAATGAAATAGGTAACAAAAGTCCTGTCCCGATACTCTAAAAATGTGATCATACCAGTAGGTAGTTATCATCATCATGTTGTTACTGCGTACCTAAAATAAGTGAATATGGAAAAGAGATACATATACCTACAATAATAAAATAAACTTAAACTTTAGATAAATATAAGAATTAAGAAGCCTTTATAAGAGTAGGTACTGCAATTATAATTGCCAAACTCCAAATCAAAATATCACCTCATATTTGAATGATTCTCATGTTAAATTAATATTTCGAGTATGAATTTTATGTTATAGTATAAATTAATTATAACTTATTAACTTACAATTAAATTAAAACATAAGAATTAATATTATAACAATAGAACTAAATACAATGGTACTAAGTCAGATCGACACCTTCTTGGTAACTTTAAATCTAAACATCTGTTAACGCATTGATTAACTTTTAAACAAACGAAGACGAAAAACAATAGGGCCAGATGTTTCTAAATCAGGTACGATATGATTCACAATAATTTTTAAATATTAAAGGGCAACTCACAAAGAGCAATTATGGATCCCCACAATATTTTACCTCGAAGTTTCTAGAAATTGACCCTTATATCATCGACATAAAGCTTCCATGAAACGAAAAAATAATTTTGAATGCATCGTAAGTGGCGTGCACAGTAAGGTCTGATCGAATTTAACTTATTGAAGGATGAGTTAAAAACGTTTATAGTATACGCATCAGTGAACGATAAAACATGATACAGTTATTACGAAATTGGGGTTGTTGATGGGTTACGAGACTCGATCTTAGAATTAACAGGTGTAAGTTGATCTGAATAAATCTTAGATAATTGTATTAAAAAATAATATTTATTCTCTTCAAATTAATCTAGATTAACACTACACTTTTTCTTAATCAAAAAGTACGCTGCTCCTTGGGATACTGTAATTTGCGAGGAGGACATACTTACCTACTATGTATAATTAATTATATAGTTTTTTAACGATCGTATAATATGTGTCGATTTTTGAGTCTCGAATAATAAAAGAAGATATCACTAGTTTACGAGTATATTATATCGCAAAGAGAGAAACATGTTCGCGTCGATTTGATTTCGAAATTACTATACTGATTTTTATAAAATCAATTAACACATGTATCGTAATCTACGGAAAATACTCTACTTACTAGGTAAGGAAAAATTATTATATTGTGACTGCTTCACTTATTACCTAAATCATTTTGCATACCTACGTATGCCGCCGGGAAACATGGACGCCGGAAACGCTTTAACAATTTTATCTAAATTTTTTCAATATACTACAGAGGTAAGCTGCTATCCAGATTTGTGAGGGTCGGGGCAGGTGTGATCGCCCTCCGCTACGGGTCAGCTCACACCTCGCCGCGCTCACCCCGTGCTCATCGATACAATTGATTACCTATCATTTTTAGGGTTCCGTATCCAAAATGGCAAAAAACGGAACCCTTATAGATTCGTCATGTCTGTCTGTCTGTCTGTCTGTCTGTCCGTCCGTATGTCACAGCCACTTTTCTCCGAAACTATAAGAGCTATACTATTGAAACTTGGTAAGTAGATGTAGTCTGTGAACCGCATTAAGATATTGATACAAAAATTAAAAAATTATTAAAAATTTTAGGGGTCCCCATAGGTACAAATGAAACAAAAAAAATTTTTTTCATCTGGCCTATGCGTGTGGGGTATCTATGGATAGGTCTTCAAAAATCACATTGAGGTTTCTAATATCATTTTTTCTAACCTGAATAGTTTGCGAGAGAGACTCTTCCAAAGCGGCAAAATGTGTGTGTCCCCCCCTCTTACTTCTAAAGTAGGGGCATGATAATTCTAAAAAAAAATATATGATGTACATTACTATAAAAACTACCAACGAAAATTGGTTTGAATGAGATCTAGCCAGTAGTTTTTTTTTTATACGTCATAAATAATAAACCTTAATTTAACTTTCATTATATCAAAAATGAAATATTAAAATAAATCAAAAACCTTATAATTTCATAGAAATGATTCTTATTGCTGCTGCGGAACCCTTCATGGGCGAGTCCAACTCGCACTTGGCCGGTTTTTTTATGTATGATTTATTTTTTATTAGTTATTGTTATTATAACATTATTTCATGGATTTCAAAATATTGTAAGAAATCTCTAGATTTATATTATAAAGTCATATAGTCAAGAAGAACTTATCACAGTTGCTAGTCGTTTTTTTTTCTTCTAATTTTACTTTTTTAATGAACGTTCATATACTGAATTTACATTAAAGACACGAAGGTAATTTAAAAAATACAATATATTATAAGAGTAGCGTAGCGATTGAATTTCTTTGCTCTACGATAAGATGTAGAGAAAGACAAGCCATTCTTAGAAGAAATAAATACTATGGGAATGCTATAAAATTCTAATATGATTCTTATGTATCTGTTTCTAATGGGAATAAATCTAAATATCAGTATTAAAAGATCTACATTATTACATAGCAAAAATAAATAAGTAATTCTTAAGTAATCATAAAAGTTAAACCATTGTAAAGATCTACTTAGTAAAAGGGTAGAGAATAGACACAGAAAAAAATCCTAACGAAGAATAAAGAAATAATAAATGTGTTTGTTTGTCACAGACAGAGCAATGAGCACTCAAATCACCTAATGGATTAGCTTCCGAGACTCCGAACAAATTGATTTACCTGTTTGCATGAAGTCAAATTTAGTACCAAGACAATTTCGCCAGTTGAATGGAATGATCAAAGTTTTCATGTGCTCTACCAATTGTAAGTGTAATGGTAATGTTTGTTTCTTTGTTTTTATACTTTAGGTATAAGAGATGAAACGGTAGCTAAAATGGTAAATATTTTAGTTCCTGTCTTACGTCGCGTAAATAAACAGAGAGTTTCGTTTATGTACTGTATTTTGGTGTGCAATAAAGAGTTATTATTATTATTGTGCTTGTATTTCCTACAAACCAGTGCATGTAATGGCTTTCAAAAATTAAACCAACTTAACTGACTTTGTTTCACCACTAAAATTAAAATCAGTAGGCTTTATCTATTGTATGCCTATTTTATTTCAAAGTTCATGTTCGTAATACCTATTGGATGTCATACTAACGATCAACCGAAAAAATCTATGAATAAAATTAGGATAAGTCCACGATACTCTACCATCAACTCGGGAAATGGATGGCTCTATTCCGGAAACTAAAACGGCATTTATATATACGATATTGCGATGGTAATGATAAAATAATAGGGGCTGATCGCCGGCACGATAGGAAAGTAATAAGTAAAGTTGAGTATGGCGGCGCGGGCCGTACCAAGCGCCAAAAAAACCTGTGACCAACTCCCATTACTTCATGGCCAAACCTCGACAAATTACGTCCCTACTCGTAATGATCCTGTTTCGCGAATCGCTGAATTTGTCTAAGTTGAAAGTAAGTGAAAGCTCGTGATATGGCTGTGTTCTTTATTTGAAATAGTTATTTTTTTAACCTTCAAAAGATTTTCTATATTTAATCGTAGACATCAATAACATAATATATCTAATAATAGCCTTGACCGTTGAAATAAATAGTCCATTGAAATGTTACATTTGCTTTGCATTTATTAGAGGACGCAATTTTATTTTTGGAATATGTTGGGGGGGTAAATAGAAGCTTAACCTCAAGTTTGTGGGGTTGCCACTCTTGTCCCCCGGTCGCCATCTTGAAAAAAGGGGTGACAACACTATTTTCGTGATACATCGGAAACTATATGTCTTACAAAAAATTTTTAAGAACATAATTTGTTTCAAATTATTTTGCCTACAAATACGTTCATATAACTTTTTACCCTAAATTAAAAAAAAATAAAGTTATAAGCAAAAAAGTGATATATTTTTTAAAAGGTTTAATAAATAGTGCTCTTTAACTTTGTTTAATACATTTTTTTATCCCCCAGGGATAAAACGATAGATATTTTTTTTAATATCAGCTATTAAATATATTATTTCTGCTCTAACACGTTAAGCAAAATAAGCTTTAAAATAGGTGTGCATAATATAAAATATAGTTAAATAAATAATTATATTACTCATCAAATTAAGTAAAAAAAAATTAAAGTCTGTTTGCTTTTACCTAACTCTAAAATTATCGCCAAAAAATTCGTGACAGCCGAAATTAAAACAATAAACCTGTTTTTTATTATTCGTAGCCTGATTGCGATTATGTCCAAATTACGCGCAAAACGTGGAAAGTGAGTCGCGGCTTCGGGCTGGTTAGGCCGACTTTAAACGGTCGGAGGCACGACAAGAGGGCTTCGGAACCAATTAAGGGCTCCACGAAACCTTGGGAGGTAACAGCTGATGGATTACGGCTCGATGGTACTCACTCTCACGAGCTTGGGCCTGGATTGGCGGAAGTCACGCGAGCCCAATAGAGCGGCTCGAGTTTTCATGTGATGGGTTTGTTGTGGTAGCGGTGAAGTAAGTAACAACAGAATATAGCTTAACTAGTCATAATCATCTTCTTTGTTTACCTCTTTTCGTATAAAATGTAGCCTATATCCTTCCGCTTAAATCATCTATTAAATAATAATAATATCTATGGACGCTTCACACCACGTCAGTCTGGCCCCGTGCTAAGTACCTACCTGAAGGACTTGTGTTACTTACTGGTACCAGACAACGGAAATATATTTAATACTTGTATACTATACATATATTTAAGATTTTTATTATCATACACGTCATATTTAATACACATCCAGACCCGGGAACATTGAAAACTTTTTGTTCCGTCGGCGGGATTCGAACCCGCCCCACTCAACCAATTATTGAGCCACAGAGGTCGTCAATTTATTCAAGGAAATCGAATCAAAATCCGTTGTGTATTATAATGTTACAATAGTTATAACAATTAACATAGGATTGAGGGACAAAATGAGACTTTTTATATGTACTATAATAGTATAAAAGATTTGATATTATTATATTATTTTTAATGTAGGTAAAGTGTACGTTTTCCAATGCCGTCGGCGCTCTCCGCGGTGCGGGTGGGCGACCCGGTGTTTGCAATATTTCAGGATTTTTCGAGATGCTTTTAGGCCCGTATTTTTGGTCAGTACTCAAGATGCATCTCGGTCTCAAGACACGGTTCAGGCTCTGTGATTGGTTGGCTGTCAAAATTTGGACCAATCACAGAGCCGAACCAGGTCTTGGGACCGGGTCGCATCTTAAGTACTGACCAAAAATACGGGCCTCAGATTATAATAGTTGGGGAGGGGAAGAGGGGATTTCGGGAGTAGCTCGAGCGTGTCAGATTAAGCTTGTATAGGCTTCCGACATGTGTCTAGTTATCATGGTATAGAAATCAGATTTCTCCCGTGGTGGGTTAATTTTTTATATTTTTTTATATTGAAATGTTATCGGATCAGTCAGATTAAGATATGGGGATGTTTAGTATACCCCAAAGAAGCTTCCATATAAAGCACTGACGATTCAAAGGTTAGGTAAGCCTATAGGGACATTTTAAAATATAAAAAAATAAAGCTTATTATTTTCCTAACTAAGCTTCGCAGATATTTTATTTTGCGCTAAACTAAATGATTTAGTTCTTGTCGTCTAAAATATATTTACAATTTACCTAAATAAGCAATTTTTTGAATATATTTTCTTTTCAAAACATTAAAATGGCTGCAGTTTCTGAAGCCACCGCTAAAATAAAAAAACGCTCTTATAATTTTTTTATCAGTTTTACCTAACGTAAAAAACCTACTAGGTCTCCATGACGCTCGAGTGACTACACAAAAAGCACCCTCCCCTCCCCTACTATAATATATATAATGTCAAAAAAACAGAAAACCAATTGTTTATCTAAAATTTAAAGGTTATACCGACGAAATACAAAATGTAAATACCTAAAACGGAAGGAATAAGAAAGCTCTAGAATGTAGAGTCTTACTTTTGTTGCTTAAAATCACATCATAATTTATTTTATTAGCTGTGCTAGTTGATACTACTTAATTGTAGGATTTGTAGGTTTGTTGGTCAATTCATCCAGTATAGCTAACATAAATAAGTACAAGACATAATGCGACTTCTTTGTCCGTAAAAATGAACACTTACACCATTACATTTATTATTGACGACCTCCGTGGCTCAGTTGGTGGGCTGTTGGTAGCTCAAGCCGGGAGTCGCGGGTTCGAATCCCGCCGACAGAACAAAAAGTTTTCAAAGTTCCTGGGTCATGGATGTGTATTAAATATGTGTATTATATAATAAAAATCTTAAATATATGTATAGTATAAAAGTATTAAATATATTTCCGTTATCTGGTACCTGCAACACAAGTCCTTCAGGTACTTAGCACGGGGCCAGACTGACGTGGTGTGAAGCGTCCATAGATATTATTATTATTATATTATTATTATGTATTCACTTTAAAGTAATTTGGGGTTTTTAATAGGTTATCTATAAGACTCTACCTCTACTAGGGAATCCCTCGTAAGTTGTAAGGAATTAACATTTACAATCATTTTATGCCAATGAGTCATACTTAACAGCTATCATACACCGATCTTTAACTACACCTTAACCGTGCTGCTATAAATTACCTACCCAGTAGTTTAAAAATGTTATGTTGCTTTCTTTTTATTTTTGCTTCAATAATAACAAAACTACGCAACCTTTTTGCTTCAACAGTCAAGAAAAAAAAGTGATTCTATTTTCAAACATTCAAAATTCGAATACTCACGCATAGCTGCATCGGTAATCCTCCTCTGGCTGTCGGTACTGGCAGCTAACATTAGGGTCACCTCCATACTCCGTCGGAACAACTGGCCAGCTGTTCTCGTAGTAATATTCTCCGTATCCCATCTCTTCACCCATCATTCTCATATCACTCACTGTAGACTGCACCGACCGACCATATCGACTGATCGATGGATCGGGCCTTATCAATAAAATTGTCTCCTTATCATATCGGCCAGCTTTCCCCGTGATATGGGAGTTTTATACTAGCGCCATTATTGCCGGTTATCGCTGTCAGGTGCGAATATTTACTATAATATTTAAGGTGTTTGACCTACGATGTATGGGAATAGCCAAAACGCAATCTATATTTTTCATAAAAGTTGAAATACCTTCTGTACTTATTGATAACAATATAATAATGTAACAAAACTAAGTGATAATTTGTTAAAGGGTTTGTGTTTGTCCCTTATATATTATAGAGTTCTTTCTGAAAATTTCAGCGTTGAAATAGCTTTTTTTATATTTGTATGGGCAAGCGCTCCAGAGTCCACTGTCCAGCATTATGAATTTTCCCATACCCTACAGAAGTTAAAAAAGTTGCTTTTTCAATGCTCTACTTTCACAGTCAATTCTATATAAGGGCATACGTAGGCATACACACTCTAAAGTAATTATCACTTAGTTTTGTTACATCCTGTATAAACTTTTTTAGCAAATTAATGGAAATTTAATTCGCAAAAAATACTTGCTCTACTTAAATACATACAGGTATTTAAGTAGAGCAAGAGTCTTATTTTTTACCAAATATATTCAAATATCTTCTTATAACGTCATGTTCATACAATACCAGTTACCACACATTTTCTTTGGTAATTAATCAGGCGTTAAACAAAATAATATTTAACGCCTTAAAAAACAAAAAAGGCAAACGCAAGACGCATTCATTTTCATACAAGTAGCTCTAACACTTTTATTTCGATCGAGATTTTCCTCCCAAGACACTTCCTATACCCTATTCTTTAACATCTCGTCTCATAACAACAACTGTATTAATCACAAAAAGTGTCGACTTTACCTCTGGTGGGACTCGAACCCACAATCCTCGGCTTAGGAGGCCGATGCCTTATCCATTGGGCCACAGAGGCGTACGTGCTGCGGCGCAAGAGACGGGTCGCTTGCGCGTGCGGTGACGTCATCGCGCGTCACGCCGCTACCGCAATTAACTCTAAACTGATAAATTATCACACACGATCCACGAGTATCAAGACGGCCGCGCTATATCCAGTTTCACTATCGGAACGCCAACGCAACGGGTAATTTCTTACCAATATCACCGTTGCTATACAGGTTGTAACAAAACATAGTAGAGTTCCTTATGTAGAGATTACTGTGAATGTAGCAGCGCTGAAAGAGCGACTTTTTTAACTTTCTTATGGGAAATTTCATCGCGCTGGGGAAGCGCCCAGACAAATCACATTTTTTTTGTCTTTCAGCGCTGCTTAAAGACTAAAAATTAAAGCGCTGCAAAAAATTAAAACCGACTTCCAAGGTAAAAACAATAGTAATATGAACTAAAAAGTATTAAATAACTCTTACTCTTTAATAGTGCCTTTTTCAGAATTCGTCTAAATCTCAACTATTTCTGTACATACTACAGTCTTCATTATTTTGAAGTCGGTACCAGCTAATTTATTCGTGAGTTCAGTAATGTCAGAACTTAGAATATCTGAAACTTTTGGGACTGGTACCGACTTCAAAGTAATGAAGACTGTAGTATGTACAGAAATAGTTGAGATTTAGACGAATTCTGAAAAAGGCACTATTAAAGAGTAAGAGTTATTTAATACTTTTTAGTTCATATTACTATTGTTTTTACCTTGGAAGTCGGTTTTAATTTTTTGTTAAAAATAATAATTTCACTCTTTTTAGCTATCTATAAAACAAGGCTTTATGCGTAAATAACCAATACGAATGTTAACTATTCAGTATTCACATTATGTTACTGTAAGCGAAATTGTGGTAAATGCTTGCAGTTATCTAAGCGATGCTGCAATTTCCAAACTTTTATCTTTAAAGGTTCAGGAGTTCTATTCAGTGCATTTGGACCAAGAGACACCTTCGTATGAAATTTCTCTTATTCGTAACATAATATGCTTAACTTACTATAAACAACATTTTAACCACTATGAGTGTTTTGATAAATTTCAAGGATTTCCCTCGATTGCTCATAGATCCCATCATCAGCTCACCCTTTCGTAATTGTTATACAAAATTAAGATTATATCCTATACAACAACACGAGAGTTTTGAAAATCGGTCCACAAACAGCGAAATCATCATAAAAACAACTGCTTTGATGCAAAATATCGCGAAAAGTACCAATAATTGGGTCATAGTGTGATGACCCATGGTATAATTATTATGGTTGTGATGATGATGATCAATCAAATTAATGTGTTCGCTTAAGCTTTCAGTTGTTTAAACAACGCCGAAATCCCCGAACCTGTACCTATAAGCATTCAAAAGTTCTGTTCGGTACCTTCGGATCCAGGGTATAATCTGGTGCGAAGTCTTACTTTTTGGTAGCATTTACCTCGAATGCTTCAGAAAAAATCGAAATCAGTATATGTTTCCATACAAATTTCAAGAAGTCCCCTCGATTACTCATGGATCCCATCATCAGATCACCACTTTTATGAACATGGTACCAAATTCGAATCAAACTCTATACAACACAAAAAGAATTTTGAAAATCGGACCACAAACGGCTGAGTAATTGTTGAACATACATAAAAAAAATACATACAGCCGAACGTATTACCTCCTCCTTTTTGGAAGTCTGTCAAAAAAGCAGCGTTACTTTTACTGCAAAGTGCAAACTCCAAAAAGGAGACCCATAACACATTTAAAGTACTTATTATGAATTATCACTTAATTTTGTTATACCCAATATTATTAGTCCACTCATTATTATTGCGCTATTTTAAAAGAATATCCACATTCATATTATATTAATTCTTAACAATTTTCCCATCTCTGCTAAAAGGTGGCCCCGTGCGAGTTTCTAACGCCGGTTTTTCTAGCTGGGTTAATCCCCGAACTGGTAGAAATTATGTAATTCCTAGAGTAGGTATTCGTTTCTAACCAATTTGAAAATAAACATATTTTTTTACATAACAGCTAATATGTTGTCACACGTATTACGACAGATGCCATAAGGGTTCATTAACCCGTTTCTCAATAAACAAGCTTCGCGCATACCAATCAGTTTAAATATACGCGTTACTATGTTGTCATTGCAAATGATTTCCTTATATCCTAAATAGGCAACTATTGAAAAACAAGAATATGACGCCCAAAACTCCATTACGCAAAAAATTAGTTTACATAACAGCTAACTAGCTATATGACCGAGCTTGGCTCGGTATTAAAAAAATTCAAAAAACACACATAAAATGACATTTTATGAAATTGATTTCTAGCTAGATCGATTTATCGCCCCCGAAACCCCCTATATACTAAATTTCATGAAAATCGTTGGAGCCGATTCCGAGATTCCAATTATATATATATATATATATATATATATATATATATATATATATATATATATATATATATATATATATATATATATATATATATATATATATATATATATATATATATATATATATATATATATATATATATATATATATATATATATATATATATATATATATATATATATATATATATATATATATATATATATATATATATATATATATATATATATATATATATATATGATTTCATACGCTATTTTCATATATATATATATATATATATATATATATATATATATATATATATGAAAATAGCGTATGAAATCAAAGATTGTCTGTGCTCTACATTCGTCATTCATTAACTGCAGTAGCGCCTTAATAAAAATTATAATATCAGCATGGGCGTACTCGGGATTTTAGCTAGGGGGGATAGCATACTGCTAGACATAAAAAGTCAAACAATGCAAGTAGCTTTTAGAAGTGATAAGCTTACTATAAAACTTTATTGCAGGTTGAAATAGTAATCGTTTTTAAGTAAAAGTGTGAAAAACATCCATCATAAAACTATTACCCCTAATATTATTATAAACCAAGAAGTTTGTCCCTCTGTCCACTTCATGCAGAAACCACCGAGCCAAGTTTGATAAAATTCAGCATGGAGAATGGAGATACATAGAAGACCCGGTAATTAAACCTAAAATCAAATACTTACAAGTTTAAAAACTCTATGTAGCTAGCTTTATACATATATTATTATTATACATATTATCACATAAACGCAGCGCATTTTTAAATAAAACGGCAAACGATCAACCGCGTCGCCTGATAGAAATCACCTACCGTCGCTCCCCCCCTGCACTACCTGGGTACGCCCATGATAACATTTAATCACTGTTTCATGTTTATTAATTTAAGTACTATCAGAGAAGTTGATTAATAGGCAGATGGCGGACCTACGTAATTTAGTCGCGTTACGTCAAACTCAGCCGTCAGATCACGAGTCGTGATTCACGACTATCTTCGATGGTATATTTGCGTCATAATATACAAAGACAGATAACCCGTTTCGATGAAAAGACTAAGAAGTACGAAACGAGCAGACGGATCACCTGACGTTAGCTAATGGCGGCCCTTGGACTGACTCAGTAGCTAACTTTCGGTTGGCCTCCCCATCGCTGAAACCATAATCATTATTTTACTCCGGTATTCTATGAGGCTATGGTATTAATGCGGGTGCGATGGGCCGTTTTGTCCACATTAGGTTATCTTATAATTTATCTTTAAACGAGCAATTCTTGTATATACAGGGTGCAATTAAACCTTCCTGCCAAATTTTGATATATTGATCCTTGTTAAAAATAAAAATACACGTATTTTTTCTTTTATAGTCACTCAGTACTAAAATGTAGAGAAATAGCTTCCGAAAGTTATCCTAAAAAACACTACAATTAAAGTATAGTTTTCACAGAGCCAGTACTGGCTGCCAAAAAGACTTTCAGCCAGTATTGGCTTGGTATATGCCGCGTGTGAACAGTTTTCAAGCCAGGCCAAACTGTTCACACGCGGCATATACCAAGCCAATACTGGCTGCCAGTCTTATTGGCAGCCAGTACTGGCTCTGTGAAAACTATACTTAATGGACACGATGCGTCGCTTGCGCGTGACGTGCCCCCGCGCGCGCGCCTCATCCCGCGTCACCCCCGCTCATTGCCCCGCTCCGCGAGTGACCATTCTGCAACGATTTTAAATGGGATAAAATGTCATTGAAAAAAAAATAACATCCAATTTTTTTGTTAAATGGTCTATCCTAATGATACCTGAGCCCTGGAAAAAATTTGGCAGGAAGGTTTAATTGCACCCTGTATATTAATTGGAATCTCGGAATCGGCTCCAACGATTTTCATGAAATTTAGTATTATATAGGGGGTTCCGGGGGTGATAAATCGATCTAGCTAGGAATAATTTTTAGAAAATATTATTTTATTTGTGTTTTATCGAATACCGAGCAAAGCTCGGTCAAATAGCCAGTTTAATTTTATACGAGCAAGTTGTTTCGACTTCACGGGCCTGTTGTTAAGATTTTCCCACCGATTTTCCGTGTCACTATGATATTTATCCAGCTTGTTCGTCCTTGTGTCGATGTCGAAATAAATCTTGCTTTTTGTTTTTAGCAACAAACATAGTTCTCATTCTATTCTTATGCAATAGCATAATAATAGAATAAGTATTATTACAATAGTAATAATTAATGTAAACATTAATTAAATGTATGTCTAAAGTCAGGGCAATTTAAGGTGGCTTAGCACCAGCGGCCATTGACCTTTTTAGTCTAGGAGCTATGTGAAAAATACTCGCACTGCATTCTGTTAACTTAAGAATAAAATTGAATTCTTGTAAAGAAACAAACTATTATAGTTTCATCGGAAAACGTCTTGGTTATCTCTTCGTATGATAATCTCCAACCATTTATGAGTTTGAATTGATATTTAATTCATACTGTGTTCACATCTTCACTAGCTTACCCTATCGACATCAATCATGCGCAATCATAGACGAATATAATATCAAATGGCCCTTTGAGTATGTGACACAGTAAAGGCTAAAATCTACAAAAGCTATATTTACGGTAGCGTTGTAACAGAAATACCGCTAAGCTACACCCTAAAAATGATTTGAGTAGATTTGGGGAGCAATTAGAAGAAAAAGTTGTTAAAAAAATATTATATTTCCTTTAGGCACATTCCATACACAATATACACAAATAAGCATACAGAACTACTGACTACTTGGTTACAATGTTCATAAAAGATGTTAGTAATTAATACTCAAAAGTACTCAAATTACAGTTAATAATATTATATTACAATGAATGACATGGAACTAATGCAAATGGTAATAATTTAATACTAGGTTTCATTTAAAGTCTAAAAAAGATTTTTAATGTAAGGATACAGATGTGTCTTTTTAGGGTTCCGTACCCAAAGGGTAAAAACGGGACCCTATTACTAAGACTTCGATGTCTGTCCGTCTGTCCGTCTGCCTGTCACCAGGCTGTAACTCAAGAACCGCTATAGCTGGACTTCTGAAATTTTCACAGATTATGTACATTGGTTGCCGCTATAACAACAAATACAAAATAAATTAAATATTTAAGGGGGCTCCCATACAACAAATGTGATTTTTTTGCTATTTTTTGCTCTTAATCAATAACGGCAACACATAGGCATTTGAAATGTTCACATAATACTTAATTGTATTTGTACTTTAATAATAAATAATAAAAATTAAATAAATTAAATAATTAAGGGGGCTCCCATACAAAAACACAAATTTTCGCCTAATTTTTCTCTATAATGGTACGGAACCCTTCGTGCGCGAGTCCGACTCGCACTTGGCCGATTATTTATAAAGGCGTGATTCCACCGCAGCCCACGGAGAGACTACGCACGTGCGTCAAGCTTCGCTTTGCAAGAAAATATAATATATGACTGTGTTCATTGCATCCCACGGACACGCTACGTACGATTTGACTCACTTAGCTTCCTCGAATATACACGTAGCTCAACGCTGGCAACGCTACGCATGCTGTGCACGGGATACACGGAAGCTAAGAATCGTGTACATAGTCGTGAGTAACGTGTTTGTATAGCGTGTGCTGCAGTGGAAACGTGAACCCACGTAGTCAAAGAAATAAATTCGTGCACCGCGTGGCGGTGCACAGCGTGCGTCGCGGTGGATCGACGCCTTTAAAGTGTAAATAATTCAGGCGTATATAACTTAGGACACAAATATGTAATATTGTGGGAATATTGGCCGCCACAAAGGAAGATCTTCCGACCGAGCGAGGTGGTATGCCCGGTCAGGCCGATACTTCGATAGCGCGATGCAGGAATGTTAGGCGAATTGTGGGTACCGCCACAATATATTTAATAACTACAATATAAATATTTTTTTACAAATTTTTACACTTTCGTTTTAACCTCTCAAAAGTAATACGAAACTATTTAACAGAAATATCTAAATGATAATTTGGATTAGATACAAAAAATCAACTATATTATTAGAATCGAAACTAAGGAATGTAAAATTATTGTAATACAATAAGTTGACGTGTAACTAAGGAACAGTTTTAGAGAATTCATTACGTTTAATATCCCTCAGCAAAAATGGGAAGGAATTTGAAAAAATTGGGCGAGATTTTGTAATTTAGCGCCGAACCACTAATATATATTCTGTGGCTGAATTCTCAGAGCGTTGAAACGCTAGCCAACAAAAAATACACAACGCGTTACATTACTGGTGATTTAGACAGTTTTTCGATAAAGCCTCAATTGCCTAGACTTTGAAAATCGGACCTAACCTTGCAGAGAAAATAGAAGTTTAGGTCCGAATTTCACAGTCTCCTTTATGCACATAAGTCTGCTCGCAAAGAATGGTTCTCATTGAGTTTTACAGAGACTCAGACATCTTTAAACAAACCAACCAAAGAGGTAAACAATCTCCCATAATTTTCACCACTTTTAGGCTTTAGCACTAGCGTCTATTTGTCAATTCTACAGGAGTAATGTACAACTTCACCAGTAGGATCTTTAATAATTTTCAGCTTATTTAAAACAACTAGCTCTTGTCGTCTTTCCATGTTAATTGTATCTTTTATGTGTTTTTTGTGTACATTTTATGTGTTTTTTGTGTACATCAGAGAAGTTCATTTCTAGGCAGATGGGGGACCTAAGTAATTTGCTCGCGTTAAGTCAAACCTATCACAGCTAACATTGAATTGACATGATCCGATCAAATGACGTAGGTCCGTCAATTGCCTAGGTATCAATTTCCTCGATGGTACAATAAAGAGTTAAATATAGGTCTACCAGAATCTGATGGCAAATTTTGATGGCAGATTTTCAAAAAATATCCTTGACCATTGGATAAATTTTTATATTTGCATGTTTCACACACAGAATCAGCCGCTATAAGGCAAAAAAATGATCAAAATGTTCAATGTTCAAATGTCCAATTAACCCGGTATTGCTAAAGTCAATTTCTTTTCTCACTTTTTGCCATCAGATTCTGGTAGACCTATATAATAAATAAATAGCGTCTATTTATCGAGTCTACAGGAGTAATGCACAACTTCACCAGTAGGATACCGCACGAAGGCGCTCTGGTTTCCGAAGCGCTTTTTGCAAACGCCGCATACGTTGTAGTCGTTGATGACTAGGCTTTTTGACTCGTGGTATCGCTTCATCTCTTGTACCTTTGAAACAAACAATAATTATTCATACTAATATAATAAATGAAAAAGTGTGTCTGTCTCTTTGTCTATTACCTCCCGAGAAGAGGCTCAAGAAGGCTCAATTGGTATGGTAACATATTAATGCTTCAAGCCCCAAGCGGTCGCATGCGACCGCGATAACAATACAAATCTATTGTGTCTCGTTTTTTCCATGATCGAGGGATTAAGGGCCTGGTTAAGCTCAAAGGACACTTTTTTATATCGAAACTAGCTGTCCCGGCAAACGTTGCTTTGCCATAATATAAAGTATTTCGCCCATATTATTTTGTTGAAGCGACTAAATAAGTATTTCGCCATGGCAACGTCGATCGCTATCCCGTCGCACAAACAATGATCGCCGTCAGTCTCGAGTTGTAATAATTTACTATTATTTATTCAACAAATGCACTTATCAATATATAAAGTACCCAGTAGCCGATTCTCAGACCTGCTGAATATGCATATAAAATTTGGTAAAAATCAGTAAAACCCTTTCGGAGGAGTTCACTGACTAACATTGTGACACGAGAATTTTATATTATATCGAAATAATGTACCATCGAGAAAATTCCTAGGCAGTAGACGGACCTACGTCATGTGGTCGGCTTATGTCAATTCAATGCTAGCTGTGATCGGCCGGATGGATTTGACTTAACGCGACCAAATTACTAAGGTCCGCCATCTGCCTAGGGATCAACTTCTCTGATAGTACAAATGATATCGCGACACTAGTTTCGTGTAACATTTCAACACGGAAGTAGTTGCGTGACATTAGTTTTACAAAATATAATATGCGTATGGTACTAATTTAATCCAGTGTCGTATGTGTTCATAATGCTAACGAAACGTAAAACTATTAATGAAATTAAGAAATTTACAATTTTATAATACTAAAGAGACGTAAAATTATTATTAATGAAATTGATGTCATGCACTACCGGTCAAAAGTTTTTGCCCACAACATAATTCATTTATTTTATTTAAAAAATATACGAATCAGCAAATTGTCCTTTTGTATTGTCAAACAAACAAAGGTTAAAACCATGTTTTTAAAACCAAAAATAATTGTGTCCATTATTTGTATACTTTTATACGAGCGCATGTTTACATTTTGTAGGTGAGTGCGAGAAATTAAAATTTGCAAGTATCGCTGATTTGTTTAATATTCTTCAACTGTGAATTGTTCCTTCCATGTTTATGATTGGAGTTTAGTTCCATTAAGCTCTGTGAGTTGCAGGAATCAAGCTTTTATTTATACTTTGTACACCAAGACACTCAAAAGAGTGTCTTGGTGTTAGTTAAGTAAAGTTAGTTAGTATTATAACTTCACAAAAGTGAAGTTATAATACTAATTGTTTTCGTTTTCGAAAATTCAGACACATAAGCTTTAAAACAGGTACAACCAAGGAACTATCGGTTTAAACTCGTGCATTTATCGTTAGTCTACATAACTCAAGCAAAAGGAACCCTAATGTTGCCGTCAAATTAAAAATACGTCGAAAAATCGTGGCTTACATCGTGAAAAAATATGCACCCACCAGGAGTTTTAGCGATAGCAAAGGTTCAGAACGGCCTCGCAAAGTCACAACAGTTGAAGGTAAGCATAGTGTATTGACCAGTAAACGTGATCGACGACTCACGGGTCTAGAGATTGCAGCTTAGATCAAAGAAACTAGAGATTTTCCTTTGAGTGCTTTTACAATGAAAAACAGTGAAAAGGAGATTGAGAGAAGCTGGCCTTTTTGGAAGAATAGGAGTGAAGAAACCTCTTTAAGGCGTCAAAATAACGTGAAGAGGTTGCAGTGGGCTAAAGGACATAAAAATTGGACGCATGGATCAGTGGGAGAGAGTTTTATGGAGTGATGAGTCAAAGGTTGAGTTTTTTGGGTTTAAGAGAAGAATCTTCGTGCGCAGGTCAAAGGGAGAATGGATGCTAAATTAATGTGTACCTAATCCAGAATGACAGGGAGATCACAGACGACAGACTTTGTGCGATCAAAGTCTGCGGCTTACATACATTCCGCATGGCGCGCGACATCAGATTGTATGGAAGCCGCAGACTTTGATCGCACAAAGTCTGTCGTCTGCGATCTCCCTAAAACATGGTGGAGGCTCGATGATGATTTGAGGATTTTTTGGTGGCCGGGTGACTGGAGACCAGGCGAAAATTGAAGGGATTTTAAAGAAAGAAGGAAGAATTAAGAATATTAAAGAAAAATGTAGTACGGTCTGGTCAAAGCGTGATCGGTAGAAATTTTATTTTACAGCATGACAACGATCCCAAGTATTCCTTGAAGCTGTACAAACAGCATATAGAAGAATTGGAAAGGAAGAATGTACTGAATGTAATGATTTGGTCACTACGGTCCACAGTGTGATAAAAACCTCGATTTTGTTTCACCGCGTTTTTCTTTCAAAATACTATAATTGATAGCTATACAGGGTGCAATTGAACCTACCTGCCAAATTTTTTTTGGGGCTTAGGTATCATTAGGTGAGTCCATTAAACCAGAAAAAATAGGGTGTTAATTTTTTTACAATAACATATTTTATCCCGAAAAAATTTGGTGCACAATGGTCACTTCATAAGTTCATAATAATTACGATATTGCGAGCGCTAGCTAGTCTATCGCGCCGCACAGTTCCAGTCGGGAGACCGGTTACGCGGGGTAAAGCGGGGGTTACGCGCGGGGGGAGGCGGGAGGCCGGCCGGTCGGGCGGTCGCCGGGGGCCGTTTAGTACCACGCGCATAGTTGTATAGCTAACACGTAATTATTTTGTTTGTCACGGCCCCCCGGCCCCCGCGCTTGTAATAAATTAATGTCTGTGAAAATGTACCCTAACCACGATCGAGTGTTATGAACTGTGGAGGTGCTACATTTTGAGTGACGAAGGTTAACGTGGAACCCAGAGACTGTACGAGCTCTTGCTCGTCTCCGTAACAGCTGATTGATGATTCTCGAATGCAGCAGCTGTACCCTGAATCTGAATCGCGAAACAATCAAAGAAGTTCGCAACACCTGCACACGCCTCGCCAGCCTCGAAGACATGCCTCTGACGAGGTTAAAAGTGACAAAGTTGTGCTTTACAAACTTTTAAAGTGTAAAACAATGTGCAAAACGCGGTAGACTCTGCTTAGAGCAAAACGGATTGCAGTTTGAACTATGTTTAGTGTAGACAAGATGGAAGTAAGCAAGATTTAGAGGTGGGTAGTTTTGATTTTAATTAGTAAGGGAGATCGCACACGTCACACTTTTTGTGTGATCGAGTCTGCGGCTTACATACAATCTGTATGGCGCGCGCCATCAGAATGTATGGAAGCCGCAGACTCGATCACACAAAAAGTGTGACGTGTGCGATCTCCCTAATTGTACTGAGTACAAAAGTTGATTGAATTTTTAAATACGCCTAAATGCAAAGGATGTGGTTTAGATAGTTCGTAATTAAAAAGTTGTAATTTTCCATTCTTTTGATTTATTATTTTTTTTATTGTTTGTCGTTAATAATTTGTCGAAATGTTACTAAGAATGCCAAGATTTCCAAGTGTTTAGTTAGACACTTACGGCCTTAGCACACGGCGTATGTATTTTAAACGAGCAGAAGACGCGCGTTCCTGTAACGCGTTTACGCGCTGTAGAGGCGCGTTTCACGATCGCCCCGTGTGCTTAAGAGCGAGCTGTAAAATTTTGCTGTGTTTTCTAATAAGTATTACGATCCCGGAAGACGATTGACTTAAATAAAATTGAGATTTGTATATATTTATCTGATATTAGCCTAACGGAAAACTCACTTATTTTGACTCGATAGTTATATTTTTCGAAATTATGAATATTTCTGGGCTTTTCAACAAATATCTGTTACACTTATTCAGTTACTATCATTAAATTACTTGCATTACTACAATCAAACACTTTGTAAAATAATGGCTAAAGGAAAATTTTAGTATTGTATTTAGTTTTTAAGTAATCATCAAAAAACAGTTTTGGGACTTACGACCTTTACTTTCGTGCTATAATGCGGGAACCCTTGTTACGCGATATTGTTCACTACTAGCTGCGGCGCAAAGTACAATTCATGCGGGCACGATTCATGGAATCATTATATCACGATTGGAGGATAGCGGGGTGCGTAGGCGGGGCTAGCGTGTTTTGATATTTTCGGCAGCCCGGTCTTAAGTTACAAAGTTGCGATCGAATCTGCGCGTCTTCTGCGCATTTCAAATACGCCGTGTGCTATGGGCCTTAGCCTACGGATGAAGGAGAAAAATGTATGTTACCTGCGTGTGTTCAGCGTATAGCAGCCCCTTGAGCACTTGAGTGCGGCGCTTAACGGTCAGCTGGTTGCTGAGTGCGTGACTCAGAAAGTGTTTGAGTCTTGAAAGAGGCACCTCGTCGGGTAATACGCTTAGAGCCTGAAATGTAATGCATGGACTTTTATATCAAAGGAAGATTTACTTAAAATAAAAGGCAAACGAGCAAACGTGCCACCTGATGGAAAGCAACTACCGTCGCCCATGCATTAGGAGAGGTGCACGTGCGTTGCCGTTTATTTTGGGAAACCAACAGGAAGGTTGAAAAAGTTTTGATTTACTAAAAGAAGACCACAGTCCTAGCTCATAGAATAGGTAGTAGAAACGTGGATAGTTCTTCAATATGTAGCCGGTAATAGAAATCGATAGAAATTATGTTATGGAAACTGCACTACTAAGACTTACTTAATTACTAACTTTACTTTTAATTTTTCACCCTATGTAAATGTCGTTATCGCGGTGCAAACTTAGCTTGTTGTAATTACATTTCAGATATTATATAACACGGCCAAAATAGAAGAACCAGGCATAGGCAGAATGTGTATGTATGCAAATTACTCATCTCACCTTTAACGGAGATATTTTGTCCGAATGCTTTTCCAATATACTGAGCGCTGTTTCCAAATCTGGTTTCTTGCAGTTGGGATGTTTCTGTACGTTGGACAGGGGCCCAACAAGCGAAGTGTTTTGTTCGGGGCTCATAAGTATCCTCATAAGAATGACGTACACATCTACATTCTTGTCTGTACACTTTTCGCCAACCGTTTCACAGTAACGAATTGCTCTTTCTACATCTCCTATAAAAATAACAGAAATAATTAACAATTTCAAGCTCGCTATTAATATTATAAAGGTACCATCGAAGAAATTGATTCATAGGCAGTTGACAGACAGATCTGTCGGCTGGGTTTGACGTAACGCGACCAAACTGCCTAGGAATCAACTTCTCTTAAAGTACATTAATGTTTGTAAGTGTTTGGTTTTTTTAATTCAAAAACTGCTTTAAACGGACTTTAACTAAACTTAGAATGGCAGTAGTTTAACTTTAGAAACTCTGGATTAAGACTGGCTATTTCTTAATAACAATAAGAAAATGTTAGTGACGATACTGTAATGAAAGCTACTTGTAGATGTACTTGTTGTGTTTCAGTAATTTACAGTAGTATTTTTCTACATTAGAATCAATATAATTTTATCTTACCTAATACTTGGACATAAATAACTAAAGCTTGTTCATGTCTCCCCAACTTCCCGAGTATAATAGCTCGCTCCTCAAACAACGTATCATTGGGAAAATGTAGAATAACCATCTCGGGTGTATAATGCGTGGATTTTTCTAGAAACGCTACTAGCTTCGCTTTAATATGTTGTAACTCTTCCTCTGTGGTGTTAGCCTTTTTATCTGTGATTTTCTCTCTGTACATTCTTATTAAGGCGTCGTGAAAACAGGAGTTTGTATCGTTCCACTTATGTATGATGTGTTCTAGGTACGGTATGACTAGAGACTCGTGTTCTCTAAGCAGAAAGTCTAGAACTTTCGGTCTTGGCAAGTTTTCTACTTCCGCAATGTCTTCGGTGAATATCTTCAAGCCTTCTTCTGGATATTCCTTGAGTATCCAATCGGAGAATTTGAATATTAGATTGAGGTGGTCCGCACCTGAAATGATAAAATTTGATATTGTAAAGTTTTGTAGCCGCATTGAGAAAATCGGCTATTAACCTTAAGCTTGTCTCTTTCGCACATGTACTATTAGAGAAGTTGATTCCTAGGAAGATGGCGGTCCTAAGAAATTTGGTCACGTTACGTCAAACCCAGCCGACAGATCCCAAAGCATTGGATTGACATGATCCGACCAAATGACGTTGGTCTGTCAACTGCCTTGAATCAATTTCCTCGATGGTACCTTTCACAGCTAACATTGAATTGACATAAGTCGACCAAATCACTTAGATCTAGGGAATGCAATCTCGTTCTCGCGAGATCTCGGCCTTTTTTAGCGAGATTGATCTCGGACAAAAAAAAAGGCGAGATCTCGCGAGTTTGACGAGATTGCCCTTGAGCATAAAAACGTCTTATTCGAAGCGCGGACTGACACGGACGGAGTTGCGATCACGGAGTAAAAACAAAGAGGAGCTGGCCTAAGCAACTGTGCACTGTGATTTTCAACTAGGTCCTGAATTTAGACTTCTCGTTGATTTGTTTGTTATAAAAGAACTGTTTTGTTACTAAAAGATTTGTGTTTGATAATATGCGCTTTTATAATTCTGGACATCACGTTATCGTGGACGCCGGCTTCCACGATAAAACGTTGGGTACGTTGAATGCCCTTATGATTTTACGCACCGCGAACGTTTTGTGCGGCTCAAAGGTGTAGACGTCGTGAATCGTGATGTCCTCCGTGCACGTTAAAAAATTATCGTCGACGGAAATTTAAAAGCGTCTCCATATTAGAGTATTAAATATATTATTTCCGTTGTCTGGTACCTGTAACACAAGTCCTTCAGGCCACGGGGCCAGACTGACGTGGTGTGAAGCGTCCATAGATATTATTATTATTATTATCATTACATGGAGACGCTTTTAAATTAACTTTAAGCTTAAATTAAGGCAAAACTGTTGATTTTAATGACACGGATGCAGCACTCTAGCACTCCAACCGCGAGAACTACGCTAGACAGAGATTATGTCAGCGCTTTTTCGCAGCTTGTATTTATTGGAAATATATTTATATTTCCAAACATTTTACTTCTCTTTGTTATCGTTTTACCGTGGACGTCCACGATATTACCGCCACGTCCAAAATTATAAAAGCGTACAATTGAAGAGAAGACTGGTTATTTCTTTCATTTGTTATTTGATAGATAGTAGATACGTATGTCAAAGTTTACTACTTAAAAATTATAGACAGATACGTCAAACAATGTTTGATGCATAAAATTCTATTGAAAAAATTCGTGAAAATGAATGTTAATCTTATAATACTCATAATATTTATTACTTTTTTCGTAATTTATTCAAATATTGTGATTATTTGCAAAAAAACTCACCAAACTGCTAATCTCGCGACATCTCGAAATTGGCGAGATCTCACGGTATTGTATTCATAAACTCGTGGGATCTCGCTTGAGCCCCAATCTCGCGAGATTTTCATTCCCTACGTAGATCCCTCAACTCCCTAGGAATCAATTTCCTCGATGGTACCATGATATTATTGGTTACCGACTTGCACAACGTGTACATAAAAACGAGATACCAATACTTTCGTGAGTATAAAAGAGACAAGCAACGATAGGGTACTCGACAAATTTCTCTTTCCGTGCTCAGACTGTATGTATCATCGAGGAAATTGATTCCTAGGCAGTTGACATAGCAATGTAATTTGGCCGGATCATGTCAATGCAATGGGTTGGGGTTGACATAATGCTAAGTACTGACATACGGTTTTGCTCTATGGTTTTACTCCAAATCGAGTAATAATTACGAGGGCTGCTATTTATGTATCCGGAACTGGCCACTTACAAGAACAATATTTAAAAAGTAATTACAACATTTGAAAATAGAACTCTTTGGTTGAAGAATACATTTTGTTTCATGTGACTGTCAATTATTTTTCCATTGTGGCGTCATTTTGAAAATTGCGTGTCTTCATTTGCCATGGATTTAACGCGTGAACATTTTCGTGCAATGATTTACTACGATTTTCGGCGTGGGCTAAATCAACAACAGTGCTTTATTCAACTCACCGCAACTTTTGGAGATGAAGCACCATCAAAAACCACTGTTTATCACTGGTACAGTGAGTTTAATCGTGGGCGGTCTTTGCTCACGGATGAAAATAAAGAAGGTCGCCCAAAAACAGCTGTTGTCCCACAAAATATAGATGCTGTGCGGGAACTAATAATGCGTGATCGTCATGTTACATATCGCGAGATAGAGGCGTCCTTAGGCATAAGTATGACGAGCATACATAAGATATTACACGAACATTTGGCTGTAAAAAAAATATGTTCGCGTTGGATTCCGCACAACTTGACAATCGATCAAAAACGGGCTCGTGTCGATTGGTGCAAAAAAATGATAAAAAAATACAACCGTGGTACGTCAAAAGCCGTTTATAATATCTACACAGGTGATGAATCTTGGATCTATGCATACGAGTATGACCCCGAAACTAAACAACAGTCAACGGTGTGGGTGTTCCAAGATGAGCCGAAACCAACAAAAGTTACTCGTGCAAAAAGTACTTTAAAGCAAATGGTCGCCTGTTTTTTTTGGAATTAATGGACATGTAGCTACAGTGCCATTAGAGAATCGTAAAACGGTTAATTCTGAATGGTATACGACCATTCGTTTACCAGAAGTCTTTGAAGAAATAAGAAAGGACAACCGACAACGCAGAATCATATTACATCACGACAATGCTAGCTGTCACACCTCAGCTGAAACAACTCAGTTTTTGGAGGGTCAAAAGATCGAATTGACTGGTCATCCGCCGTACAGCCCTGATTTGGCACCTAACGATTTCTTTTTATTTCCATACGCGAAGAACAAATTACGTGGTCAACGTTTTTCGAGCTGCGAAGAGGCTGTTGATGCGTTCAAAATGCACGTTTTGGAGATACCTCAATCAGAATGGAAAAAGTGCTATGAAAATTGGTTCCAGCGTATGCAAAAGTGTGTCGATCATCGCGGCGAATATTTTGAAAAGCAATAAAACCATATTAAATGATATATGTTTGTTTCTTTTTTTAATTCCGGATACATAAATAGCAGCCCTCGTACTGTGTGGACCGCAAAACTGACAGCTCGAAGGCTCGCATCGAGCCACTCGAAGGATTGATGGAACCGGATCGAGCCGGATTGATGGAATGAAATATATCGATTTAGAATAAAACTATCGAGCAATGCCGAATGTGTGGACGAAAGCCCAAGCCGCGGGTTTTGCTCGACGTGATTGCTCGATCGAGCAAAACCGTATGTGAGTACTTAGCATAACGCGAACAAACTACGTAGGTCCCCCATCTGCCTAGGAATCAACTTCTCTGATAGTACATTTTTTTTTTAATTTATTCAAAACTAGCGACCCGTCCCGGCTTCGCACGGGTATAAAATATATAGCCACTGAAGAATTAATGATTAAAATTGATTGATTCAGCAGTTTTATATTCATTTAATACTACCCGTGGCCCGCATTGGTCGGTACCGCCGCAAAAGCTACGTCTCACAGGAAATTGGATCCTTTTGCAGGGTATAGGAAAATCAGTAGGGATCATTGGTATTCTCGGTATATGAACTAATTCACCAGCTGCAGGGCCGGTAATCAGGCCCACTTCGAAACGGGCATAAGTCGCAATTTTTAATTTCACCATAACTTCTAAACCAAACGTCCAATTTTAATCATTCAAACACCAAATATTATCTACATAAACTGTACTTAGTGATGAAATAATTAATTTTAGTAAGGATTATCAGCATGAGTAAAATAAATGCGTTTAAATGTAGTCCAAAAAAATCAAGATTTTTAAATAAAAAAAAAGGGGAGCTGAGCCTCATTTGACATAGATAGGTATAGTGAGTTGCAGACATTTTTGTAGATATTTATAAGATCTACATTTACTTAGAACATTGTATGGTTCTATCTTTTATAGTTTAGGCAGCGTACGCAAAATAAGTAACTTTTCTGGTTGATTTTTTTCACCTTGTGTCAGAAAAACCCAAATATCTTACGGAACCCTATATTTTCTACAATAAAAAGTAGCCTATGTTACTCGTAAATAAAGTAGCTTTCGAATGGTGAAAGAATTTTTAAAATCGGTCCAGTAGTTTTTGAGCCTATTCATTACAATTAAACAAACAAAGTTTACCTCTTTATAATATTAGTATAGATAAAGATAAAAAACTCTAAAATAAAAACAGATATCTCAAGGCAGTTTCTGCGTACTGCCTTATATATTGCGAATCGATATATAGATATTTTAGTTAATTAAAATGTCAAACATACCTAGTTGTTGCAAGTAATTCTTCGTCCGATTGTACCCTTTCAAACTGGAGTCCGGTTGTTTTGCTTGATCTCTTAACAACTGTAGGGCTTTTGTATGCTGGCCCTTAAACTGGTACAGTATAATGAGTTCGCTGTGTTTGCCGTGGTGTAAGAGAGTTCTCTCTGCCTCCTCTAAACGACAGTTGTTGAGGCGAAGTAACGGCGCGACCATTGCATCGTTAGTCTAAAAGGAAAATGTGTTTTATTGTATTGTAAGTAAGAGTGCTGTAAAGGTTGCCTATATTTACAAAATAGGGTTTGGGAGAAAGAAAAATATATTGGAAAATAATAAATAGGTGGTAGTGTGAAGGCAAAACTAGAATACTATTAATAACACTGAGACATGGGCCGAGATGTAACTAGGTATCAGGAGAAGCTAATAATTTAAGCCGAAACTAATTTTAGTGTCCTACGTCATGTGGTCGGCTTATGTCAATTCAATGTCAGCTGTGATCGGTCGGATGGGTTTGACAACGCGACCAAATTACTTAGGTCCGCCATCTGCCTAGGAATTATGTTCTCAGATAGTACATTACCTGTAAGTAGCATTTTAATAACGTAGTATCTATCAACTCCAACTTTTGCGCGCTGTTTCTTTGGCTTGGCCCGTCATCCTTACTGCTCTCTCCGTCTGATTTCTTACCAATATTCAGTCTTAGCTCCACCAGATACGAGATTAAAGCATTTAAAGCATTTTCTAGGTCTTTCCCTTGCAACTTTTTAGAGCTTTCCGATCCTGGCTTGTTATCTAACTCGGGGAATAGTTTGATAACTTCTGAAGGATCGGTGTTAAGTTTAATGAATTCCTTCATGGATTTAGCGTATTCCTTGCTATCGAAGAGCTCCATAGCAAACAACATCTGTATGTGCCGAACTGTTTGTTTCTTCTCCTCCTCCGAACACTCTGAGAGATTCTGTAACAAAAAAAAACATTAATTGAAACATTACGGTCTTACTACAAAAGATTTAAACACCTGTTAAACAGTTGATTAGAAAAAATTCAGTACTGTATAATGGTCTCAAAACAACTGTTCAATAGATGTTTAGATCTTTTGTGGTAAGACCGTGAATTTTGAATAATATATTTTATAAACCTACTAGATGACGCCTGCAACTCTGTTGCGCCAAAATTCGTTTATCGCGGGAACCGTACATTTTTCCGGGATAAAAACTATTCTATGTCCTTTTTCGGAACATATCTCCATGCTAAATTTCAGCAAAATCGGTTCAGCGGTTTGAGCGTGAAGAGGTAACAGACAGACAGACAGACAGACACACTTTCGCATTTGTAATATTAGTATGGTAGTATGGATTAACGTAATTAAAATACACTGCTTATGTATTCAAACTTAGAAGACGTTATATAAAACTGTGTATATTATATGCCGGCGCCAGATATAGCTTCACTTGTTTGAACACTTAATTGAAAGACTTTGCAAAGTTTTGGACACATATTTGGACACATATTGTTCATACCTGCCAGACATGCTTTGCAAATACTTTTCTTCACAGTATGCTGCTATCAGCAAACAAGATAGATGACGATTTCGTGGACGCAGTGTGCGGGAATGCCCATTTAATTATTTATTACATTTGAAGGGAAAAATATTTTTTATTCTGAAATCTGACCCATGCATCATAATTACCAAGTTTTTATTTTTGTGATTCTGTTTTTTTGGTTTTTTTTTTATAAAATAAGGGGGCAAACGAGCAAGCGAGTCACCTGACGGAAAGCAACTTCCGTCGCCCATGGACACTCGCAATATCAGAAGAGCTGCAGGTGCGTTGCCGCCTGCCGGCCTTTTAAGAGGGAATAGGTTTATAGGCTAGGGGAGGCCGGAGGGTAGGGATGGGAATAGGGTAGGGGATTGGGCCTCCGGTAAACTCACTCACTCGGCGAAACACAGCGCAAGCGCTGTTTCACGCCGGTTTTCTGTGAGCCCGTGGTATTTCTCCGTTGAGCCGGCCCATTCTTGCCGAAGCATGGCTCTCCCATGGGTTTCATATTCAACAAATTCAAGGACACACTTGTTGCTCCAGTCCATTTTAAAAATCTTCGTGTTTACGCGCATAGACACAGACAACCGTTCTGCTCTGCTTGCGCAACTGGAGTTTGCGCAAGTGTGGCAGGCTACGCAAACATTTGAACACAGTCAACTTTGAACGCTTTGATGTGCGCTAAAAAACCGACACCGCATGGTAAAGTGCAAATGTTTGTTCAAACTTTGAACACATATTCAAAGTCCCGTGCCACACATAGCAATCAAATAAGTGTTCAAACAAGTGAAGCTATATCTGGCGCCGGCTTTATGCTTGTTAAACGACTTGTAAAAAGACAAATCACGTATACAAACATACTCACAACGCTAGAAAGATGTATGCAGTGTGATATTTTACTATTAAGATGGTTTGTTTTCAACTATCCTTTGATGTATAGCCTATCTCTTTTTCTATGTAAGTGAGCGAAGAAGTAAGCACTTACATAATATTCACTTTTATTTTTACTTACACTTATATGCCCTATGATTGTAGCTTGGCGCCTTTTGCCTTTAAAACTAAACATTTTGAGCACAATGCAATTTTCTAAGTCAGCAAAAAATTTATGTATTAACCACTTACTAGCTCATAACAAAATGTTGATAAATCCATCTAACTTATCAATGTTTGTGTGTTTGTTTTTAATGAGCAATCGTTAACATTAAAAATAACTAAATGGGCTATAAAAGTTATGTAGCGTTAGACAAATAAATGATCGTAAAAGTATTATTATTAATTTTTTAAATGTATGTTAGCTTATTACGCCTAAGCCATTACACCGTACTTGATGAAATTTTGGAAAGGACATAGATCAATAATCAACATAGAGTATGTTTAATTAACTGATTTAAAAAAGAAGGTTTCTCAATATAAGCATAAGTATGATTTTTAGGGTTCCGTAGTCAACAAGGAACCCTTATAGTTTCGGTAAGGGTTCCATACCGTTACAGAGCAAAAATAGGCCAAAATTGTGCTGTTTGTATCGAATCCCCCTCAAATTTTTTTTTTTTTTTTATGTAATTAATATTAAAGTACACATGTAATTGAGGCCTTTGCGAAAATTTCAGGTGCCTACCTGTTGCCATTACTGATATAGAGCAAAAAAGGCCAAAAAAATATAGGAGCCCCCATTAAATATTTAATTTATTTTGTTTTTAGTATTTGTTGTTATAGCGGCAACAGATATACACAATCTGTGAAAATTTAAGAAGTCCAGCTATAGCGGTTCTTGAGATACAGCCTGGAGACAGACAGACATACAGACGGACAGATAGACAGACGGACAGACAGACAGACGGACAGACAACAAAGTCTTAGTAAAAGGGACCCGTTTTTACCCTTCGGGTACAGAACCCTGAAAACAATGCACGTACCGTCAGATCGATAGCGATTTGGAACTGTTTGTCCTTGAGAAGCTGGTTCCTCTGTGTCTCCACGTCGACTGAGTTGATGCACCACACCTGACCGACCGACGCTACATATACGAAGCCCCGCTTACATCTGAAACAAAGGTAGCATTTTTATTATCTAATATATCGTCGGTTTAGAGGTAAAATTCATTAAATGCAAAAAACTATTATGGAGTTATAAGCGATATTAATTATTTTTTGCAAAAGATTGCATTTTGCTCACAGTTCTTAAATGCAATCCTATTAAGTTTGATTTTGTTTTTAGATTATTAGGTTGCTGTTGTAACTGCTTTGTTTTTTTAGAATTATAGTTGGTAGATTTTTATATTTAAAAAAAAATATGTTTTAATGAGTTTTACCTCTTTTGAATTTCTGCTTATATTAGTCAGATAATGAAAATAATAAGAACTGTCATTCTTAAATAAAAAATCTGTAAGAAAATTAAAAGTCCTTTTATTAAAATTTTGCTTTGCATACAAATAAAAAACATAAATCTCTCATAGAGCGAAAGTTTACATGTTGGTCAAACCATGAATTAGACATAAAACGAATTATTAGGTAATTAGGGCAACTGTAATTATTTTTAAAAGTCATCATTTTCATCTTCTAGTTCGAAAATATCATTTTCTCTTAAACTGCCATTGACCGGTAAGTTCTTATACCAGTTATGTAACTCGTCAGGGATAAGCCCACTTCGGCACAGTTTTACAAGGTCATTTTTTTTCTGCATAGAGATAGGCAGAACGGCGTTATACGCCTGTTTTAGTTCAACATTCTGTGTAATGCGGTTTCGACGGCTACGCTGCTGTATTATATCAATTTTTTTATATTCTGAAGAGTGGTCATACCGATAGAAAATTGCATTTGGGTGGGCTTTTTCAAATTTGAGGCACTTTATTTTAAGCCAATTTACTTTTTCGCCGTTTTCGTCCGTATTTTTATTTTTTAGTGTACTTGCGGCCAAGGCCTGTAAGTCCCACACGTCTTTATATTTAAGCTCCATCACTTGATAGGGCGGTTTATCTTTATTTTTCCCACGATTTGAACGCGCAGCTTTGAATACATTAAGCCAATCGTTCATCATAAAACAGGCCCTATTCTTTCGCGCATTTTCGATGCTGGAGTGCATTGAGTCACACTCCATGTGTGAATGACCGGATTCCAAAAATTTTTGCTCAATGACAGTCAAATGCGTATTTTGCACTGCATACAAGAGGGCTGCAGCAACTTGCTGGTTTCTGTTTTGGCCACTACAGGTGTCCGAAAACAATGATAGGTGTGTAATCTCTTCTTTTAATGTCTGGATGTATCTAAGTATACTACTACCTATCTCATTACTGCCTCGTTTACCATTTAATTCGTTCCATACATAGCAATAGGCATTTTTACCATCACCTTCGTAAAAAGTCAGATTGTAGACGCATAGCTTTCTACTATAGTAAAACTGTGAGACGGAAGAGAATGGCAACTGTAAGACACTCTGTAAATCAAAGGTAGCTGTTTGAAATGAAGGGTCTGCCAGAGATCTTTGTTTATCTGAATCTTTAGCTTCATTACATTCATTTTTCCTTATAATGTGCATTGAATATTCAAGCTCCATCTCTTTTTTCTGGTTTGCATCTGCTGATAAGTATTTATTGCATGAAGGACATTGATCTTTTTTTGGCTTATGGAAAGACAAATTGAAAGATGTGCTGAAAATGCGTCTGTATGTCGGTTCACTCACTGCATTGACTTGCTTTTCTGCACATAATTCTTTGTACATTGAATACATTTTTAAGATCGACAAATTGGGATCAAGATACTTTTTTTGACTAGATTGTCTAACGTAATGAGCTTCAATGCAAGGGAAACTCTGAATGTGTTCGTTAACTAAAGCCACTTGTTCATCATTTCTTTTATTTCCTGGAGACTTCTTTCCTCGAAGATCAACTCCTTCATAGCACCCAATATGAGACTTACCCTCTATAGCAGTGTTTATAGGTCCATTAGATATACATAAAGTTTTTTCGAAAAAGTTTGCACAGACTCTAAATCTCCCTTTACTGTTAGAAAGGTAGTAGCACTTTGCAACAGTTCTTCGATTTGAATTACTCTTGTTCACCTTCCTGCGTTTGGGTTCTAGTACTTGAACATGATTGATCAGAAAATCTTTTTGTCTTTTAAATTCTTTTAACGCCCAATAACTCTTGCAAATATTTATTCTATCTTCTTCATTAAAATTTTCAGAACAATTAAACCTACACCTAAAGCAGTTAACATCTTTAGGAGCCTTTGCTGGACAACTTTTTTTTTTATTATTGTATGGTAAGCACTTACTACGATTCTCTTTTATAATATTAACTTTCCAATTTCGTTCATTTTTCAATCTCCAACGAGTTTTAAGCTTTTGGTTGCCTGTATTTTCTTCCATAAATTGATAATCCATCGATTCATCAGAATAAATATCTTGACCATCTTTATCTAATTGAAATGTTGGGTCATTATCTGAGTCGTCACATGAAAAATCTTCACTACTTGCACTATATTCTACTAAACCTTTTTTAATATTTTCGTCCTGCTCCTCAATACTCTTGTTGTCAACCTATAAAAATATAAATTAACAAAATATTAGCCACAATTATGACCATCTGCCATATGCCAAGATAACTTAACTTTGTTACAAAATACTAACAATCTCATTTAGGTTGCAACTTTCCAATGTTTCTACATGGTCAACTTCAACCTCCCCAATCTGTAAAAAAATAACAACAATAAAGTATAAAATAAACAAGACAGACTTACCCCCCACAAACCCTCCCCTACCCCCAACTACCTTCCCCTACCCTAGCTGCTCTCCTCTATCCTACCTGCTCTCCCCTATACCAAATTTCATCAGAATCGGTTGAGCCATTTGACCATAAAGGTGTGACAAACAAACAGACTTTTACATTTATAATATTACTAGCGCCCCGGCTTCGCACGGGTGCAAACTATAATATGTAAAAACCTTCCTCTCGAAACACTCTATTTATTTAAAAAAAAACGCATTAAAATCCGGTGCGTAGTTTTAAAGATCTAAGCATACAGGTTTGTCTATGGATCACTATGTAACCACCCTAGCTGACGATGAACATGAATCTTAAGCATTTGTACCAACATACCAGAATATTCAAGTTTTCAGTATCCTTGGGACATTCTTGTCCCTTATAACTTTTATTCTCATCATTTTGCTGGTAGAAATCAACATAGTCATGAGCCTTTGCATGTAGTTCTAAGTTTACAATCTGTAACAAATAGAACTGTTTGGTATTGTACACTACAGGCCTGTAGGTAAACAAAAATGAAATGCTTCAGTCCTTAGCAGTCTGCTTAAGGGCCCGAATGAGGTACTTACATTGTCAACATTGTTATTATACGAAGTGAATTTTTTTGAACTATCGCCACTAGTCTCTTTCTGAATATTATCTTTCGAGTGATGAACCACAGGCTCCAAATCATTACCAAACAAGTCGCGTTGAGCTTCCCGGATAGAAATAGAGTTCTGTAGAAACACATAATAGAATAGCTTAACTGTATCACGACATACAATAAGTTTACAACAAAATAGTTAAAACAACTCAAAACTTACCAGTTCTTGAACCCTATTATCCGCTTTTGTCAAATCTACTAACTGTTTTCCTCTTGAATACTTATATTTACTCATTTTTTCGTGAAAACCTGTAATAACTTTCTATATTTTTTCGTAACAATAATCACAAAAACCGCTGAATACAATTTTGGAGGCAAACAACGTCAAAGTCACCGTTTGACAAGTGACAACTGTGACGGACAATGTTGCCAGGTAAAACTCACCAAGCACTTACTGAGAATTACTTGCCAGCAATTGTTTCATGTGTTCTTGTTAATCATGTCAGGTAAAAATCAGTATTTACAGACTGAGTTTTTCCTGCCACGAATATTTTAATGCGTCGCATTTGCGGATTTCTTTTCAACAGGATCTCCATTATGACTGAAAATACACACATAATGATTTTTTCTTGGCGTAGATATTGCCCTGGTGAGACCGTTTCACGAATTTAATGAATTTGATCAATTATGTCACTTAATGAGTTTTACCTTTAAACCGACGATATAAAAATAAGTCGGGTTTTCCTTCCTGACGCTATAACTCCAGAACGCACGATCCGATTTCCACAGTTTTGCATTCGTTGGAAAGGTCTCGGGCTCCGTGAGATTTTTAGAAAAAAAAATCAGAAAAATCTTCAAGAGAAAAGCAGGAAAATAGGCAAAACAACGTTTGCTGGGACAGCTAGTGGTCTATAAGAAAATACGAGCTCTCTGAGGTTTTTTTTTTGTTGTTGGAATTTTTTTCAAGATTATAGGAGGGAAAGTTGTGGCCTAACCAGCTGCGTAATTTATTTTATACAGTTTATGGAAATGTGACTTATTAGACAAAACCATTATTGCTTGATATTTTAACAAAATACAGAGAACTCTAAAAAGTCTTTTTAATGCAGACCATTAATGTTTGTAACTACACTAATTAAGCTAATTAAAATCGATCGATAAATTTAATCTTTAATAGTTTAATATTTAATAGTCGTGAATATGTGTCATTCTATGAAACGATGGACTCCGAACTACTATTCCCGCGTTTCATTTAGCGTTAAAAACGATCAAAACGCTCAAAATAGAAGGTATTTTGAGCGTATTGATAGTTTTTGATGCTAAATGGAACGCGGGGTATATAAATATTACTGACGTTGACTTGAAAAAAAAACCACAGCCGAACATATAACCTCCTCGTTTTTTGGAAGTCGGTTAAAAATAGAGCTTTTGTTTCAAGGATAAAAGACAATAGAAACGAATTGTTTTACTCAACAAAAAAGCTAAGTAATACTCTTACTTAGCTTTTTTGTTGAGTAAAACAATCACCAATCACATCACAATTCACATGTCGTGGCCAGATGTTGACTTTGTATGATACATTAAAAATATCTTGACAGGCAAAGATAGGAAAATTATATTCTAAGTACTTGTTATTATTGATGAAAATATTACCTATACATGAGTCTTGCTTTGTTAATTTCGCACAGCTCCTGTATGAACAGACTGGGCTCTACAGTCTGTACTACAACCTTGTTATCTTGCAACAATCCTAGGAGGAATGGCTCGTCCCACACTGAAAATATTATCAGATTTAAACACACAGATCTTCAGTAGCATTTTTAAAAATTTTATGGCACGCGACAAAATTTTGAGCATGCTACTGATTACTAAATCATTATAGTGATTTAGGATATTATCTTACCCACAGCAACTGGTGCATCTTTCCATTTGATAGTCTTTTTGATTGCTATTTTCTTTATTTCCTCTTCAACTGGAACTGAAGTTTTATCACGGCCAAGAAGGAATGATGGCTCTGAAAAATGCATAGTTTTTTTTGGGCCTGTTTCATTCATTCACAACCTTTTTGACAGATTCTCCATACTTGATCTGTCAAGTTAAGTCCTGAATGGCCTCTTCGGCACTCATCGGGAAGTGGTGAAACAGGCCCGTATTCTCTATCAATGGTTCAAGTAATTAATTTACACAAAAGAATATATTATTTTGATTTCAAAAATGTATAGGACATATTTTCATCACAATATTATAATTTGTGGTTTAGTTATAATTATAACCTATAACTAAAATAAAAAACTTTATAAGTATCTGTAAATGAGTGGTCTCCACTTTCACTTAAAGGGATGTGCAATATGACCAAAATGTATAGATAATGTAGCTTTCTATTTAGCACAAAGTAATAATATGTGAGTTTAATGGAAACTACCATGTTACCTTTGTTGGATGCTTCTTTTTCTTTCAAAGTTTTCTTAATTTCCTCCTCGTCAACTTCTTCTACTAAAACGGAAGTGTTGTCACGGCCAAGAAGAAATGAAGTCTCAGAATACTTAGCTATGGTTGGCTCTTGAGATTTGGAACTACTAGTTGGGAAAAGCTCTTCAGGATTTCTAGATGTGAGCTATAAAAACAAATAATAATCTAATGATGTTTCAATAAGAGTCATTCTTTTTATAAACAATGCATTGTTAAGATTAAAATAAAGTGTTAAGTGTAATCACATTTTACTATTTAAGAGAAAATGTACTGTCATTACTCATTAATCATTACTAAGACACTGTGTTTTGTGAGATACAGTACAGCAGACAAGTCATTGACTTTTGTTTGTGTGCATGAAACTGGGGAAAGTTGCAGTGATTAAAAATAGCTCATTTATTCTGCCAAATTAGTTCAAAAACTAATTTGGCAGAAATAAATCAAAATTTTGTGACAATTATTCAACAGGCAAAGCCCAGCTCTTAAGTCTGAAAATGAATAAATAAATATCTCTTTACCGCTTAAAGGTCATACTAAACTTACGTCAAACATTGTGTATTCTCCCTTGAATCCAACACATAGATACTGTTTACCATAAGCCAGAACCTTTGGTACATCAGCAACAGTAAAATCGAATAGATGTTTCTTGAATTCACCATTTTTCCCATAATAAAGCAAAAGTTTTCTTCTTACTGCCACACATAACTGCACAACAGAGTTTTGTGCTCCACTTAAAGATGTTGCTGACTGGAAATTACAATTTAGCATGCTTAGATATAAGAATTAAACAAAAGCCAAAAGGTAAAAATATTTGTCTTATTAACAAACAAAGAATTTTGATGTTAATCTATAATTTTGATCTTTATACATTTTTATTAATACCTTGATCGTGGGAATAGCAGACACAATAGCTCTTCAATTGTTATGTGGCACCCGGGTGCCGCTTGGGTATTGATGGGTTAATAAAATACATATAGTAGGGGAGGTCGCGCTCTGTTTAAAAAGTCATTTCATACCGAGCGAAAATCGTTACAATAATAGTATTCCACTAATACATAACAGCTTTGATCGTCAGCCACTTCATAATGGGTGGAATAAAAATTGAGAGCATCTCAAAGTTGTTGTTGGGAATCGTATTGAATTGACATTGAAAAGATCCCAATTCGCACCCAATAAAGGTTCATATCTAGATTATACATGTTTAGGTTTGGTAGGTGTTGTTTTAGTTTTAGTATATAACAACAGATGGCGCTTTTAAAGTAAAATGTATATAATTCTTCTTCACAAATATTGACTATCGAATTAATTACTTAAAATTGCTATGCGAGATAATTTTATGGTTAATTCAAACGAAAATCACCGTCAGCTGAATGTTTGCAGGTGGAAATGTCGTCTACGCGACGCCCGAGGATACATTGAGCGCGAAGTAGGGCTATATTGGTCATAACTTATATCGCTGGCTGACGGTTTTTCCACCATCGCATCAACGACTGACGGTTTTCTTTATTATTTACAAAGTAGAAACATTCACCTGTATAAATTTTGTACCGTATAAAATGACTTTATATTCAAAATTTTTTTACATGTTCAGTAACGCGACTGACGTTGGATCCCCCGTCTGCAATACGGCTGACGGTGATTTTTTGGCTAAACATGACCTTAATAATCATCCATCAAAGTTTCATTCGGTATAAAATCACTTTTCGCAACTATTTTTTTTACAACTTTGAAATACTCTCAGTTAACATTCCACCACGGGTGCGGCGACTGACGCTGATTATATTGATTGATAAATATTAGGCTACCGCTGGGCAAAAATTTGGTTGGTATGAAATGACTTAGCAAACGCTAGCACTACCTCCCCTACTAATAGCATAAAGTAACATCCATTGTTGTATGTCTGTATGTAATTTGTATGTAAGTTTTTCTTAATAACAAATTAGAATCTTATATCTTTAAACGAGCAATTCTTGTATATATATAAATGTATAATTGGAATCTCGGAATGGGCTCCAACGATTTTCATGAAATTTAGTATTATAATATAGGGGGTTTTGGGGGCGATAAATCGATCTAGCTAGGAATCATTTTTAGAAAATGTCATTTTATTCGTGTTTTATCGAATACCGAGCAAAGCTCGGTCAAATAGCTAGTATATACATAAATGACAATAACATTCATAAGAAACCAACCTTTCTTGCTATTGCAAAGAGAGATGCACCTTTTGTATCCTCAAAGGTCTGTGCTAGTGATATATTCACTCCGCTAATATTGTGTATAGAGACTACATTATCAGTTAGACATATTAACAGCTTGTCCTCTGAAAGATTTCATTTTTAATTATTGTAGTATGTAGACACTATAAACATATATATATATATATATATATATATATATATATATATATATATATATATATATATATATATATATATATATATATATATATTAGTACATTCCCAAGTTTTTTAATATAATCAGGTTCAGACTTCAGTTACATGATATTATAAGTTTAAACACTTACGGATTTTGTCGCGGAGCACTTTTATTAATCCCGACGTTTCGGCTACTTTACAGCGGCCGTGGTCACGGGCGGACTGAGGTGACAGGTGTCCAATTTCTTGAAGTTATCCAACTACCCGACGACTCATCAATATTTGTTTGCGTTCCGATCTACGCAGAACGAACTCACAGTGTCTTGAAGCCGAGGTATCATAGATTTGTGCTTTAGTTTGTTTATCACTGGATCCCAACTAGATGGCAGCACCCAACCATCTTCGCGGTTGAAATTAGGGTGTTTTTTAATTTCTATGGCCTCGCGTATCATTCTTGGGCGGTATCGTGCTTCTTTTGCCAGTACTTGTGGCTTATCAAATCTTATGTAATGGCGAGGTTGATCCAGTGTGTGTTCACAAATTGCGGACTTGTTGTTCCTACGGTGTTTGACATCTGCAATGTGTTCCTTGATACGGGTTTTGATGGCCCTTTTGGTTTGCCCTATATAAGAGAGGCCACAATCACAGTCGAGTTTGTAGATTCCTGCATCTTGAAGGGGTAAGTTGCATTTCACTGATGGTAAACATTGGCTGATCTTTTTGGGCGGCTTAAAGTATGTTTTTATTGAAGCTTTCCTTAGAATGTAGCTCACTTTATCAGTGACTCCCTTTATAAATGGTAACACTGCAGGTAATCTTTCCACTGTTGCCGGCTTCACTCGGTTGCTGCTCTGTTTGCGTGGTACCCGAAGCTTATTGTCGCGTAAAACTTGTGCAACATGATGAAGTTCGGTGTCCACATGCTGTTCATCGCAGATTCCTCGTGCTCTTTGAAATAACGATTTTCCAACAGTACTTAACTGTGCTGGGTGATGATGGGAATCACCATTTAAATATCTGTTTGTGTGTGTAGGTTTGCGATACACCGTATGACCTAATGTGCCATCAGGACTCCTTATTACTAATACGTCCAAGAAAGCTAAGGAATTATCTCTCTCCAACTCCATTGTGAACTGTATTTTGGAGTTGAGGCTGTTCAGGTGCTCAAGGAATATGGATACTTTGTCTGATGGTAATATTGTGAAAGTATCATCTACATACCGCTTGTAGAAGGTGGGTTGTACAGGTGAGGACTCAAGGGCTAACTTCTCGAAGTCTTCCATAAAAATATCAGCCACAACAGGTGAAACAGGTGAGCCCATCGCAACACCATCTACTTGCCTGTAAAAGTCATAATTCCACAACATATAGCCAGATGTAAGGCAGTGTTCTAACAAGTCCGCATATTCAACCGGTAAGTCATTCTCTCTCAGCCTTCTTGTAACAATTTCGATACACTGTTGTATTGGTAGGCACGTGAACAGGGACTGTATATCGAAACTGACCAGTTGTTCATTGTCTCTGAGGCGTAGATGTTTAATCTCATCAACAAAGTGGTAAGAATCCTTTACATGGGCCTTGGTCTGTCCGCGTAGAGGCGAGAGTACATTAGCCACCAGCTGAGCCAATTTGTAGGTTGGTGAGTCAATTTGGCTTACAATTGGTCGAAGAGGAGCATTGGCTTTGTGTATCTTTGGCAAACCATACAACTTTGGAGGTTTAGGGCATGAAGGCAACAAGAATTTGGGATCCAGATTCAGTGAGTCGGAGTACTTCTTTATAAGGTTTTGAGTTGTATTAAAAACTTTGTTGGTGGGGTCTGTTTTGACTTTTTTGTACGTGTTCTCGTCCGATAAAAGATGTTTTATTTTTTCACTGTAATCTGTAGTATCCATAATCACCGTGGCATTACCTTTGTCTGCGCGGAGAATAGTAATATCAGATCTGGAGCGTAAGTTTTTCAATGCACTCATTTGTTCCCGGGAAAGATTTGGTTTGGGCACTGAACTACGTCGTAAGAATGACGATATATCTTGTCGTATGGCCTCCGAATCCTCCTTGCTTATATTATTGCTTAATAAACAATCCTCAACGCTGCAAATAATTTCTTCAAACGGTATTTTTCGCGGTGTTATTGCAAAATTCAAGCCCTTTTCTAACAATTCTATTGTATGTATGTCAAAAGTTTGTTTTGACAGATTGACAACTGTGCGAGAGACGGTCTTGTCTATGGTTGAATTGTTTATGGTTTTTTTGCTGTTAAGTTTGTTAAATTTTAAAATCTGGTTGTTTTTGCAATAATTATATTTAGCCATTTCACGATTGTTTAGTATTTCAATACAATTTTGAAAATCCGTTAAAGATAAAACTTTTTTAATACTGTTGGTTAAAACCGTTATTTGACTTTTCAGGGCGGCGAGATCGGAACGTTTCTGATGAATCATGGCTATTAGTAACTTCATACTGGCCTGTTGTAGGATCTTTGCGCTGCCTCGTATGTTTTCTTTGGGTGATATTTTGACACACGTAGGGATCAGATTGTGGTCTCGACATCGTTTCAGAAAATTTAACGATGTTACAAATCTTGCGCACTTTGTTTTGAGATCTTCCAGTCGGCGTATTTGGTTTGCGGTTTCCAGTCCGTACTGGTTCACATAATGATTTCTTAAGTTTTCGCGAGTATCACTCATGATATTATAAGTTTAAACACTTACGGATTTTGTCGCGGAGCACTTTTATTAATCCCGACGTTTCGGCTACTTTACAGCGGCCGTGGTCACGGGCGGACTGAGGTGACAGGTGTCCAATTTCTTGAAGTTATCCAACTACCCGACGACTCATCAATATTTGTTTGCGTTCCGATCTACGCAGAACGAACTCACAGTGTCTTGAAGCCGAGGTATCATAGATTTGTGCTTTAGTTTGTTTATCACTGGATCCCAACTAGATGGCAGCACCCAACCATCTTCGCGGTTGAAATTAGGGTGTTTTTTAATTTCTATGGCCTCGCGTATCATTCTTGGGCGGTATCGTGCTTCTTTTGCCAGTACTTGTGGCTTATCAAATCTTATGTAATGGCGAGGTTGATCCAGTGTGTGTTCACAAATTGCGGACTTGTTGTTCCTACGGTGTTTGACATCTGCAATGTGTTCCTTGATACGGGTTTTGATGGCCCTTTTGGTTTGCCCTATATAAGAGAGGCCACAATCACAGTCGAGTTTGTAGATTCCTGCATCTTGAAGGGGTAAGTTGCATTTCACTGATGGTAAACATTGGCTGATCTTTTTGGGCGGCTTAAAGTATGTTTTTATTGAAGCTTTCCTTAGAATGTAGCTCACTTTATCAGTGACTCCCTTTATAAATGGTAACACTGCAGGTAATCTTTCCACTGTTGCCGGCTTCACTCGGTTGCTGCTCTGTTTGCGTGGTACCCGAAGCTTATTGTCGCGTAAAACTTGTGCAACATGATGAAGTTCGGTGTCCACATGCTGTTCATCGCAGATTCCTCGTGCTCTTTGAAATAACGATTTTCCAACAGTACTTAACTGTGCTGGGTGATGATGGGAATCACCATTTAAATATCTGTTTGTGTGTGTAGGTTTGCGATACACCGTATGACCTAATGTGCCATCAGGACTCCTTATTACTAATACGTCCAAGAAAGCTAAGGAATTATCTCTCTCCAACTCCATTGTGAACTGTATTTTGGAGTTGAGGCTGTTCAGGTGCTCAAGGAATATGGATACTTTGTCTGATGGTAATATTGTGAAAGTATCATCTACATACCGCTTGTAGAAGGTGGGTTGTACAGGTGAGGACTCAAGGGCTAACTTCTCGAAGTCTTCCATAAAAATATCAGCCACAACAGGTGAAACAGGTGAGCCCATCGCAACACCATCTACTTGCCTGTAAAAGTCATAATTCCACAACATATAGCCAGATGTAAGGCAGTGTTCTAACAAGTCCGCATATTCAACCGGTAAGTCATTCTCTCTCAGCCTTCTTGTAACAATTTCGATACACTGTTGTATTGGTAGGCACGTGAACAGGGACTGTATATCGAAACTGACCAGTTGTTCATTGTCTCTGAGGCATAGATGTTTAATCTCATCAACAAAGTGGTAAGAATCCTTTACATGGGCCTTGGTCTGTCCGCGTAGAGGCGAGAGTACATTAGCCACCAGCTGAGCCAATTTGTAGGTTGGTGAGTCAATTTGGCTTACAATTGGTCGAAGAGGAGCATTGGCTTTGTGTATCTTTGGCAAACCATACAACTTTGGAGGTTTAGGGCATGAAGGCAACAAGAATTTGGGATCCAGATTCAGTGAGTCGGAGTACTTCTTTATAAGGTTTTGAGTTGTATTAAAAACTTTGTTGGTGGGGTCTGTTTTGACTTTTTTGTACGTGTTCTCGTCCGATAAAAGATGTTTTATTTTTTCACTGTAATCTGTAGTATCCATAATCACCGTGGCATTACCTTTGTCTGCGCGGAGAATAGTAATATCAGATCTGGAGCGTAAGTTTTTCAATGCACTCATTTGTTCCCGGGAAAGATTTGGTTTGGGCACTGAACTACGTCGTAAGAATGACGATATATCTTGTCGTATGGCCTCCGAATCCTCCTTGCTTATATTATTGCTTAATAAACAATCCTCAACGCTGCAAATAATTTCTTCAAACGGTATTTTTCGCGGTGTTATTGCAAAATTCAAGCCCTTTTCTAACAATTCTATTGTATGTATGTCAAAAGTTTGTTTTGACAGATTGACAACTGTGCGAGAGACGGTCTTGTCTATGGTTGAATTGTTTATGGTTTTTTTGCTGTTAAGTTTGTTAAATTTTAAAATCTGGTTGTTTTTGCAATAATTATATTTAGCCATTTCACGATTGTTTAGTATTTCAATACAATTTTGAAAATCCGTTAAAGATAAAACTTTTTTAATACTGTTGGTTAAAACCGTTATTTGACTTTTCAGGGCGGCGAGATCGGAACGTTTCTGATGAATCATGGCTATTAGTAACTTCATACTGGCCTGTTGTAGGATCTTTGCGCTGCCTCGTATGTTTTCTTTGGGTGATATTTTGACACACGTAGGGATCAGATTGTGGTCTCGACATCGTTTCAGAAAATTTAACGATGTTACAAATCTTGCGCACTTTGTTTTGAGATCTTCCAGTCGGCGTATTTGGTTTGCGGTTTCCAGTCCGTACTGGTTCACATAATGATTTCTTAAGTTTTCGCGAGTATCACTCATGATATTATAAGTTTAAACACTTACGGATTTTGTCGCGGAGCACTTTTATTAATCCCGACGTTTCGGCTACTTTACAGCGGCCGTGGTCACGGGCGGACTGAGGTGACAGGTGTCCAATTTCTTGAAGTTATCCAACTACCCGACGACTCATCAATATTTGTTTGCGTTCCGATCTACGCAGAACGAACTCACAGTGTCTTGAAGCCGAGGTATCATAGATTTGTGCTTTAGTTTGTTTATCACTGGATCCCAACTAGATGGCAGCACCCAACCATCTTCGCGGTTGAAATTAGGGTGTTTTTTAATTTCTATGGCCTCGCGTATCATTCTTGGGCGGTATCGTGCTTCTTTTGCCAGTACTTGTGGCTTATCAAATCTTATGTAATGGCGAGGTTGATCCAGTGTGTGTTCACAAATTGCGGACTTGTTGTTCCTACGGTGTTTGACATCTGCAATGTGTTCCTTGATACGGGTTTTGATGGCCCTTTTGGTTTGCCCTATATAAGAGAGGCCACAATCACAGTCGAGTTTGTAGATTCCTGCATCTTGAAGGGGTAAGTTGCATTTCACTGATGGTAAACATTGGCTGATCTTTTTGGGCGGCTTAAAGTATGTTTTTATTGAAGCTTTCCTTAGAATGTAGCTCACTTTATCAGTGACTCCCTTTATAAATGGTAACACTGCAGGTAATCTTTCCACTGTTGCCGGCTTCACTCGGTTGCTGCTCTGTTTGCGTGGTACCCGAAGCTTATTGTCGCGTAAAACTTGTGCAACATGATGAAGTTCGGTGTCCACATGCTGTTCATCGCAGATTCCTCGTGCTCTTTGAAATAACGATTTTCCAACAGTACTTAACTGTGCTGGGTGATGATGGGAATCACCATTTAAATATCTGTTTGTGTGTGTAGGTTTGCGATACACCGTATGACCTAATGTGCCATCAGGACTCCTTATTACTAATACGTCCAAGAAAGCTAAGGAATTATCTCTCTCCAACTCCATTGTGAACTGTATTTTGGAGTTGAGGCTGTTCAGGTGCTCAAGGAATATGGATACTTTGTCTGATGGTAATATTGTGAAACAATGGATACTTTGTCTGATGGTAATATTGTGAAACAATATTACCATCAGACAAAGTATCCATATTCCTTGAGCACCTGAACAGCCTCAACTCCAAAATACAGTTCACAATGGAGTTGGAGAGAGATAATTCCTTAGCTTTCTTGGACGTATTAGTAATAAGGAGTCCTGATGGCACATTAGGTCATACGGTGTATCGCAAACCTACACACACAAACAGATATTTAAATGGTGATTCCCATCATCACCCAGCACAGTTAAGTACTGTTGGAAAATCGTTATTTCAAAGAGCACGAGGAATCTGCGATGAACAGCATGTGGACACCGAACTTCATCATGTTGCACAAGTTTTACGCGACAATAAGCTTCGGGTACCACGCAAACAGAGCAGCAACCGAGTGAAGCCGGCAACAGTGGAAAGATTACCTGCAGTGTTACCATTTATAAAGGGAGTCACTGATAAAGTGAGCTACATTCTAAGGAAAGCTTCAATAAAAACATACTTTAAGCCGCCCAAAAAGATCAGCCAATGTTTACCATCAGTGAAATGCAACTTACCCCTTCAAGATGCAGGAATCTACAAACTCGACTGTGATTGTGGCCTCTCTTATATAGGGCAAACCAAAAGGGCCATCAAAACCCGTATCAAGGAACACATTGCAGATGTCAAACACCGTAGGAACAACAAGTCCGCAATTTGTGAACACACACTGGATCAACCTCGCCATTACATAAGATTTGATAAGCCACAAGTACTGGCAAAAGAAGCACGATACCGCCCAAGAATGATACGCGAGGCCATAGAAATTAAAAAACACCCTAATTTCAACCGCGAAGATGGTTGGGTGCTGCCATCTAGTTGGGATCCAGTGATAAACAAACTAAAGCACAAATCTATGATACCTCGGCTTCAAGACACTGTGAGTTCGTTCTGCGTAGATCGGAACGCAAACAAATATTGATGAGTCGTCGGGTAGTTGGATAACTTCAAGAAATTGGACACCTGTCACCTCAGTCCGCCCGTGACCACGGCCGCTGTAAAGTAGCCGAAACGTCGGGATTAATAAAAGTGCTCCGCGACAAAATCCGTAAGTGTTTAAACTTCAGTTACACTTAACGCGCATCTCATATCATGCTCGACGTTCAGACGGTTTCTTGCCTTTTTTAAAATGTTACCAGAGTTGAGAGGCCGCGCTCTCGCATTTACAAGTGGTAACTAACCGTAAACCGTACCAAAATTTTCAGATCTCTGTCTGGAATGATAGGGTATTCTGTAGCTGTTTTTCTCCAAAATGTACTGTTTATTTTTTTTCTCTCTATCTATCTATTTTAGGTACCACCTCTGTTACCCCTTTAGAATAGCTATTTTACCCCCGCGGGGGTAATTACCCCCAGGTTGGGAACCACTGCACTAGACAAAGGCAGGCCTGTCCCACTCGCATGCGTAGGTATCAAACTGTAAGTACCCCTCTCGGGGGGCAGGTCTTCAAGATTTTTTCGTCGCATATCTACTGTATACTGATCATAGAGGAATTTAATACATGATACTGATTTAACCACTGTGACAGAATCGTTATAAATCTGATAAAAATGAAAAATTTAAAAAAAGGCCAATGAAATAATTATTATTATTTCAATAAGGTAAATTAAATACAAAAAGTAGATAAAAATATACAAACATAGCAAATAAACCAAAATAAACAAAAATACACAAACTACACAAAAATAAACACATGTTTAAGTTGTAAAAGTTTCCCGATCAGCTCCTGCACTATAATCAAACATAAAACTACTAAGTACCAAAATGTATGTTGGGTTACTAAAATTTGATATTGCTATAAAAAGGATTCCTATTCGTAAATCGTACCTTTAGTAATTAATAAAAAAGTGTGTCAGCTCCGACGCACGACTGGAGTTTACTCCTTAAGTACGAGTATCTAACCATACGCAAAAAGAGTTTATTCAACTGAAAAAAGATTAATATCATATGAAATCATATGTTCCGGCAATATTATCTACACCCCTTTCTGCCATAGTTATTTCAAAATACTTTTAGTTCACTTTAGCCAGTATAATAATAAAAATTATAACTTCACAATAACAATATTAATTATTGATATTTATAACAAAAATAGCAATATAAATACATCGACACTGATAGAAACAAACAAGCCCAATAACATATAGTATATAGGTATAGTCGCCTATACAGCATACCATATGTATGTCTTAATCATAAAGTTAATATACCTATCGGAATATAATATTATATAATAATATTAAAAAAAAAACTCCAAAAAAAATAATATATAATAATATAATTATATAATAATATAATATTCCGATAGGTATATTACCTTTATGGTCTTAATACACTCACAGCCAAATTAGAAAGTTGCGCACTAAAGGTGCGCACCAAAAACGTGACACGATTTTTCGTTACTTGTTAGTAGGTTTTACCCCTCGGATTTTTCTCATACCAGGCGCCTTATATATGAAAATCGATCTTAAGGAGTAAACTCCAAAAAACATTTTATTTTCTAAAACGTGACAACCTTGATTTCATAAGAAAAGGTACGTGCTATGCGATAGACAGAGAGTGCACATGTGGGTGAATATAATCATAGGCATTAAGCACTGTGCGGTCGGAATTTGAACTTTATAGTATCATAGCATGAGTCGTTAATTCTTTAAACGGGTTTCGCGAGTGGATCTTCTGTTGTAACTAATTTGTATTTTGTGACAAACTAGGTAGTTCTCTAGTAGTAGTTCTTTCTTAATACTTTTTTAATGGTCAATTTTTAAACTATCTATTAAGAACTCACCAGGAATAACTTCAATTTGTTGAATAGGTTTTTTGCTGAAGGTTTTAAGTAATTGAAGTATTTGCAACTCATACTTTTGTGTCTCCCTGTTGAAATTACACGAGTACATCAATAAGGAGCCCTGACGTGTGCCCAAAAATAGATAATCATCTGAAATTTAAATACAACATTGTTAATAACAAAAATCTCCGAATATTCGATAAAATATCATGCAGTGTTTTATTTACGTACCATATGCTGCAATAGTTTCTATTTGAACTGTAGCATTTAACAAATGAGTTACTCCATAGGCTTCATGCATGATTCCAGAATTCTATTTGTCTTCAATTATTGTGATTTGTTAAGATAGGCGTATTTCCACCAGAACTTACGCATAATACTAATAAGTTATTTCATTTGTATCATCATCCATTTGTAAATTGTAACAACAGAACGCTGAAGTATTTTGATTTTCCTAATATTGTTCAAAAGGTGTAGGTAATTTGATTTTATATATTTATGAAATAAATATTTTTTCTGAAATTATTGGCAGAATAAATTGAAATAAAGTTTGACATTGGTTTGACAATTGACAAGGCTTGTGGCCAGTGTTTCCACTTTATTGATTTCGTTTCCCCACGCCTCAATTCAGAATTTCAGATTTCCCCTTTTTTCCCCTCAAAAATGTGACGTTATCAGCGTGAAGGGACCTTATTGTCGGTATAGTTATAGGTGTACCAGAATCTGATGGCAAAAAGTGAGAAAATAAATTGACTCTAGAAGTCTAGACTCTAGCATTACCGGGGTAATTGAAATAAAACATTTTAATTCTTTTCTTTTAGCAACTAATCTGTGTAATATATATGCAAATATAAAAATTTATCCAATGATTTAGGATATTTTTTGAAAATTTGCTGTCAAAAATTGCCATCAAATTCTGGTAGACCTATAGTAAATCTTTTAAAGGTCAATGTATACGCCTTTACAATAAAATCCCAGAAAACGTTCAAAATCTTTCCATTGATAAATTTAAAAAAGTAGTCAAAGAACATTTGTGTGCCAAAGCCTATTATAAGGTCAATGATTTCATAAACGATGGCACATCTTGGGAGTAGGATGGCTACTTGCAACTTGCAAGGCTGCTTCTACATTATTTTAGCACTTACAAGTATGTATGTTGACATTGTATAATTTTAAGTTACAGCATTGTAAACATTATTTTAAAAGATTAATTTTTTTCTCACTTTTTTTGGTAAATAAAGTGGGCCCCCTGCGAGTTTCTTACGCCGGTTCTTCTCGCCGGGTTAGTTCCCAAACCGGTTGTAGGCATCATCTAGACTTTCAGAAAATATTTGCAAAAATTTATTCTGAATAAAAAATTTTGAGTTTGAGTTTTGAGTTTGAGGTATTGAGTTATAGTCCGGTCAAATTAGACCAAAAAATAGGGGTGAGGTTACATTAATTTCGACAAGGCTGAATATTGGTAGGATTGTTCAATACACTATAATAAAGGAAATGTGAAAAGTCCTCATCGATCCGGCACGTGCAAAAAAATTTACTCGGGGTCAAAGGTTACAAAAACGGGTTTTTCGCGATTTTCAGCAAAACGGTAAGTTTTATTATAAAATCAGCTCAGACAAAATTTGTAGATAAGATAATTATCTATAAAAATGTCCTATATTTTTTTTTCTAAAAGACACCATTTTTGAGATAAAACGATTCAAAGCTGATTTTATGATAAAACTTACCGTTTTTCTGAAAATCGCATCAAATCCGTTTTTGTGACTTTTGACCCCGAGTAAATTTTTTGCACGTGCTGGATCTATGAGGACTTTTCACATTTCCTTTATTATAGTGTATTGAACAATCCTATCAATATTCAGTCTTGTTGGAATTATTAGTATCCCCTTAATCTACATTTAATAGGCTATCAAACCATGTAAGGTCAGTGCGGGGAAATGTAGCTGGGGGGCAAGACTGCTTTCATTTTTCGAAAAACTGTTTGAGCTTATGGTGGCAGCGACATCTGTTGTTGTGCGTAAAACTAATTTCAATGTACACAATCTCAATCCAGGTGGAACTGTCAAGCACTTTTGAAGTTAACGCTATTTTGAAATCTGTCACGTTTTTTAAGACGAACTCTAATTTTTTCAATCAATAAAAAATCTTGGTGATTTTCAATAACCTGATAATTGTATACCGGTAAGTTGTTTTTTTACTAACTAAATTTATCATTTCTTTTATAATTTTGTTGGAATTGCTGCAAATAAGAGATTTATGTCCATTAGAAAAATCTGACCTCAAAATTTTAGTGCTGGGGAAGTGTGTCTACTTTGCATGAGGCAAGTGTGTCTATATGTCACACTTGCCCCAAGTCAGGGTTTACAAACATTTGGTCTAATATTAGTGATTATGTAATTTCTGTTTGCTCATATTTTGTTTACTTTTTAGTAATTAAAAATAACACTTAGCAACTTCACTATTGACTATTCAGGCTTCTGTAACCCAAATAAGTAAGTATCATATTTTTGAAATTAACAATAAAATAAGTAAAAGAAATAACTCATTCAATAATTTTTAATTAAAAATGTTTTCTACCCCTCTCCAACGTAGTATGCCACTCTTACCTCATAACTTTTGCTCCTTTAATCTATCCTTAGAAAATATTGTATGTAATATAGTCATCATAATATGATTAGTTCCGATGATCAGGTAGTATATACTTTGCATTTTCAAATTTGAAATAATTATCTATATTCTATTGTACACTTACGATATAGTCACACTTGCCTCACTTTCTTGGGTAAGTGTGTCTACCACAGCATTTTATAAAAGACCTTGAAAACAAGTGATTAATAGGCAATATTGTGTAGAGCACTTTGTTACCGGCCAATTATGAACCTTATCGTATTTTGATTTCACAGAAAGTGAGAAATTAAACCTTAAACTACTTGATTTTTAAGTTCAAAATAAACTTTAAAAAAGTATGACACACTTACCCGTATCGACCTTAAATAACATGCGTGTACTGTGTAGGTCTGGAAAATATTAAAAAAAAAAATGTTTAAACTCGAAAGTCGTAAAAGGTGATATTGAGAAAATCGCATTCAAACTTCGACACCCAAAAAAAGTATGTTATTGTAGGAAGTTACATAGATATCATGTTTTTTGAGAAGTACGTTATCTGGCCTTTTAGAATTTAACTTCAATTATATAATTTTATACTTACACACACAGAGTCATGCGGGTCAAGTGTGCGCATTTAAACTTTGATGCTTTAAAAAACTCAAATATTATTAGTACAATGAAACAAAACTGTATTCATTTGTAAGAGTGTTTATTTGTCACCAGCTTAAACACAACAATAGTATTTTTCAATAGCTTATATTTTAAGAAACTTTAGAAAACAATAACCCTTCCATTTGCGCACTTTTACCCCAGTATCGGGGTATGTGTACGCAGCACTTTGGGTAAGTGTACGCAACAACAAAATATATATATATTAGGACATAAAGAATATTCTTTCATAATTTTAATTTGTAACTACTTATAATTACCTAAAGTAATCAACAAAATCGTCTTAAATCAAAATATGAGAACAATAATTTTCACTTAGAAATATTTAGTTACTTCGTCATACATGTAAATTGTAATACAAAAAAAAGTGCCGTGTGCGGAGCTGGTGCACTGTTTTTGCCACCAGACTTCACAAAGGCTTCATTCAATCCAATCTTCAGTCGGTGGTTCAGAATACTGTTCGCCACATAAGGGAAAAGGCTTCTGCGCACACTTAACCCAAAGCATAGGAACAGGGTTATACGAATGTCGTTAATTCCTGCATCATCAGAATATCCTAAAAACTGGAAAATAACAAACTTGATATGTTGCACTCGATAGCAAAAAGCTTATTTAGAAAAAAAATACATGACTTCAAAAGATTACGCATCAAAATTTGCAAAATATCGTAAATATTTGAGCAAAAATCTTCATTTATCTGTCATTCCAAAATGGCGCGCGCGCAGCCGCTGGGACACGAGCGCTTTGCAGGGCGTCCTGTGCACAGAATACAAATTACTGTGGCTTATTGAAGAGGGGGGTTGCCGTTCCTTAGCGTCATATATTTTTCGAGATATTTACAATGCGCACACTTAGACGCTGCGCACACTTGACCCACATGACCATAACTCTATTCCTGTTGTTTACCACGCCAAAGTCAAAGTGCATGATGTAATGAAAATGCCCAAGATGGTTTTTACTAAATATTTCATTTATAGTGTGTTTTCTATTGGATTTTATAATCCAATAGAAAACAAACCATCTCTCTCCGATATTAAACAACGTTGTTTATTGTATTAAAAAAATTTTGAACAAATAAACATTGTGCTTCTACTAATCTTATTCATCAATCAAAATCAACAAAAATATATATTTACTACACTTAAACATAGTCAAATGAGATCAAATATATAAACTTCTATAAAAACTAAAAAGTATTTTTTTCTGTCTTATGCTCTACACGATGGACCAGCGTAGTGGGCCATCACGATGGGCCAGCGTGGGGAGGACGTAGTGGCGTAGGATGACCGATGGCGCCAGCGATGGCCGTGGAAACTGGAACGGCGGCGGTGTCGGTTTTTCGGCCGCACATCAAAGGATGATAGCGTGTAGAGGCGTACAGCGATGGCGGTACGCCTCTACACGTTGGCGATATGACAGTCGGTGCCTGACCGCGGTCGAGTGAGGACGTCGTAATTCGTATTACAATTTACGAATTTCATTCAAAATGACGACTACGTGATCTCATAAAGAATGAAGCTATAATAATATGATAAAGGCGAAAGTTTGTATGGATGTTTGTTACACTTTTATTCAAAAACTACTGAACGGATTTTAATGAAACTTTATAATACTTGATTATTATAGCTTTTACATTATACAGGGTGCAATTAAACCTACCTGCCAATTTTTTTTTGAGGCTTAAGTATCATTAGGTGAGTCCATTAAACCAGAAAAAATAGGGTGTTATTTTTTTACAATAACATATTTTATCCCAAAAAAATTCGGTGCACAATGGTCATTTCATAAGTTCATAATAATTACGATATTGCGAGCGTTGGTCCGTCGCGCCGCACAGATCCAGTCGGAAGACTGGTTAGGCCTAGGGGTAAAGCGGGGGTTACGCGCGGGGAGGCAAGAGGCCGGCCGGTCGGGCGGTCGCCAGGGGCCGTTTAGTACCACGCGCATAGTTGTATAGCTAACACGTAATTATTTTGTTTGTCACGCCCCCCCGGCCCCCGCACTTGTAATAATAATTAGTGTCTGTGAAAATGTACCCTAACCACGATCGAGTGTTATGAACTGTCGAAGTTGTGCTTAACAAACTTTTAAAGTCTAAGACAATGTGCAAAACGCGGTAGACTCTGCTTAGAGCAAAACGGATTGCAGTTTGAACTATGTTAAGTGTAGACAAGATGGAAGTAAACAAGATTTAGAGGTGGGTGGTTTTGATTTCTAATTAGTTGTACTAAGCTGTGTGCATAAGTTGATTTAATTTTTTAAATACGCCTAAATGCAAAGGATGTGGTTTAGATCGTAATTAAAGGATGTGGTTTAGATCGTAATTTAGTTCGTAATTAAAAAGTTGTAATTTTCCATTCTTTTGATGTGTATCAATTAATTTTATTCTAAACATACCTGTCTACGTCCTTAACATTTTGACGGTCCTAAGCTCGTCAAAGTATGAAGGGAAAATTCGTAACTTATGATAATAACAAGAATGTCAATGGAAGGGCGGGGCGGGGTCGGGCCGCGCATGTATCCATATATTGTGGTGTTTGGTAGGATAACTTTCGGAGGCTATTTCTCAAATTTTTAGTACTGAGTGATTATAAAAGAAGAAATCATACGTGTATTTTTATTTTTAACAAGGAATAATATATCCAAATTTGGCAGGAAGGTAAAATTGCACCCTGTATATACACAACTCTTGACTTTTAGCCGCAATTAGAAATTACTTACGAATGGATTCCAGATCTTATAATTGCGGCTCTACATGATGGGCCAGCATAGTGGGCCATCGCGATGGGCCAGCGTGGGGAGGACGTAGTGGCGTAGGATGGCCGATGGCGCCAGCGATGGCCGTGGAATGGCGGCGGCACAGATTAATATATGTAGCAAGCTAGGCGGCGGTGTCGGTTTTTCGGCCGCACATCAAAGGATGATGGCCCAGCGATGGCGGTACGCCTCTACACGTTGGCGATACGACAGTCGGTGCCTGACCGCGGTCGAGTGAGGACGTCGTAATTCGTATTACAATTTACGAATTTCTCATAATGACTGAAAATATAATAATATTATGATAAAGGCGAAAGTTTGTGTGGATGTTTGTTACTCATTTACTCAAAAACTACTGAACGGAAATTAATGACAATTTACAATATTAATTATTATATCTTTTACATTATATAGATAACTCCTGACTTTTTAAAGATACAAGTTTGGGAGTTTCAGCGTTGTTTTAAGAACAGAAAGCATATTAATATGCTATTATTACATTCATAATTGTCATCATCATCACTACCAAAAACCATTATTTTAAATTTTAGTCTCGAAATAATTATTCCTAGAATTCTGCAAGAGAAGGTTCATATTAGGAGAGAGGTGATACGAAGTTCACCGGGTCATCTGGTGAAGTCATAAATTCTTAAAAATGTACGTTTTGCATTGCCGCAATGGCTGATGCTTACACGTCCATCTTGAACGACGTTTAGATCACTACTGAACACGGCCATCATCCATCATATAGAGACGTTGCGACCATTGCATAGCCATCGCGTGCGCCATTGGGCGTTTGCACACTGCACGATAACGACACGACACGATACCACAGAATAGAGGGCCACCGCACATATTATACAATTTCAAGTTGGCCGACTATCGTACTAATTCTAATATTCTGTCACTTAATATTGAATGCACCCAAAATATTCTCCTTTCTTTTCGCCTTCGTTTTATTAGTGCCACAATAAAAGCGTGCTTTTTACGCATTTTAACACGTACGTTGCTAGGCTAGCAACACCGTTACCAACTAAATCTAAAAGTCTGCGGCTAGCAGCGTACACGATGAAGTTGTCCAATTAAATTGTGACACTACGCAATTTAGTTTGTACGATAGTCTTGAAATTGTATTATATGTGCAGTGGCCCTTATCTACTCTGTGGTATCGTGTCGTGTCGTTACCGTCGCAGTGAGAAACACCCAATCGATGGCCCAGCGCTGGCCCATCTTGTAGAGCAGCCATATAAACCATACATATAAATTGATTTTAATACAGATTTGCGGTTCCCACTACAGATAAAAGGTTGAAACCATTGAGATAATATACACTAGGAGAGAGCCTTTTAACGGTGTATAAGAGTCAAAAGCGTGTAATGTTATGTCCTATTTACTCGGACATAACAAAGGAGTCGGTCTGCATATTTCATGTAATAAAAGTGTTAATAAAGGTTTTTAGTGCACATTTTATGTAAGATATTGTTGAGTTTTGTGGTTCCGCTAAATAATAAACCATAAGAATGGCCAAAGAATGCCTCAAACACGTGGATTTAACATTAAATACGTAAGTTTTGAACAACGTTTTTTGGGCTTTTCAATCGGTATTTTTGTAAGCTAAAAAGATAATTTATAAGTTTAATAATCCCTTATTCGTGCTATATAAAGCATTAGTGCTAAAAATGTCACATCAATTAATAATTTGTCTACAAAAATTGCATAGCTTTTTACGTTTGTTTACGGATTCTCATTACTTGAACTATAATTTATCGATATCATGAACTAAATGACTTTCTTTTCTGTATAATAATGTGCTTCGAAATGATCGACAAATAGAAATATTCAAGAAAATAAACGCACACTACTTGTATGAAAATAAGCACAAAATGGCCACGCGATGACGGGCTAAGGTTAAGCGCTTATTCCATTTCACTAAATTTAGACGTCTAGGAAAAAATGTGGCTTCTGACTGACTAAATCAGTGTTGCCAGATGGTTTCAACCACAGATTAAGGATATTTATATGGATGTAAAGCGCTTATTCCATTTCACTAAATTTAGACGTCTAAATGATTTAGTGACTAAATTTAGTCAAGTGGAATACCATTTAGAAAGTTACTAAATGCTATTCCACTTGACTAAATTTAGTCATTAAATCATTTCATCAGCGCTTTAAGCGCTTATTCCATTTCACTAAATTTAGATATCTAAATGATTTAGTGACTAAATTTAATCAAGTGGAATAACATTTAGTAACTTTCTAAATGGTATTCCACTTGACTAAATTTAGTCACTAAATCATTTAGACGTCTAAATTTAGTGAAATGGAATAAGCGCTTTACATCTATATAAATATCCTTAATATGTGGTTGAAACCATCTGGCAACACTGATTTAGTCAGTCAGAAGCCACATTTTTTCCGATTTAGGATCCTTATTAGGATCCTAGATCACTTGACTAAATTTTTGAAAGGGTCCATTCACGGCAGTCCGCCGTGCAGGACTGCAAATGAACATAGCTCACTGATTGGTCCACACTCGGTGTTTCCGGTCGTGTGGACTAATCAGTGAGCTATGTTAATTTGCAGTCCTGCACGGCGGACTGCCGCGAATGGATCCTTTTAGGATCCTAGTTAGGACTTCTAAATTTAGTGAAATGGAATAAGCAGCTAAAAGAAAATAAAAGAATGAGGAGCCAAACTAAAAGCTCGAAGCAGATGGCGCCACCAGCGACCGTCCTTTAACTACAAGTTTAGTGTCAAATGAGTGGTTGCGATTTTCTATGTTTTCTTTGTGTTAAAGATCTTAAAATGTATTCTTTGTTTTCTGTGAGTGAGCTTCGTAAGAGAAATGCGTCAGTGGTGAGCAAAAAGCCGATCTGAGCGAAAGGTGAACATAGTAATATTTTTAGGTTATATTTCTTATTTCACAATTTGTTTGAATATGTTATTCTCATAAGGAGATTTTATTTAAAGATTGGAGGCATATGATCGGAACCAATACTTTGACTAGTGATTTGGGCGATCAAAAGGACAATTCTCTTATCTATCCACAGCCTAATACATTCAGAGACATGAACGCCGATTAACCTGTTCCAAGCATCAGCAAGCAGGAAATAATAGAATATCTGTAAAGGTATGTGTATATACATAATTAACATGTGTTTACTATCACAGATAAACGTGAAATATTTAGATATTATTCCATCTTTTTACAGATTGAACACGGAACCAAAGGCCAACTTTTATACAAATCTAGACATCTTCTGACCGCCCCTTACTCATGGGACGCTATACATTCTTAAGAGGAATGTGCAAAACTTGCAAAAGTGATGTATTTAGTAGACACTAAAGTCTCTCAAGAAGGAGGTGTAGACGTGTAGAGGAATGCTATTGTGAATGCGCTGCAGGAAGTGGTGCATCTGCAAAGTGCAAACATATACATGTTTGCACATGTTTGCACGTGTCATGGTCATTCATGGTTTACATCCACCATCTTGAACCAGCAGTTTTTGATAAATAATTGTATAAAAGTTATTGAAATGTAATAAAACCAAACAAACATTGATATCAGCTTTTATTTATTTTTCATAATACATTCTCTAAAGTTACAACACATGAAACATAAAAAATATTTTACTTGCTATTGGTTAATCCTGTAATCCTCTCAGTATGAACACATTTTAGTACTTGCTGCAACTGTGGTGCAACAAGCTGCGGAATCCTTACAGTAACTTTTCTATTAGCAAACATGTCTTGAATTTGCTTTGACACTTGGTCATAAGATAGCCTATTCCCATTGTTTGACAATCACTTATAGATCTTGCATAATTAAGGTAATAAGCAGTAAGACAACAGAAGCTCTGTATGTATTTCTTAAAAATGTTTCTTATAGCTCAGCATCTGAAAATATAATATGTTAGAATTTGTAATTGGTTTGTTTTTAAGAGGCATATTGTCTAGGAAATAATAAGTTTGGCTTAGGCTAGACAGCATAATTTCACGACGTATTATACCTGTGTATAATTACATCTTTCAAAATAATTATCTTCTGTGAAATGAAGTAAACATATTAAGCGTGCTATATTCTTTCCATTTGAAACTCTTTATTCACAAGGCATTTTCCCACTTTTTTTTCACTTTGGGTCTTTGGGAAATATACGAACTCTCCGGTTTTTAAAACTCAAAGCACAACATTGAGGCATTTTTACGAAAATTGATAAATAAAGGTGAACGCAGATTTGGCCGCACCGCAGTCGCCGCATTTCGAATTCTTCATATAAAGAATGTAGAAGTTGCGAAGACTGCGGCGCGGGTAGGTATGCGAGCTTGCCTATAACTTCATATAAAGAATTCGAAATGCGGCGACTGCGGTGAGTGCGGTGCGGCCAAATCTGCGTTCACCTTAATACTCTTGTTTACAAAAAATGTATGGGATTTGACAGATCTAATGTCAAATTACGGTCAGTCGACGATGCGACGCCTATCGGGATAAAAAGTCAGTTTTGCTCCTCATTCAGAAGACAAATACATATATGTAATCCGTGGAAGAAGAAGAAGAAAGGCACAGATTAAGGATATATATATATATAGATGTAATCTTAGCCCGTCATCGCGTGGTCATTTTGTGCTTATTTTCATACAAGTAGTGTGCGTTTATTTTCTTGAATATTTCTATTTGTCGATCATTTCGAAGCACATTATTATACAGAAAAGAAAGTCATTTAGTTCATGATATCGATAAACTATAGTTCAAGTATTGAGAATCCGTAAACACACGTAAAAAGCTATGCAATTTTTGTAGACAAATTATTAATTGATGTGACATTTTTAGCACTAAAGCGCTTATTCCATTTCACTAAATTTAGATATCTAAATGATTTAGTGACTAAATTTAGTCAAGTGGAATAACATTTAGAAAGTTACTAAATGTTATTCCACTTGACTAAATTTAGTCACTAAATCATTTAGATAACTAAATTTAGTGAAATGGAATAAAGCGCTTAAGCGCTTTAGCATTCTATATAGTTTGTGGTTTTTAAGGTTTCATCACGAAAAGATTTCAAAATGTTAAAGAAAAGTTGTTGCTGTATATGCTTATCTATAAATAAAAGAACTGTTAACATATTTTATAGAATGGATCTGCTTTACTTTTATGAGCAACTTGCAAATTTTAAGGTAAGTATGTACTTAATTTATATTATTCTCCTTGGGTACGTAAACAAATGCTAATAACGCTCGTAGTGCTAATAATGTACCAATAATGTACGCAGTACGGATAAAATGTTTTTGAATCCGGTCGTAACTGTTGGCCAAAGCGTTATAAATTAATAAGGTTCGCGCGAAGTTTCATTATCTAGAAATCGAATATCAAAATTAAATTAACTTTTTTTTTTTATTAAATAAGGGGGCAAACGAGCAAACGGGTCACCTGATGGTAAGCAACTACCGTCGCCCATGGACACTCGCAACATCAGAAGAGCTGCAGGTGCGTTGCCGGCCTTTTAAGAGGGAATACGCTCTTTTCTTGAAGGTTTGCAGGTTTAACTCCATTATCTGATCTCTCAGACTGAATAAAAAAGCTTGGAAATAATGTTCTCCATCCATCTTTTTATCCATGTCACATGTGTGAGGCAAACATAGATTCTGGATGGTGAATAATATGATTTATGAAAAAATCAAATAAAAAAAAAGTTTATTTCTGAAGAAAGAAGCAGATATTTTCAGAATGTCGGACGACCTACATGTTGCCTACCACGTAAATATTTACATGCTGCTGCTACAGTATCACCTGGATTCTATAGGAGCCGAGCTCCGTATGAACTTAAAGTGGAGGTTACATGTTTGGGTCCATATTGATGACCTCATCCAAAAGGACATTCATAGATGGTATTCATGGGGATATGATCCTGTTGATAGGAATTATTCTGCACTATAACAGACACAAGTATAAAAAGCATAAAATAAAATTAAATTAAGAAATCTTAAAAAAAAACTCTGCGGAACAAATATAAAAAGTAATGAAATATGTAATATTATATTTTACTGACTTTAAGGCTAGTTCACATTAGGCCTGTATTTTAGTGTAGTACCAAGTACTTTAGTAGCTATAATTCTCACTTCTGCCCCAAAATCTTTCGCACTTCTAGCTATTTGTTTATGATGTAATAATCAAACAACATGCTGATACCCCTTTTGATCCAAAAATTTGCAGAAACAAATGTCGTATACCGAATGTACTCCCCACAGTTAATTTTCGCACAACACTTGCAAGGCGACGACGAGCATATCTTTCAACTTTTCTCTACAATAAAATTAACAAAAAATGAAACTTCTATCCCCTTTCACTTTGCGAATGTAAATCAATTACCAAGACCTGGCTCTTGACATTAATCTATTGTGAGACAGAAGATCTTTTTAACTAATGTAATAATCTATACATATAATAAAACTGTAGAAATGAAAATTCTGTACATTAAAGATATTCAAAAAATAATAAGTGAGGGGTGTTACTACATCGCTATAGAAGCCAAAAATGTGGTTAGTTTTTTTGTCTGTCTGTCTGTCTGTCTGTCTGTATGTTTGTTCCACTATCACACGAAAACTACTGATCCGATTTGAATGCGGCTTTCGCAGATATATTTGTCTTCTTCCAACTTAACATCTGGTGTATAAAAAAAATACCCCCACCCCTCTAAGGGGACCAAAGATTTTGCATCAAACTTTTTTCTTTAATGGACTTACTTCATATTATTAACTGTTTTTCCAACTTAACATCTGGTGTATAAAATTTTTCCCCCCACCCCTATTAGGGAACAAAAGAGGGGCGCAAGATTTTGTATCAACTGATGAAGTAGAAATACTTTCAATGACAGCTAGTATTGTAATATAATGTTATATTGGCTGTGTGTAGGTACTTAATTCATAGTATCTTAAGGTATTTTATTTATTGCTATGAATAGCCAACAAAAGTTACAATAGTACATACACATTTTAGGATTATAATATTTATCACGCTTATTGCACTTTTACTTACAGGCTATTACATCATGCTATAAAAAAAACGGCTTAATAATATGTTAAAGACAAATAAAGTAAATTTAAAATTAAAACAATATCATTAAAAATAAGTAAATGTCCGGGCAAATCAGAAACCACTTCAATAGTACTAACAATTAAAAAAATACATTAAATTATTTTGTTTAATAGTATTATTTATTTATTTATTTTTTGAACATCTGTATTTATTTATTATGTATTATAAATCATAAATTATGTATATAAATTCTATATTTATTTTATACTTATTTTTGTGATATATTTTCAAGTTCTTTATTTTTAAATGTTTAAAAATTGGGAGAAGCCGCTGACTCCTGAGATACGGGCATTAGCCTAGTTTGGGTGTCAGAGTCTTCATAGGATTGTTGTACTGATTAAGTCAATAAAGAATTTATTATTATTATTACTTCGTTCGAGTACAGTTCACAAGTGAGTGATGTTTTGTAAGATGAACAGCTTACAGCGCAATAAAGTAAATAAACTGATTAAGTTAATTCTTAACGGCGATTTTAGAAGAGGTAGATGAGGAAAGTGTGATCAATAAAAAAAAACTATGAATATGAAAATGGATCGATAGAAGGGATAAACTAGGAGCTACTAATAAACCGGCGTGAAACAGCGCTTGCGCTGTGTTTCGCCGAGTGAGTGAGTTTACCGGAGGCCCAATCCCCTACCCCCCTAGAAATGCCGCAGTTGAAAAATAATTTGTTACCCCAGGAGGGTACCAACTGCGTTGGAGAATCCCTCTCTGGACGTCCATGCTCAGGAACCCCTGAACTGAACGTGGACGTCCAGGCTGCCCCTCGTATTCTGGGGAGGGCAAAACTGCGCTCCTATCTGCTCGGGGCAAGAGCAAACACACAAAGGCACCCCCCTCGATATTAAACGTGGCCTTTTGCAATATCAGGGGATTACACTCCAACCTCAATGCCGTCCATTACCACCTTGAGACGGCAAAGCCGGCTTTGCTCTTTTTATCCGAGACGCAGATATCATCTCCGAATGACACATCATACCTTTCCCACCCAGGGTATTATCTCGAGCACTCCTTTCTACCCAAAGCTGGAGTGTGTGTATATCAGAGATGATATCAGCTCTCGCCGCCTCAGCTATCTTGAGGTCATGGACCTGTCCATCTTATGGCTCCGCATAGATTGCGACGACCACCCTCGCGTCTATGCATGCCTATAAGGTCCCATAGTGGTGACCCCGAGACGGACCGACTCTTGGAGCACCTGCAAGCTGCTTCAGATTTTGTGCAGCAGCAGATCCCATCCGCAGAGATCATAATACTTGGCGACTTTAATGCCCACCACGCCGACTGGCTCAATTCCAGTAAAACTGATCATGCGGGGAGATCTGTCTGCAACTTTGCCCTTGCGAACGACTTGACACAACTGGTTACTACGCCTACGCGAATCCCAGATGTGGATTAAAGTTGGAAGTAGTAATAGTTTGAACGCGCTAATCTCAGGAACCACTGGTCCGATTTGAACAATTCTTTCAGTGTTAGATAGCCTATTTATCGAGGAAGGCTATAGGCTATATTTTATCATGCTAAAACTTATAAGAGCGAAGAAATGGAGGAAAATGTAGAAAAAACGGGGGAAATTAGGGCTTATTTGAACGCGCTAATCTCAGGAACTACTGGTCCGATTTGAAAAAAAATTTCAGTGTTAGATAGCCCATTTATCGAGGAAGGCTATAAATTATATTTTATCACGCTATTACTATTAGGAGCGAAGAAATAGAGAAAAGTGTGGAAAAACGGGGGAAATTATTTGAAAGGGCTTATTTGAACGCGCTAATCTCAGGAACTACTGGTCCAATTCAAAAAATTCTTTCATTGTTAGATAGCCCATTTATCGAGAAAGACTACAGGCTATATTTTATGAAAATGTGAAAAAAAACGGGGGTAAATTATTTGAAAGGGCTTATTTGAACGCACTAATCTCAGGAACTACTGGTCCGATTGAAAAAAATCTTTCAGTGTTAGATAGCCCATTTATCGAGGAAGGCTATAGGCTATATTTAATACGCTAAGAGTAATAGGAGCGAAGAAATAGAGGAAAATGTGGAAAAAACGGGGGAAATGCTATGAAATTGCTTATTATCTTAAGAACTACTGGAGCAATATTTATGTTATAAATGGCAAACATGAAGAATAGACCACGTGAAGGGACATAGGCTATTTTTTTGCGGCAAAATATACGGTTGCGTGAAATTCCTAAATTACGCGGTCGAAGCCGCGCGGAACATCTAAATTTTATAATAAATCGTAGGAAGGTCAATTCTGTACATTGAATATTTTTGTACAATAATACTAGGGACGTGATCTACTATTCTAAAGCGGACGAAGTCGCGGGCAACAGCTAGTACAAGCTAATCTGACACTTTTAGCACGTCGTAAAATACCCTCTTAGGATAGGATATATACTATAAGTTTTTAGTTGTGTCTAATGGACCTACTCAGCTCTGCTCATACTTTGTGTTTTTTTTTTCAATAATAGGTTAGGGACAGCGAGTGCTGGATGTGCTACATCTGCCAGACGAGACTGCAGCAGTGTCACCGGCTGCAGCAGCTGGCCTTGCAGACACGGGGCCTTGTTGATGGTCTCTGCCGGAATAAGGTACTTCAGAAGTGAAACCAGCACATAATAGTTAAAGGGCACCTTAAGGCTTTTTGCAGATGAACGGCACGTTGGCGGCACGCGTCGGCGGCAGTCGACGGTAGCCGTCGACAGTTTATGACGATTGCAGGGGGCCTAGCAACAACCTACCACGACCTTTTTTAAAACTATCATGTTTCCAGAACACTTTGTATCAACTTTTTGAAGATCGCTAGTTTTTTTTTTTTTTAATGGCCCCTTATATGGGACCTCTTGTTCCCCCTTCAATAAGAAGGAACAATTGTTTACTCTTTATTACATTTTTACACTTAACATTTGTTTTAAATTTATTTACATATAATTTCCACTTAAATAATTGTCTCAACTTTATTTGTTTACATTCCCTGTTTTATTTTTAATTTATAACATGTATTTTTATTACTCTATGTATAGGATCGCTAGTTTGACGTTATTGGATATTAAAATATGCAATGTTAATTCATGTAGTTTTATTCTCAATAATCTACGAATAATAAAAAACTAAGGAAGAGTAACTCCATCAAAAAACATGCTCCAAAATACTTGTCAAAAAAGTGTACCTTAGGTTCACTTTTCATACATTTGCAATATTTAGGTGACCTTGAGCGGTACAAAGGCTGACGTTACATGACAGTTCGAATGGAACCAAATTTAAAACTGTATTAGTATGGGAGTTACGTTTCCTGGTTTTATTATTCGTAGTCAATAATATTTACAAAGTGAAATAACAACCATGCTGCTATGGTAACATCTATCAAAGTCCTATTCATAGATAATGTAAAATATGTGTCAGTCCTCCGCCGCTACATAGGCTGCTATTTATGTATCCGGAACTGGCCACTTACAAGAACAATATTTAAAAAGTAATTACAACATTTGAAAATAGAACTCTTTGGTTGAAGAATACATTTTGTTTCATGTGACTGTCAATTATTTTTCCATTGTGGCGTCATTTTGAAAATTGCGTGTCTTCATTTGCCATGGATTTAACGCGTGAACATTTTCGTGCAATGATTTACTACGATTTTCGGCGTGGGCTAAATCAACAACAGTGCTTTATTCAACTCACCGCAACTTTTGGAGATGAAGCACCATCAAAAACCACTGTTTATCACTGGTACAGTGAGTTTAATCGTGGGCGGTCTATGCTCACGGATGAAAATAAAGAAGGTCGCCCAAAAACAGCTGTTGTCCCACAAAATATAGATGCTGTGCGGGAACTAATAATGCGTGATCGTCATGTTACATATCGCGAGATAGAGGCGTCCTTAGGCATAAGTATGACGAGCATACATAAGATATTACACGAACATTTGGCTGTAAAAAAATATGTTCGCGTTGGATTCCGCACAACTTGACAATCGATCAAAAACGGGCTCGTGTCGATTGGTGCAAAAAAATGATAAAAAAATACAACCGTGGTACGTCAAAAGCCGTTTATAATATCTACACAGGTGATGAATCTTGGATATATGCATATGACCCCGAAACTAAACAACAGTCAACGGTGTGGGTGTTCCAAGATGAGCCGAAACCAACAAAAGTTACTCGTGCAAAAAGTACTTTGAAGCAAATGGTCGCCTGTTTTTTTTGGACATGTGGCTACAGTGCCATTAGAGAATCGTAAAACGGTTAATTCTGAATGGTATACGACCATTTGTTTACCAGAAGTCTTTGAAGAAATAAGAAAGGACAACCGACAACGCAGAATCATATTACATCACGACAATGCTAGCTGTCACACCTCAGCTGAAACAACTCAGTTTTTGGAGGGTCAAAAGATCGAATTGACTGGTCATCCGCCGTACAGCCCTGATTTGGCACCTAACGATTTCTTTTTATTTCCATACGCGAAGAACAAATTACGTGGTCAACGTTTTTCGAGCCGCGAAGAGGCTGTTGATGCGTTCAAAATGCACGTTTTGGAGATACCTCAATCAGAATGGAAAAAGTGCTATGAAAATTGGTTCCAGCGTATGCAAAAGTGTGTCGATCATCGCGGCGAATATTTTGAAAAGCAATAAAACCATATTAAATGATATATGTTTGTTTCTTTTTTTAATTCCGGATACATAAATAGCAGCCCTTGTATTCCTGATGAATGCCTGGCGCAGGCAAGAGCAGGGGCCCTACCATGAGCTCTTATAGCAGTATTACTTTAATATTACTTTAGAATTTCGCATAAACAAACATGATCTCTATTTATATAAACATAGCTATGTTTTTTGTTTGTGCGGAATCTGAAAGTAATATTAAAGTAATACTGCTATAAGATGTCATGGTAGGGGGGCTGCTCTAGATGCCGGCGCCAGACTGTCCCTGCATCGGTTCGGACCTCATAGTGAAGTTGGCCCAGGCGACGTGAAATAGTTCCAAATACCCATCTCTGGGAGCCGTAGGCCCCAACTTGGACTCGGTCGCCTGGAGCGAACATGTTAACGGGCGGCGTCTCGGTGCTGGCCCTCATTGTAGACGGCGGCGTTTTGCGAAGCATCGCGTGAAGCGATGTCCTTATGTCGCGACCAAACATCAATTGGTACGGACTTTGTCCATCGTTGTTGGGGGTGCGTCTCAGTCGCGTCTTGACTGTTACTAATTTGCTTAGTAGGTCACCTTCCTCCCCCTCCATTGCGCGTATGGCCTTTTTGATGGTCTGGACGTAACGTTCTGCTTGCCCGTTAGTAGCGGGATGATATGGGGCGGACGTCCTATGTACTACTCCGCATTTGTTTAAGAAACTCGTAAATTCTACTGACACGAATTGGCGTCCGTTGTCTGAAACGAGCGTGTATGGAATTCCAAAGATGGAGAATAATTCTTTGAGTTTCTTAATACACCAGGAACTCGTGGTATTTTTTGTTGGTAGTATTTCGACCCATTTAGTGTATGCGTCTACGATTATCAAAAGCTGTTGGCCTTGGATCGGTCCGGCGAAATCGACATGCAGTCTTTACCAGGGTCCCGTCGGTTGTTCCCAATGATGCAGCGGGGCCTTAGGGGGTTCGTTCTGTTGTAAACGGCACGCTCTACATGACTTCACTTTCTGTTCGATGTCTCTATCGATATTTCTCCAGTAAACGTGACTGCGAGCTAGAGCTTTTATTTTGACTATGCCGCTGTGCCCGGCATGGAGTTCGTCTAGCACCTGCCCTTGTAAGTTTTGCGGTATGACGACTCGGGTTCCCTTGAGGATACAGCCGTCCTGAATGGTGAATTCGTTGTCGTTTAAACCTATTGCGCGTAATGATCTGCCATTTTGTAGGGCATCTCGCAACGTATTCAATTCCTTATCTTTCTGTGTTTCTTGAATAATGATATTTGGGTTTATGTCCAGAACGTTGATTTGGGCGCGTTGGTAGATGCAATGTTGGTCTTCGTAAGTTTCGCGTACGTTATCCACTGGGAATCTTGACAGGTAATTGGCGTTGCCATGTTTGGCGGCGGCTCTGTATTCGACTTCGTAGTCGAATCCCGATAGAAAATGTGCGTAGTGAAAGAGCCTCATGGTGCTTAAGGCTGGGAGTGTCTGATGCGGATGGAAGATGGAGGTAAGCGGCTTGTGGTCGGTCACCAATGTAAACTTTCGTCCATAGCAGTAGGGGATTTTTTTTAAAACCCCAGTATATAGCTGTGGCTTCCTTGTCTATTTGACTGTATTTCTTTTCACTTGTTGCTAGCGTTCTTGACGCGAATGCCACTGGTCTTTCTGATCCATCTGCGAGTCTGTGTGAGAGTACTGCTCCTAATCCTACAGGTGAGGCGTCAGTTGCTATTATTAATTGCTTATTTGGATCAAAATGTGCAAGAACTCTTTCGCTGGCTATTTCATTCCTTATATTATTAAAACTAGTCTCGCATTCAGGTGACCATATGAATTTGTTTTCTCTTTTTAGTAATCTATTCAGTGGGTTTGCGAGTGTTGCCAAACTGGGGATGAATTTACTATAGTAATTGGCCATACCGAGGAAGGTTCGTAGTTAATTTCGGTTCTCGGGTCTTTTTGTATTTAATATAGCCTTTACTTTTTCTTTATTTTTGTGCAAGCCATCTTTGGCTATTGTGTGTCCTAGGTAGTTGATACTATTTTTGAAAAATTGGCATTTATCCCTGTTTACTCGTAGGTTGCTTTCTTGTAGTTTTTGTAAGACCTGATTCAGTCGTGATAGTAGTTGTTCTGCTGAGGATCCCTGTATTATAATGTCATCGAAGAAGCACTTGACTCCTTCCAATCCTTGTAGTAGCTGGTCCATAAATTTTTGCCAGAGGCTTGGAGCGACCTTAACTCCAAACATTAGGCGGTTTACCTTGTACGTTCCTTTGTGCGTACTTAGGGTTTGCAGGGTAGCGCTTTCATCGTCCATCACCATGTTGAGGTAGGCTTGGGTGATATCCAAAGTGCAGAAGAATTTACCTCCGTTCATTTCAGCAAATATGTCCTCAATTATAGGTATAGGGTATTGTTCATCCTTAATCACCTTGTTTAGGGTTACCTTGTAGTCGGCACATAGGCGGATACTGCCGTTTGGTTTTACGATAGGAACGATCGGTGTGCCCGACTCTGAATGGTCTATTTTTGTGATCACTTCTTCTCTACTTAGCCGATCTATTTCCTTGTCAACCCTCTCCTTTAAGGCATAAGGGATCCTTCGTGGCTTTATGAAAATAGGGTGGACACCTTCCTTCAGATTTAAATGGGCTTTGTAGTTAGGTATCATTCCTAAATCAGATTTGAATACCGTATCCGAAAATTCTTCAAGTAGTTTATCTAATTTAGATTCGGCCGTGTGTATAACTCGCATATCTGCCAGATCAATGGAAACCTCCTTCATCCAGCTTCTCCCGAATATAGGGTCTACATCTTGATTAATAATATATAGTTTTCCATTAAAATGCTGGTTCTTGTAGAAGCATTTAACGTAGATTACTCCAACCGGCTTGAAAATTTCTCCTGTGTATGTTCTAAGTTTCATATCTGTTTTGAAAATTCTAGTTTTAATGTTCAATTCCTTGTAAAGCTTGAGCGAAATAGAAGACTGAGTGGCTCCGGTATCAAATTCCATGTTAACCTGTTTATTTTCAATTTTGATAGGAATCATGTATTTTTCTGTGATTTCGCTTTTAATAAGGTTAATGTCACCCAGGCTCTCGTCACTACTCGTGTTGGGATCGACTTGGTTTGTCAGCGGGTTCCTTCTAAGGCAGACGCGTGCCAGGAGCCCTGTTTTGTTGCATTTTGAACAGATTACGTTTAAGGCACGGCACTCCCTTGAATGGTGGTCTTCCTTTCCGCAACGGTAGCATTTTCCCTTTAAGTCTCTTACTGTGATTGGTGATCTGCGTTTGACATTCAATTTTGACGAAGTAGTTGGCCGAGTTTGTCTACTTGTAGGTGTTATAGCGTTTGTGATCCATGATGTGTTTAAATCTTGTGACATATTTTTATTTTCGCTCTTCCCCATTTCTATTGCCGAGGCAATTTGAATTAGCTTGGCAAAGGGTGGCGTGTCTCTTTCTTGAAGAATCTTCTTCTTGTGTTGATTTCTTGCAGCTTTGACATTTGAATTCACAATTTAGTGATACTCTCTTCAATTCCGCTGCGTAAATGGCAATAGTTTCATTTTCTTGTTGTTGACGAGAGATAAATCGATGTTGTAATGCCCACGTACTCGGTTTAGGGTCTAGGTATTCATCTAATAGGTCTGTTAGTTCCGTAAAATTCATATTGATTGGTTCATCAGGAGAGCATAGGTCGTAGAGTTTCTGATGGAGAATAGGAGGTAATGCCGAAAGTAATGTGTACACTTTGAATTTCGCATCTGTGATATTGTTCAACAGAAAGTATACAGATAGGCGCTGGGTGAAATTCTTGAAAGTTTCGTTTTCTTCTAACGCTTGAAAGTTAATTTTCGGTTTCGATTCTGCTGGGCTGTTGGTAGCCCATTGTGGATTTGACGTTGCTTGAGTTGATGTAAGGGTTTGTTCACTTTGATTAGGCATATTTAGCAATTTGGTTTTCAATAGTGTAAATTTTTCTTCAATTTCGTACCTGATTTCCATTTCGTTATCAAATTCGTCATCAGCAATTTCCGATTCTATTTTTAGTTATACTTCTTTAAATGGCTGTAGATTTTCTTGTAGGGACTGCAGTCTTGTTTGTGTTTCCGCGTGAGTTAGAGTTTCGTTCGAGTTTACGTAATTTTCTAGTTTTGTAAGTTGTGCGCGTGTAGTAGCGCGTATTTTTCTCCATTTCTTCAATTCTGCTGTCGACATCGTCGCCAGTTATTGGATATTAAAATATGCAATGTTAATTCATATAGTTTTATTCTCAATAATATTTACAAAGTGAAATAACAACCATGCTGCTATGGTAACATCTATCAAAGTCCTATTCATACAATGATATTGTATGTTACTAAAATGATATTGTATGTTACTAACGTAACTAGATTGGCAGTTTACGACAGCAACGCGTCACCACTTTGAAGATGCCTGCAGGCATATCTGCCATACATAATGACATAATAACATTATGAAGTGACATTGTCTTTTGGGCTATCAAGTGGTTACGCATTTCTGAGAATCATTTGTAAGACGTTGCCACTCTAGTTATTCATAGATAATGTAAAATATGTGTTAGACGTTAAAGTAATATTGCTCATCTGTCTAACGGTGTTGCTTAGTAGAGGTGGTGGTAGCCCTGGTAGGCCCCCAGTTGTGACGTACCGCCTAAAGGTAAGCGTCCTCAGGTCGGTATCATACGCAACGCACGTCTCGCATCAAAGGGATAATTTTTTCACAGTACGTCCACAGTATCGGCAGCGTACGGAATCCGACTAGCCTATTAAATGAACGCTCAAAAGGGGGGTGTGAATGGAAAAGTCGAAAGCAGATATTTTGACTTAGGAAGTTTGGACTAATTAGGAGAAAAACATGTTGGCTAGTCGATAATGGTAAAGATTTCCAAACCTACCCCAAGATAAAGGGTAAACCCCCCCCCCCCCCGTACCAAATCCACACTGAGGAACCCCCCAGTTTTGGAGCTACTCACCTTTGAAATTTTCGGAATCTGGAGGCATGTTTTGTGACGGTCGCCGGCTGCTGCCGCAGCACAGTCACAGTTCTGACCGTACCTACTTTTGGACTTTCTGGATTGTATTTGTTGGTGGTTTGGGGGGGTGCAGCGCCCCCAGAGACCCCCCTTTTGTTTTGTGACTGTGTTGTGGTCTACGTTCTAACCTAACCTACTTTTGGCCTTTCTGGATTGTGTTTGTTTTTGTTTTGGCGGTTTAACCCCCCTTTCTATTAATACGTTAATATTCACACCACCCTGAATATGTTCCTGCAGAAATCGCTTAGGTTCCCGCTTACGCATTCTACAACTACTTTATTGACTGAACCATGATACTTATATTTATTTTGTAGAAAAAAAAATTGTGTGACACATAAAACATAATATTATATAAATTTACAGACTGATATCGACATTGGAGCAATCGGATCTTTGTTAGAACTATCAATCTACAGCAATAAAAATATTTCCATAACAGATCCTACCGCAGATAATATAAAAGAAGAGCCGGACATAAAGACTGAACAATACAATGAAGACGGTAATGTATACTTTACTTTATGTATTTTTTCGTTCGAGTTTCCTTTCTAAAGCCCGACCAACAAAATAAAAAACCTCGCCATATTGCGGAAAACTACTGGAACTAATTTCTTCAACTGGCAATAATCTTTATGAGATGTCATAATTGTCATCTGTCAAAGTGTGTTCTCGATTGTGCGTGATATATTTCTTAGACAAGTGGGTTATTTACGCGATATAATGCCGAAAACTATTAAAAGCCAGTTAAGAAAAGTTATTTATAATATCAATAATTACTTGTCGGAAAGAAAGTCTGAAGGAATGGACTCTATTCCTCTAAATAACATCACGGACCTTGTTGTCAACATGACTGGTAGGTACCTCATATAGTGTGTGCAATTTGAATTGGCTAATTTGTGATTAGTTTAATTTAAAAGTTCTGTTTTTAGGTGTATCCCGATCGTCCGTGCTTCTGCCCTGCTTATGCCACCAAAAGTATGCTAATGGTTATAGTCAATCAAAACAAACCTGACCCGATATATGAAATTGATAGTTTAGTACAGGATTATGGTCACAAAATATTAAGACTGCCTCCTTATCATTGTGACCTCAATCCTATTGAGATGATATGGGGTATTGTAAAAGGGAAGGTTGCCACAAAGAATGTTGGTTTAGACAATATCACATTCATGCAGCTTGTAAAAAACTGTTTTGAGGTAAATATCACATATTTCGACAAAAATAAAATTAAATATTTTGTTTACCATTACTGATTTTAAATTATTCTTATAGGATATTACTGCCGATACATGGAGTAATTGTTGTGATCATACAAATAAAATAGAAAAAGAATATAGACAAAGGGGACCAGTAATTGATGGAGAAATTGAACAATTTATCATAAATGTTGGCGGCAATGACAGTGAAACATCCACAAGTGGCAATGAGTCAGAGATATCTGACATTGAACCACTACAATCTGACCATGAAGATGAAATAATATATGAATGTGTTGAATATTTAGATTCTGAGTTTGATGAATAATTTAAATAAAAGTTTAATAATGAAATTATGAAGTTGTACTTTTTTAAACTGCCTATATACTTTAAAACTATACATAAATGCTATGGTTTTGTATAGTCTATATTAAAATTAGTCTATATTAAACACTAGCTAAAAATTGTACACTAGCCAATTCGCAAGTGTATCACTGTACTAGATGTTGCCATATTCATAGTTCATTTAGCGCCCTCAGGGCAGGTTTTCTATTTTTTTGGTCAGGCTTTAGAACGTACTTGACTCGCTTTAACATGGGTTTAACGTTTCTAGAAAATACGCGTATGTACTCGCACACTTACCGCCATCTAGTATCGAGTAGAGGGTATCACGTTGTCTTTGTTCCCCAAGTGGTTCCACTAATTGACGCTAGATAGCAGTTACCACCAGTGTCTTTGTGTGTTTGCAACAGTATTAAACTCCGATTTTTAATTCAAGATCAAAAAACTACTACAATATTGCCACTGCAATAAAATATTTGTGCAAGAGTATATTCCTTTTTCTAAAAAACAAGGCTTAGATAATTTTAATTATTAGTAATTTTAATCAGATGATTTAAATAAGTAACCTGAGTTATTTTATCTTCTATATGTCTATATTCTATATTTCTATTTCTATATAATATTATAAATGCGAAAGTGTGTCTGTCTGTCTGTCTCGCATTCACGCCAAAACTACTGAACCGATTGTAATGAAATTTTGTACACAGATAGTCTAAAGCCTGAGAAAGTACATAGGCTACTTTTTAACTGGAAAAAGGGGTTGTAAGGGGGTGTTTATGCGTAAATTTGTTAAAATTAAGTTAGTTCCAAAAACTCATAACAGATGGCGCCAAGAGTCGCTTAGATCGCGCTATCGCTTGCTCATACGTATTTCTATAAGAGGTGGTACCATGTTGAATTGAGTTTTTCGATTCTTTCGATTGTTATACACGTAATTAAATAACTCACCTACCAACATAGATATCAGAAACAACAGCCTACCAATGATAAATACTAAATAGTTTATGGGTAAAGCTAAAGTTGTGCAATTCAGCTAAGTTGTGTAAAGCTAAATAAGCTTTAAAATTTGGTATAAAAAAGTTTAATTAAAAAAAATTAAATATTATGTGCAAACTGCACAGCTGTTTTGGGTATTTTGATTTTAGGGGTACCAGTTTAAAAAAAGCTTTTAAATTTGACACTAATTTTGTTGACACCGTGCGCTATAAACTGAAGTCCACGCGGACGAAGTCGCGGGCAACAGCTAGTTTTACATAAATACAAAACGCCCTAATAAAATCTTAAACATCGGTAATTTTTGGTAGTACACCTGGTATTTTACTGGTATCACTTCAGGTACTTATTCATAACATTTGGTGCAATAATTTACAGGCTAAAGTTACATACTTAATATAATTTAAATATACATGTACCTAATTTACAAAATAGCAGAAAAATTGTGTGTAGCTCGCTTTATGGTCGTTATCTTATCGCCGCCATTTTTTTCGGCCATTCGGCCATTCAGACGTCCTATTTAGACTAAGATAAGAAATAAGAGAAGATGTCATCTGGGTTCTAGTAAAAAACCATTAATATTAAGTGGGCCACTAACCCAAAATTTTCGATTTCATAATTCATTTTATACTTGAAAATAAGCCATGAATTGTTTCATTTTCTAAAATTAGATACTACATTATATTTCCAAGAATTCAATCAGAGCAAAAACACGATATCTTAAAATTTTCTCGATAGAAAAAAATCACAAAGATGCATCTAATTTTCACGATTTTTTCATTTATTGCCATAACCGTGCATTGAATTAAGTTAATATTTTAACACATTGTATAAAATTCTATCATTGAGAAACCGACCTAGCGGATTATTAAAATGTTGTACATTTATCGAGTTATTGAGAAAAAACTAATTTGGCGATGAATTCGCGTCGTCCTTTTTCACCTGGCATATGAAAGATGGGCGTGAGTGTGAAGAGAGAAGTACGATGTTTGATTTTTTGGGTTAGTCGCCCTCTTAATATAAAAGCTTGTATCAATAAGGATTATTTGACAAAAACCTTGTTTAATCATTATGTTGACCAGTAATGCCAATAATAAATAAAGTAACATATTGCAAAAAGGTTGGCGAAACCTGAAATATTCACTTGACAATGACATAAGTCACTTTGACACTTTTGACAGTGACGTATCTGTAGTAGCTTTTTTGATCTTGAATTAAAAATCGGAGTATAGTACGGGAGCCCTAGAACAATTTTTTTGTGACTACTAACAAGCTGATGTTTTGTGAGTAGCTACATTTTGATAAGACGAACAACATTTTTAGTTTCAAAAAATCTCGAAAGTGGTAGCTAACAGAGATAGAAAGGATTTTATACTTTGACTCGATGGTCCTAAAATATGGATTGTATTATTTGTAGGACAAAGTTACTCTTAAATTATATGACTATTAATCTATCAATATACAAAAAATCAGCTCGGTAGGATTCCGTTGTAGGGTTCTGTAATCAACAAAACTTGGTTGACTACGGTACCCTAAAACGGAACCCTAGCCAGCTGATTTTTTGTATATGTGTAGGTTAATAGTTATGTAATTTGAGAGTAACATTGTCCTACAAATAAAACAATCCATATTTTAGGACCATCGAGTCAAAGTATGAAATACTTTCTATCTCTGTTAGCTACCACTTTCGAAATTTTTCGAAAATAAAAATGTTGTTCGTCTTATCAAAATGTAGCTACTCACAAAACATCAGCTTGTTGGTAGTCACAAAAAAACTTGTTCTAAGGCTCCCGTACTATATCCATAATACAGATGGTGAGATGGGCTACATTTATAGTGTTCTGTTTGCCACTTAACTGCTCTGCCCCCTTTCAACTTTGTGAAATTAAGCACATAATATTATAATGTACCTATTTTATAATGATTAGTTTTTAAGTTTGTAATGTTATTTTTTTTCTTTTAGAAATAATTGAAGAACAAACTGTAGAAAATACAAATGAGTATGAAGAAGATTATGCACCGGTGTTAAAATTTGAAGCTCATGATGTGTCAGATAGTGATGCTGTCTGCAAACAGGAATCATTGAGCGTTATCCGCATTGATGCTTGCTACGGCTCAAGGGTGCTTGAATTGAAATTAGTAAAATTGAGTCAAAGTGTCATTGACAAATATGTACGTCAAAGTCCAACACCACAGCAGACAGCCACAGAAGAACATATTGGGAAAAGGGGGACGTGCGCTGGTGAACAGAGTGTAGAAAATGAGGACAAAAAGGCACAGTACAAGAGTCATAATGAACAAATTAGTTGTGATATTTGCTTAAAAATGTTTCCGACTAAAAGCAGATTGCTAGGGCATATCTGCAGGACACATACTGGTGAGAAACGATTTACCTGTGATATTTGCGAAAAGAAATTCACATCTCGTGGTAACTTCAAAAAACATTTAACAACTTGTACTGGTAAGAAATCATTTAACTGCAATATTTGTCCACAGAAATTCGAAAAAAAATGCTACTTACAAGCACACTTACGAACTCACACTGATGAAAGGTCATATAACTGTCATATATGTCAAAAGAAATTCACATTAAGAGGTAACTTAAAAAAACACTTAGTAATTCATTCTGCTGAGAAGCCATTTAACTGTCATATATGTCAAAAGAAATTCAAAACACGTAGTCACTTAAAAAGACATTCACTAATTATTCATACTGGAGAAAAACCGTATAGCTGTGGCATTTGTCAAAAGAAATTCAAATTAAGTAGTAACTTAAAAGAACATTCAGTAATTCATACTGCTGAGAAACCATATAACTGCGATATATGTCAAAAGAAATTTAGATTAGGCCATAGATTAAAAACCCACTTAAAAATTAGTCATACTGGTGAGAAGCCGTATGGCTGTGACATTTGTCAAAAGAAATTTGCATTTGGCAATGGCTTAAAAATACACTTACGAATTCATACTGGTGAGAGGCCGTACAGCTGTGACATTTGTCAAAAGAAATTTACAATTAGCAATAGCTTAAAAAGACACTTAGGAATTCACACTGGTGAGAGGTCAGAGGCCGTATAGCTGTGACATTTGTCAAAATAAATAATAATTTACATTTGGCAATAGCTTAAAAAGACACTTATGAATTCATACTGGTGACTGGTGAGAGACCGTATAGTTGTGGCATATGTCAAAAGAAATTCACATTAGGGCTCTATTCCACCGCGGCGCACGGAGAGACTACGCACGTGCGTCAAGCTTCGCTTTGTTAGAAAATATAATATTATGTGAATGTGTCAACTGCTACCTACGGACACGCTACACACGAGTTGACTCGCGTAGCTTGCTCGAATATGGTGCACACGTAGCTCAACGCTGGCCACGCCACGCATGCTATAGATCAGTTAACTAAAGCTGGCACGTTCACAGTGCTCACACTTAAATGCAGTTTCACTATGTTTAAAAATATAATATGTTTCCATACGATAATAAATCTGCGTACGATAATAATATGCTATAGTACATCGTACGTACGCACAAAATTATCGTATGTGTACGATAATTATTGTCGTACGGTTTCGAACGCTGGCTCCGCGCCAATCACACGTTACCGACTTGCAACATCACGCTGTATTTATAAACAGTAGCTTAGGAAAAACAATAACTGTCCCCTTCACGCTCATAAGATAGACCGCGCGCGAGAGAGACGGGCAGACTTTTTATGATGCATATGCAGTACGACGTCGCGACTCACGCCACGCGCTTATGGCCGATTTACACGGGTGACTAAAGCCGCACGATTTTCGCCGCACGGCGAAAATCGACCGTGTAAATGGCAAGTCGACTACGCCGCATGCGGCTAAAGTCGCAAGCCCCAAAGTCGTGCGGCCAGCGGCCGCATGCGGCTGGTGACTAAAATCGACCGTGCAAACGCTCAGTTGCAAGCGATCGCTTGCTGCGAATACTACTCGACTGGTGACTTGCCGGGTGACTAAAATCGACCCGTTAGTCACCCGTGTAAATGGGGTGGCGATTCGACTTGGACAGGCGATTCGACTGGTGACTTGCCGGGTGACTAAAATCGACCCGTTAGTCACCCGAGTAAATCGACACTTATTCACCACAGACACTACACTAGCGCAATGTTTAAATGTGTTGATCGTGCCAGCTCTTGTTAACTGACCTGTATGCACGGGAAACGTGTTTGTATAGCGTGTGCTGCAGTGGAAACGTTGACCCACGTAGTCAAAGAAATAAATCCGTGCACGTCCACGCGTGCGCGTGGTCGTGCACAGCGTGCGCCGCGGTGGAACGGAGCCTTAAAGTAGCAACTTCAAAAGACACTTAGGTTGGGTCGCACCAACTAACTTTAACTACAGTGCAAAATGTGAAATCTCTGGTTAAAGTTAAATATGCTCATACGAATATCTAAAATTTACTATGTTTTACAGTGTTATATTTTTCCTGACGATTTTTACGGATATTTTTATACCCTCAATTCTGTTACCTGTAGTTTCAATAAAAAAATAAACGCAACAGACATAATCGTGAATTTCTCCGGTTAAAGTTAAGGTTAAAGTTTAAGCTAAAGGACGCCATATTTAACTTTAACCATAACTTTAACTTTAACCACGCCTCTGGTGCAACCCAGGGTGGGTTGCATCAACTTCCTTTAACTATAACTTTAACCATTACAAAAAGTCAAATGAACTGTGAAATCCCTAGCAAATACGCCATATTTATGACGCCATATTTGACGATAACCTTAACTTTAACTACGCCTCTGGTGCAACCCACCCTTAGTAATTATACTGTTGAGAAGCTGTGACATTTGTCAAAAGAAATTCTCACATTTGTTATTGATGTATGAACTTGTCATAAATCTCTCGGGCTATACCAATTGTATCTGGCTGATTTTGGTATTAGACTAAGAGCTGACGACCAAATCAGTCATGTAGCTTCAGCTGTGTTAAAACTCCGTTAGCTACTTCCCTGAACAACCCTTTCTGATAATCTGCGTGTTGGCAGGCCGTGGGCAGTGGGTGTGGGAGTAGTGCGGTGGGGAAAAAATGTAGGTTCAGCAACTTTAATTTTTTTCGTCTGTACGTCTGTCCATCGGTCCGTCTGTCTGTCTGTCTGTCTGTCTGTCTGTCTGTCTGTATCCTTATAATATGAACTAAAAAGTATTAAATAATTTTTCCTATCTAATAGTGCCTTTTTCCGAATTCGGCTAAACCTCAACATTTCTGTACTTAATATTCATCGTTTTGAAGTCGGTACCTGCAGATAGCTGAATCTTCAGTACTCTGACAGAATATTTGAACCTTTTTTGAACCGACTTCAGAAGATTGAGTACCTACAGAAATAGTTGAGTTTTAGCCGAATTCGGAAGAAGGCACTATTAAATATAAAAAGGATAAGGTCCAAATTGGGCTAATTTTAAAAGTGCCGTGGTGCCGGCCAACGCAAATATTTAAATCCATTATTTAAATAGAACATAATCTAAGGAATAATTTTTATTATTACACCAAAGTTCTAAATCAAGTCTCCGAGTTGTTATTCAAGGTCAAACTTTTTTTCATAACATGTATTAAAACTTATTTTATTAATTGAAAGCAATAAGTAATCGATCCCAACGTCCCGATGCGAGTCATAGAACAGCTGATTAGAGGCCAAATACCTACAAATGATTTGGAAAAATTCAAAGGAAGAGGGAACCTCTACGTACCATATTGCTTACTTGGAATACTAGGCAAATGCCGTGCGTACCCCAAGCACGTAGAGTATCCATTGTCACCGACCACACAACCACATTGTACATTCTATTGTCGCGATCACCGGTGCTCGCGCGGGGTTTGATGGGTTAATTAAATAATGGCGTTTATTTGCGTTGGCCGGCACTTTTAAAATTAGCCCAAAATTGTATGGACGTTGGATCTTGTCCAAAATTTAATAAATATGTACTTTTTGGTTCATATTATAAGGATGTTATTATTGTTTTTAGCTTGGAAGTCGGTTTTCATTTTTTGTTAAAAATAATAATTTCATCAATAATTTATAATATGGACTATACTTACTGTGTCTGAAATAAACGATTTGAATAAACACTTGTTGTCATTCAGGACAAAGCCTTTTATATAATGACTAGCTGTTCCGCGCGGATTCGCCCGCGTAATTTAGGAATTTCACGCAACCATACATTTTTCTGCAAAAAATAGCCTACCTATGTCCCTTCACGTGGTCTATTCTTCATGTTTGCCAAATAAAATAAAAATTGCTCCAGTACTTAGTTCTTCATAAGCAATTTCATATAATTTCCCCCGTTTTTTCCACATTTTCATCTATTTCTTCGCTCCTATTAGTCTTAGCGTGATAAATATAGCTTATAGCTTTTCTGAAGAAATAGGCTATCTATCACTGATTTTTTTTTAATCGGACCAGTAGTTCCTGAGATTAACGCGTTCAAATAAGCCCTTTCATATAATTTCCCCCGTTCTTTCCACATTTTCCTCTATTTCTTCGCTTCTATTAGTCGTAGCGTGATAAAATATAGCCTATAGTCTTCCTCGATAAATAGGCTATCACTGAAAAAAAATTTCAAATCGGACTAGTAGTTCCTGAGATTAGCGCGTTTAAATAAGCCCTTTCAAATAATTTTCCCCCGTTTTTTCCACATTTTCTCCTATTTCTTCGCTCTCTTAGCGTGATAAAATATAGCCTATGCCCTATAGCCTTCCTCGATAAATAGGATTTCTAACACTGAAAGAATTTTTCAAATCGCACCAGTAGTTCCTGAGATTAGCGCGTTCAAACAAACAAACTAACAAACTCTTCCGCGTTATAATATTAGTATAGATATAGAATTAGGGCCACACTGCACGCATGACACTGCGAGTGCCAGCGCCCAGCACAGTGGCAGTGCCGCAGAGTATGTGAAGGGCTCATTGCTTGCTCAATGCTTCTTTTACCGACTCGGTAGGGCTCGGTTACAACTACCGACTAGAGTGGCGAGACAATGTTCTCTAATCTCTACCATTAAAATTTGCCGAGTATTGTCTCGATACTCTACTCGGTAGGTGTAAAAAAAAAGCATTGAGCAAGCAATGCTTCACATACTCTGCGGCACTGCCACTGTGCTGAGCGCTGGCACTCACATTGTCATGCGTGCAGTGTGGCCCTAATTCTATATCTAGGGTAAAATACGAGTTATTAGAATTTTTCAGTAGAGGGACACTTTACACTTTGATCGTAAAAATAAAAGTTTGTGGTTTTTATACGACGTAAATAATAATGGAATTAATATTGATGGGCGTTCACGCTACAATAAAAATAGAGTATTTTTTATCAGGTTGTGGTGTAACCAAAATAAAACATCTTTTGTCGCCATGGTCATCACGTGCGCCTTGGTTTTGCAAATGAAAAGAAAAAATTAAGAAACATGCTAAAGTTTTTAATAATATTTTTTATGATATACATTGTGTATGTTATTATAAACGTGTTATTATATAATAACAATCTATTAAGTATTTTTTGTACATTCTTAATATTTAATTACTTTTTATCTCATTTATAGGGGCCTTGTAAAATGCTACGGTGCGTTGCACAAGGGCTGATATTTAAACAACGCGTTAATATTTGTTTCGTTTATATAGAGGAATTAGAATTTTCAAAATCAGCTACCCTTTTTATTTATGTTTTATTAGGAAATCACTGGATTCTGAAGTACGTTCCAATTATTTTTGTCGCTGAAGTAGGCAAATGGCAATTGGCAAGCCTTTAGTTTATAAATTTTCATGAAATCTCTCGACTTTGTGTATAATGATTTAAATTAAACCAATGCCATACACTTTTTGCTACCCATCAGTATAATCCAAACTCAAGAACATAATATTATATTGTGCAACCTGTGGGATCTATTTCATATCCCAAAAGATAATAATATTGTAAGCGCACAATCGTTACGTATCACACTGGTCCCAAAGTAAAATAAATGGGACATTAAGAATTTTCGGATCGAAGGTCAACGGATCAGGCTGATTTTTTTTTTGTAGACAGCTGATGCAATTACAAGTCACTTTTAAAGATATCGTTTTTTTCAAATATGCCGTATCTACAGAGATAAAAAATAATTTAAAAAAATTTGTATGAACGAAATCATAATTTTGTCATTTTAATCCAAGATTCAAACGTATTCAAAATAAATCATAGCACAGCTTATAGAGGGACTCTTGTCGTACATTTTTGTCATAGACACTCAACTGCGATTTTTGCGCCTTTTAGAGCTACAGCCACTTTAATTTTTTTTTGTCAGCGGATGAGGCTGATTTTTTTTGTAGCATCTGATGCAATTACAAGTTACTTTTATAGATGTTGTTTTTTTAAAATATGCCTTATCTACAGTAAAAAAAATATGAATTATTTTTTGTATGGACGAAATCATAATTTTGTAATTTTCTTCCAAGATTCAAACGTATTCAAAATAAATCATTGCACAGTTTTGTTGTAGACACTTAACTGCGATTTTTGTGCCTTTAGGAGCTACAGGTACTTTAATTTTTATTGTTTTGTATAATTCATTTCTGAGTATTTCATATAGTTTTTAATAAATATTGTTAAGGATAGACAAATAATAATGTTTTCTTTATTGACAACTAACTCTTTCTAATGTCTTATTCATAAAAAAGCCTATATATACTAAAACTAAACAAATTAAAGTAGAAATCTCAAAACATGTACGTACAGGTAAATTATTTTATGACTCATCCAGTTTGCAAACATTGTTTGGTAATGACTCATTGCCTAATTGGTAATTACCTCTATACTTGGAATTTGTGCTCTGTTTTGTTATTCAGCGCTAGCGAACGCTTCGAAAACGCTAAATAATAAATAGGCACATAGATTGCAATTCAAATTTTCCCTTCCGAGTACTTTTACGGGCTTAGGACCGTCAAAATACAAACTTGTATGATTATAATTATAGGTAATGTATTAACAATAGTGGAAATCTCAAAACGTGTTTGTACATCTAAATTATTCTTCAAACTTGTATGATTATATAGGTTTGTTTGTTTGTACATGTAAATTATTCCTTCGATCGTGGAAAAACGAGACACAATAAGGCTATTGTGAAAACCGATCACGAAAGCCTCATATTACTTCAAGTAGTGGGGGTAATTAGACAATGAGTTATAAAAAAATGCTTGCAATACGGATGACTCGCGCAATAATCCTTCGAGCCCCAAGCGGTCGCATTCGACCGCGATAACAATAGAAAGCCATTCTATTGTTTTTTAATTAGACAATGAGTTATAAAAAAATGCTTGCTATACGGATGACTCACGTAATAATCCTTCGAGCCCCAAGCGGTCGCATGCGACCGCAATAACAATAGAAGCCTTACTATTGTAATCGCGGTCGCATGCGACCGCTTGGGGCTCGAAGGATTATTGCGTAAGTCATCCGTATTGCAAGCATTTTTTTATAACTCATTGTCTAATTACCCCCACTACTTGAAGTAATATGAGGCTTTCATGATCGGTTTTCACAATAGCCTTATTGTGTCTCGTTTTTCCACGATCGAAAGAATAATTTACATGTACCAACAAACACCTATATAATCATACAAGTTTGTATTTTGACGGTCCTAAGCCCGTAAAAGTACGAAGGGAAAATTTGAATTGCAATCTATGTGCCTATATATTATTTAGCGTTTTCGAAGCGTTCGCTAGCGCTGGATAACAAAACAGAGCACAAATTCCAAGTATAGAGGTAATTACTAATTAGGCAATGAGTCATTACCAAACAAAATTTGCAAACTGGATGAGTCATAAAATAATTTACCTGTACGTACATGTTTTGAGATTTCTACTTTAATTTGTTTAGTTTTAGTATATATAGGCTTTTTTATGAATAAGACATTAGAAAGAGTTACTTGTCAATAAAGAAAACATTATTATTTGTCTATCCTTAACAATATTTATTAAAAACTATATGAAATACTCAGAAATGAATTATACAAAACAATAAAAATTAAAGTACCTGTAGCTCCTAAAGGCACAAAAATCGCAGTTAAGTGTCTATGACAAAACTGTGCAATGATTTATTTTGAATACGTTTGAATCTTGAAATAAAATGACAAAATTATGATTTTGTCCATACAAAAAACAATTTACATTTTTTTTCTCTGTAGATAAGGCATATTTGAAAAAAACAACATCTATAAAAGTAACTTGTTATTGCATCAGATGCTACAAAAAAAAATCAGCCTCATCCGCTGACAAAAAAAAAAAAGTGCCTGTAGCTCTAAAAGGCGCAAAAATCGCAGTTGAGCAACATGACAAAAATGTACGACAAGAGTCCTTCTATAAGCTGTGCTATGATTTATGTTGAATACGTTTGAATCTTGGAAGAAAATTACAAAATTATGATTTCGTCCATACAAAAAATAATTCATATTTTTTTTTTCTCTGTAGATAAGGCTTATTTGAAAAAAACAACATCTATAAAAGTAACTTGTAATTGCATCAGATGCTACAAAAAAAATCAGCCTCATCCGCTGACAAAAAAAATTAAAGTGCCTGTAGCTCTCTCTAAAAGGCGCAAAAATCGCAGTTGAGTGTCTATGACAAAAATGTACGACAAGAGTCCCTCTATAAGCTGTGCTATGATTTATTTTGAATACGTTTGAATCTTGGATTAAAATGACAAAATTATGATTTCGTCCATACAATTTTTTTTAAATTATTTTTTATCTCTGTAGATACGGCATATTTGAAAAAAACGACATCTATAAAAGTGACTTGTAATTGCATCAGCTGTCTACAAAAAAAAATCAGCCTGATCCGTTGACCTTCGATCCGAAAATTCTTAATGTCCCATTTATTTTCTTTGGGACCAGTGTGCGTGTATGGCATGACTTGAGCCCAATTCCCTCCAAAAAGTAGAGTATGGCTACAGCGACAGGCAAATGAGTAGCTCTGCATTGTGTATGCCGATTGGCTCGATGAGGGCAATCTGAAATCTCTAAATATTTGAGTTACTTTTTACCTGAACAATGTAATATACAGACATACAGATAAAGAAACAGACGGACATCCTTTCACCTCTATAATATTAATAGACGGCCGTAACTCCATTGCGTCAAAGTCCATTTGTCAAGTGGATACCGTACATTTTCCCGGGACAAAAAGTACTATTTTTCCTTTCCTGGGACTCAAAGTGTCTCCATACTGTGGGAAATCTTCGATAGCGCGATGCAGGAATGTTAGGCGAATGTGGGTACCGCCACATCACTCCCCCCCGAAGACCGGAGGTCGAATCTTGAAGTCTCGTCGCTTGAGTCGCCATTGCCAGAGAGTTCCAGTGAGTCGGAACTGTTGCAGTGAGTCCCAGTGAGTCGGAACTGTAAGCTGCTGCACGGGATCTAGTGAGTCGGATAGCTGCCGTGCGGGGCCGATGCTACGTGCTGACCAGGAGAGATGTGCTCTGCTTGCTGACCGGTCGGTGTAGTGAGAAAGCCCGATGATGCCGATGCGGAGTCGCCCAGGCCGCGGTACATTGCGGCTAGTGGACGAGGTACCCGATGAGGCGGTGCTGGCTGGCGCGGTGCGGAGGGGCGGGGAGTGATGATGATGAAGGAAGCGTGTTCTGTCGAGGGTCACCAATGTGGGAATATGTGTGGAGGCCAAAGGAAGATCTTTCGACCGTGCGAGGTGGTATGCCCGGTCAGGCCGAAGCCCACGTGATACTTTTTCAGCTGTCGTATATATACCGACGCGCTCAGAAATCTTCGATAGCGCGATGCAGGAATGTTAGGCGAATGTGGGTACCGCCACAATACCAAATTTTTGCAAAATCCGTTCAGTGGTTAGAGCATGAAGAAATACTTGACAGACAGACAGACAGACGAACAGACTTTCATACTTATAAAGTTATAATATTAGTATGGATATGTTACAATAGTACTATGTAATATTGGTAAGAATTTAAATTTTTTGAAATCATTTTTGTTAAATATTTAATTAAAATACCTTATTTTGCAATAAATAATAAAAATATATGTGAAAACAACAATTATTTATAATGTTTCCTACTTACAATACCAATTTTACCCAAATTTCAATCAAACTTTGCTTGTCCCACTACTGGTTTTAGGTGTCCCAACTACTGTTATTCCGTCCCATGACTGTGTTTTACCTACCATTCAGTTTTTACCAAAAAATGAATATAAACTTAAAAACCATCGCATTTTTATGTTTGCATATCTCAAATTAGATAATTTATGAACACAAATATAATATCTATTTCTATTTCACGCGAAGTACAGTCTGTCAAGAAAGTGAAGAAATTAAAAAGTGGCAACATCGTAGTGTTTACGCCAGTATTATAGTACTCTGTGGTAGTGTTTTCTTAGATTGATTTGAAAGGGATGACACTACGATGTTGCCACTTTTTAATTTCTTCACTTTCTTGACAGACTGTATTTAATATTATACAGCTATTTCTGTAAAATAAATCCTTAGCTGTCCAATGACTGGTACTTTACGGTATACTAATATTATAAAGCGGAAGAGTTTGTTAATAATAATAATTAATAACTAATCTAGTTTTTTTATGGTGTGGTACAACTCGGTAGTTGTACCACACCATAAAAAAACTAGATTGGTTATTAATTATTATTATGACATTTAGTGGAGTTTCCAGAGCGTAAAAATCGTGCAAACCTCCGATTTTTGCAATAGTGGATGAAAATTGAAAAGAAAAAAAGGAATGTGTAGCTGATAACATAAATAATAAAGTTTACCTATTGAAAAGTTGTGCTTTTGATTTTTAAATTATTCTCTTCCACTTCAAGTAAACTCATAAACTGTAAAATTTTGAAGAAAATTTGCATATTTCTTTCTTTTAAATATATAGCAAAATAAAAAATATATTATTATTTTTTTTTATTTGTATCGTTGCTTATATGCCAAAGAAAGAAAATAAGTTGAAAAAATATATAATTTAGATTTAAAATTAATATTTTTGTATGTAGATGAGCATACCTCCAAATGTGCTTGTTGTGTGCCTCGCCACGTAAATGGCGTTCCTATTTTTCTTTAGTTTTAAATAGGAACTTTAAAATTATTTTTTAAGGCTTAACAAAGCCTTCTATTTCTTAATGTGTATAACTTTTTAGCTCTTACTTTATTAAATTTTCTGAAAATGTAGCACAAACTTTTCACGGATATTTCGAAGAAAATCTGTATTTTATTTCTTTTGGTTAGGTTTTTACAGAATAAAATTGATTTTTTATATTTTTTTTTTTCATTAATTATATTTGTTAAAACATACTTAAAGGAAAAAAATACAAATTAGGTTAAGAACTGATATTTTTTGTATTCAGGTAAGCATTTTCCAAACATAGGTCGCAGCATGCGTCTTTAGTATGTACGTGAGATTTGTAGCACCCAATTTTTTTCTGGCTTTAAGTAGGAAGTTTAAATATTTTTCAAAGACTAGAAAATGTCTTTCATTTGTCGACGCATTTAATGTTTTAGCTCTCACTTAAATAAATTCTCAACAAATATAGAAAAATATTTTCGGTCTATTTTACACATTTTTGGAGATATTTAAACGTTTTTAAGTACTTAAAAGTTATCGTTTCTCTAAAAACTAAATACGCACAACAAGTAGGTAAGTTTAACACACTCTTCGTTACAACCCTTAAATCCACCCAAACCCTTTTATCTTGGTTACGACGAGCGTTAATCTCTAAAAACTTTGCAAAAACCTTATAGTTGTGTTTAGCTTAGAAAAGCAAACTTTATTTTAAAAAAATGTGTATTTGGTTAATTTTCAACGTAAACAATCGGATAAGAGTCATTTAATAACAGGAACAAGATTTTTTTTTTCTGGACCGGTTTTATATGGTGAAATATTAATTTTTAATTAAGTAACTAAAAAATTAAAAGCACAAAAAAATTTTTGGTAAACTTTGCAAGTTATAGTGTAAAAAAGAAAATGACACCTCAAAAACAAAAATCCATTCACTATTACAATTTTCGGAGGTTAAAACCTCTGCCGACTGCACTAATTGGTTTACCACAGTATTACAATATTAGGGTAAATATTGTAATACCAGTGGCGAAGCCTCCATAGAACACGATTCCTACCGGCTTACCTTGGCCAATTTTAATATATACATTTTTTATTATTAATAATTATAGCTTACCCCGCTTCCTACAATTTCATAAAAATAATTCGCCATGTATTTAAAATCACGCAAACGCACACATACCCGTTTTTACCGGCCGGGGAACTCGCTCAAAACATCGGGAATCCAAACATTTGAAATGTATGAAATTCACGCACACATACACATTACTACTACATGCAAACGACTCGTCGATATTGTCGAACAACAAGCCGATCCCACATAGCCTACCTAGTCTTTATTTGTCATGTGTTAAGGTTTAGTTTCGCATGTTTCGCTTTAAAATATTTCGTCCAATCACAACAGAGCTAATTGCAGCGGCCGACCGGCGCGTGCTGTCATTTCAATTCACATAAACAATTATATTACGCGCTAATTTGCACTCATTTTGTACTGTTATTATTGTAATATGCAAAATTTTGTTTATTAAGTTAGTGGGCTAGCTTGATTGTAATATTATATAGTTTAAAAGAATCGAAAGTAGTGAAATTTTACTTGCCAAGTGTTGTGTTGTGTTTTTGTTTGTTACATCGTAAAGGTTGGTTTGTTTTACTTACTTTGTAATTTGTCGTGACACGGTTAGGTGAGAAATGGCAGCATTAGTACAAATTGACTGTTGTCTTACGGATTACCTATTATATTTTATAATAATATTAAATAACGACGACAGACGACAAATAACAAAATTAAACATAAGAAACACTGAGAAATCGACGCCGCCGGCGGCCGCAAGATGCCACGAGCGGCCACGGGCGGCCGTAGATTTCTCAAGCGATACTATGTATTTACAATAATGAAGATAAAGTTTAAAATCATATGACACTGAAACTGCTAGCCTCGCCTCTGCCATTCCGGTGTGAATCGGCCCTAAGTAGCCTCAATTTTCCTGAGATTTCATAACATTTTACCATCACCAATATTGCACTCACGGGGAGTGCTCTGAGGAATTGTTCGGAATCATACCACCTGCAACTTTTCGCCATCGTCCCACGCGAAAAACATACTATCCTCATCACCTTGATGAGTGGCAGTCTTCCACCGTGCGTTTTTCGCGTAACTTTCTGCCGCGCACTGTAAAACTCTGGAACGAACTGTCACCAGCAGTATTTCCGGACCTAGACGACCTGCAAACCTTCAAGAAGAGAGCGTATTACTTCTTAAAAGGCCGGCAACGCGCCTGCAGCTCTTCTGATGTTGCGAGTGTCCATGGGCGACGGTAGTTGTTTACCATCAGGTGTCCCGTTTGCTCGTTTGCCCCCTTATTTAATAAAAAAAAAAGATTTACTGCCTGAAATGTACTAGATTTACCAGAGGCATAAAAAATAAAATAGTAATTAATTACTTACCAAATAAATGGGATTCATTTGTCATCAGTCTCATCCATATTATTCTTTACATTGAAAATTACACCCAGATTCCGATCGTAAGTCATCAGTCATCAAATTTCACAAAAAGTATTCTGTTTTAAAATTCTACCACCCGAAAAGAACACTATCTGACATGTCACACGATTCACACTTCAGCCCCCGTAGACAAGGGGCAAAACGCTAACGCTACAAAATGTATGGATTTGACATTAGTATTCGCTAGTGAAGCGATGACTTATGTCAAATCGCATACATTTTGTAGCGTTAGCGTTTTGCCACTTGTCTACGGGGGGCAGGTTACCAACCTGCCTGCATTATCGAAATAAACAGACGCAAGAACCGAACCCACGGGCCACGGCCGAGTCTTTGGAGCCACACTCTCAACCACTCGACCACAGAGGCGTCAATATTTATTCATCATTAATAATATAACGATATTAATTAATACTAACACTTATTCATAGTACGACACTTATGTATAGTTATTTTTTTAAGGATAAAAACTGTCACAAATATTTCAACCTGACTAGGTTAGTAGTCCACCCAAAAAATAGCCCAAAAGCAGGTGTAGAGTGCGTGAGCTGCAAACTAAGCAATTTCTTCAAAAATGTGTTCAGGATGCTTAGAAGATAAACATACTAAAAGTCCCCGCCCCTAGGGGGTGAGCCGGGGTGGGGACTAGGTTAGTAGTCCACCCAAAAAATAGCCCAAAAGCAGGTGTAGAGTGCGTGAGCTGCAACGTAAGCAATTTCTTCAAAAATGTGTTCAGGATGCTTAGAACAGGGGTTCCCAATTTTTTTTTGCCAAGGAACCCTAAATGTGTATATTTTTCCTAGGGAACCCTACTTTCATAACAGAAAATTTACCTACCTTAAAAAATATCCACAGCCGAACATAGAACCTCCTCCTTTTTGGAAGTCGGTTAAAATAAGGTATAAATGAAAAAAAATTGAACTGTGTGATAAATGATAATATTGGGTTGGCATATAAGTACCTAATTGAGGATTTCACTCATAGATGGCTTCAGTTGAATTTTTGGGTTGCAGGCATGGTAAAAATGTAAAAAACAATTTCTTATAGTTGGTAGTTCAGCTGTTAATCAGTAATAAAAGTTTTTTGATCGCGATCGGTTGCGTAGTTTTCGTTTGGCCTTGGTTTGAAAAATGGAAAACATAAAGAAATTACATTTTCGTCATATTTTGCTTGTTTTATTTCCGCAAAGGGAAAAACACATCGCAAGCTCGTAAAAACTTATGTGCTATTTATGGTGACGAAGCCTTAAAAGGACGGCAGTGTCAAAATTGGTTTGCCAATTTTCGTTCTAGTAGTGGAGTTGTCTACTTTGAACTCTTACCACCCAAACAAACGATCAATTCTAATGTCTACATTGAGCAACTCACAAAACTAAACAATGCAGTTAAAGAAAAGTGGCCCGAATTGGCAAATCGAAGAAGTTTATATTCCACCTGCCATCATGATAATGCAAAAACACACACGTTATATTTGGTCACTCGGCAAAAATTATTGAAGCTTAGTTGCAATTTCGCAGGACTATATAGTGCCACATCCACCATATAGTCCTGACCTTGCACCATCTGATTACTTTTTGTTTCGACCTTTACAAAATTCCTTGAATGGTAAAAATTTCAATAATGATGATATCAAATCGTACCCGATTCAGTTTTTTGCTAATAAAAACCAGAAGTTTTATAAACGGGGGATTATGATGCTGTCTGAAAGACATTAATCATTACAGAATAAAGTCATTTAATACCATGAAAAAGTTACCTTTGATTTTCTTAAAAAATCCGCAATTACTCAGTTGCCAACCTGTTATTTTTTACGGAACCCTTGCGGCCTTTCCACGGAACCCCAGGGTTCCGCGGAACACCATTCGGGAACCGCTGGCTTAGAAGATAAACATACTAAAAGTCCCCGCCCCTAGGGGGTGAGCCGGGGTGGGGGGGGGGGGGGGGGTTAAAGTTCCCGTTTTTTTAGTTTTTGGCTCATATCTTTAAAACGGTACGTACCTAGTAAAGAAAAAGTGTTTTCTACATAATGAAAGCTAATAAAATTTACTACAACCATGTCATTTACTCTATGTATCTATCTCCAATCATTGTCATGCTATGAGCTTCTAAAGCGGTCAATTCTCAAAAACACACATCAACTATACTCGGCGCGCGAACCTTGATCCCTATGACACTGACAGTTAATCACACCATATAACAATTAGGATCATATTGAGGCGTCTAAAAATCCAATTTATAAATTTTACGTAACTTAATGGGATTACAATGATATTCCGTTTGAATTTTTAACAATTCTTAACATTTACAAGAAATTATCTCAATCTGAATTTACGTTTACGTCCTGCAAAAGTTACGCCATGTGACGAAGTAAGTTTTGCAGGACGTAAACGTAATTTGAGAGTGAGATAATTTCTTGTAAATGTTAAGAATTGTTAAAAATTCCAACGGAATATCATTGTAATCGCATTAAGTTACGTAAAATTTATAAATTGGATTTTTAGACGCCTCCAATATGATCCTAATTTAATGGTGACGCCACTACAATGTTATATGGTGTAATTAACTGTCAGTGTCATAGGGATCAAGCAGGCCTACTACGAAACGGTTTTGAGACTCAAACAATCGTACGAAAATGTTGCGTCCTACTCTAACAAACGTGAAATGACGCTGTTAGAGCAGGATGCGGCATTCTCGTCCGATTGTTTGAGTCTCAAAATGGTTTCGTAGTAGGCCTAAAGGTTCGCCGCGCCGAGTATAAGTCTAGGGACATTTGCATTTTATGAAATCTATCAGGATTTTTGAAGACAGTAAATGAAAGAATTATAGCTTATTTTATAGCATTTCATAGAACATAAAAAACTTTCCAATTTCTTTTTTTGTTTTTAAGAAAAAAACATTGGCTTTTCTATGGTCACAAAAAAGTTATGTGGCAAAAAATCTATACTTCGTTTTATAAAACCGAAAATTTCATTCGAATGAGAGAAAATCTTTCACATTTTTATTGCTGATAGTAAAATTAATAATAATGAATTTTATTCGTTACTTAGTATTGAGTATTTTTACCTAAAATACATTTTTTTAGTCTTTCTTCGGTAAAGGCCCTATGTTCTTTGTGATTTCGTTTTTTTCTGGTATCTATCTTATTAAAAAATCTCTGAAATGTATTTAAAACTGCATATTCTAGTCGCAGTAGATAGATTTCATGTCAGAAAATCCTGGAGACCAGGCCAAAACCAGAATAATCTGGTCGATGCAACTAGTAAAAAGGCTCCAGGAGAGCAACCAGTCTCTAGAAACCGACCAAACCGTGCAGAGGAGTTTCCATTAAGTTGGTCCTTACTCCTTAAGACGTCAAAACATTTTGTAATCCAGCATTGAAATGTGGAAAATGCGGAAGGTTGCTTTTTCATGAGTTTGTGAGATTGCTTGAATTTCATCTCGATTTACTATAATCACTTGTTCGGATAATTCCGCGGTGAGTTTACAATCTTCGACCAGCTCTGGAGAGCCATTATTCGTCCCATTAGGTTTTACCATTATTAATCTCCCAAACTCATGAAACAGCAACCTTCCGCATTTTCCGCATTTCAATGCTGGAATAAAAAATGTTTTGTCATCATAAGGACTAACTTGATGGAAACTCCTCTGCACGGTTTGGTCGGTTTCTATAGACTGGTTGCTCTCCTAGAGCCTTTTTACTAGTTGCATCGACTTAATATTGGGTTGATTCGGCCAGATTATTCTGGTTTTGGCCTGGTCTCCAGGGTTTTCTGACATGAAATCTATCTACTGCGACTAGAATATGCAGTGTTAAATACATTTCAGAGATTTTCTAGTGAGATAGATACCAGAAAAAAACGGAATCACAAAGAACATAGGGCCTTTACCAAAGAAAGACTTAAAAATGTATTTTAGGTAAAATTAATACTCAATACTAAGTATCGAATAAAATTCATTATTATTAATTTGACTATTAGTAATAAAAATGCAAAAGATTTTCTCTCATTCGACTGAAATTTTCGGTTTTATAAAACTAAGTAAAGATTTTTTGCCATAATATAACTTTTCTGTGACCATAGAAATGCCAATGATTTTTTCTTTAAAACAAAAAAAAATCGGAAAGTTTTTTTATGTTCTATGAAATGCTATAAAAAAGCTATAATTCTTTCATTTACTGTCTTCAAAAATCCTGATAGATTTCATAAAATACAAATGTCCCTAGACTTAGTTGATGTGTGTTTTTGAAAATCGACCACTTTAGAAACTCATAACATGGCAATGATTGGAGATAGATACATAGTGTAAATGACATAGTTGTAGTAAATTTTATTAGCTTTAATTATGTAGAAGACAATTTTCTTTACGACGTACCGTTTTAAAGATATGAGCCAAAAACTCAAAAACGGGAACTTTAACCCCCTTTCCCCACCCCGGCTCACCCCCTAGGGGCGGGGGACTTTTAGTATGTTTATCTTCTAGGCATCCTAAACACATTTCTGAAGAAATTGCTTAGGTTGCAGCTCACGCACTCTACACCTGCTTTTTTAAGTGGACTAATAGCTACGATAAGTAAGTTAATAGAACTCATGCCGGCACAATTTGTTTAAAAAAATCGTTAAGAGTAATTAGTATAACTATAGTGCTTAAAGCTTACTAGACTAGCAAATTATTATTTAAGCGACCAAAAAAGGTTTTCTATAGGTAAGTATTCTTGCACTAATCTTTTCTTGTTTAGTAAGTCACTTGCAACTAATTATAATAAGCAATAAGTTATCCTACTACATTACAAAATAATAACATGCAAAATATAAAATAGTTGATGGGGTTCTATATGTAAAATAAAAAACCATGCTACTATTCATTTAATATTTACTTTTATAATTATGTTATTTTCATTCATAACTAACAACGATATGGGTGTTACGATGTATTCAAATTCTGTAAAACAAATTAAAACAAAATACAAATTTCACTCACTATTAAATTTATTATTACAGTACTAGCAATAAGAAAACTCTTTTTACTTTAAATAATTTATATAAGTCAACCCCATTTCGAAACATTTGAACCGGAAATTCTCATGACATAATGTGCACGCAAAACGTGAAAGTGAGAATTCAGTGGGAATATAGACGTTCTAACATCGCTTCGAACATTCAGGTCACTAGTATGTCTTAACTTTTTACACAGAGGGTCTTCAGAAGCAACGTCGATTATAAAATTCATAGACTTAATAAAATATGCATATCTAGACTATCGTAACCCTTACTGAATCCTCCGGAGCGCCTCCTACCGATATAAGTCATACCATACATAATAATTATAATAATATATTTACACGAATCATAAAGGTGTCAGCAAAATAATAGCCGCAAGGACAACTAAGCTCACTATGTGTGATTTCAAATCGAGCGCCGAGCGCCTTCACTTCTTAGTACACTAAAAAAATTTATAAGTAATTAGTACATACAAATATGTAGTAATACGAGCGTATATAATATACGTGACCGCGGATGCATGCATACGTGACCGCCATCGCGGCCACCGTACCACGTGGTCGTCACGCGTTACGGGCGCGCACGCAGTCGAGCGTGCACGCGGCCGCACTGTCAGCGGCCGGCGGCGCGGTACGGAACACGTGGTGAGAGTGAATCGAGTGTCACTATTGAAGATTCAAGGAGATCCGGGTGTAAGGAATCCGCCACTCCAGCAGCAGCTGCCCAACTCGATAACAGGCCCTAGCCGCACCGCAGCTAACGCGATAAGGCTACATCTAAACCGTGAATTAAATTTATAGATATAATTATACTTAGAATTTATTACCTTCCTAATTTGTAATTGCATGCCAACTCGAAGTGCAAAATGAAATCGCTGAAATACTTAAAAACTATGACAATGAAATTTAATTATAATAACACATTATTTTTATAAATGACTACTAGTAACGCGTTCTCAATGACAAATTTTACATAGCAGAAATACCATTTATTGAATATAGAATACAATATTATCGAAAAACTACGACGTTACAATAGGACGCCGTCAGTGCTATTAGATACATTACATTCAGCGTTCGCTTAGGGTGAGGTACACAACAGCGGACGTACACTCGAAGGTTCGTCGCATAAAAGAAACCGATGTGTGGTACGAGTCTAAATATTTATATCGTTTCAATTGTTTATACAAATACATAATATTCTGAGATATAGTTAAATATTAAAATTATCCTGAGAGATCAGTTTATACTAGTAATATATAAAAATGTACAAGTACGCGTCACTTATGCGTTGCACTCGCGGCTCGCGCGAACTGCGTCTACCGGCTACGTGTAACGTGTAACGTGGCTACCCTCGAGGTGACGTGATGCGCGACGAACGTGACTACTTTACCATTGCGAAACGATCACTACGATACATAGGAGTCCGCTACGTTAACGAGGGTCCGGATCCGTTACGTGTAGGAATGAATATTCGATGATCGCGAGCGGATATATCGACATCAAAAACAGCGTAAGGTATATACAGAAGGAAGGAATTTGAGCTTACAAAAGTACAAAGTAATCACATTGCGACGGTTTAGAATCTACTGTGGATTTTACCCTTCTTACCGACTACGACAGTTCAAGCTTTATCGACGATTACACTACAGTATCACACGATTACTCGTCGAAGACACCTATATGCATAATTTTCCCGATGGCCAACACGAAAAGAATACTATCACTAAGCAGCGAACCGACTCGAATACCGAGAAATAGATACCTCGCCTACTACTGCGCCGCCCTAACACTCACACGACTCACGGCCTACGTACTCAATCGTATAACGGATCCGACGTCGTCACGATCCAGAACTACAGAATACAGTATAATTATTCGTCCTAGCATACGACGACAAGTATAGAGTATGTACATATTTCAATTCGTTCGGATACTCTCGACTAGGGACGCAAAATAGAAGACCGATTTACATCTATAGCATAGAGGTGCGACGCATCCACTCGTATAATAATGAATCTACAGACGCTATATGCAACGACGTATCGTTACGTTAAATTTGCGTATTAAACACATACACTACGACGCATTAAAGAATAAATCGCCTCTAAATTCAATGTCCGAAAGCCGCTTTATTACAACATACTATTGGCACTACGTAGGTTAATCGGGTAAAAGATAGAAATAAAAGTAAATTTACACTAAAAATGCCTGTACGTAATGGCTTCACACTCGATCGCACTAGACGGTCTCTTTGAGCCAATTCTATGCAGATTATATAAGTAGATGCAATAATGAAGTTTAATACATTTCGGGTACGGTTCAATTTGATTCGTTCGTCTAGTGCGGGGATCGATGTAGCGCTACCTCAGTGCGTGCTCGCACTAAACGATCTCAAGATCGTTCCGAGTATATCGCGCGATTATTATGCAATAATGTGGTGTACAGTACGCAATAATGAGCTGTAATAATGGGAGGGTACGTATCAATTTCGTTCGAAGCGGTGCCAGTCCGATGTAGCGCTACGTCGGTCATGTCCATCACTAGACGGCTTAAATCACGAGCGCGGCGTATGCGACAACGAGCTTTATGTGTGCGGGGTAGGATCGAGTTTGGCGTGTCCGTCTAGTGTATGTACGTCGGTGCGTGCGGTTGCGGTCCGGCGCTCGGCGTCGCGCTGCTCTACGACGTCCCCGGCGAACCGCTGGGGCCGCTAGCCGCTGCGTTTTCACCTGAAATCATGAAAACAATGTACTATCAGAGAAGTTGATTCATAGGCAGATAGCGAACCTATTCAATTTGGTCGCGTTGTGTCAAATCCAGCCGGATCACGATTAACATTGAGTCAACATAATTCGATCAAATGGGCTATATAGTTGCGTGTGTACGGTAAATTATACGGCTATGATGGATTTAAGATGTGGAGCCACCGCGATTTTTGATGTTAATTTTTTAAAATTTTAGCAGCTTCTGCTCTGGAGAAAAATAGAGTCTCAATGTGTATAGAGGCATTAATTATGGTACTATTCCAAGTTCGGTACCATATTCGGATGACTTAAGAATGCTTAATTCATTTTAGGACTCATATTTGCACGATAAAGATGTTAAACAACGTAAAAAGAAGAAAAAGAAGAAGCATTATTTAAACGCGCTTATATTAGTATGAGTCAGTAATTACTGGTCCGATTTGAAAAATTCTTTCAGTGTTAGATAGCCCATTTATCAAGGAAGGCTATAGGCTATATTTTATTATGCTAAGACTAATTAAGCTAAGAAATAGAGGAAAATGTGGAAAAAACGGGAAATTATTTGAAAGGGCTTATTTCACGAACTTTTCTGTTATTTGGCACAGGTAAAAAGTAGGAACGTGAAGGATCATAGGCTATTTATTGTGGACTAATTTGTCTGTGAAATATTTAATTTACGCGGGCGAAGCAGCGCGGAACGTCTAGTAATATTATAAAGCTGAAGAGTTTGTTTGTTTGAACGCGCTAATCTCAGGAGCTACTCATCCGATTTGAAAGAATCTTTCAGTGTTTGATAGCCTATTTATCGAGGAAGGCTATAGCCTATATTTTATCACGATAAGACCAATAGGAGCAAAGATACAGAGGAAAATGTGAAAATAAAGCTGAAGAGTTTGTTGGTTAGTTTGTTAGTTTGAACGCGCTAATCTCAAGAACTACTGGCCCGATTTGAAAAAATCTTTCAGTGTTTGATAGCCTATTTATCGAGAAAGGCTATAAGCTATATTTTATCACGCTAAAACCAATAAGAGCAAAGCTACAGAGGAAAATGTAAAAAAACGGGGAAAATTATTTGAAAGGGCTAATATCCCACAGACTACTGGAGCAATTTTTATGTTATTTGATACGAATATATAGTAGACTACGTGAGACATGTCTTTGGCATGCAGAAAAATGCGGCTATCAGCCTGCTTATATTAATTAAGCCCTGTCAACAGCGTTTTCGTTGGTTGAAAATCATATCTTTTATCTAAATATTATTCCAAAACTGGCATTTAAACATTCGATTCAATCGAAAATGAAACCAAACTCGACAATATACCTAAATCCCACGCAGTTATTGACCTCATACCTTGTTAAAGCTAACCCCCCCCCCCCTGCATGAAATATTCAGGTGGCTCCACATCGTAAACCCATCTTAGGGATATAAAGATCAATCCTACCAAAGGAAATCTTTGGTTCAGCAAAAGCCGTATTCCTCGTTTTTTTGTCTTGTACGCACACGACTAATACATATAGATCCGTCAACTACCTATAAATCAATTTCCTCGATGGTACACATTTGGACGTTTGCTAAAAACTAAATTAAAAAATATTTATTATTGTTAATACTGGCGTTTATCATGCTCTTTATTAATATGATTTAAGGCTTCCATCTCTTACATTTTAAATAAGTAAAAAACCATTGGAATCATAATATAAAATCTTTTTTATTTTATTAATTCTTGTCCCCTAACGGTGTCAGAGCTTGTTGTTATCTTCTAAATTTGTACACCATGAAATATTCAATTATTATACATATTATACAATACTACATAAAAGTTCATATACGTATATAAAATTCTAAAAATTTACTCCCATCAAAATAATTCCGTTCCGATAAAAATAAATCATTACAATTCACAAATGTCAAAACTAAAAACAATAAAAATAAAAATACGGCACAACGTTCAACTACCCTAATATCACAATTCACAGCTTAACAATCACAATAATTTACTAGAATTTCTCTTGTTTGTAACACACACTATCCTCTTACAAAAAGAGAGGAACAAATCAAAAAAGCAAAATACAACATTTCAGACAAGAGTATTTTATTTACCTACTTAATATTTAATTGCACAGAACGACCCTACGCTTGACTAAGTTGTGCTAGGTGTGAAAAACATTGTTGTTGAAACTGTTTCTTTCCAGTAAAGGTGGGTTTACACCAAAAGAACATAGAGCAAGAACAACACAAGAACATTCTTTCGTATTCGTTTAGTGTAAACTATAATTAGTTACAACATTCGTTTACACCAATAGAATCAACAAGAACATCAAGAATAAGAATTTTTGCTCTATAGATGAGAATCATATAGCTCCGTTTGGACCAAACGAGCGAATGCTCATTGCTCATTCGTCAACGATAAGTAGTTTATTTATTTTTATAGTCATCAAAGGTTGGATCCCATAAACATCTTTTGTTATGGTATAATTCTATCATTTGTAAACATTTTTCATTACTCCAATCCATATTTACGAAATAACCTTTGATAAACTACCTAAAACCAGCCGCCAAAAAGTAAAAATATCAAGAACACTATCCCTTTGAAGAGACCGCCTCGAAGAGCGAGCACGTCCGAACACGAAAGAACGCTCTAGGCAATTGCTCGAGCGCTCTTGCGTCGTTTACACCAAACGAGCGAGATTCTTAGAGCATTCTACCTATTTACCGCCGAACACGTGGCGAACACATTAGAACAACGAAAGAATGCTCGTTGTTAGTTTACATCAAAAGAGCTTTACTAGAATGAGCATTCGCTCGTTTGGTCTAAACAGAGCTTAACTGAAGGCATTCAAAAACAGTAGGAATGGGGCGTCTATTAAGCACATCCCAGAGCAAACAGAACTAACGAGTAGGCCGACTCAGAAGAGATCTCGAAAATAGGTTCCTACGAATAATAAAGTAGCGTTTAAGGTAGTAGGTATGTCAGATCGACCGGTGCGCCGTATTAATGCGTTATACTCAGCATTGGGAAACATATCGGAAGTGACACTCGCGCCCAACTCGCGTAGATTCACCCGTTTGTTTCAGGTCGAGGTACTTCTTAGTTGTCTACTCTGATAGTAATAACTAATAACTATACTATAAATTATAATATGCGTTTTATGATGATATGCGTGACAGATAGTAATTGACATTAGTAGGGAAGTTAGCTAACAAAAAATATTCGATTATTTAAAAATATCGAATTACTTCGTAAAGGAATTATCGATTTCGTACTGATGTTTCGGAGTGGCGCGGGCGATTTAAGATAGCTGCTCTTTTTATTGATTTTAATGGGTCAATCACTATTGACATAATATTATATTCCGTTCCACGCATCTGACATTTTCATGAAATGTTTTCGTTATTTAATTTTGTACTTATAACTCACAATCAATATAATAGGTATATTAACAACAGTTAGCAGTTTTTTATTTTTGTTCGTTTACAATATTAAGGTAATATTTGTTTTTGTCGATGGAATATAATTTATTACATTATATTTTTTTGTTTTGTTGTAAAAAAATTCGTAGCAAGGAATATGAGAACTGTCACACATATCATCTTATAACGCATTTAGTACAATTACTAGCTGTTGCCCGCGACTTCGTCCGCGTGGACTTAAGTTTATAGCGCGCGGTGTCAACAAAATTGGTGTCAAATTTAAAAGCTTTTTAAAACCCTGGTACCCCTTAAATCAAAATACCCAAAAACAGCTGTGCAATGTGCACATAATATTTCATTTTTTAAATTAAGTAAACTTTATTTATACCAAATTTAAAGCTTATTTAGCCCCCCATTACACAACTTTAGCTTTACCCATAAACTATTTATCATTGGTAGGTTTAAGGTTACGTCACTGCATAAATAAAGTACTGAGTAGTGAGTTATTTAATAACGTGTACATAACAATCGAAAGAATCGAAAAATCTAATACAATATGGTGCCATCTCTTATAGAAAGACTTATGAGCAAGCGATAGCGAGATGTAGGCAACTCTTAGCGCCATCTGTTATGAATTTTTGGAACTAACTTAATTTGAACAAATTTACGCATTTTCACTCCCTTACAACCCCTTTTTCCAGTTAAAAAGTAGCCTATGTCCTTTCTCAGGCTTTAGACTATCTGTGTACAAAATTTCATTACAATCGGTTCAGTAGTTTTGGCGTGAAAGCGAGCGAGACAGACAGACAGACAGACAGACAGAGATACTTTCGCATTTATAATATTAGTATAGATTAATTAGTAATGTGTGTACCTGCGTCGTCGGTCGGTGGCGGCGCGTCGGCGGGCGCGCGCGGCTTGAGGAAGTCGTTGAGCGCCGGCTGTATGCCGAGCTCGTACTCGGTGAAGTTGAACAGGGGCGGCAGCGGGCGGCCGTTTGGCAGCCGCGCGCCGGGCTCTCGGAGCTCGTCGAAGAACCCGTGCGCGCACGCCTGCAGCGGCGACAGGCGCGCGCCGGGCGTGTACTCCAGGAGGCGGGACACCAGCGAGATCGCGTCCGGCGGCGTGCACGCGCGGAATACCTAAACAGGTACGCGTTCTGTTGCATTATGAATTACACTTTTCGGTCGTGTTCAAACCAAACTGACTGTCAGTCGCTGAATGTGAGCGAACGTTACGCAGTTTATTGTATTTCCATAGATATTCACTTTTTCGTTCACGTCTAACCGACAATACGTTATTACAGTATGCGCAGCGCTGACATTCGGCAGCCGATTAATATAGAACGTTCCTACGCTCCGAGGACGCTGATTGGCTATGTAACTACGTCAGCTATAGCGTACAGTCAGCATACAGTGAACGAAAAATACCGTTTATTTTCACGTTTACACTGGGGCTCACAGTGAGCCTGCTCACATTCGGCGGCTTACAGTCAGTTAGGTTTGAACACGGCCTTCAAGTTTTAGTTTAGTTAAGCTTATTTTATGTCATTTTATATTTATGTCGTCATGATTTTGATGCATTTGTTTAATTTAGCTTTAACTTATTATACACTAGCGAAAACTTATATTTTAGTTTATTGAATACTTATACCTAATACCACAAACTTGATCGACGAGCCTACACTTATATTGTTTGATTTTGTTAAAAAAATAATTAGTAAATATGAAAGAATCGTAATATATACAAAATAAATGTTCTGATAGATTCAGAAGCAATTACAAAACGTGTTGATGAGAGCAGATGATATAACAACTCATATCCTCTAAGGCTGGTATAAATAGTCAGTACTTAAGATGCGACCCGGTCTCAAGACGACGATCTCTGTGGCTCAGTGGTGAGCGCATTGGTAGCTCAAGCCGGGGGTCACGGGTTCGAATCTTGCCGACGGAACAAAAAGTTTTTTAATGTTCCCGGGTCATGGATCTGTATTAAATATGTGTATGATATAATAAAAATCTTAAATATATGTATAGTATAAAAGTATTAAATATATTTCCGTCGTCTGGTACCTGTAACACAAGCCCTTCAAGTACTTAGCACGGGGCCAGACTGACGTGGTGTGAAGCGTCCATAGATAGATATATAAAAAAAAAACGTGGTTCGGCTCTATGATTGGTCCAAATTTTGACAGCCAACCAATCACAGAGCCTGAACCGTGTCTTGAGACCGAGATGCATCTTGAGTACTGACTATATACCGGCCTAAGCTTCATTCCAGAATCTCTCACCAGATATCCTCCTTATTGAATGGCAAGTACGCACACTGAACACCAACAAACGGATTCATAATTTATGTAGTAACAGTAAATCGATGTTTATTATGTATATTTTGGACAGTCTCAGTATATTACTTTAAGAATTTCTATCTTTTAAATTTTTTTCTGTAATATTCCAATTTTAATAGAAAACATAAAATGTTATTATTATTTTACTACCACCATAACAAACATTAAATATCTTTTTAACATACCTTAAAGCACTTTAATATTCACAGTAATAAGTTATTTAAAGGATACGGGGGCATTTGTTTGATTAGAGAACTGAACCTGAAAAATTTCCTTCAAAGAGTTAAAATTTTCATCTGATAAAAATTACTGTCATTTATTTATTTATTTATATCTAAAAAGCACTGAATCTGTCCAAAACATACATAACTCGGGACTGTTAAAGTCATGCTGGTCTATGGCTTTTGATACTTTATTCGCATTATGTAACATATATGCGCAGCGCAGACGACAGACTATCCGTGACACACTTTTTAGTCTGTGGGAAATAGAACCTATGCAATTATATGCAGTAACGCACACGACGCGCAAAAAGTCCGCATATAATTGCATAGGTTCTATTTCCACAGACAAAAGTGCTTCACGGATAGTCTGTCGTCTGCGCTGCGCCATAAGCAAGCAAAGATGTTTATTACATTTATGAATCTGTTAATCGAGTCGTGAAACATTCAAATGCAACGCTTAAACAATGTAGAAGCGACACAAGTGTATGCTAAAACAATTTCAAATTGGTGGGAAGCTCGGTCATACTGCATACACCTCATAATGCGAATAAACTCCTACTAAATGCCTTTATTTACACTCAAAACATTCATGTAAGTTAATACTTACAAATGTTACTCCAAAATATAATTTAATTAACTTCTACACTAAATTGCAGTTTTATTACAAACATATAGTTATGACTCGACAAATGTTTGTTATAATAACACAGATGTATTCGAAATGCACAAGAATATCTATTATCACTAGAAAAAAACTACTTACGTCTTAGACTATTTTAAATAACTAGTTACTAAAATATTTAATTTCATAATATTTTATCATAACTAATGAAAATATCGAGGCATATAATTTCATACTATCGTTTACATTTTATTTGATGTTTTCAGCCTCGACTTCCGTTTAAACATTGACAAATCATTATGGAAATTATTTAAAAAGCTTATTTCAAATTCAAATAACCTATTTGTTCAAAAATATGACAGTATTGAATTCATTCTGAATGCAATATTTTCAGTTTAAATAACATATTTTTATATTAGATCTTCTTTGATGTTTGGAATATTCTCGAACATTCAAACACTCTGTTACGGACAGATAATAAAGGCATTTAATGTGTTAAGAGCAATCCCCTTACTCTGATGCGTTGGTGGTCAGTGGTGGACTTGGGCATCGTCATTCGCTCCAACATGTACTGTAATGATCATGATCTTCAGTCACCCATATTGTGTAACATTAAAATACTAAGATGTGCTTAGACAGAAACTGATTAAACCAGTATTTCTCAAAGTGTGAATCGCGACCCACTGCTGGGTCACGGATAGATTTTGGGTGGGCCCTGGAACTATAGGACGATAGTCCTACTCGATCGATTGCCATTTAACTCGTTCGTTCGTCGTCGTGGGTGCGTGCGGGACGGGGGCGGGGCATTCGAACGCAAACGTAATTGTAAGTAAGGCTGACGATGATGCTGTGGTGGTGAACTACGATAAGAATTAACGCGTAAATGCTGCGCCAGCAACATACCGCTGCTTTTTTGTCTTCATTACACAAGGTGGGCCGCGAACTTTAAACTTTCTTGTAGATGGGTCGCGGTCCCGACAAGTTTGGGAAACACTGGATTAAACCATTTGCGAAGCATGAAATGTACACCGCGCGCAAACTCCGAGGAGTATACAACTATAACAAAACATACTGTACTTCTAACTTCTTCCTCAAAATCTTTGACAGATCCTTTGAGTTCTTGCGCGGAGTATAAATCAGTAGAACTGACATCAGACGTATTTTCTTGATAGTTTAATGAGAAGAAGCATAATAGCATCTCTTGGTTAGCGACTATGACTTAAAAAATGAATGAGTCAAAAGATGACTTCCGCCTCTATAGTATCTATGGCCCAAATGCGGCAGACTGGCTTAAATAATATCATGTCATCCCTCTCTTCCTTCGTATTGTGAAAGAGAGGGCATGAGCTATAGCCCGGACTGGCTATGTTGGTCTAACTATCATGTAGCTTCAGCTCTTACCTTTGCCCATGGATGACTCTTGATTTGTGGAAACTTGAATTCCGTGTAGTTGGGATTCATCTCGCGTATTTGTTCCCGTGTCGGTGTTCCTAGAACCTGTTTAAGATTCGTTCATTAGTCAAACTAAACAAAATGGACACTAGTAAAACATTTAACTACTTATAATAGAAATTACCTTAATTGTACTAATTAGTGGGTTTTAAGGTTTTTGACAGATACTCGAACGTGTCAGATTAATAATATAGGCTCCCTATATGTCTTAAGTTAACACGGTACCTCGAGGAAATTGATCCCTATGCATTTGAGAGACCAACGTCATTTGGTCGATCATGTCAATTCAATGTTAATTGTGATCTGTCGGCTGGGTTTGACGTAATGCGACCAAACTACGTAGGTCCCCCATCTGCATAGGAATCAACTTCTCTGTAGTACAAAAATAACATTAATGGTAAGATAGCTGTTTGGTGGGTTTTAAAAATCAATTTTAAAGGTCGAAATACCATCTATCAGATTACGTTGAGTAGACCCAAAAGACGTCTCCACGAATCACGATGCTCGAGCATTTACACAAATAGCATACTGGGCTCCCTTACCATATCTAATAATATAAATACGCAAGTCATTTTCGCCGAACTTGATCGTCGTTATCGGCAAAGGCTCAGAGAAGGGACATTAATTGATTCTAAGTGTCTAAACACACTATGCCGAAGTTCCGCGACGGAAATTCCGCATGATTACGTCAACATTGTCAAACGCATACAATATGGCGGGACGGAATTTCGGCATAGTGTGTCATCGGTAATTTAAAATACATTGCAGGCGGAATCATGCGGAAATTCCGCCGCGGAACTTCGGCATAGTGTGTTTAGACACATAGGCAGTTGACGGACGAGTTTGGTCGGATTATTGCAATTCAATGATAGCTGTGATCGGTTGGATGGGATTGATTCAACGCCACCAATTTACGTAGGCCCGTCATCTATGAATCGTGGATGGTACCTTAATGATCTCAACGAGTTGGTCGACGCCGGAGTCGCCTGGGAATATCGGCTGGCCTAGCAGCAGCTCCGCCACCACGCACCCCGCGCTCCACACGTCTGAAACACCACACATATGACGGTTAGGGCCTATTTCACCACTTTTTTTGAAGTGAAAACTTCTTTAGCGGCGTTGAGCACTTTTGTGGGATGGGTAAAAACTGTGAAACTCGCGTCAGATTTTCGTGTTGATCGAAAAACCATAGAAAAACCGTAAGACGGTTGGAGAGTAGTGTTTTGTGTCGAACTCGAACTCGAAAACTCGAACTCGAACTCGAATTGTAAGGGTTTCGATTAATTAAAACGATTTTTGATTGAAAGAAGAGCTGCAGGTGCAGATCTTGAGGAATACCAAATAGGTATAGGCATTTTAGTCTATATTCATTTCAATATAAATTGATTGCACGATTGCAAGGAATATGTAATAAATGAATGAAAACCGCTACATTTGTTCTATTGGATCTCATTTCTTAATAACACATTCTTCCGCTACTGCGGCGTTAACAGAAACGCACCTTTAAACTGGGCTATAGTTATGGTATATTGTGCAGTGAATTCGTGATTCTTTAATTATTCACCTAATCTGAGATTTGTTTACGTGTAGATCAAATTGAATTAAAAACGGGGTATAATAACAACAACAATAAATAAAAACATTTTTTTAACAGTTAACTCATACTGTCTAATCATTAACTTTAATTTATAAACACACATTTTAATGCAAGTCGAAAATACGTTATCGTAACATACAACTAGACCACGACCCTATTTAGATAGCGTTCATCCAATAAGTATGTCATAATGTTTAAATTTATTTTAGACACCATGTACTGGTCTTAAAAATTAAGAAACAAAGATTCAAGAAAAAAAAGAGGAAAACAATATTTGAAATGCCCCATCCACAAGTGGATTACAGTCTGTCTAGAAACCTTTTCACATTACACACAATCATCTAGATTCTAGAGTCTAGTGCGTTTCCAATAGAGGGTTACGTATTTCGATTTACGTTTGAGACTACATCTCTCCGAAATATTTTCGGCCAGAAAAAAACACTGAAAATAGAAGCCTGGGCCAGTACAATTGAGTTAAAACAACTACACGGCACTCGAAAACAATTCGGCAGAAACTCGACGCTCGCTTGTTCGATTTTCGGCTCTATCGTTTTTGCTCAGTACCTAGATTCTATTAATTTATGGAACATTAATGGCGAGACGATACCTACTTTCCTTTTTAAACAGCGGAAAAGTATTTCTTTTAACCTTAAACGAATGATAAAATTGTAATTTCATATTACATATTTAGGTCTAAATCAGTTCATTTGACCGATATCCGGTCTGATGGTTTTTCGACATTTATTTACTAACACTTCTTTGGCTAACGTCAAAAAGTTAACCAATCAACATTGAAAAGATAGACTGTTGTCGAAAAACATCAGAAACAGGGAGTCGATGGAAAGGAACGGAGCTGCGTTAATGTTGCATAATAAAATAGAATTAAGGGGCCGGGTACCCTTGGAATTTCTCATTTACTTCAAAATATTTAAACAAAAAAATATATTTTTGTTTAAATATTTTGAAGTAAATTTTTGTGTAGGAACCTAGGTAATTACTATCTTAAACTGAAAAATAACTCAAACATGTTAAATATTTTCGTATGAGAAAATGATTTTGGAATTACGTTTGTATGAGAAATTCCAAGGGTACCCGGCCTCTTAAGGTGCAGATTTTTTTTAAGAATTCCTCGACTAATTCAGGTGGAGGCCAGGAATATAATAGATATATTCCTGGCCGTAAAGATAATTCAATTAAATTCATTTTCTTCACCAAAATTTACTAATACAGAGATGTCGAATTAGTGCTTACTAGAGATGTGCCGACTAGTCGCCGACTAGTCGGTAAAGCCGACTATCCGGCCACTTTTGTAGTCGGCGACTAGTCGGCGAATAGTCGGCAAAAAGCGCCGACTAATCGGCTTTATACTTTTTTGCTATTATTGAAATTACATTAAAGAAAACCTTGATTATTATTTATAATGTGTTCATATCACACTCAATCACTGTTACACATTTTAAAATTAAATGAAGTGTTTCTGAAATTACTTGCTGGTAAAGAAATTATTTTTGTAAATATAATTTTAACAACAAATTATATCTGTCAATTTAATAATATTATGTATTATTAAATTGAGATTTCATGTACATGAAATATTTAATGAAAACCATCAACTGTATCATAGAAACAAAATAAAGTAACGTACGCGAAGTAAACATAACACGATGCAGGCGCAGGCGGCGTGTGCGACTTACCCGCGAAACAGCACTAAAAAAGCGTTACGGAAACTTCCGAAACCATGATCGGCTTGGCCGACTAGTCGGCCGATTAGTCGGCTTCTTTGCAGCCGACTAATCGGCTAGTCGGCTAGTCGGCCAAAGTCATGATCGGCACATCTCTAGCGCTTACACATACTACCATTTTAAGGCTTCGGCCAAACCTTCGCGTCAGTAACGCGGGATGCGGGACGGGAGCGCGAGCGTCTGCACTCTGCAACGCGAAACTGGTGCACGCACACCTGCGTGACTACGGTGCGAAACCGTAAATTATTCCCGCTCTACAGATGCGAACGTCCCGCGTTGCAGACGCTCCCGCTTCGCAGTCGCTTGGGCCGCGTAGGTTTGGCCGAATCTTAAGGCACGTGAATCTTGCATAGCTAATTAATGCTACGTATTATACAATAGATCAAAATCCAGTACTCACCTATCTTCGTCGTGTAGTCAATAGCGCCGAATATGAGCTCCGGCGCGCGGTAGTATCTCGAGCATATGTAGGACACGTTGGGCTCGCCTCGCACTAGGTGCTTGGCCGAGCCGAAGTCGCAGAGCTTGAGAACCCCGGTCTTGGGGTCGAGGAGCAGATTCTGGGGCTTGATGTCCCGATGGCAGATGCTCAGAGAGTGTATATAAGCCAGGCTCCGGAACAATTGGTACATGTACAGCTGGAAACGACAAACGTTGAATTAGTACTCAGGTAAATAGTTTGTGCACGGTTCATCCGCGGACGTCAAAGACCTAACCTATATGTCAATGGCAGACGTCCGCGGATGCAAAAACATCCGGCCAGCCAAATTCTGTTCGGACGTCCGGACGCGCGGTGACTGGGGCCTGTGGCGGGTGCGACAAGCGGGGCGGTCCGGTGGCCACAGTGACGCGCGAGGTGTTATAGCGGTTAGTAGTATTGTCAGGTGTTGTAAAATAATTATGGACGAGGATTTGCTGCTTTTACAAGACAGTCCGATCCTGAGATGGGAGGTGTTGAACACTAGAGATGGTGTGCATAAAATAAATAAAAGCAGAGAAATATTTGGTGATTTTTTTTTTTTTTTTTAATTTATATGAGGAATTAAGATTATAATTTATACCCTACAAAATTCTTTGAGTACACTCGAATGCCTTTGTCAACATTTGACTACATCCCAAGTAAAATATCACCTAAGATCACCAAAGAAGATAATATAACTTTTAACAATTTGTATTATCAGACGCGCATACGCCGAGCGACAAGACCGAACTGGTTTGTTACTCCCGCCACCCGTGCGTTGGGACGCTTGCTGGCTAGGCCCGTAGTATGCCGAGCGCATAAGAGAAAGGGAGGCGCTCGACCCCAGAAGACGGCCAAGGCGAAGACGTCGTGCCAACAATGGCGACAACAACGTCCCGCCATAACCGGGGTGCACAGGGCGGCGGTAAGGGGATGCCGTCGCCCATTGCACTGAGTCCCCGAGAGGGTCGCGATGTGCAGTGTGCTCCTGTGCATCGCGACAAAACGCAGTGGAATGGCCTAGAAGCAAGCCCCCAGTGGGGCCTCTGCTCGGCCTGGGGAGCGAGTAAAACGCTCCCATCGAGAGGAGTCTGCAGCCCACTAAGCAGACGTCCGCTGATGAAGTTGTGGTGTCGTACAGTTCCCGCGACTTCGTCAGGAAGCGGTGGCTAGGAGCACCGTAGAGTTTTAGTGGGTAGGGCCGCGGCACACACCATCTTCGCCCGCGGTGAGCCCCACATATCCGCAGTGGGAGTCCCCATCCCCTGCGGAATGCGTCACAGCATTTCTCTACGTAAAAAAAAAAAAAAAAAAAAAAAGGCCCGTAGTATGGCCAGAACAGGCGGATAGGAACGTTTGAAAACTACGCGCGCTTTGTCGCTCAGTCCCGCCGCTCTAGGCTTCCGCCTTAGTAACTTCACTATGGACACAAAGACATTTGATACTTCGCGCCCGTCGTCGCAACCGCGCTAGGCTCGCGCGCGCGCACGCGTGGACGTGCACGGATTTATTTCTTTGACTTGAGTCAATTCGTGCGTAGCGTGTCCGTGGGTTGCAGTGGACACAGTCACATATATTTTCTTACAAAGCGAAGCTTGACGCACGTGCGTAGTCTCTCCATGCGCCGCGGTGGAATGGAGCCCTTATGTCAGACAATGTGCTCAGTTTAGTGTATTTTGTATTAATCAGATAGAAACAAGTCGCATCCGATGCAAACGTCCGAGGACGTTCGTCCGATAATTTGTTCCCAGCTTTAGGAATAAGAATAATAAAATATGATAGTCTAAGGTTACATGGTCAGTCTGGCATCAGTTCAGTCCATCAGTCTGAGACTGACGCCAGAATGATGACCGGAAAGTACCATCGAGGAAATTGATTGGCAGTTGACAGATCAACATCACTTGGTCGGATCATGTTAATTCAATGCTAAAGGTACAATTCCGTGCATCGCGATCGATCGCGGCCGCGCACGACCTACGACTGTCGTCGGTCGCTCGCGACCATAGTCAGCGTATGAAAATGTATGGCACCGCTTCTGAGGCCCGCGACAGACGCGCGCGGCCTACGACTGTCGTAAGCCGCGCGCGATCTTGTCTTGAAGTTAATACATAATAAACTTCAAGACACGGTCGCGCGTGGCCTACGACAGTCGAAGGCCGCGCGCGACCGTGTCTTGAAGTTAATACGACATATTAACTTCAAGACACGATCGCGCGCGGCTTACGACAGTCGTAGGCCGCGCGCGTCTGTCGCGGGCCTCGGAAGCGGTGCCATACATTTTCATACGCTGACTATGGTCGCGAGCGACCGACGACAGTCGTAGGTCGTGCGCGGCCGCGATCGATCGCGATGCACGGAATTGTACCTTAAGTGTGATCTGTCGGCTGGGTTTGACATAACGCAACCAAACTACGTAGGTCCCCCATCTGCGTAGGAATCAAGTATCAACTTCTCTGATGGTACCAAAGGCATCGCCCAGGGAGGCATCGAATGTAGCAAAGTTTTATACATTAATATTGATATTAGAACTGTTCTTATTTCAATCGTCATCGAGGCAAAGACTTCATGCTCTCGACTGTACCAGGCGTTCGTATTTTTCATCCTCCATAATATTGCCCCTAAGATGGTATAAACTACAAAATATGTTGTCCTGTTACTTAGAACATTATTAGCATACTGCCTCATTATTTACGGGCTTTTCATTAAATCATGTACCCACCTACTTATTGCCTATGCAGGCGATTTCAAATGTATGTTTGCCTGAGCTGTGATAACATTGCCGCATTTACATTACAATATGGTTAGCCTTATCCAGAAGAATGAGTAGAAATATGTCTGTAACTTTGGCAAATGGAAGAAGCCTGGACCAAATATGTCCTATATTTGGTATATGTATAAATATGAGAGAGGTCTCAATGCGATATTTGTATGTCTTGTATATATTTTTTATGGGTTTTACGATATAAATCTGCAGCAATAGTCAAAGGTACTATCAGAGAAGTTGATTCATAGACAGATGGCCAACTCAACTCATCCAAATGACGTAGGTCCGTCAACTGCCTACGAATAAACTTCTCTGATAGTACATAACATGCCTTCTCTTTTACAATGTTTTAGAATTAAGGAAATTTCCTACAATACGAATAGAGGAGTCATTGACAATTTCATGATTTATTTAATGATAAATAAATAAATCATGAAATTGTAATATGGGAGGAAAAAAATAAACCAATTTTCACCGGCCGCGGTCACGTTGTTTACAACAGCGATGGCAAGGTCACGTTCTCGTGAAAAAATATCAATTGACATGACTCAATGACTCAACCTATCTACGTATATCTGCAAATCATCTGACCGACCGAATCTGAAGGCTTAGGCTGTTTGCACACCGACGAAGAATGGATAGAGATAGAGCGAGATGCAACATAGCGCATTACCGTTTGGTTAACGAGACAGTAGAACAGCTGTCAGCGTTTGGGGTTCGTATCAACGATAATATGCAAAAAAAAAACCCGATACCATATATAACGGCCGTACGCGTAAGTTGAAATGCATGCTGCCTCTATAATTAAATTAAATTAAGAAATTTAAAAAAACCGCCGCCAAAAAACTTTAAAAAGTACTTAATGAAATAATATGTACTGACTTTAAGTTTAAATAATTCCTAAGAGTAAAGTAATATTTTAGTCGATAAATTGTTGTCACGGTGTGTCGGGGGACCGCCAAGTAAACTACGACAACAGCGTCTTTTGCATTTTGTATCGGCATAATAGTCGCAGATTCTCTCGATTCGGGTCGCTGTGAACTGACCCTTAAAAATCTGACTGACTGACCTTTAAACTATAATGTTATGTGAAATCAAACATCTACATTAGCGGTCCCCCGACACACCTTGACAACAATAATTATGGACTAAAATATTACTTTACGCGTAGCTAGCCTGGTTTCAATGAAACCGGCCACCGTCACCGAAACCGGTGTGGGAGCTATTATTATTATTAATACAATTTATACTGGCAAGTGTTGTTACCTTTATAAAACTAATAGGTATGGTCTGTTCATCTTTGGAGTAGTGACGTGCAACTTTGTACACCGTCTCCGGTATAAACTCCAGCACCAAATTCAGGTACACTTCGTCCTTCTGCAAACAAAATTGATATACAATTACAAAAAGTATTCAATTAAATAAACAATCACAATCTTTATTTAAATAGGCCGCGCACAAATTTAAAATCGCTCGGCAAAACTAGAAGTGACTATCAGATAATAATTAGTCACATGGCGGACCTACGACGTACGTTATTTACGGCCGTTCCCAATATTTCATATATCTCTGGTTTTGCCCTACTAGAGATAGGAATAGTTATCTTATGTCAATTCAATGTTAGCTGCGATCGGTCGTATGTCAAACCAGAGATAGATTGAATATTGGGAACGGACGTTAGTTGGATTATGTCATGTCCAGCTGACAGATCATGACTGTCAATGACTTGACATAGCCGTAGGTGGATCCGCCACCTGCCTGTGAATCTATTTCTCTGATGGTACAATATCTATCAATACCATCTGACTACAGCAGGCTATCATGGTCACCATAGAAGCGGTTTCTTTCTACGGAAGAGTAGACAAAGTGACAGTTAGACAAAGGAAATTCGCCATTTTGTACTTTAAAATCTGTCAGTAGGTATGTCCTTTCTATCCCGTTTCTAATGTTGCTATGCTAAGCCTGCTGATCTACCAATAGTGTCCCCGCTCGCGTACCCGCCCCGCACACACCTCACCCCACTAAAGAGACCTATAAAACAACATTGCATCTTCCCTTTTTAGTTTTGCTGAGCAATCTTACATTTTTGCGCAGCCTACTTATAGTATGTACAAAAATATCTAATAAAATATGTTCCTAATTATTCTGTTATTAGAACAACACTTGTTATTATATAAAATCGGTTAAATAAGCGGAACAATCATAATTTTGAGATAATTGTTTATTTAACAACAATGTTAAAGTAAATATTTATTTTAAACATGAGTTTGTGTAACAATTATATTAAATCTTAGATTGAGTTCGAGTTGTTTTTAACCAAGCAAATATATATGGTCCAAATAATTTGGGTGGAATCATAACAATAGTTTTAAGTGAATAGTTTAAGAAATGTTTGAATTTGTTAGTAATTTTGAGTTCCTAATTTGTTAGTGTAAGCATGTTGGCGAATATTATAAGAAGCTATTTTATTCACATGCACTTTTAGTACGGGAGCCCTAGAACAATTTTTTTTGTGATTATTAACAAGCAAATTTTTTGTGAGTACCTACATTTTGATAAGACGAACAACATTTTTATTTTCGAAAAATCTGGAAAGTGGTAGCTAACAGAGATAGAAAGGATTTCATACTTTGACTTGATGGTCCTAAAATATGGGTTGTTTTATTTGTAGGACAAGGTTACTTTTAAATGATATAACTATTAATCTACCAATATACAAAAAATCAGCTGGTTAGGGTACCGTTTTAGGGTACAGTAGTCAACCAAGTTTTGTTGATTACAGAACCCTAAAACGGAACCCTAACCAGCTGATTTTTTGTATATTGGTAGATTAATAGTTATATAATTTAAGAGGAACCTTGTCCTACAAATAAAACAACCCATATTTTAGGACCATCAAGTCAAAGTATGAAATCCTTTCTATCTCTGTAAAACAAAAATGTTGTTCGTCTTATCAAAATGTAGCTACTCACAAAAAATTTGCTTGTTAATAATCACAAAAAAAATTGTTCTAGGGCTCCCTGACTATTTTAATTGAGTATGAGAGCACTAATTGCTTTGCACTATCTACTTTACCTATTACTAATAAAAAAAACATCTACAGTCTACACATTGTACTTAGTTATACAAAATCATGTCCTTGTCAGCAATACTTTAGAAAAGTTACTTGACAGATAAAGACAAAAAATTGTATAACTATAACATCTGTAAACACCGTGTAGATCTTTTTATTGGTAAGAGTTTTTCGTTAAATTAAAATTAAGTATACTTAACACTTTTAAATATAGCTAGGACATACTGCATTTTATTATTATTGTGCATTTCATATTTAACAATACAAAAAAATACTTAAATTGCAATAGGTACAACAATTATTACATAATACCTTATTTATGCCTAAAATTGTAGAATTAAATAAATAAAATATTAGCTTATAATAGGAAGGTCCTTAGAAACTGAAAGAAATGTTCATTATAATATTAATAATTACAGTTTAGTTGGTTGATTGGGTATTATCATAGCAATATGTGTAACGACGAACCGCTTAATCATACAATAAACTATTACATTCGAACCCAAAGATGATTATGAGTGATTAGTGATTACCTTTATAAATTTAAGCGTCAAATTAAGTAGTAACACGTTCCTAAAATGTTACTCTATTAAGTATTGGTATTTATGTGGTATATCATTTTGCAGTACATTTTAGTATTAATGCAAAATATTTGCATTAATACTAACTGCTAACTTTTTATACTAGAATATTAACAAAATAGATTAGGTACCTATCTAAAATTTTTCAATGCCAGTTTAATTAATTTTGTGATAAAATTTTATCATTCTTATACATCGAAGTTTAGGGTTTATCATAAATCCTTGAACGCATGGCAAAGAATGCATATATGCATATATTAGTCAAAATAGAATCATCTGACATACATAGTAAAGAAAAAAAACAAATTAAATTGGCACAGTTCCAAAGGTTCAGTTTTGTCTTTTCTACGATTGTGCTAACGTCTTCACCTTGAACTACATACTGTGGTTTGCCCTTAGTTTTTACACCCTACTTTGTTTATAACAATTATTGATAGATAGGCTCTACATTTAATTTATTATCAAGTATTTCTAAGGTAACATTTTAAACTTTCGCGTTGCATTACAATTAAAACGTATTAATCGGGACGTAGTAGCATTACTATTTAAATAAGTCGCGTTAAGTCCCGATTAATACGTTTGAAGTATTTCTAATTTCTCAAAACGTGAATTCTACGATCAGGGGCTCGATTCTTAAGCTTCGTAATTTCATTTCGATCGCAGGCCGTCTCTCTCGCGCGTAAGACGGCATGTGCGTACGTGAGTGAGACAGACAGCAATCGAAACGACAAGGCATGAGAATAGTACCCCGGTTATTCTTCTGCGTGCTTATGCAGAAAAATGATCTAAGAAAACAAACTATTTTTATGTCCCTTTCGATTCCCGAAATCCCGACCTACCTACACAAACATCTACGATTCGCCCTACGATTTCTATAAATACCACTATTATTCGTAACTATACATTCATATTTATAGCTCAACATTAACAGGAAATGTGCATGACGTTATTTTTATGTACTTGGTCAAATAAATCTATATTTTTTGATAAGCCATGTGTGCAGCCAAACTCGTTTTTTGATAAAATGTAAAGTAACAAAGTAAACTTAATAAGTAGTCATTTACGTAACGTCATATTACAGGCACTGCATAGTGCGTACAAGTCCATACTATTTTTTTTGTGAGAAAGAAATAGCTATAAAATTTTAATCGCAAATATATTATTCATTTTCCAACAGAAATCAGAGATTATTCGCCATGTTATAATACATATGTTTTCCAGTTCAGTATAATATTTTGCAATATCTAAATTTAATTTTGTAGCATATTCCCCATTCTCGAAGAAAGCGTTACAGATCTCTCTGCGTATTAGATAACGTGGTCGTGCGTAGGAGACTGGGCGTGACAATTTGTATCGAGAGGTCAAGAACGGTCGAACTGTTGACGTTCAAGAAGATTATCTACTAACCTTTACTTTCCTATCTTTCCTTCACAAAGGTGATTTTTTTAAATTTATTTATTTAAGGTCGCTTTAACATCAGGGTCATTAGCGACCACAACAAAGAATACATTACAGAAGACTTAAATACATTTATCATTGTCAAAAATTTCAGTTTTAATACATCCATTTTCATCATAATCATGTATAATTACACTTGACTTTCATTATCCTAAGGTGATTTGACTTTAATTTAATCCTATTTCTAGACTGTAAATTAATTTTGACAAAAATATTTCATAGGCTCTATCTGTATCTCTATCTATATTAAATGTTAAATGTAGAGCAAAGAAAAGGTTTCGGAGTTTGAATCTGAAATTTGCTACATGGTTGATTGTATGACGGGAGAAACAGAAAGTTTGCGGCCTTCTAGATAAACGAAGATGGACTAACTAATACAAGGGGCTGTCACATTCTCTCAGATAGCTATTAACGTTAAAGACAGAGATAGCAACATGGACTACTTAGTTCTGTCTTTCTTATTTTATTAACCACCAATCACCATTGGTATTTAAGTGTCGATTCCTATCTTTCTCTACTATCTTATATTTTCTTCCAAAATCAAAAAACATTTTTCATCTTACGTAAATGTTACAGCTTGTGGTATACTCTCCAATTTGGGCTCTGAATCGAACGGACCCATTAAAGTCTTCCGCGAATTTCGTACGATAAGAGGTTACTATAGATACCTACGCAAATGATAATGGCGTCGTAAACAAAACTCGCCTCGTTTTTCCTAATATAGGGCACAGGAAGGCACCTTCGTTACAATAATTGGCCGTCTTTGTTTACGCAGAATGAGGATATAATGTAATTTCAAATTTGTAACGAAATATTACGAGTATTTTTGGCCTTCTTTAACAAAAACAATTACGATTACATCTATCGAACTTGAAATATTTTTGTGTATAGAATTCCATACTGACACTAATTCTTATTCGGACCAAATTCAGAGCAAATTCAATGGATAGGTTTCTGTTTGGGACTTTTAAATTTTTATGCTCCAAACTCGCGATATTGAACATTTTGTGAAAAGAAGTATTCTGAACATTAAGTCCAACATTGAGCCTACAGTCTACTCACTGAAGTGCTTAAAAGACCGTTCAAGGTAAATGATATGATGAATGATGACTGATAAAAAAGCTGTGCGAACCTCAGTTAACACAAAAAAACACAACACAATATCACAAAGAAAAACTGTCAGTGAATATTGCTAAATCGCCCGCCATCGGAAGAAATCAGCTCCTAAAACTGAGACAGCAGCTTGCCACCCGATCTTTTTGGGTTTATTGGCTGATGATCCAAGCTGCCCCAGTTCTAGGACCATCCATCCACCAATCGCGAGCGAACGAAACAGAATGATGATGCAAGGAAAAACGAGCTTAGACCGGTTCGAAGTAAAGCTTAGGGGAATCCCCGTTTAAGTCGCATTTACACACAATTGCAAAAGGTACCGTACAATAACTTGGACAGTAACGTGGAATATTTGTTTCAACACATGTTTCGGTAACCTCGGCTTAACACCTAACTGTGCGTTAGCACTAGCGTTATCTAATTGGTTTTTGCACGTACTGCGACTTCTAGAGACTGCATTGCGTTTAGAAGTGAGCTATCCGCATCGGGCACTGTCACCTTTTCACCAAAATAAAAACATACATATACATTCACTAGTTAATAAAATTCAATGTTATTCATATTATAAGTATTGTTATTGAACTTAAGACTACGGAATGAGATGGAAGATGGGTTTACCTTTTCTCCGCTGGAGTAAAAGAAGTATTTCAATTTGACAATATTACAGTGCTCCAGTCGTCGCATAATTTGCAGCTCTCGGTTCTGTAACACAATTAAAGTAAATCTTTTAAAGCTATCTAAAACAGACGGGAGTTTCGAGATGTTCAATTCGCTGCAATCGGTTCATTAGCATAACAAAGCGAACATAAAAAGGAATCAATACAACTTGTAACATCCTACACATCAAATATGTAGAGACAGTAGAATCAAATGATCTTTGTGTCAAGTTCTCTGTTCTAGTAACATTTGCTTGGGCTTCGAAGACATTTATAGCCTGGCGTCGGGTAGTCTTCGTTCTATTGATCGCACACTCGACATGGTAGCAGCTTTTAAAATCCTGTAAACGGATTCGATTGAATATCAAAATGACTGTTCATTAGATCTTTACTGGATTTTAAAAGCGTTGAGTGTAGAGGTTCTAATGGTTTCTCAGGTCTATTTAACAGCGTTGCTTATTGGTTTAAATTTTGACGTTAGCCAATACAGAGCGCTTGCAAATAAATAAACTTCAGTCAAAAAATCACAAAATTCTGGCATGAGTCATACCAAATTAACGATAATGGTATTGGGTGCTACAAAATTATTGAATTTATTAGCGTCTACGAGCTATTAATTGGCTGTCACATTCGGTTTTGACCCATCACACCGGGATCGGGCCGCGGCCTATTGTTTTATTCGATTGGCCTGGCTATTGAACTCGAGCTGATGGGATTTATCCCCATAATGCCATGATATTTATCACCAATCATCGAATTACCTTAAGGTGACGCAGCGTTAAAGTAAGAAACCGTGTTGGATATGTTTTAGATTGCTTGTTTTCTATGAGAGGCCGGCCCGGCCTCTCATAGAATACAAGCAATGGAACAGCAAAAAATGGAAAGGGCGTGAGCGACAAAATGGTTTTTGTCGCTTAATTTAAAAACCATAAATACATTTCATATAAGCTATGCACAAATTAAAGTGCATGCTTGAACCAATTTATGTACAAATTTTGGAACCTTAAATCACTCTCCTCCGTTGGAAAAATAGGAATCCCTTTTTTTACAGAGGTCTTTTCGATTGATTTTTCTGTGCTATAAAAATTGTCCAATCGTGTTATGCTATGGGCAATTCAAAGACAAAGACATGATGAATACTGACAATGAACTTCAATTTCTTAGCTTTAGTCATTGCTGAGAAAAATCGGCATCGCTACAGCCAAATTATCAAGGCGTCGTCTTAATTGCGTGATAATTGAATTTTAATTGTTGGTCTGTGGTGAAATTCGATTCATATTTGATTGCTTGTTGTGGATAGGCTTAAATTGCTAATTGAGGTATTTCATTTGGAAATTAATTAAGTCAAGCAAAAATTATATAATTTTTTTGCAGAGAAATAACACCAACATTAGTATAAAAAATGAAACAAAATAGATCTTAAAAACTTAGTTGCAGACAGAACAATAAAAATGTGTCATCAAATGCTCAAGTTAATTTGCAGTAAGTGAAACCAATCTCGATTTTGTCTGTTCATCTCAGTCGAACGTCACCGGAATGTGCATTGTATGCAGTAAGTCGTAAGGGGGCGTCCACAAATTACGTGAGGTGTTTAGGGGGAGGAGGGGTTCGAGTCAAATCTCATCTAATCTCACGTTGAGGAGAGGTCTCGGCAAATCTCACGTAATTTTTTTCTCAACAAAATAATACTATTTTGGTCTATTTCATCCATATTGTACGAAGCATAAGATTTTATCGTAAGCGTAATCGTTATACGATTAATAGTACAATCATTTGGTGCTCAAAAAGAGGGTTACCTGGAAAGTTTTCCGGGAGTTTTGAAAATTGGTGATTTTATAGATTTCGACGTGCTCTTTTCGAATTTTCACTTTGCCACCTCGTATATATTGGAAAAATGGCGCTCAAATACAGTTTTTTGAGAATAACTCCGTTCCAACTCATTTTACGATGAAAATAGTTATGTAATACATTAAACTAGAGAAAATTTCCTACACTTTATGTAGTAACCGTTTTTTTGTAAAATCAATAGTTTCAGCGTACGAGAGCCGCAAAGTTCACTCCAACACGCATTTTGGCCAAATAACTCATTTCCACACCACCATGAGGTAGAGTAAGTGGCGCGGTTTTTAGGGTTCCGTACCCAAAGGGTAAAAACAGGACCCTATTACTGAGACTTTGATGTCTGTCCGTCTGTCCGTCTCGTCTGTCCGTCTGTCCGTCTGTCTCCAGGCTGTAACTCAAGAACGGTAATAGCTAGAGAGTTTAAATTTTCACAGATTATGTATTTTTGTTGCCGCTATAACAACAAATACTAAAAACAAAATAAATTAAATATTTAAGGGGGGCTCCCATACAACAAACGTGATTTTTCAAACATTTTTTGCTCGGTATCAATGATGACAATAGGTAGGCACTTGAAATTTTCACAAATGCCTTAATTATGTGTACTTTAATAATTAGTAATAACATTTAAATAAAATAAAAATTTAAGTGGGGCTCCCATACAAAAACACTATTTTTGGCCTATTTTTGCTCTATAACGGTACTTCACCCTTCGTGCGCGAGTCCGACTCGCATTTGGCCGATTTTTTTTTTGTAGTATGAAATCTCACGAAATCTCAGGGGGGGGGGGGGGTCAAAAATTCAAAAAAACACCTCACGTAATTTGTGGACGCCCCCTAAGACCGCTCCGCAGGAACAGTGATTAGTCTGGACTTTATAGATCCGCAATAATTAAAAATGTAAGTCATCTTAAAACGTTTTTTTTTCACGCTTAAAGGAGCGTCCTGGTACCTGTAGGTTGTAGGAGTCTTGCGTTTAATAGCGTCAGTGTCAGGTCTGTTTTTTGGGCACTTACACAAAAACATTCATCAAACATTCAACTTGGGCCTCATTTATTGGCCGCAGCTGGAAAAAGTTTATTCCTACCCACAATCATTAATTTCAGTTTAGGGTTAAGTCGATTAAGAAATGACCATTGAATATAGGGGAGGCAGGGTGAAATGCGAAACATTATCCCCTGGACACTTGACACCGATTACACCTACAGAAAATTTCAAAGGACTTTTTCACTCCAGGCGACGCACAAGTATCGCTTTGAGTGACGGGGATGACGCTCGGATGATTTGCATTACTGTACGGTGTTACAAATTGTACGATTCATTCCTTAAAACCGTTTTCAGAATTGGATCGCATATTATAAGCCATCTTACAAGATTGCACAATTATCAGTTTCCGACCAGAAGTATTTCACATCGTCCAAGACAAGAAAATTGTCTTTGTAGAGCACCATCAGGAGTTACGAATGGGAACAAATATAATGACCACCAAAAAATGCACTGATACCCTAAGCTTGTTTACCAAAAAAAGATACTTAACACCAAAAAAATAGTCTAAAATTGCAATACTACCAGCTATTTTAGTCATGACAACGCTTCAAATTGTAATCGAACACCAAATATAATAAATGATCACCAAATATAGTAAATGATCACCAAATATAGTAAATGACCACCAAATATAGTAAATGATCACCAAATATAGTAAATGATCACAAAATATAGTAAATGACCACCAAATATAGTAAATGATCACCAAATATAGTAAATGATCACCAAATATAGTAAATGACCACCAAATATAGTAAATGACCACCAAATAAAGTAAATGATCACCAAATATAGTAAATGACCACCAAATAAAGTAAATGATCACCAAATATAGTAAATGATCACCAAATATACTTAAATGATCACCAAATCCTTGTGAGCAAATCAATGCGATATTTCTGTCCAAATAAATCACTACGATTGACAAAAAATGTAAGCATAATATTTTTAACAAAGTAATCGGCCAAGTGTGAGTCGGACATGGAGGGTTACGTACCGTTATAGAGCAAAATTAGACCTAAAATTGTGTTTTTGTATGGGAGCCCCCTTTATTTTTTTATATTTATTATTAGTTATTGAAGTAAACATATAATCAAAGCCTTTGCGAAAATATCAACGTGCCTACTGGTTGCCATTATTGATATCGAGCATAAAAGGCCAAAAAAATCACGTTTGTTGTATGGGAGCCCCCCTTAAATAATAATTTTATTTTGTTTTTAGTACTTGTTATAGCGGCAACAGATATACACAATCTGTGACATTTTCAAAAGTCTAGCTGGAGTGGTTCTTGAGATACAGCCTAGAGAAATACAGACGGACGGACGGACGGACATATTATAGAGTCCCGTTTTTAGGGTTCCGTACCCAAAGGGTACAAACGGGACTCTTTTACTAACACTTCGATGTCTGTCTGTCCGTCTGTCTTCTTCTCTTTAATAGGATTGCTAAATAAAAATAGATTTGGTTATAGTTTTACATTAAAATGCTAACGTATAATGTTGGTGATAATTTACTAATTTTGGTGATCGTTTACTACTTTTGGTTTAACAATGATTTATTTGGAGTCATTTTGCATAAATAGGATAGCGAAATAATAAATCTTTGGCGATCATTTTACATTAAAATGCTAGTATAATGTTGGTGATCATTTTACATTAAAATGCTAGTATAGTAGTTGGTGATCATTTACTAATTTTGGTTATCACTTACTTATTTTGGTGATCATTTAATATTTTTGGTTTTAAGATGTTAAATCTTTGGTTATCATTTTACATTAAAATGGTGGTCTGTATTTTGGTGATCGTTTACTATTTTTGTCTGTGAAATGTTACCATTTCTGGTGATCAGTTAATTATAAGCCGTTACGAATTATGATGCCTAAAAAACCGAATATCCCTTTTAAGCATACATGTGCAATGCGTATTTTAAATTTTTTCTGTTTTTGGCAAAGACACGGTGGTGTTCTTTGCCATAGACAAAGCTAGAGTATAGGCATCAGAATTATGCCTATACTCTAGGTTACTTCCAGCTGGCAAAAATCCATGTGGAATGCAAATGCTTTTTTTCGGTCTACGGCACCGACAAGATTATAATTTGCCAAAGACAAAGCTAGGGCATAGACGGGGAGATTGCGCATAGCGGCTGGGTAGACCCATAGACGTACGGTTTCTTCGTTTCCTGCAAGTATTCGAGTAACAAGGCATACCTTAAACCTTTTATCCTGGAGCACCTTCTTGATGGCAATGAGCTCGCCGGTATCGCATAAGTTGGCCTGGTAGACGACGCCGAAGCTGCCGTTACCGATCAGTTTCATGTCGGCATAGCTGACCTCCTGGGGTCTGTCGGGACCCTGCCCCGGCGTCGCTACCACCGTCGTCACCTTCGACCCGTCCTTGCCTGCCAACAAAAAATAGCACATTTAGTGGCCTGTTGTCAGTTGGGTAAGGCCGAGTAACTTTGCCGCTTACAAATAAATGGCTATGTCCCCAACTTTATATTAATGTTACAGTAAAACGATGACGATGAATTATTAAAAGCATTTTAAATTATAATCATTAAGTATTTCGGTGTTATAAAATGCGATAAAAAACTATGAATTGACGTTTTAACATTATTATTTCCATTTATAAATTAAATCACTGAGTTTTGGCTCCATACAAAATTAGAGTGTCCCCTCGTCGCCTTACATTCATTAATGGTAATTTACTTAAATACCATGATGATCATTTACAAAAAGAAGTGTTTTTGTAGAAGTATGATACATGTAGGGTACCCCAATTCTTGGGTTAGGTATTATTAATATCAAAATCGTATAAATGACCACTACAAAATTAATGTCTCCGGTATTTTGTATTGTGTTACTTTGACATTGTGTTACCGTTTTAGACAAATTTTACTTTAGGTAATGGTAACATTTAACAGTTTTTTTAAAGCGGCAACACTGTTCGTTTTGACGCATTTAACGTCTGCTGCATTCGGCCATTTCTTTTGTTGTGAGGTGAAGGGGAAATTGTGTTTTCGGCGTGAAACTTTTGTTTTTACACTTTTGAACTCTATTTTCTTCACGGTAAGTACATTTTCAATCAAATTTGGCTCTCATTTTGTGAGTTATAGTACTATTTATGAGATAAAAGCAAAAAATATTCAAAAATCATAACAGAACAAGAAATAAGGTTATATTTGTCGCGAGTCAACTGATTGTGTTACCTTGTGTTACTGATTGTGTTACTTTGTGTTACCTAAAGCTGTGTTTATATACGTAGTACCTACGCTTTAAAAATAAAATGAAAGAAAACATACTTACCTTACGTAATTGACATTAAATTTTTTAGTACTTATGTTCTTTATCAAATTCTTCCCTGTCTACTACTACAGAGCACTAAAACGTAAAAAAAAGTATTTAGGTATGTTTATATTATTATTATATTACTTTTAGGCGTTTTATATTTATTAGATATGTAAAATTTAACACTACTTTATCCTTATGTATATTTTATTTTAAATGTACTTAATATTTAAGTGTTTCTAAAGTTGCTTTTATTTTATTTTAGATGCCTTTAACACCTGCTGAGAAACAACGGAGGTACAGAGAGAGACTTAAATTAAATAATCCGGATACATTTGAAGAAATAAAAATAATTTTTTTAATCGATTGTAAGGGTTTCGATTAATTAAAAAAATCGATTTTTTAAAAATCAATTTTCATAAAAAATGGGTTAAAAATTTAATCGATTGTAAGGTTTTCTATTGAGTAATTAAAAAAATCGATTTTTTTAAAATCGTTTTTCATAAAAAATGGGTTAAAAAAATGCACAACGTTCACTCACAATCAAGTTTTTACTTCTGCCGGCACTCCCGGAGTGCAACCCGTCTTTTTTTAAGTAAGTAATTTAAATATTATTATATAATTATAAATATATATGAAAATTGTAATATTTATATAAATAAAAAATCTATGATAAAATTTTAGCGTTTTTATTTATATAGGTACTTACTTATTGCTTATTATTTTTAAAATTTCCAAACATTCTTTATTATTTATGATGGTAAACATAAAAAGTCAATTTTTGTTCAAAGTAAACTCCTGTGAGCTTAGTTTTACAATTTCGTTGTGTTACCTTGTGTTACTTTGTTTGGCTTGTGTTACCGTGTTACCGGCAAAGTTATTCGGCCTTACCCAGTTACAATATGCAAATGTATGCCATCGGTGGATGCTTTGTAAATATAGATGCATATTTTTGAAGTGAAAACTTCTTTAGCCGCGTTGAGCACTTTTGTGGGATGGGTAAAAACTGTGAAACTCGCGTCAGATTCTCGTGCTGATCGAAAAACCGTAAGACGGTTGGAGAGTGGTGTTGTAACATCGAAATCGATTAATCGAACAATCGATTGTTTTTTTTCGATTGTCGATATTTTTTAATCGATTGTAAGGGTTACGATTTATTAAAAAAAACGATTTTTTAAAAATCGATTTTCATAAAAAATGGGTTGAAAATTTAATCGATTGTAGGGTTTCGATTAATTAAAAAAAAACGATTTTTTAAAAATCGATTTTCATAAAAAAATGGGTTAAAAAAATAATGCACAACGTTAATAATCAAGTTTTCACTTCTGCCGGCACTCCCGGAGTGCAACCCGTCTTTTTTTTGTATATTTCTCGTAATCAATAAGATCTTTTACATAACTTTATTGTTTGGTTAAATTAGGTTTATTAACCTGCAAGGCTTCGAGTATGCATAATATAGGCACCTAGATTACCTAATAATTATTATATATTTTTATTTTTTTGTCGTCCTACGTTTAGAAAATGCCTACGTATTGCTATTAATGGCTATAAAATAGCTATATCGATGGACTAATATGATATCCATCCCTGACCAAAACCACTTACAACCAAACCGCGCATGTAGCGTTAGATTGGCGCTACGTGCGGTCGGATGTATAAGTCTATTTACGGTACAGTTGACCACTTCAAAGAATATAGGACACAGTTAATAATAAAGCTCGCACCGTTTATACGCGCTGTGAATTAACTGACAATTAAACCGCGCTTCATACAATGCCAGTACGTTAAATTCGTTAGTGCATAATTGCCCATTTCCATTCGGTACAAATATTTAAAAAATTTAATATAATATAATATAATTTTATATGATCATACTTCGGCGCCACTATGAGTGTTTTAGTGGAAATTGAATGTTAAACTGAAATTGGACGGTTGTTGGTGTAGAATATAGTCTATGTTACATACATAATATTATAACCTAAACACATTCAATATCCACAATAAGGAGATCGTCCTTAAAATCTCTACCTACTCGTACATTAGAATTTACAAGCTAGGGTTTCCCTCTGAAGAGTCCTAAAAAAGCCGTACTGGGATTAAGGATCTTTTCAAAAGGAGAATGAAGTAATCTACATAACACGCTTCTTTCTACCGAGGTTACACACAACCCAGAGCAAGGAAGCAGGAACTTAACCTGTACAGATTACAATAGCTTCTCTACCCCAACACAGGTGACACCTGGCAGGTGTCAACATTACAAGAGACGGTGTCGTGACACAAAAAGAACCGTTTCCCTTTGTCGTCCCTCAGACAAAGAATTTGCATTAAGAAGACTCGAAGCATCAAATCACCTGACTTGAGTGACTAGCCATTATAGTTAGACGAAAATATGTTAACTGTGGTCGTTATTTAAATATACAGCCAGTGAAAAATCTAAAAAATTATAATATTATGTAAATTAAATACTGCTTATTATCGATAATAACAGAATTCTCACACTAGACTCAAACAATTCGACTTTTATACACGTTTCAAATATTTAAATGAGTACATTGTTTGAGCGAAACTTTTTAAACGTTTAACTTTTCTAACACAACTTTTCAATGCAAATTAACTTCGCACAAAAATCTCGATGCAATACGAGATTTATAAAACTTTTTGCTGACGTTTTAGTTAGGCAAAAACTTATTTCTTCAAGACCAGCTTCTTCGTAATAAAACAACGTAACGTTAATTTAATTATACGTACATAATGACGAGGGAACTACACACCACGTCGGGGGGCGAACTATAAAAAGGAATAGAGTTATATCAACATCGCGATAAACAGGGGTGGCCTGGGACTTGCGTCAAACTTGACATGGGTGCGCCATGGAAAACTCATCAATACCATTGACACTAAGTATAAAGGACAAGTACTCCAATATAATATTGACTCGATACATCATGAGGCAAACGTGCCGTATCGATACCCAAGGCTGGGGGTTCCCAAACTGTTAAAGTGTACGCAGGCGCTTTAGTACAGGTGTGCCGTGTGACTAAGTTTGCTACACCAATTCTGGCAGTAAAGCAGATAATTAAATGGCTGCATAAATATTTCTACGTAACTTGATTGACAGTGCACGTTTAAAAAAAAAGTTGGGCCATTACTCGTGAGTGCAAAAGATGGTTTTCAACTTGGACAAAATATGTAGATATTTATGGCATAATATATATTTATTATGACACAAATCGTTTTATTATCCTGCAATGTTAATAAGTACATAGTAAAACGTCCTACAAAAACCTACTTCTATCGTGCATAACGTCCAGCGTCTTTATGGAGGTCATACGTAACAATATTAGTAGGTACTCTGTTGACAAATGTATAGAGTTCACGTCATACGCATCCAAGGACCAATAAAGCAATTACTTACTTTATTATTTTGCGCGCTACATTTACGGGAGAAACCTTGGAATGTTAACTTAATAAAGGCTAAAGTTGTCAGTATTACTTACATCCATATATTTTGGTCTTGAATGAAGTTTAGCCTCTACATCAGAGTTTGAGATTTCCGAAACGCCCCCAATCAAAGTAGTAAGTATTACTTACATCCATATTTGGTCTTGAATGAAGTTTAGCCTCTACATCAGAGTTTGAGATTTCCGAAACGCCCCCAATCAAAGTAGTAAGTATTACTTACATCCATATTTGGTCTTGAATGAAGTTTAGCCTCTACATCAGAGTTTGAGATTTCCGAAACGCCCCCAATCAAAGTAGTAAGTATTACTTACATCCATATTTGGTCTTGAATGAAGTTTAGCCTCTACATCAGAGTTTGAGATTTCCGAAACGCCCCCAATCAAAGTAGTAAGTATTACTTACATCCATATTTGGTCTTGAATGAAGTTTAGCCTCTACATCAGAGTTTGAGATTTCCGAAACGCCCCCAAAGTAGTAAGTATTACTTACATCCATATTTGGTCTTGAATGAAGTTTAGCCTCTACATCTGAGTTTGAGATTTCCGAAAAGCCCCCAATCAAAGTAGTAAGTATTACTTACATCCATATTTGGTCTTGAATGAAGTTTAGCCTCTACATCAGAGTTTGAGATTTCCGAAACGCCCCCAATCAAAGTAGTAAGTATTACTTACATCCATATTTGGTCTTGAATGAAGTTTAGCCTCTACATCAGAGTTTGAGATTTCCGAATTGCAAAGAGTTGCATTTATGAAATACAAAGCATCATTTAGATACGCCTCTTCTATGTACCACAAAGAGTCCAACGAGCACAAGAAGACTCTTGTGCTCGTTGGACTCTTTGTGGTACATTGTTGGTTGGTTAGACAACCATCCCCGACTTTGAACAGTCTTGTACCCGTACAGATCTCTTACAGAGATAATAATGTGACAAGTCTTTGAAGCAAGAAACGCGGAGGCGTTGAAAGCAATGGGTGATACATTTTCCTGAATAGTTCTACCAGCTCTACTGAAATTGTCATCCTCATGAGCGGCAATTATGAAGCACACGTCAACACGAAGCAACGACCTGATACCTGGCAACTCGCCAGATTCCTCAGGTCTTTCGACTGAGGTATGTCATTCACTGTAGGAAGTCAGGAACACCAGTAAATCATTGCGGAAATTATGATGATAGTAGTATGTGGTATGGCCACGTGATTATTGAATGATGTGCTTGTAATCTTACTTATCAGATGAATTCGATCCTTTTGGAGAATGCGTGATCATACAAAAACTGCATTTGCCTAAATTAGTTCAAGTAACCCCAGTTTCTGCCATATTTTCATATTTTTTTATACTCTATTTTTTAATAAGCTCAGCTAAAAAGCGTTATAAAGATTGCTATTCATTAATATGCCAGTCTCTTAACCGCGGTGACATTTGACCTACAAACGCATGCATCATTTTAGCGCCATTTATAAGGCGTTTGATAAAAAAAAACAAGAGAACAATTTCTAACCTACGCGACGAGACAAATCTAGGACTTCAACTTATAACATAAATAATAATAATTATTATGAGAGTAGTCACGATTTTCTAGCAATTTTGTGCTGACCAAAACAGTGAGTAGAAACTAAAAGCGTGATTTGAACGTATACTGTCATTAGTCATTACAGAAAAAGTTTATTACAGGCTACAGCTATTTCAGCTCTCAAGCTGAGCAAACTCATGATTTCTAATGGTTACATTTTTTTACAATTCTAGCATAATTTTGAGGTTTCAACTCTACGTGGACTCGGAGCATTCGTATACTCTATCCATAAAAAATACCTTTAATGCAAGTTCTTTTTTGTGGAATCGGTCGTGTAATATTAATTGTATCTATATAAAACATGTTTTATTGCTAGAATATTTCTTCTACTTGGTAATTCTCGGTTGGGTAACGATACGTGTTAATCTCCTCAGCTCTTACTCTGTATATGAATGTTCTAGAAGGGAATACCTTATATCCAACGTATAAGGTGATCAACTGGGACCAATATCGTACACAATATAAATGTCACTAACAAGGCAAAGCGAGTAAGCCCGACTTTTAAGACCCGGCCACTTGCTATTGACCTACATTTACCTACAACCTCATTAGTTCGTGTTATACGTATATTTATTACTATAAATAATTTTATTAATTACATTTGAAACACTAACTACGTAATTATTATTTATTTTCGAGCTTTAGTTTGTACGATTTTTTTGTAAGTTGTAACTCTTGCAATAAATTAATATTTTTTTGTAGACTTCCAAAACAGGCCAAATAGTCTGATTTTGTGAGTGCCATTAATTCTTTTTTTTTGCCATTAATATTTAATCAGTTAAAATATGTTTTAAGTTCACGTGGCAGATTGCGGCAAATCACGCGAAATGCGAACTATGCGTTTTTACCGTTACTTTCGCCGCTCAATTAAAGTTATAAGGATTGTTGATAAAGTTCCAAAAGTTAGGATTTATTTAGAAAATTTCCTGCTCTTTAAGAATCTATTTTCAAATTTTGACTATCTCAAATAGTTTATGAAATATTTTAAAAAAACCATACCCTTTTTTTTTGTTTACTTTATTGTTTATAACTTTTGCATTTTTTTTCAGCCCCTCTTGGAATTTTGATAGAATGTTCTAGATGCTATTCCGAATCGAATGAGACCAAAATCGTAAATTTCGGCGTATGAGATCAGGTTTCGAGGAAAATGGCACTTGTTAACCAGAGTAAAAAATTTCCAAAAAACTATCAGCTGACAGCTCCTCAGCTGATAGTTTTTTGGCAATTTTTGGCCTATTATTTTTCACATTGACCATTGACCATAGTGCATTGATTGTGCAACATTATAATATTATTATGATTAATTATTTGATGCATCTTTATAGAGATGACGTTATACAATGATTGTTGTCGTCTATACCACCGCGTAATCATTCTATAGGAAAAAAAATTGCTCCCAATGTTAACAATGGGGATTGTCCATTTTTTTTTTAATTTTGCTCATTACAAAAACATTTCGAGGAATAAGGTCAGTGATCGTTTTTCTGTATATAAACGAAAAAAATACCCATTAGTTACTTATATTTTTGAACAAATATGTTTAACCTTAGTTTGACCTTCAATGGCGTTAAATTAGCAATAAATTCGACCAACATTACGTTCCGAACTTTTTGTAAGCTTCTCGTATCAGCTTTCACATAATGAGAACTTACATTTGACGAACCAGTCATTATAAATAAGATTGAAAGGAAAAAAAAAACATACTGCAGAGGTCAATTGGCCGCCGATGATGACGTCAGAGCGAAACTTTAAAAATTTATTGAGAAAAAACTATCCAATGAATTTCAAAATTATTTAATTTATATTCTTAAAATACCCTATTTTAACGAAAAAAATATAAAAAGTACATGTGATTTTTTTTGGACAATGCCCATTCATTATGTACTACTAAATCAAGGTCAGCAAATAATTGGTTGAGTGTGCATTTGTTGGCATGCTTCTACATTAATTTTGGCAATTTCAGTATATTTTGCCGCCTGGTGAACACCTACTGCTCAGTTAAATCACTGAAGAAGTAAATGGGAAAGTATACTAGTACACAGTACACTTTTATTGCATCATGGAGCTCCCAAACATTATTATGCCCATGTCATGTGATAATTGTCTTATCAATCAATAATAATAAATAATAATCATCAACCACGTCTACTTTTCTGGAGCACAGTGACACGACTATAATAATAATAATATTATGTATTACTAAAATATTGGAAACTAAATTAACTACATACATTTTGTTCCCTCAAGAATTTAACTACATTTTGTTCTTGGGGGAGAAAATCTGCAAAAGATCATCCTGACCACTCTTAGATAAGAGGTTTACACCTAGCTCTTATCTAAGAGTGCTTTTATGGCGCTGATTTTAACCCACAAAAACATCTCAGTGGACTACCTTAAAGCTGTAAGGGAGCTATAGAATCCCATAATATGTTGCGTAGAATCTATCGTGAAGTAGAGTACCAACTACCATGGCGTTTTAAGCCGGGTCCAGACGAGTGTAACGTGTAATGTAATTCACCGTGTAATGTAACACGAATTCTACGTGTGGACGGCACTACGAGCATTACATGTAACGCTCGGGGTTTATCCATCGGCTGTCGGTTTTCGCGCGAGCAAAGGCTCGTTTGGACAATTCGCTTTGAGTTCGTGTGCCGTCCACACTGTTGACGCTAAATTACACGTAATCTTACATTACACGTTACACTCGTCTGGACCCGGCTTTAGTGGACAGACCTTATGCAGGGGAGTCCCACATACCCCGGCCAATATTCCCAATCCGCCAGTGTAAAACATTTCCCAATGTTAAAAAAAATCTCATAATATTGGCTTTATCGGTGCAAGGCTTAAACCTCCTTCAGTCTTCAGGCTTCCTTCAGTCAGAAACCCAAACATTTGTTATACAAGTTCCTAACCAATTACAATGAATTATGTAAGAGTGCAAATGCACACGTGAACGTTACTCATAATGCTGATTGTAGTAATTAAATTGACATTGTCGATTCCAAGGTCGAAACTCGATTCTTAATTAATAGATAGTTCACTAATTCTTATTATAGAAACAGTAGAACTAAGAGATAATGAATGAAGTGAACTCGTGGAGTATTGTTTTAATCCTATTAAATAGCTGTAACATAGAATATTATCGGACCTCTTTGAAGGGAGAGTGGCAAATCGGGTTGCATGAGATGGTTCGGTTAAGAAAACTGTGGGTGAAGCCAAACGAGCGTAATTTGTGAGTTGTGACTTGTGAGTCGCAGAATTTCTGCAGCGTAAATATCTTTTCATTCATACAAATCATGACTCACAAAATTACGCTCGTGTGAACAGGACTTTTGTATGAAACTGAATGCAGCAGAATTCTGCCGAACCGAAATTCTGCGACTCACAAATCACAAATTACACTCGTTTAGATTCGCCCTTATGCAGATTTTTAGCAAGATGCAGACGGATTGGGCGTTTTCACACTGCAACGATAACGACACGACACGATACCACAGAATAGATAAGGACCACCGCACATATACAATTTCAAGTTCGCCGATTATCTATGATCAATTATGTTTTCCTAATTCTAATCTGTCACTAAGTATGCACCCAAAATATTACCGATTGCTTGACCGAGTGTACTGTCTCGCCACTCTTGCACTGACTCGCCAATATACTCGATAGGTGTCGAGTCGCTTCTCTTCTCGGTAGGAGTGCTTGACCGAGTGTACTGTCTCGCTATTCTACTCGGTGGGTGTCGATGATAAACATACCGAGTGCTTGACCGAGTGTACTGTCTCGCCACTCTTGCACTGACTCGCCAATATACTCGATACTCGATAGGTGTCGAGTCGCTTCTCTTCTCGGTAGGAGTGCTTGACCGAGTGTACTGTCTCGCCACTCTACTCGGTAGGTGTCGATGATAAACATACCGAGTGCTTGGCCGAGTGCACTGACTCGCCAATATACTAGACATAATATTGTGTCGATGATAAACATACCGAGTGCTTGGCCGAGTGTACTGTCTCGCCACTCTACTCGGTAGGTGTCGATAATAAACACACCGAGTGCTTGACCGAGTGTAATGTCTCGCCACTCTACTCGGTAGGTGTCCATGATAAACATACCGAGTGCTTGACCGAGTGTACTGTTACGCTATTTTACTCGGTAGGTGTCTATAATAAACATACCGAGTGCTTGGCCGAGTGTACTGTCTCGCTATTCTACTCGGTAGGTGTCGATGATAAACGTACCGAGTGCTTGGCCGAGTGCACTGACTCGCCAATATACTAGACATATTGTGTCGATAATTATAAACTAGACACAGGCGATTTCGACTTGGACAGGCGATTCGACTGGTGACTTGCCGGGTGACTAAAATCGACCCGTTAGTCACCCGTGTAAATGGGGTGGCGATTCGACTTGGACAGGCGACTCGACTGGTGACTTGCCGGGTGACTAAAAACGCCCCGTTAGTCACCCGTGTAAATCGAGCTTTACGTATTTTACGTCAGGTTAAGTCTACAAATCCGCAAAAATCAGCAGTAGCCAATATTGGTTTAAAATATTTTTAATTTAAGTCTTCAAATTGCGACTCACAATTTAAAGTTGAACGCTCCGCTCCGAGGTACGAGCAGGCGTTAATGAATGTGAATTGTGAAGAAACGCCCACCGATTAAGAAAACAGAGAGATTACTCACAAGTAACACATAATACGCTTTATGGTCGATTTACACGGGTGACTAACGGGTCGATTTTAGTCACCCGGCAAGTTACTAGTCGAATCGCCTGTCCAAGTCGAATCGCCACCCCATTTACACGGGTGACTAACGGGTCGATTTTAGTCACCCGGCAAGTCACCAGTCGAATCGCCTGTCCAAGTCGAATCGCCACCCCATTTACACGGGTGACTAACGGGTCGATTTTAGTCACCCGGCAAGTCACCAGTCGAATCGCCTGTCCAAGTCGAATCGCCACCCCATTTACAAAAATCGCCTGTGACTAGTTCATTCTGCATGAAAATGTCGCGTCTGCGCTCGCTACAGTAGTATTCGCAACAAGCGATCGCTTGCGACCGAGCGTTTACACGGTCGATTTTAGTCACCAGCCGCATGCGGCCATTGGCCGCACGACTTTGGGGCTTGCGACTTTAGCCGCATGCGACGTAGTCGAATTGCCATTTACACGGTCGATTTTCGCCGTGCGGCGTAAATCGTGCGGCTATAGTCACCCGTGTAAATCGGCCATTAGAATTTAGGTAGAAGGTGGTAGAAGTTAGGCTACAGAATATATTATAATAGGTTAGGTTAGGCCTCTTTTTACGTTGGACCATAATTGCAAAGCTGTTTATAGCATATACCAGGTGTCCCAATCTTTTTCTGCCTGCGGCGCAGTTACACGTCATAATATTTTGTCACCGCGCCCTACTCTACCTAGCTACTAATAGAAAAGGATGCATAAATAAATACTTTTAATGATTATAGTTAGGTTAAGCAGATTCATGATCATCAGATCATCTACCTGATTTACATAATTAACCCATCAAGCCCCATAAGCTCACCGGTGAGCGAGACACAATAGAATAACAATAGATTTCCAAGAATCCACGATCGAAGGATTAATATTATAATTTTATTTTGTAATATTTGCGCTCCTCTTGCCGGCGCACACTTTGGTAATCCCTGGCGTACACAATCGACTTTGATCATGGGCAATCATAGACGAAACCCTTAAGTTCATCATAATTCATGGGCCAACACGGATAGGCCGCATAGTGGTAAACAAGCAGGATATTTGACACGCACAACAAGATTATCATGAAAAAAGATACGAGAGTAGAGGCTACCAGTAGAAAATACTCTGTGGTAGAAACAAGAGATGAAAAATGTCTATAATCCTAAGAAATTTATTTAGGAAGATAGATTGATGGATCATTCAAACGCGGGACAAATGATAAATTTCTTCTAGCATCCACGAGGCAGTCGAGTGGTAGTGCAGAGTGATCAGTGGTCAGTATTCTGTGTTTAATTTACTCCTACAAGAGTGTACAAATTGTACAATAGTCTATGTAAATAGATAATTGCATATTATTATGCTGATAATCCACATCACGCCCTTCATTACACCGCGCCGATGAGTAATAAAATCGCCTACAATGTGCCTACGCAATAGGGATCATCACAATTAAAAACTTTGTCTAATAGTGCCACAATAGAGTCTTTTACTTGGGTTTCTTAATTGAAAGTAAGAATTACTACGATGTCTAAACATGGCCTGAAATAAATTCTCCTATAGACAATGAAACCTTCCAAGAGACTCTTGAGATGATAAAATCTTTGAAAATCGGGATTATGAGATTGTTTTAGGTTAAAATCTAGCCCGGTCTTTACTTTTTTATCAATGACCTAATATTCAAACTTTTTGCTTTCGTTAAGTAGCTGTCAAGCAGAAAATGTAGTTATATGGTTTCGCTGCGTCTACTCATATCCGCAACATCTACAATCTACATATATATATATATATATATATATATATATATATATATATATATATATATATATATATATATATATATGTACCAATTTTCTAATAGATTCTAGGCAATATTGTGTTATTATTTTATAGAAATGGCAAACGATTCTTAAAAATATACAATTTCCGAAAACTATTTTTTAAACGACGATCATCTTTCCATATCTAGTAATTATGCAAAGACATAAATTGTGATGATAGTAATAATTAGGTAATTACCAAAACACACAAAAAATATTATATGTTTAGTTATCTCAAAACTAACGATGACGTGAAAAGAAGTAGATAGTGCTACGTTATAAACATTGCTATGTTAACTAAGAACAGGCTCTATTTCTAAACTAACATCAATTCTACTGCGATGTGTAGGTTAATTGATATGAATGATGTGATCACTAGAAGACAGACATCGCAAATCATAATCATTCAAGACACAGTCCATTAAACGAGAATAAATCATCCAAGAGAGTAAAAAATTTCAACAGCAAAACGTTAACAACCTTTGTCTAAACTGTTGAAATTTTAACGTACTCCCTTAGGTTTCAATTCATTCTCGTTTGGAAGAATGCTGAAATGAACTGAGCTCACATTTTGTAGGATGAGCTCCGAATGAAGTGAGAATGGTGACAAAATAAACACTAAAGCCGAGCTAATTAACTTAGTGCGCCACGTCGAGCACTTACGGTGCGATGTCTTTTTTTCCGAAGCCAGCTCGGTCTTAGGTGTGTCCACGTCGCCTGCATGCCGCAAAACACAAAAGCAACATTAGAACATCGAAATAGAGAGCCATTAACATCGATCACATTTCGGAAACTCACTAAGCGTGCGTCGCAATTTTTTACAGAAGGATGAGAGGCGGTCGCGGGCGCGGCTCAATTGGCCGCTCTTGTCGGCGTCGAGCAGGCGGACTAGCGAGGGTTCGGAGCGCGTGACTTCGCTCACGGGGCGAAGTTGGAGGGTCATGGCGGCGTCGGAGCTGGCGTCCACGCATACTGGACCCGGGGGGCACTCCAGCTTGGACAATCACACGCGAGCGCGCTCCACGGTAAACTGAACCGCGACACCTCGCCCCGCCCGCCGAACGCCGACTCTAGCTATAATATTCGAGCGACACTAAAAGCCCTATTCAAACAATTCCGCCTCTTTAGGTGCGCACTTTATTTTTTGTTGCCATAGCTCTACGCTACCGACGATACTTATTTACCGAGCATGCTTATAATATTTTAAATCTTAGTTATTACATTTCGCAGAAAATATATTTGAGGTTACTAAGGAATTTATAAAAACAATCGCATTATCTCATGTCTAGTTTCAAACAAAAACACGCCAGCGAGAAGATAACGATCAAGATATGGGTAATTAAAAGTGTCATTTAAAAATAACATTCCGGACCCAGATAAGGAGCCATTATCTTAAATTTTTTAAAATAGCTGGTAGCGAGAGTTTCAAGAGTCCAGAGGTCCAGACACAATTCTTGATGTACAGCATGTTACCGAAGCCGTTTCATGCCAGCATTCAGGACAGGTCTATACATACTTTTATTGTAACACGGGCTATTGTATACAAACGCTCTTAATTGTTCTAAGCCCTGTCGCAACTGGAACACCGAAGCTGCATAAACGTACGGGATCAAGTCAATTATGCATTACGCTTAGTTTCTACAGGCTGCTTTACATTCATGGACTTTGAAAGGTTGCTTGGGGACGTTTAGGAATGATCCAGATTAAATAAGGTAGTTGACTAGCATCATGAAACACAAATGAACAATTTTTTGTCACCCCCAAACATTTCACCGCATAAAACGCAGGCCTTAGATTTCAAAGTCGGTAATATTTTGATCACTCATATTATAACAGATGCTTTAAGACTGTGTATAAACGCGCGTGCATGTCTCTTTATAATATTGATGATAATAATTTAAGTCGTATGACGTCACACCTTTAAACCGGCTAATGTGCTAAATACTTGGGTATATATAAATTCTCACAACAATACACGAAACTTATAATGGGTTAGGGTTGCCAACCGTCCTGTTTTCCCAGGACATGTCCTGGTTTTTGTAGTGTCCTGGGACGTCCTGAATAGTTTTTAAGCAGCGTCCTAGGTTGTCCTGGGTTTTTTAATTTTAAAATTCGCGCGCCTCTTTTCAAATTTTTACGCTACGAGCGTGAAATTAAGAGGGCGACTAACGCAAAAAATCAAACATCGTCCTTCTCTCTTTACACTCACGCCCGTCTTTCATATGCCAGGTGAAAAACGACGACGCGGAATCATGGCCAAGATAGTTTTTTCTTAACAACTCGATAAATATACAACATTTTAAAAATCCGCCAGGTCAGTGTCTCAATGATAGAATTTTATACAGTGTGTTAAAATATTAACTTAGTATATTGCACGGTTACGGCAATATATGAAAAATTCGTGAAAATAGGCTTGATGACTAATTTTTTTTCTTATTGGTAATTGAAAGACCCTTAAAAAATAGAAACATCTCTGAAAGAATGACTCTGATAGCTTAAAAATTCACCAAGATATGACAATTCAAACAATCTCCTAAAATAGACCTGCCCGAAACGCTCCATACAAAGTGCTACGAAAGACTGACGTCACTCTTTCGTAGTTTGTACGGATCGGGAGAGAATTTTGTTCGATAGGTATATTAAATATTGCGTTTATGAAAGTGATTTCATAACAAAAGTTGCTTTTAATTGCATAAGTTATCGAATGGTATACAAATATTAAGAAATTGAATTGAAAAAAAATTCGACTTGATTATCCAACTTTGAAGGCGCATAACAAAAAAAATACAAATGCTATCGAGCTGAAATTTTGGGAACACTTATTTTTTACCGTGATTTCTTTATTTTATTAACAAGATTCGCTAATCTTTGACCTTGTCATCATCCCTATTAGCTATGCATCTTTGTGATTTTTTTTATATCGAGAAAATTTTAAGATATCGTGTTTTCGCTTATACCAAATTCTTGGAAATACAATGTGTTGTATTTCCAAGAATTGTTTAGAAAATGAAACAATTCGGCGCTTATTTTCAAGTATGAAAATGAATTATAAAATCGTCAATTTTGGATTAGTCGCCCCCTTAATGCGTCCTGTTTTTATACTGAATTGTCCTGGTTTTTCCAACTTCAAATCCTGGTTTTTTAAATTTGAGGTTGGCAACCCTATAATGGGTAAATAAACTTTAGTTTAACATGTATACAAGCTACTCGAATGCATCATGTTTAGCGTTCCGTAGATTTATTTGTTACTTCTAAATATAACTGCCCACATTAGGGCTAATGCCACAAATCAAATTTTAGATTTAGACAAGAGTAGACTCTTGTCTAGAATCTAAAATATCATATAATTAGTTAGGATAAGCTCTATTATAAGGCGTTTTTGTTAATTACTTCTTTATGCTTAATTCGAAGACCGATTAATACGAGTATAGAAATCTGAAATACTTTGAGATACGGAAAAGGGCATAGATTAGTGCCGTTGTGGAAAAAGGTACGGTTCCCGTGCGATAAACGAATTCAGGCGCAACAGAGTTGTGGAACTCATCTAGTTTACCGGATTTCGTAAGCGGTACGACACTGGAAAGTTTATTCAATTGTCTAAACTCTCGCGCTTCAACCTTCGTCCTACGCAACATCTGAGGATGAACTTTGGAGGTTGGAAATCTTGGGATTGAACTCCAGACCTAAATATCAAAGTTTACTACGTATGCATTGTAACAGTGTTAGTGATGTTAAAGAGATTATACACTCATAATAACCGAGTAATTGGATTGAACATTTGGCGAAGTTAGTTGGATTCCCCGCACGTGAGCCGTCAGCCGCCACCAACGTTTTATCTTGCGTAGGCAAGAACTTGACCTAACCTTTAGGCTCAATTACACATAGCCGACGCAGAAAAAAAAATGTAGAGATTGAAAATCATTATTATAATTAGCGGCCTGAGAAGAATACAAAGTTAAACTATTATTCAACAATCCTGAATAGTTAGTAAAGAATCAGAAAAAAACAGTGTACGTAGCACCTCCATTGTGGGTATCGCAGACATAATAGATTTTCAATTGTTATACGGCAGCCGGCTGCCGCTTGGGGATTGATGGGTCAAAACTTAAAAGTTAAAACCACAGATCACACCACAACCACACCACATAGACAAACCACATATAAAACGGCGCGTTCAGAAACTTCAGACGATGCGCGTTTTCTACTGTAGCATTTGGTAAAACCCGCGAGCTGAATCCGCGCGCGCAGAAAACGCGCGCCTGAACCTAATGTTGAGTTTAAACTTAGATGATTTCAGATTATTTTAAAACAATTATTATGAAACTAGCGACCCGCCCCGGCGTCGCACGCATAAAATATATAGCCACTGAAAAAATGATTAAAATCGATAGCCTATGAATTATGATCTTTCACGTGGTCTACTTCTTATCTGTGCCAAATAACATAAAAATTGCTCCAGTAGTTCGCGAGATAAGCCCTTTCAAATAATTTCTCCCGTGTTTTCCACATTCTCCTATTAGTCATAGCGTGATAAAATATAACCTATAGCCTTCCTAAATAAATGGGCTATCTAACACTGAAAGAATTTTTCAAATCGGACCAGTAGTTCCTGAGATTAGCGCGTTCAAGTTAGCCCTTTCAAATAATTTTCCCCGTTTTTTCCACATTTACCTCTATTTCTTCGTTCCTATTAGTCTTAGCGTGATAAAATATTATAGCCTATAGCCTTCCTCGATAAATGGGCTATCTAACACTGAAAGAATCATCAAAATCCGTTTCGTAGTTTTAAAGATTAAAGGGAACAAAGGGACATGAGGGGAAAAAAGCGACTTTGTTTTATAATATGTATAGATGTAGATATAATATAATATACAAATATCAATATATTGATATTTCATAATAATATATTCAGTGCGGATATAATATAAGCTGTGGCCTGTGACAAATCTTGAGATATATTATCCGTAAAATTTAAAACCCAAGAACGCATTTCGTATGCGGCTTTAAACAAATAAAATCTTTTAGGAAATGAAATGGGATTGTAAAGTGCAGTAATGCCCTTTTGGCCCTTGGGACATAATCCGACACGCGTCGCGCCCGCCCTGAATAACGAATGTCGCAACTCCCAGATGGAAGTTGGAACACACAAACAGGTTGCCTGGCTGATGCATCATGCATATAATAACTCCCACACCGGTTTCGGTGACGGTGGCCAGTTTCATTGAAACCAGGCCAGTTATGCAGGAGTAATTTTATAGTGCCCAAGTGTGTTGGCAGTACACAAGCACTCACTATTCCTTTACTCTCATAACCCAGTGGGACGGAAGACCGACACGACTGGCGAGAGATCAGGCGCAAGACCGACTTTTTACATTTCTACTTGAATAAAATAACGATTACCGAACAATCAATATGGCTATTACCTGTATTAGATAAAAGATACAATCTTGATAAAGTTAGTAGATATGATGTAAGCAAGGTAATAGACGGGAGCCAAAGGTCATTGGCATGCATCGATCTTGGAACTACATAAAATATGCAAGTACTGTCGACGCAGGAACAAGGGAATAGAAACCAGGAGTTGATATTATGAAGGCTGAATCGATTTGGCTATTTTTAATCTTGAAACTTTGTGGAAGGTTTATATTAGGAGGAAAGTTATAGAAATTCACTGGGTCATTTAGTTATTTTACTAAGAGCCTGTTTTACCACTTTCTGATAAAGTGCCGAATAGGCTATTCACAGCTTTTTTGACAGATTCTCCATACTTCATCTGTCAAGTTAAGAGTTGGATAGCCTATTCGGCACTTATCAGGAAGTGGTGAAACAGGCCCTAAAAATAGCACGTGACTCTTCCCGCGTAAACAGTAGACCTTATCCTGACTCCCGAGGTAATCGTTAATTTTCCCAAAATTTATCCTATTTCCTGTATTATTATATATCCCCGTTGCCTGTGTTATCAATGTAAAATTTAATGAAAATCGACTGAAGAAAGACGAATGCAAGTAAACAAACTTTTCCTCCCATGTAATTAATATTATTATATTTCGTAGTAAGTTGAGACCGAATTTGCAAAGCTTACTTAAGGAATTAGTAAATTTTATCGGAGTATTACGTTACAGTAGTTGTTATTGATAAGTCGATTAAAGCTAAAAGCACGTTGTACAATGTCAAATTATAATTGATCGATTTTATCACAGTTACAATCTTAAAGGATTGCGCAAACCTACGCGACCAAAGCGACTGCGAAGCGGTAGCGTCTACCGCGCGGCGGACGCTGCCCATGTAATCTTATGGCGCTGTGCACACCTGCACGACCGCGACGCGAAATGTTCGCATCGGCAAGCGGAACGTGCGCGTCAAGTTGTCAGACGCGTGTTTTGAAGTTTACATAACTAGACTTCTTTTTTAAAACCTTTTTTATATTATTTTGTACTATTCTTTAGTTTATGATTTCTTGATTTGTTTACGTTTTGATAGATTGTGTCATGAATCAAATTGCCCGATGTATTATTTTTCTCTATGATCATGATATTAGTAGTCGCGCAGGTGTGCACGCCAAGTTTCGCGTTGCAGACGCTCCCGATTCGCGTACCGCGTCCCCTGTCACTGACGCGTAGGTTTGTTTTAAGCTTAATAGCTCCTATATTCTAGGTGGACCTATAATTACTAAAACCCTAAAATATTCATGGACCTTAGTCTACAAACATGCAAATTTTTAGGTAATAAATAGGCTCCAAAATTGAATACGGACAACAAAAACAAAGGCAGCAAAACAAAGACAAAACGTTTGTTACTCAGCAAAATACTTCTTTAGTGAATATGACACGGAAGGATATTTTGAGACATTTTCTTAATAAGCTGCTAAAACCACAAAGAAAACAGCAAATTGCCCAAAATAATTCTGGGCGTAAATCCAAATGTTTACACGCAACGTAGTAACCACGTAGTAACTTTGATTTACGTAAGAAATTAATTTATTTATGGCCATTCTTTAAAGTAATTTTAAATGACAAATTTACTTTATAACCAGCAGTTTGTTTCTTGGATAGTTAAGGTAAAATATGCAACTATACCTTTTAAATAGTAGAGTTACATTCGGACAAGTTTTATGACCAAGTGCGCGATGGGTTATAGGGCTGGAGATACTGGCACAAAATTCTTGGTCATTTGTACCAGGCTGGCGGTTCTACAGGGGTATAATTACGTAAAGGCAAAAAGGAAAATGATGGTCATAGCGCTCGCACTGGCAGCCCAAACGCATGGGCGTTAATCGAACGTGTCGGATAAATAACGAGTGCCGAACGACAAGTATGGCATTACGCTTTCTCCTACTTATTTTTTTTTTAATATCTGAAAATACAAGCATTTTTGTGGAACAAATCGTTCGACACTCGTTATTTATCCGACACGTTCGATTAACGCCCACGCGTTTGGGCTGCCAGTGCGAGCGCTATGACCATCATTTTCCTTTTTGCCTTTACGTAATTATACCCCTGTAAAACCGCCAGCCTGGTACAAATGACCAAGAATTTTGTGTCAGTATCTCCAGGCCTATTATAAAACTTCTATGAAAAATGCGGCTCGTCCCATTGCACCCCGTCACAATGTGCACGTACCTTTAAAATGCATTGCGTACTGTCACTAACTCACTAGAATGAGTATGAGTATTGACTTGTAATGAGCTTTGATTATTGACGCATAATTAAAGTATTGCATTGTTGATAAATTAAATAAAATAATGACGTGTTCTTACGTAATTTAAATAGGTCATGTAGTATTTTTTTTGTTTATTAATCATACTAGTTACATAACAAAAGTTTTGGTCATCAAAACGTTATAGCAGAGATTAAATAAGTAATGCCATAGTTGCGACTATAATAATAATTATATTGACAAGGGTCTAAAATCGTGAGACGCACTTTCAGGATGGTCCCTAGTCCACGTTTTTATCTCGATTATAAACAGCGTTCACAACTTATCAGATTATATTGCTATCAGTTGTCAATGTCGGCTGCGAATAACAACTATAAAACATGTGACGTTTGCACACAAATTGCCCATAGATATTGTGTGGGTGGTTACTCATTAATCGCTTTTACTAATATTGATTACGTTTAAGATTACCGCAAATTTAAACTAGATTAGAGGCTGGATAAACTAGATAAACGCTAATCATAGTCTGATCCAACACTTTCTATAAAAATTAAAGAGACTAGAATTACATCCTCTGATGATCCAAATATGAGTTTGAAAAATGACTACTGTGGTCTGTGGAAGTCTGTGGTCGCTGGTGGAAGTCTTTTTCTGATACGTTGGTTATTTGAAGTCGGTACCAGATATAGCTGAATCCAGATGGCAGAATATTTGAAACATTTGTAACTGGCACCGACTTCAAAATTATGAAGATTGAGTACAGAAATAGTTGAGTTTTAGCCGAATTCGGAAAAAGGCACCATGAGATAGGAAAAAATATTTAATACTTTTTAGTTCATATTATAAGGGTGTTATTATTGTTTTTACCTTGGAAGTCGGTTTTAATTTTTGTTAAAAATAATAATTTCACTCTTTTTAGTTACCTAGTAAAATCATCGCGTACGATACGTAGATTAGGGCCGATTCACACCAGAATGGCAGAGGCGAGGCGAGCAGTTTCAGTGTCATATGATTTTAAACTTTATCTTCATTATTGTAATACATTGTATCGCTCGAGAAATCGACGCCGCCGGCGGCCGCAAGAGGCCACGAGCGTCCACGGGCGGCCGTAGATTTCTCAAGCGATACTATGTATTACAACAATGTAGATAAAGTTTAAAATCATATGACACTGTAACTGCTCGCCTCGCCTCCGCCATTCCGGTGTGAATCGGCCCTACACCTGTATAATATTATTCTACGTATCTTATTACAATTTGTTAACAGTCACACTTACATACATAATATCAGCTGCAGATAATTTTAAACAATACATTTAAAAAAATCGAAGTGGACACGTGCTAGGGCCGCGCCAAACCGGAATTTTAGCAGCGGCGAGGCTTTCAGTGTCATATGATTTTAAACTTTATCTTTATTATTGTAATACATAGTATCGCTTGAGAAGTCTACGGCCGCCCGTGGCCGCGATTGGTAAGTGTGACAGTGCACTAGCATGTTGCTTGTATTATCGAAGCAACTTACTTCTCAGAAGTAGTGTCAAATGTGTGCCTTACGCTCTGGAGATAAGGTTGAATATTTTGTTATGTTCAATTTTGGTGACATTGGTGACCCTGACGTGGTAATGATGATGATGATGATGAATGTAATTTGTATAGTAGCATATGCTTTCAGTTCTTAAAACAGCGCCTTAACCCCCAAACTTGTATCTATAAGGAATCCGGAGTTCTCTTAGTATCTTCGAAACCATAGTATACCTTGGTGCAAAATGTTGCGTTTTGGTAGCATATACTTATGATGCTTCTCATAAAACCAAAACCACCATATGTTTCCATATACATTTCGAGGAGTTCCCTCGATTACTCATGGATCCCATCATCAAGTCACCACTTTTGTGAACATGGTACCAAATTGGAGTGAAACCTAATACAACAAAACAAAAATTTCGAAAATCGGTTTACAAACGGCGGAGTAATCGTTGAACATACAAAAAAAAATCCACAGCCGAAAATATTATAACCTCCTCGTTTTTTGGAAGTCGGTTAAAAATGACTACTGTGGTCTGTGGAAGTCTGTGGTCCCTGGTGGAAGTCTTTTTCTGATACGTTGGTTATTCTACTTGTCAAATGAAGCTTTTCCATGACAGACAACACGAATCAGTTAGTCCTGTGACCTGTTTTAATCTTCACTTTAAATATCTAATAAGTAATAAGGCAGTTTAAAGAATAACTAAAGTTATTCTAAATATATTTTTTAAATATGGTATTCATAAACAATTGACAGAAGTGTTCAGGTAAAAGTAAGAAGGAATTAGAAAGGGTGACCATAAGTATGATAAAAATCTTCTCGTTACGTATCATGCATAATAATACGATTTTTGAAAGTACATACTACATAGTAATAATAATAATAATATCTATGGACGCTTCACACCACGTCAGTCTGGCCCCGTGGTAAGTACCTGAAGACTTGTGTTACAGGTACCAGACAACGGAAATATATTTAATACTTTTATACTATACATATATTTAAGATTTTTATTATATGATACACATATTTAATACACATCCATGACCCAGGAACTTTATAAACTTTTTGTTCCGTCGGCGGGACTCGAACCCGCGACCTCCGGCTTGAGCTACCAACGCGCTCACCACTGCGCCACGGACGTCGTCAATAATTTTAAGTATGTAATATTTTAGTGAGAGTAACATACGAGGGCTGCTATTTATGTATCCGGAATTAAAAAAAGAAACAAACATATATCATTTAATATGGTTTTATTGCTTTTCAAAATATTCGCCGCGATGATCGACACACTTTTGCATACGCTGGAACCAATTTTCATAGCACTTTTTCCATTCTGATTGAGGTATCTCCAAAACGTGCATTTTGAACGCATCAACAGCCTCTTCGCGGCTCGAAAAACGTTGACCACGTAATTTGTTCTTCGCGTATGGAAATAAAAAGAAATCGTTAGGTGCCAAATCAGGGCTGTACGGCGGATGACCAGTAAATTCGATCTTTTGACCCTCCAAAAACTGAGTTGTTTCAGCTGAGGTGTGACAGCTAGCATTGTCGTGATGTAATATGATTCTGCGTTGTCGGTTGTCCTTTCTTATTTCTTCAAAGACTTCTGGTAAACAAATGGTCGTATACCATTCAGAATTAACCGTTTTACGATTCTCTAATGGCACTGTAGCCACATGTCCATTAATTCCAAAAAAACAGGCGACCATTTGCTTCAAAGTACTTTTTGCACGAGTAACTTTTGTTGGTTTCGGCTCATCTTGGAACACCCACACCGTTGACTGTTGTTTAGTTTCGGGGTCATATGCATAGATCCAAGATTCATCACCTGTGTAGATATTATAAACGGCTTTTGACGTACCACGGTTGTATTTTTTTATCATTTTTTTTGCACCAATCGACACGAGCCCGTTTTTGATCGATTGTCAAGTTGTGCGGAATCCAACGCGAACATATTTTTTTTACAGCCAAAAGTTCGTGTAATATCTTATGTATGCTCGTCATACTTATGCCTAAGGACGCCTCTATCTCGCGATATGTAACATGACGATCACGCATTATTAGTTCCCGCACAGCATCTATATTTTGTGGGACAACAGCTGTTTTTGGGCGACCTTCTTTATTTTCATCCGTGAGCATAGACCGCCCACGATTAAACTCACTGTACCAGTGATAAACAGTGGTCTTTGATGGTGCTTCATCTCCAAAAGTTGCGGTGAGTTGAATAAAGCACTGTTGTTGATTTAGCCCACGCCGAAAATCGTAGTAAATCATTGCACGAAAATGTTCACGCGTTAAATCCATGGCAAATAAAGACACGCAATTTTCAAAATGACGCCACAATGGAAAAATAATTGACAGTCACATGAAACAAAATGTATTCTTCAACCAAAGAATTCTATTTTCAAATGTTGTAATTACTTTTTAAATATTGTTCTTGTAAGTGGCAAGTTCCGGATACATAAATAGCAGCCCTCGTACTATGACAAATATTATTGTTATCCGCAACAACTTATTTAATTTACAACATATTTACAATAATAATGGACGCTGGACCAAAAATGCTTAGTTTGCTTAGGGTGGGTTGCATCAACTTACTTTAACTATAACGGTAACTTTAACTTCACAGTGTTATATTTTTCCTGTCGACTTTTACGGATAATTCAATTTTTTATACTCTCAATCCCATTACCTGTAGCTTTCAAAATAAACGCAACAGACATCTGTCAATTTCTGTGGTCAAAGTTAAAGTTTAAGCTAAGTTAGCCTTAACTATAACCATAACTTTAACTTTAACCACACCTCTGGTGCAACCCACCCTTAATGTTTTGCATGATTGTATAATATTTTGGTTATTAACTTATCACATATTTTCCTTGTTAAATCAAGAGCGTTTTAAGAAGCTACATCTTCTAAAGTTTTTAATTTAAATAACAGGTTCATAATTAATTTTAAATTATATACTCATTTACACACGATTGGCGAATTTTAATGTGATCTAATACAACTTTTATCTAAAGGCCGCATATTAACGTGTTTTATAATAACGGTATCACCTGTATGTCCACAGAAATATCACATCAAACATAACTTTTGTTATTGTGAACACAGGAAGTTCGAGTATTATAAAATCGATAGCGACGTCGCTAAATCATATTTTATGGAAATACATAGAGCTATCATGCAGAGGCAATGCCTTGCCGAGGTGTATTATTCGAGACTCACCCGATTTTGATTTAGTAGTGGTCGTTTTGATAGCATGACGAATGCTCGCATCAGAATTCACAGTGTAGGTGCCTCGACGTCTCAACATATTATTTTATCACATCACATCACAACCATCAAAACTGTTCGCGCGTTCTATCATTCTTATTTCTTTAATCACAGTTGGGAGTAACGATCGATTGGCAATGCCACTGCGACCGGCCACCGCGAATTTATGAATTAAGCGAAAGGCGAATTGCAGCGCACATTGGCACAGTTACATGACGAGTGGCAACTGTCAGCAGCTCGGCCGCGAGTCGCGAGATCGCCGCCACTCGCTGATAACGGGCTGATAACATCGACAAGTGGATGTATCAAACGCTGTTAGACATCATTCATTCGGCGAACCGATATTTTTAAGATATATGCTCATGCTAAATACACTGTTGGGATTTGGGCTGATAAGTACTGCGAATCTCAAGGGACAAATTGCGATTTACTGGCAAAGAAATTGACGCATGGTATTTTTTCAAAATAAAGCATTTCAGGACTTACTAATTTATTTATTTTTCTATTAATGAACAGGCTAGCTTATTTCCGCGGCGATGCCCGCATGAAATAGCTACTGAATTAATCAACTCTATCTGTGAAAACTTTTATTTGGCCTTATTTAAATATTTATTAATATGTTCAATGTAATCTAGCTGTAACTTTCCCTTAATAAATAAAATAAAGAAAAATAAACTTTTTGGGTAATAGAAATCGTTGGTTTTAAAAAGTTAAATCTGTTTTTAAAATCCAATATTATTGCCCAAAATTGGTCCTGGATAAGCTTTTTACTAAGCTTGCTTGTGCAAGCATATCTGGACTAATATTATAAATCCGAAAGTGTGTCTGTCTGTCTGTCTGTTACCTCTTCACGCCCAAACCCCTGAACCGATTTCGCTGAAATTTGGTATGGAGATACTTTGAGTCCCGGGAAAGGACATAGGATACTTTTTGTCTCGAAAAAATGTACGGTTCCCGCGCGATAAATGAGTTTTGGCGCAACGGAGTTGCGGGCTTCATCTAGTATATTATATGAAAGCCGACAGGCAATAGACATTTTTCTATGCAAGACGCTACTTAATTTCACACATAATATATCTACTTTATATTATCTCGGGATGGAATAAAGGTATAATATTATGGTAACGATTATTTTGTCACAAGTTAAACACATTTTGTTTATGATGTGTAACAAAAAAGTCATTGAAGATAGTGTGAGTTTTAGAGCATCGTAAAGTGTTTTGGGCTCTATCGTAGCTTTCTACTAGTATTGAATGTATGAAATAACAATCTGTATTATAGTGAACAATAAGCACACGGCTCAGTTTTAAATGTTACCTTAGCCCCTCATTTTTATTTAATATATTTTTTCAATAAATACATTTTTAAAAATTATATAATATGTTGATTGAGGTGTCTCCAAATTAATATACCTTGTCATATTATTAAGAAAATTTCGGACACAATATGAACAAATACATAGCTTGAAATGTAAATTAAAAAAAAACAAAGATGTCATAATGCTGTGAAGGTCATTGACCTCACACAGCTGATATTTTATGTTCTCTTTTGGAATCTAATTAAAGAATTAGATTGCAGCATGCAAATAGTTTCTACTAGCTGTTGCCAGCGACTTCGTCCGCATTAGCATAGCATAATAACGGAGATGGTTAATTTTCTCCTTTTTATGGTCCCTTACTCAAAGGGTAAAAAACGGGACCCGATCACAAAGATAAAATATCAGCCTGTCCGTTTGTCCATATCCAGGCTGTATCTCAAGAACTACGCTCAACACTAACGACGCGACTACATCTTCAGGGGGGGGGGGGGGGGGGGGGGGGTTGGGGTAGTTCCGGGGTAGTTCCGGCTGAGGGCGAAGGTACCACATGGTAATTAAATGATACTAAAAAGTATATACCTATGTTTAGTTTAGGGTACAATAATTTCACTTTCAATTTATAACTAACTAGATGACGCCCGCAACTCCGTTGCGCCAAAATTCGTTTATCGCGGCGGAACCATACATTTTTCCGGGATAAAAAATATCCTATGTCCTTTCTCGGGTCTCAAAGTATCCCCATACCAAATTTCAGCAAAATCGGTTCAGCGGTTTGAGCGTGAAGAGGTAACAGACAGACAGACAGACAGACAGACACACTTTCGCATTAATATAATATAATTTATTATTAAGTAAGGAAGTAAGGATTACTTCACTTAAACCTTTAATCGGGGATTCTTGGAAATGCTATTGTATTCAATTGTTGTCGCGGTCACCGGTGTCCTTATGGGGCTTGAAAGATTAATCATCAGCTTTGCAAGTTGTTAACCCATCGATCGTGGCAAAACGAGACACAATAGCTTTTTCATTGTTATCGCGGCCGGATGTGGCCGCTTGGGGCTTCATAAATTAAAGTTAAATAACTATGTAAAATATTAAGGCAACCCATTTACTGGGGTATGAACTGTCCATCCAAGGTTACATTGCAACATTATCAAAAATGCAACACACACGGCACACCCCCACCAATAGTAAACAGAAGGATCAACAGGGAATGGTTTACTGACACAATATACATTATGGGGGTATGGGGGCATAATATGAGCTGTAAGTTGTGACACATAAGTAAAAATTATATGAATGGTTAACATTTATTTCAAATTTCTCTGTCATTCATCAGGCTTCACAAAAATTTTACAATTTTTGTGAAGCCTGATAAATTTGTTACAGTATGTAACAAAACTAAGTGATAATACTTTAGGGTGGTTACAACTTACGAGTCCCTTGTATAGGACAAAAATATTATTACTATTATATTTCTTAATTTGGATTGCACTAAAAATGGAATTTACGTAAAAATCTAGACCACTAAAATTATATTATATTTATACTAAGACATGCTTAACTTGTTAGATTGTTTTTTTTTAATGTTTTAATAATATTTGCTGTATAACTTAATTATTATTAGATCTGCTGAAATTGAGTTATCCAGTATGCTATCCATGAAAATAAGCTTAATTCATGAAGCCCCAAGCGACCACATCGGGCCGCGATAACAATGAAAAAGCTATTGTGTCTCGTTTTGCCACGACTGATGGGTTAATGTTTTTTGTTCTCTCACCAGTTACTTCATTTGCACTTAGTTAAGCTGTGTGATGAGACAAGACACACACTCTTTAAACTATTATTTTGCCACTAGCCGCATTGCTAAAAAACAATTATCACAAAAGCCTATTTTTAAGACAAACTAAGAAAAAAACTGGAATATGTGTTGTAAACATGTTAGAAGTAAGTTTCAATAAAAAAAGTTTATAGATTTAAAAAACAACAAAAGATTGTCTACAACCCAAATGATAATGTTATAACCATACGAGGGACTGCAAGTTGCAGTTGCAACAGACTGCTCTAGAGCGGACACATTGAAATTTGCATTGACAGCTCAAGAACTCCTCGAGGTGTCCTTGTATAACCGCATCTTGCAGTTGAGAACCGACTGCAAGATGCGGACCGTCTATGGCCGGCCTTAGTACAAGTATTTTATAGATTACAGAAGTTCCATACTCAACGGGTTCTGTTATGATTTTTTGCCATTGGCATGTCACAATAAAATTATTATGAATATGCACAAAATATGTAACATATAATATGTCAAAACTCATGACTTCTATGTTATTATGAAGGTATATGCAACCCTTTATCGGGCTGCATGAATTAAGAGGTATTTTTTGTTAGATGTGCCTTTGTCTTAATAGTTTTGGAAGCCTATGTTACCCTGGGCTACTTTGTCTACTGATACCTTATTAATTAATGCTTCAAGCCCCAAGTGGTCGCATGCGACCACGATAACAAACAAATCTATTATGTCTCGTTTTTTCCACGTTCGAGGGATTAAAATTGAATCAGTAATTTACATGCTATGATAATACAAACATGAATATGATGTGCTAGCTATAAAAAATAAAAATCTCTCTATGTTTAAGCCTTGCCTTTGTCAAATAAGTATGCATGTTTCATCATTTTTTTCAAGCAATCTGGATGAAGGAAGGCAACAGCATATTGGGAATAGAAAAGTTACCATGGAATAGATATAGCTCCACATATAATTTGCATTTTTAACCAACATCTGGTGGTAAAAGGACAAGAATGAGACCAATTAGGGTAGAAACTAATACAAACATGAAGCTACTTTTAACTAGGTTTCAGTGTGCAATTTATAACCTCAGACCTAAAACTAGTAGGCAGGCGGGTAAACTGTACTAAACGTAGTCGAACGAGCAGATAAAATATAAAAATTATACTATTATTTAACCAAAAATGACGTTTGAAACTTTTCTAATATATTTTGACACTATATCGATGTCTGTCACAAACCAAGCCGAAGCTTATGTGGCAGATCTAGCTTCGATCCCGCAGCCATATCTTATTGAAACATATCGTATGCTACACTCGTATTATAAACTTTAATTGAAATATCTCAATACTACGCATATTTAGAAGATAGCAGCCATTCTAGTGTCAGAATTAGGAAACGTCAGTCTAAGAAATCACGATGGCCGACAAAGAATGGTTAGGTGGTACTCACTGCTAATTTTTACTCCTCCGAGAGGTGGTTTCGGTGGTTGATTGTTATCGAATGTCTTTCGAACGGATTTGCTGCCCTCGGCGAATGATGTGGTCCTAGGGCGTCCGCTCATTATTATAGGTATAAAATAAACGGCCGAATCCTGAACTTCATAGATACTACTTCACATTTCTCGTTACCACCCTTGCTTGCACTCGCACTAAACTCTCGCACTTTACCGATGTTTTACAATGTTCTGGACTATATTAACAAAACTAACACTATTATATCATTAAAATGTTATTAAAACAGTTTCAATAAACTTTTACAATATCATTTTGCTAGATTTTTTAAATTTACATCAATACAGTGAACGACAAATTTTTAGTTTCTCGGACTTCACAGACATGTTCGCTTCGTTCGGCTCATTTCGGATTTCGCTCGGGCTTGATCGCATCTTCGATCTGTGACGTATGACCGATACGTTTCACTATACGCACTTTCGAAAATATTTAAAAGGTATTTTTATACGTATGTATTGCATTGAATATTATTGAATATATTGTTCATAATATTATGATAAATTATTCACAAAAATGCTCATAATTCATAATAATCATATTACTATTAAAATCTCACGTAAGTATGTGATATTTACAAAACATTCTTGAAAGATTCGTTGAAAAATAAATCAAGTGACCTTATTATTATGATTTATGAGTCTTACTCTTACTCGACTACAGTATTTTTACATGAAACAACAAAAACAAAGTCCTTCCTTTGATATAAAATTTTAGCTACTACTATCAAAATTTTACTATCAAAGAACGGAACGTACACTGAAGAATGAATAAATGTGACGTCATACTTCAAGCACGTTGCTCAGAGATATTTCGTATCAGCACCATCTATTGAACATAAAAGGTAACAATTTTGATTTTGTAGTCTATGGTCATAGACTACAACAGAGAACAGAGTATAAAATAAATAATCAGCCAAGTGCGAGTCATACTCGCGCACGAAGGGTTCCGTACCGTTATAGAGCAAAAATAGGCCAAAAATTACTGTGTTTTTTGTATGGGAGCCCCCCTTAAATTTTTATTTTATTTAAATATTATTATTAAAGTACACATATTTAATATGTGTACTTTAATATTATAAATTTTGAGGAGTTCCCTCGATTACTCATGGATCATCAGGTCACCACTTTTGTGAACATGGTACCAAATTGGAATTGAACCCTATACAACAACAGAAAAATTTTGAAAATGGTTCACAAACGGCGGAGTAATCGTTGAACATATACAAATAAAAAAAAATCCACAGCCGAACATAATATAACCTCCTCCTTTTTGGAAGTCGATTAAAGAGTGATTACGTTTAGAAAATTTTCCCGCCTATCATGACTTTCTTGACGGACTATAACGTTATCAAAGAACATATATTTACCGTTATAAATCCTATATAACGTTATAACAGTAACCGTTATTAATATCAATTTTTAACGTTATTTTTAATATCGGGTAATTTTCATAACGTTATCTATGCTCTTGAAGCAGCAACGTTATGAAAAAATAACGTTATTTGAAGCCCTGCTGTAAAGTCGGTTTACTGACGATAGTTGAACGTGCCTCTTTGTCGCTCGTTCCGCGCTTTCGCTTGCACTTCAAGCCTTAAATGGAACGCCTCAGAGCGACGCGAGGTAACGCCGCATGAGTCATGTTTTTTCGTGCGTGCAGCCGACTCCATCGAATTATAAGACGTTGTCACGTCAAAACTCATTTCCCCGACTGTACCTTTCCTCTTAGCACAATTTTCCCCGACTGTACATTCCTGCTAAACAACTCATTTCCCCGACTGTACATTTCTGCTTAGCACAATTTTCCCCGACTGTACATTTCTGCTAAACAACTCATTTCCAAGACTGTACATATCTGCTTAGCACAATTTTCCCCGACTGTACATTTCTGCTAAGCAACTCATTTCCCCGACTGTACATTTGCTGCTATACAACTCATTTCCCCGACTGTACATTTCTGCTTAGCACAATTTTCCCCGACTGTACATTTCTGCTAAACAACTCAATTCCCCGACAGTACATTTCTGCTTAGCACAATTTTCTCCGACTGTACATTTCTGCTAAACAACTCATTTCCCCGACAGTACATTTCTGCTAAACAACTCATTTCCCCGACTGTACATTTCTGCTTAGCACAATTTTCCCCGACTGTACATTTCTGCTAAACAACTCATTTCCCCGACTGTACATTTCTGCTTAGCACAATTTTCCCCGACTGTACATTTCTGCTAAACAACTCATTTCCCCGACTGTACATTCTGCTAAACAACTCATTTCCCCTACTGTACATTTCTGCTTAGCACAATTTTCCCCGACTGTAAATTTCTGCTAAACAACTCATTTCCCCGACTGTACATTTCTGCTAAACAACTCATTTCCCCGACTGTACATTTCTGCCTAGCACAATTTTCCCCGACTGTACATTTCTGCTAAGCAACTCATTTCCCCGACTGTACATTTCTGCTAAACAACTCATTTCCCCGACTGTACATTTCTGCTTAGCACAATTTTCCCTGACTGTACATTTCTGCTAAACAACTCATTTCCTCGACTGTACATTACTGCTAAACAACTCATTTCCCCGACTGTACACTTCTGCCTAGCACAATTTTCCCCGACTGTACATTTCTGCTAAACAACTCATTTCCCCGACTGTACATTTCTGCTTAGCACAATTTTCCCCGACTGTACATTTCTGCTAAACAACTCATTTCCCCGACTGTACATTTCTGCTAAACGACTCATTTCCCCGACTGTACATTTCTGCTTAGCACAATTTTCCCCGACTGTACATTTCTGCTAAACAACTCAAATGGAACGCCTCAGAGCGAGGTAACGCCGCATATTGCGTCATGTTTTTTCGTGCGCGCAGCCCATATCGAATTATAAGCAGGGCTTCATAACGTTATCGAATAACAGAAAAAATATCGTTACGTACCGTTATTTTCATAATGGTAGCCAGATAATGTTATTTTTTTAACGATATCTAGTAAAATAACGTTATATTTACCGTTATTATTATAACGATATTTTTTGTTATGTATAAACGAACAAATATCGTTATAATAATAACGGTAAATATAACGTTATTTTCTGGTATCAGGTATGCGATCGTGCACAGTGCACTAAATCTCACTCGCAGCCCACTTTTTTGCGAGATTTGTGCTTACCTACTTTTAGGAGTTTAATACTCGTATATAGAGAAATAATAACAATAATAGTTGTTTTGGACTACAAATGGGCCGTAAAAAGCAAAACACTGTATACAGGGTGTAATAAGACCACTTCCGATAACTTTGGGGTATGATTATACTATATTTTCTGATTACAAAAATGTATTTTTTATTTATTTTTTAAAATTTTAATTTATAATTTTTTCATAATTAATACCTTTTAAACACAATAATAAACCACATAGAAAAATAATTTAAAATATTTTTTAAAATTTTATTATTTTTACTCCAAATAAGCAATAAGAAGTGTGCCGCGCGCGGTCAACGATCTCGTGTTCGTACTACGTTCGTACAATCAGCTGTTAGCTACGGCCTACTCACGCTGTTGAAAGGTCTTATGCGACGAATGACGATACACTACGACAGAACACACAGAAAATGTATGTGGTTCAATTTTAAGCGATAGCACAAAGGGAATCCTATAATATGGCGTGCCACAGACGTCACACTTTTTGTGTGATCGAGTCTGCGGCTTACATACAGTCCGCATGGCGCGCGCCTCGACTCGATCACACAAAAAGTGTGACGTCTGCGGCGCGCCTTAGTATTACCAACGCACACCAAGGGCAAAAAGACCGCGCCGCAGGTCCCCGGTATGTCCGCGGCTGCCCACCATGGATCACACACACAAACCAGTTTACATGCGTATAGTATACGTGGGAGAGCCATGCTTCGGCATGAAATGGGCTGGCTCGACCGGAGAAATACCACGTTCTCAAAGTAAACCGGCGTGAAACAGCGCTTGCGCTGTGTTTCGCCGAGTGAGTGAGTGTACCGGATGCCCAATCCCCTACCCTTTTCCCTTCCCTACCCTAGTACTTATTTTACAAATAGTATAGTCTGTCAAGAAAGTCATGACAGGCGGGAAAATTTTTAAATGAAATAAAAATATGAGAACTTTATTAATTCGAGATAAAAATGTGCAAGGTGACAATATTTAAAATGTAATAAGCGTTCTCTGTGAAAATACAAAGAAAAAAATACACCTTAAAAGCGTGATTACGTTTAGAAAATTTTCCCGCCTGTCATGACTTTCTTGACGGACTATAACGTTATCAAAGAACATATATTTACCGTTATAAATCCTATATAACGTGTTATAACATTAACCGTTATTAATATCAATTTTTAACGTTATTTTCAATATCGGGTAAATTTTCATAACGTTATCTATGCCCTTGAAGCAGTAACGTTATGAAAAAATAACGTTATTTGAAGCCCTGACATATTATAACTAAGGCTTTTGTGAAAATTTGAAGTGCCTACTTGTTGTCATCATTAATACCGAACAAAAAATGTTTGAAAAATCACGTTTGTTGTATGGGAGCCCCCCTTGAATTTTATTTTGTTTTCAGTATTTGTTGTTATAGCGGCAACAGAAATATATAATCTGTAAAAAATTCAACTCTCTATCTATTACCGTTCTTGAGTTACAGCCTGGAAACAGACGGACAGACGGACAGACATCGAAGTCTCAGTAATAGGGTCCCGTTTTTACCCTTTGGGTACGGAACCCTAAAAATGGATGGTTTTGAGTTTTGACATATAAAATTGCTACCTACATATTAAATAATCTGTGATTTAAAATTAAATTTTAATGGGCAACCTTTGAAATTATAATTTCTTGGAGTAAATTAATGTAAAATTATGTAAAATAAATATAAAAGAAAAGTCTTGTGATTATTTTATTGTAATACATACTTTCTCATAAACGGTAATTTAACGTAGGTATAATCAATGTTTTATTTTTGTAAATTACTAAATCCAAAACCCTTACGGCGCTTACGCAAACTAAAAAACCCGTTTTAAACTTATTATATTAAAATGTTATGTCGGCTGCACACTCTCGCCGAGAGCTCTCGGGCGAGAGTCTCGTGCGAGAGCCCCTTGCCCGAGTGCGATCATGTACATTCTCGCTTATTTCAATCGCAGTTAAGAACTCAGAGAAGATGAACGAAAACGACCATTCACCATTCACCATGCATCGAAAGATATCATTGTAATCCAAAGATTTATAATCATATTTAATTTTATTTCTCACAGATAATGACTGATAATGACGTTTATTATTGTTATTTTTCTGTTCTACACTGTCCAACGGCGGGACTAGTACTGAAAGACGCGAGAGTGTACAGTAGTGCGCTCGTTTTCCTCGCGAGACCCTTTGTCTCGGGCACAAAATACCGACAACGGACCGAGAGGGTCCGAGACAGGCGAGACGAGGCGAGCGCACCCATTTACACTCTCGCACTCGGGCCGCCTCGCTGTGTCTCGGCGAGAGTGTACAACCGGCTTTACAATTTAAACAAACGAGGAATAATTATTGTTACTGTCGTCCGCCCACTGGTGTTCTCATTCTGGCTATATTATCAAATAGGTTAAAATATAAATGCTATATTTTACGTATAACCCATGAAGGTATACTATAATCTAGGGATGGGATATACTTGCAAAATTCAATACCAGGGCTTCCAAGTACGAGTACGTAAAAATACCAGGGTCGAAAACCAGGTATTAAAATACTTGCAAGTATTTGTTACGGAACGGGGAACCCATTGTGTGAGTCGGTCCCGATCTCAGACTACTAAGGGGATACTACGTATCAGACAGGAATCTTAGAACAACCAATACAAGAACGGTATGCTAGAGTTTGACGTTGCTTTTTTTTATACACCTTCTTCTTTTTTTAATTAAAGTTTGTCCAACATGAGCGGGAAATTTAAATTTGATGTCCTTTCAAAAAGAGCAGGAAATTAAAAAAAAAAAGATTTTGTAGTTGGGCTCTACGTATAAATATTAATTTAATATTTTTGTGAAGAATTCGTATTTCATACGATTCTATTTGCTTGACACTAAACAATGACATAAATTTTGAAAGGACAAATCTTTATTAAAATATTACATAAGTAACTTGTATGCACTTTAGTTGACTTCTAGGGCTAGAAACCTAATAACTAGAGACTCGATGTCTCAAAAATATTATTCATAACTTAATATTAAAGGAGATAAATTAAACCAATAAACTCATTTGTATTTTTTTTTTTTGAAATTTTAAAGCTTAAAACAAACCTACGCGTCAGTGACTACGAGTAAGGTAAAATATGCAACTATACCTTTTAAATAGTAGAGTTACATTCGGACAAGTTTTATGACCAAGTGCGCGATGGGTTATAGGCCTGGAGATACTGACACAAAATTCTTGGTCATTTGTACCAGGCTGGCGGTTTTACAGGGGTATAATTACGTAAAGGCAAAAAGGAAAATGATGGTCATAGCGCTCGCACTGGCAGCCCAAACGCGTGGGCGTTAATCGAACGTGTCGGATAAATAACGAGTGTCGAACGATTTGTTCCACAAAAATGCTTGTATTTTCAGATATTAAAAAAAAAATAAGTAGGAGAAAGCGTAATGCCATACTTGTCGTTCGGCACTCGTTATTTATCCGACACGTTCGATTAACGCCCATGCGTTTGGGCTGCCAGTGCGAGCGCTATGACCATCATTTTCCTTTTTGCCTTTACGTAATTATACCCCTGTAGAACCGCCAGCCTGGTACAAATGACCAAGAATTTTGTGCCAGTATCTCCAGCCCTATAACCCATCGCGCACTTGGTCATAAAACTTGTCCGAATGTAACTCTACTATTTAAAAGGTATAGTTGCATATTTTACCTTAACTATCCAAGAAACAAACTGCTGGTTATAAAGTAAATTTGTCATTTAAAATTACTTTAAAGAATGGCCATAAATAAATTAATTTCTTACGTAAATCAAAGTTACTACGTGGTTACTACGTTGCGTGTAAACATTTGGATTTACGCCCAGAATTATTTTGGGCAATTTGCTGTTTTCTTTGTGGTTTTAGCAGCTTATTAAGAAAATGTCTCAAAATATCCTTCCGTGTCATATTCACTAAAGAAGTATTTTGCTGAGTAACAAACGTTTTGTCTTTGTTTTGCTGCCTTTGTTTTTGTTGTCCGTATTCAATTTTGGAGCCTATTTATTACCTAAAAATTTGCATGTTTGTAGACTAAGGTCCATGAATATTTTAGGGTTTTAGTAATTATAGGTCCACCTAGAATATAGGAGCTATTAAGCTTAAAACAAACCTACGCGTCAGTGACAGGGGACGCGGTACGCGAATCGGGAGCGTCTGCAACGCGAAACTTGGCGTGCACACCTGCGCGACTACTAATATCATGATCATAGAGAAAAATAATACATCGGGCAATTTGATTCATGACACAATCTATCAAAACGTAAACAAATCAAGAAATCATAAACTAAAGAGTAGTACAAAATAATATAAAAAAGGTTTTAAAAAAGAAGTCTAGTTATGTAAACTTCAAAACACGCGTCTGACAACTTGACGCGCACGTTCCGCTTGCCGACGCGAACATATCGCGTCGCGGTCGTGCAGGTGTGCACAGCGCCATAAGATTACATATGGGCAGCGTCCGCCGCGCGGTAGACGCTACCGCTTCGCAGTCGCTTTGGTCGCGTAGGTTTGCGCTAAGCTTAACAGAGCTTTCTTTTGCATGTTTGGCAGACCACCAACTCTCAACCTACTTATATCCGTGCCTTTTAAAATTTTATTTATTGTGTTACACCAATTAAACACACATAATTTAACTGTGATAATCACAAAATATTGTTGAAAAGCCTTTTTATGCCTAAGGCAATTGAAGAAATCAAATGAATATTTGGACACACCTTTATTATTTCTTTAGAAATATATTTTTTACTTGGGTGTGATTCCAAATATTCATTTGATTCCTTTACAATGTCTGAAAAATACCTTAGTGCATTTTCTGTGGGATAGGTTAATTTATATTTGTTTTTGAAATCTGTGAATTCTCTGTTAGAAATCCATTGATGAATTGCAGATTCATTATTTTGTGTCAAAGATTTTTTGCATTCAACGCACTGAAATTTCTTGATGCATTTTCTTATAACCCATCCCACAGTGTATGCACGAGAGTGTACACTTATTCTTTCTTTCCTAGCTGCATCAACAATATTTTCAATTTCTTCAGGAGACTTCTCTGTAATTGGAATTTCCGAAGACAAAGTTATTGTAGGTTCATTAACTTTGTCTTCGGGATTATTACCGGTAAATAAGTTTTTTAATTAATTATTTGGTCTCCTGAAGTATCTTCACAGTTTAAAACTTTGCGAATGGAAATTAATAAATCGTGTGATTAATAATGAACGGAATATGTTCTTAAACGAATGACAGTTGGGGTCATTATTTCTATATGCATATGCTCGGATTTGACCAAAAAAATTTTCGATAGGGTCGGAATTAAAATATTTGGGGCGCATAATTTTAAAATCCTTTTTTTCAAAAAATTGCCAGATACCTATTAAACTTTTTAACGTTAGTATAAAGTTTTTTTGAGATGGCACAATGACTTCTCGGCCTTTGTTATTTACAAATCTAATTTTTTCTAATTTTTCGATTGCCGACTTCCAGAAAATCACGTGTCTCGAATTTTTTGTGACTGCTTGCCGTAATGGCTTGCCGTGGTTTTTGCTCGTAATATTTGCACCATTGCATAAGTCGAACAAGTCATCGAAAAAAGATATTGTTTCAGACGTATGTTTTAACGTTTCGCTTACTGGATTCCCATCAGCATAGTGAGCTGTGAAAAAAAGATAATTTTAAAATATACATTTTTATATAAAAAACATTGTCTGAGCTGTCAACTGATAGTAACTACATTTTATTATTTATTAATCCCCGTAAGGCCCAAGTGGACCGCGATAACAAAAGATTTCCAGTATTCCATATATTATAATATTATGATTATATAAAACTAGATGACGCCCGCAACTCGTACCTTTTTCTGGGACCGTACATTTTTCTGAGATGAAAAGTATCCTGTGTCCTTTCCCAGAACTCAAAGTATCTTCATACCAAATTTCAGCAGAATTAGTTCAGCGGTTTAGACGTAAAGAGGTGACAGACAGACAGACAGATACACTTCCGAATTTATAATATTAATGTGGAAGTATAAAAAAGAAGTAAGGATATGGATTATTAAGATAATGTTAACTAATTTGATAAGTTTGAATTTCCAGCAAATACTTACAAAAATTTGCAGTGTATGCCAAAGCACTTGCAACAGTCTTGCTTAAAACACGAGTACAATTCCTTACCTAGAAAATATTATTTTGATTATAATATAACACAAAATATGCAGAATTAAAAATAATACAGAAAATATAATAATATGATAAAGTATAATACTTGTTATAATGTCGGTGTCATAACTATAAAGTCATCCTAAAGACTAACGTTATCAAACACTTTAATACAACAATTATTATAGACAAAGTGAGGTCAATAGTAGGTATAGCAAGCTACCGCACACAGATGCTATACGATAAAATATATTTTGCCCTCACTTGGTCTGCAGTCTTCCAACCAAATAAATTATAATATTGACATGATATAATATACCAAAATATAAGATCTGTTGGAAAGTGGCAACATCGTAGTGTCATGCCTTTCAAATCAAATCTTAGAATCGTTTATCGGGCGGGAACCGTAAATTTTCAGAGATAAAAATATCCCTAGTAATATTTCTGCAAAACCGACGACAGACAGACCCACTTTCGCATTTATAATATTAGTATGAATATGGATTCTACTTACTTTATTTTTAATTTACATCAACAGTATGTGTAAAATTTATATCCGAAACGGAAAAATCTTTTGTTACGCAGACGATACGGCTATAGTTTTCTTTGGTACTTCTTGGGAATCGGTGAGGAGAATAGCAGAGGAGGGACTCTCCCTAATTGCTAAATGGTTGAAGGAGAGCTTACTGACACTTAATACTAACAAAAGTTATTTTATCTGCTTTACCCCAAGTCCAAGATCACAACCCTCTACTGACTTTAGACTTCAAATTCATTCTTGTGGCGTCACTGGTAACAAAAACTGCAATTGTGATAAAATTAAAAAGGTAACATCTACCAGATATCTCGGTATTATTGTGGATCAAAGGCTATCTTGGCACGAGCATATTGATGCGACCATTTCAAGAATCAGAAAATTTACTTGGATATTTAGAAAGTTAAGAACTATTATGAGTAGTAAACTTCTAAATAAAATTTACATATCATTGGTACAGTCAGTTATTACATATTGCATACCGATATGGGGTGGTGCGTCAAAAACTAGGTTCCTAGACCTTGAAAAAGCTCAAAGATCCCTAATAAAGGTAATGTATTTTAATCCTTATAGATTTAGCACCAACATCCTCTACACTCTAAGTGACCTCCTCACGGTTAGAAAATTGTATGTGCTGAATCTAATTTTAACCCTACATAGAGACCAACCCACGACACCCATTGGTAATAGAACCAATGTTATTCCTGTTTGTTCAGTACGCACCGAATTCGCTAGGCGTCAATACTCGGCTCAATCTTCATATCTCTATAATTTAATAAATCGCAAGTTAAATATCTTTCCGCGAACTTTACATGAATGCAAAGTGCTATTAACCAGATGGATCAAAACTATCACGTATGATGACTTAGAAAATATGCTTAAAAGAATTTGTCTAACTGTCAAGGCACAAACACACACACACACACACACACACACACACACACACACACACACACACACACACACACACACACACACACACACACACACACACACACACAGAAGAGAGAATGAGCTGATTAGTATTTACCTAAGTATCAATTTTAAAAATAAAAGAACAATATATTGTATTGTATAAGTAATTTAATCAATTATTAAAGTTAATTATTTAAGTTATATGGTTAAATATTTATGTTAATCAAATATTATAATTATTTTTCTGTTTGAAATTTATAAAACTAATTATTGTGCATGGCTAGGTCCTTTCTCAATGTTATAAGTATTTAAGGGAATGAGCGAGATATCCCCAACACAAGTAATTCCTTACTTAACGGGGATGCCTCATGATTGTATTTGTCTATGTAATTTGAGAAATAAAGATTTATTTATTTATTTACTAACTTTCATTTTCTTTATTTTTTCAGGAATAACATGTTCGTCATTCAATTTCTGAAGCATGCGCATGTCAGCATGCTTACAGTCTGTATTATATACATCAACAATGTCACTCCACTGAGAAATTTTTCCCCCATATTTTATATTTTTCGTTAAAAAATTATTTCTGATTCCTTTAATGAGGTGTGGGGGATCATACATTACAAACATATTTTGCTTGCCTATTTTCACTGTGTTATCTGAAAATAAAAATAACATTAAACATACTTACATTAAGTTGTACAATAAGGGTAAAGTGTTTAGGTTAATTTTAATAATATAATTTATGTTTTTTAACTTACCTATAGCCTCATTCAACAATATCTGACTTCTTCTGGTTTCTTCTTTTAATTTATTGATAGCAGATTGAAATGCTGTCCCCTGATCACATACTATTGCCACGGGAAGTAAATCAGTGTTTGTAACTGCATTAACTACCTCTTTTAATATATTTTTTAAAATATTAGAGGAAGTAGCACATTCACAAAAATAAAATCCTATAGGTTGCTGCCATTTGTGTAAAGCACCTCGCACCATAAATGCTAAAGCGTGGTCCGCATAATTATTTGTTATGGTGTTCAATTCCACAAAGCCACTTATTTTATCCTAGTGTTTGTCATAAGAGAGACCAGGTTCTAAGGCCACTTCGTCAAAAATTATATTACAGTACTTTTTTTATTCTGGCCAGTTTTGCACCTAAAAATAAAAAGGTTACATAATATTATGCTAATGATCACTCTGTTCACTTTTTTAAACAAAACATCACAATATTAATTTAAATACTTACTTCAGATTTTATAGCATCAAATATAGCAGTGTTGATGCCAGTCAACTTTTAATTTTTGAATCATTTTGTTTATAGTCCTCACTGAAGGTAGAATAAAAATTCTTCTTAAAAATTTATATGTTTTGGGACCTTGCTTCATAATGGCTAGAGCTATTAATTTTTCGTCATCAGAAAATCTTCTTCCTTTTGTTTCGTTTGTAGCTTGGCTAATCTGCATCCAAATTATCTTTTTTGTTAACGGATGAACACCAGCTGTTAATTTTTCAAACAATCCCATTTTTGATAATTTCATAGCTTTTTTAGCACGGGTCAAAAAATTTAACTTCCTCTTGGCTTTTTTATATTCTGCTAGTAATTTTAAAGACACAGGATTTAATTTCTTTTTGTTTATGTAAGGTTTCCTGGAAACCTTTAAAGTTGTACTGTGTGGGACTATTGTTTCTGAAAATAAATAAATAATTTATTCATACTCATTATCAGTAAATAAATAAATATTATTCATTGAATGTTAATATAATCATTCATAATACTTTACCTGTCAACATATTGTGTTTGAACTTATCATCTGCACATTCTGTGACAGGTTTTGAAGATGTAGATGGTTCATTGTTGTCTGAAAATATATAAAGAACATACTTTAAAAGATAAAAAAAATTGTGACTACAAGAAAAAAATGTATATCTACACTTATATTATAAAGAGGGAAACTTTGTTTGTTTGCTTGTTAATTTTTTAGTTGTAATTAATAGGCTCAGAAACTACTGGACCGATTTTAAAAACTCTTTCACTTAATGTGGGGGCCAATTTCATATATAATATTCATTATTCACAAACTTTGACATTTTATAAGTATTTATTGATAAACTATTATTTTACTAATTTAGTATTTAAAAATATGAAAGTGACTACAATTACTACTACTCAATAACTACTAAAACAATTTTGATGAAACTTGCATTATTCCTTAAGTTGAACAAAACCAAGTAAAACAAAAAAGAGTTACTTTTTTGAAGTTAATTTAAAAATAAATTGTTAATATCAAGCACTTACATAAAACTGTATTTTCTTGTGCTAGAAGTTCTCTCAGTGGTGATCTTCTTTGCTTGCAATAGGCATGATCATCATGTTTTTGTCTCTCTACACTCTGTGTGTAATAATAATTATGATCCAGTGAATGAGTACAATTTTCTGAAACAAAAGATAATATCAATTATATTAGTTTTTATTATCTCATTTAACAAAATGTTTTTAAGAGTCTTTATAAAAATAAAATAGAAAATAGGCCAAGTGCAAGTTGGACTTGGGCACTATGGGTTCAGAAATGTAAATAATTATAGAGCAACAATTAAAGGCCAAAAATTGTGTTTTTGATGGGAGCCCCTTAAATTTTTAACATTCTACTTTAATTTATTGTTGGTTTAATTCTTAAAGAACAAAATAACGAATGATTTTGTAAAAAAAATCAGTGATAAGTTCAGTAGCCTGTTGCTATTATTGGTAATAAGCAAAAAAGCATGTTTATTGTATTATTTAGTCTCCCCTCTGAATATTAATTTTATTTTGTTTTTAGTATTTGTTGTTATAGTGACAACAAAAATACACAATTTGTGAAAAATTCAGAAGTCTAGCTGTAGCTGTTTTTGAGATCTGCCCACGGGGGCAGATCTCAAAAACAGCTACAGCTAGACTTCTTCTTCTTCTTGTGGTGTAGACAAGTGGCAAAACGCTAAAGGTACAATTCCGTGCATCGCGATCGATCGCGGTCGTGCACGACCTACGACTGTCGACTATGGTCGCGAGCGTCCGACGACAGTCGTAGGTCGTGCACGACCGCGATCGATCGCGATGCACGGAATTGTACCTTAACGCTACAAAATGTATGGATTTGACATTAGTATTCGCTAGCAAAGCGATGACTTATGTCAAATCGCATACATTTTGTAGCGTTAGCGTTTTGCTACTTGTCTCGGGGGGCTGTATCTCCAGAGACAGATGGACAGACACACAGACATTGAAGTCTCAATTACCGTTTTCACCCTTCAGGTAAGGAACTCTAAAAAAATATTTTATTTATAAGATAGTCCAAATTCTATTTTTACAGTACACAGTTCAGACTAAAATATTATATATTAAATGTAATAGTATTGTAATAGCCACAAGGTACTGGCAGAGTAATGTAGCTTCTATTTTGAATCATTAAATATTGATAATTATTGTAAAAATGTAAAATGCCTACTTACCACTGTCAATTTTTTCAGCAATAGGTATTCCCGTATTGATTTCTTCAGAAGAAAATAATGTAGGATACGCAGATTGACGAAGGCGAAATGTAGAAGTCACAAACCTTTTTTCAAAATGTTTGTGACAAACAAACATTTTACGTAGCTCCTTGGAACTAAACTTCGTAAAATCACCACTTTTAGAACACTTTTGCAACCACTTATTGAGTCCTATCTCAGTCTTTGGAAAACGATGAAGACTAACATTATTACGCCTGCTTTCGCAATGCGGAACACAGCACTTATTCTTCATGTTGTTGTTCAACATCCACGAATAGGTACTGGCACACAAATATCACAACTTTGAAACAGGAGGATAAGCACGGAGAATTAATTCGACGTCTTCACTTAACCGCTACAACATTGCAATGATCACAGATTAGCAATGATTCATCATTCAAGACATTTTGACAGGCTTTGTTTTGTTTCCGGTATCTATAGTATACTCTAGTATAGACAATTTCACGTCAAGAAAAAAAAAATCTATGATACCCTTGCTTACATAGATTAAGGATATATATATATATATATATAGATGTAACCTTAGCCCGTCATCGCGTGGCCATTTTGTGCTTATTTTCATACAAATAGTGTGCGTTTATTTTCTTGAATATTTCTTTTTGTCGATCATTTCGAAGCACATTAATATACAGAAAAGAAAGTCATTTAGTTCATGATATCGATAAACTATAGTTCAAGTAATAAGAATCCGTAAACACACGTAAAAAGCTATGCAATTTTTGTAGACAAATTATTAATTGATGTGACATTTTTAGCACTAATGCCTTATATAGCACGAATAAGGGATTATTAAACTTATAAATTATCTTTTTAGCTTACAAAAATACCGATTGAAAAGCCCGAAAAACGTTGTTCAAAACTTACGTATTTAATGTTAAATCCACGTGTTTGAGGCATTCTTTGGCCATTCTTATGGTTTATTATTTAGCGGAACCACAAAACTCAACAATATCTAACATAAAATGTTCACTAAAAACCTTTATTAATACTTTTATTACATGAAATATAGTAAAGTAGTCCGAGTAAGTAGGACATAATATTACACGCTTTTGAAGCTTATACACCGATATAAGGCTCTCTCCTAGTGTACTTATATTAACTCAATGCTTGCTTATGGTCAAAAATTGGGTTTAATTTTTTTCTTCGAAGATTCACCCCCGTGGTCCCGATATATACGTCTGTTTCCGACTCCGGATAGCACGTGCTGCAATCGGCCTTCCAGTGTTATCAACTCTCAAAAATATATTTTATCCCTTAAGTTGGTGTCAAAAACCCCTAAAATAGCTTTAATTTTTTTTTGTTTTCCACCTAAAAATATATAAATATAAATTCATAATGATTTGGAAATAATATTATACTGTATTATTATGCTTCAAAATCTTTTTATTAAAAGTTACATATTTAATAAGTACATTAAATATTTTGTCTTCGTCTGAAGATTCCGATTTTTTTAAATGATACATATGTTGACATTGAATAAATTTAACATTTTATTGGATGGATTAAATGTTACACAAGATCCATAATTTCCTATCTTATTTATGCTCACTTATTTACTCCCTAAATCTGGGGGGAAAACCCTTAAGTTGGTAACACTTCGACCATCTTCGTCGGAACTCGGAAATACTCGGGCATGGCGAGTGGCAAGTGGCAACCCGCTCGACTCCTCGGGGGGTGCCGGGCGTAGCAAGTTGCGACTCGCAAATGCAAACGTACCGAGCCCCGCAAGGCGCCCTAAAAATACTTGCATAGGAATTCAATCTGTATCTTATGGGGAATAAGGAGCAAAATCGTGTTAATAAATAAAAATACTTAAAAGCATGAAGTATTTTTTCTCGTAAATACGATTGTGTGTCTTATTCACATTAAGATGTAGATTGTTTTCCTATGAAAGTATTTTCATGTTTTGTGTTTCAAGTTCGCGCCTAAGCACGTACTTTTATACTTGCAAGTATTTTGTGCGCGTACCAGGGCGCCGTACTTTGAAGTGAAAACCTGGTAAAGTAAATACGTCTCATCCCTACTATAATCTGTGGTATAACACACCACTCGCTCGTTCACGGTTGACGGTTCAGCTATGGTTCAGCTGCAGTCAACTGTCAAACAGTTCACAGTTGCGCACTTGCGCGTTGCGCGTGCGCAGCGAAGGACCATGTTGTGTGTTTGTGTAAATTACATATTTTACCTGCTGATAATGTGAATTTGAAGCTGCGTTTCATAACTTCAAGATAAAAACTTTGTAAAGCAACATAACGTGCTTCCTACAATATGGAGTGCTATACATCAGACAGCTGCGATAGTGATAGCAGGGAGCAAAAAACACTCGACCTATCCAGCCGACTCGCAGACTGTACCACAATATCAACGGAATTAATAGGTATAATTGAAGAGAAAGACTGCGCAGAAAACTATGAAATTATCCTTCTTCATGGCAATCGAATACAGAAACTACCAGAATCCTTAAACAAGTTTAGCAGTTTGAGAATGCTCGATGTCAGCAACAACCGTCTCACCTCTCTACCTGACGTATTTAAATATTGTCCTCTTACATCTTTGAGGGCGAAACACAATTATCTCACAAATGAGTCGCTCCCGAAATGCTTCAGTGCCTCAAAAAACACGCTCAAGGAACTCAATTTGAGTGGTAACAAGTTTAATTTTTTCCCAGAACAAATATTAGACTTATCATCGCTACGTTTTCTTTATTTAGCAGCTAATAAAATAGTAAACATCTCCAAAGATGTCTGGAAACTAAATGGGTAAGTAATATTTTAAATAATTTACTTTTGAATTGCTTAGTCTCACTGCCCACATACCTACTTATAAAACATAATATTATGAACAGACCCTATTGAATTATGACCTCAATAAAAAAAATGTTGACCTCATAGTATTTAATCTATCATGCAGAATTACTATGGTACAGCACTTTGATCACCTTGTGCACACACAAGACCATTGGTTATTGGACAATAGTTAATGATTTGTTTTTATTATAGTTAATAGTTTAGGAACATAGTTAATTTTTTCAGCTGATTGTCTACAATCTTAAAAAATAATATTTGCTATTGCCTGTTCCAGAATTCTCATGTTGCAAATTACCTTAATCAGGGCGAGCGCAGCGAGCCCTAGTATATCCCATAAGCCATAAGGCATTTAACCTGTACGGTGTACATTTTGTGGTACACTTTATGGAAAAAGTATCTCGCCTATTGATTTGTGCTTTAACATAGTAATTTTTATTTATGTGTAGATAGATGTATCATCAGCCAGTCAAGGTGTGACGACGCGAGCCCTCAACTAGCTCGGCTTTTAGCTAATAACTAGGTTGCTAATGTTCTTTTGGAATAAGACAATACCTAGCAATAGTTACTTAACGTATTGCAACTATTATGTATTATTTGCCTATAAGTACTAGAAATTCAAATACAGCAAGCAAAAGCACTTGTCCAAGGCCGTGGCCTATTCGTCTCGGGGTCGCCTCCTGCATTGCAAAAGCGTACATTTTATCACACATTTCTAAGTTCAACTGCTCAACTATGTACCTAATGTGCAGATCAGGTTCCCAGTTCCCTATACATACTTCTATAGTTATGTCTAACTTTATCTGCGTATAAATAATTAATAATTATGCACCCAGGTCGTATACTTAACATTAAAAGAGGAACGTATTACGTACCTAACTTTAGCATACAATGCAATATTGTGCCTCCTACTTACTTGAGTAAAAATATGTATATTACAATAAAACGTAATCCTGTTTCGAAGATTTTTAGGCACTGGCTAGTAGGTAGGTATCTGGTTTGTCACGCACAAAGCAGTAAAGAACATAGGAATAGAGATGACGAACGAAACTCTTATCTGTATCCTAGACTTGTCCTAGACATAAGTTATCAAAGAGAAAATAAAAACAATGACCGAGTTCTATTTTCAAACAAAACAAATATTTTTTAAGTATAACACCTGTTGTCATTCGCAAGTCACGATAGAGGCATACAGCATATATATACCTACTGCACTCGACTATTCCAAGGATTTCTCAAAATTATTGGGAGGAAAGCGAGCGCGGGGTGTTCTTCCGTAGACCGTACTCGGTTGCTACTCTGCTCTCATCCCCTTATTATGGCTTAAATTATAAGCCGTAGTTCAAATTGCAACGATTTATAAAGTTGAGAAAAAGTAGACGGTATTGGGCGTTTTCACACTGCGACGGTAACGACACGACACGATACCACACAATAGATAAGGGCCACCGTACATATAATACAATATCAGGTTGGCCGACTATCGTACAAACTAAATTGCGTAGTGTCACAATTTAATTGGACAACTTCATCGTGTACGCTGCCAGCCGCAGACTTTTAGATTTAGTTGGTAACGGTGTTGCTAGCCTAGCGACGTGCGTGTTAAAATGCGTAAAAAGCACGCTTTTATTGTGGCACTAATAAAACGAAGGCGAAAAGAAAGGAGAATATTTTGGGTGCATTCAATACTAAGTGACAGAATATTAGAATTAGTACGATAGTCATTTTGTACGATAGTCGGCCAACTTGAAATTGTTTAATATGTGCGGTGGCCCTCTATTCTGTGGTATCGTGTCGTGTCGTTATCGTGCAGTGTGCAAACGCCCATTACCTAATACGAAGAGATAACGACAATCGCTAAACAGCCCAATCGATTAACTATTTGGGAAGAAAGAGTTTTCCGGCGGTCAAAACATGCGTTGTTCCGACTGAAGCTCCATGTCTCTGCTCCATGCTCCAAGTTACAACCCTCAAAGAAGATTTTTACTACCCTGGTCGGGATGTACTTAATGGATCACCCTACGAAGTAGAGGAGTATACTTATAGAAATCAACACGAGATCAGTCACTGGAGTCAAAGTACCCAATCCTATTCAACACTTTGAGCTAACCCCCAGACTACGTTGTGTGGTAACTGACATAGCCACCAATGGGCATTGTCCAAAAAAAATCACATGTACTTTTTATATTTTTTTTTCGTTAAAATAGGGTATTTTAAGAATATAAATTAAATAATTTTGAAATTCATTGGCTAGTTTTTTCTTGATAAATTTTTAAAGTTTCCTTGACTTGATTGACCTCTGCAGTATGTTTTAAATTTCCTTTCAATCTTATTTATAATGGCTGGTTCGTCAAATGCAGGTTCTCATTATGTGAAAGCATATACGAGAAGCTTACCAAAAGTTCGAAACGTAATGTTGGTCGAATTTATTGCTAATTTAACGCCATTGAAGGTCAAACTAAGGTTAAACACATTTGTTCAAATATTTATGTAACTAATGGGTATTTGTTTCGTTTTTAAACAGAAAAACGATCACTGACCTTATTCCTCGAAATGTTTTTGTAATGAGCAAAATTAAAAAAATGGACAATCCCCATTAAGTACCATATTAAAATTTATAGGAAAAGAGATTTTGTTATTGCTTATAAACTTATCTTGATATTGTTTGTTATGGTTCTGTTTAAAGCTGAATCATTCCCAGAAATACTTATAACAACAGATTAGCAGTCGCAATTCACGATACAAGTAATCGTAAAACGTAGTAGGTAGTTAATACGTACATCTGTGCATAAAAACCAGTTACTAGCGAATCTACATAGAACAATACTTACAGTAATCTATCTATAGTATTCTATAGTTACCAAGTTACAGAGGACATTAAAACTTTACTTACAGTCTATGACGCCCGCAACTCCCTTGTGTCAATATTCGTTGGAACCGTACATTTTTCCGGGATAAAAAGTATCCTACCTAGGTTTTTTTTTTCTTTCTTGGAACTCAAAGTATTTCCATCTATAATTTTTCATGGTCTGCCTTTAAAAGAATATTGCCCTACATGTAAATAATTATTTTTAAGTAGCTGATGTTATCATTAAAAAGAGCTCAAAGGTGAGCTCCAATCAAATCCATTTCTCATTTTGTGGAAATAAAAATCTAGTCCAAAGGCCTCATATTGGTCAAGTTGATAATGAAACGAAATAGTTTCTTAAAAACTGTTTAAATAAAAATTATTGTCATTTCTGTTAAAAAAAGCCTATCATTATTTGCCCACTACACAGCAGTCTATATTCAACTTTATCAGTGTGTGCTAAAAAGTATGCAGACCTGCGTGATACATACGAGATTCAAAAGAGTCACGAAGTATTCGCGTGATATTCAGATAAAGCTGCTTTGAATACTAAGAGCGGGGATTCGACCTGTAACAGATTAGACCAAACGTTAATAGGATAATAGTGCCGTTCAATTTATATTATTGACGGCTACGTCTTTGTACTATAAATGTGCAATTACTGCAGGTTATGGGTGGCCTTATTGCCCTGGCAATTTTATGTTGTGCTGATGACTAAGTAACTCTTGAAGAGTAGGAAGGACTTCGTTTCTTAAAGATAAACTAGATGCATCCATAGTATACACCTCTAAAGTCTAAGCACGAATGATAGATAATAGAAGTTACAAGTAACACCCAATAATGTTATGGATGACCGACACAACAGGGCACGCAAACGATAGCGCAGGACAAGATTTTTGATAACCTCTAAACCTGAATAATAACGAGGAAGCGATCAGCGACAAAAACAAAGTTGCCGTTAATCCGAAGAAACAATCTAATCTATTGGGTGACCACCTTCAGACTAAATTATGTAGTCCAACTACATTGTTAAAACATCTCATGCTCTTGTGCTTAAACGTAACAGAAGTTATTAAATAACCCAATTGCATACATTTTATTAACTTCTGTTCTCTTGTTTTTTTACAGTCTGCAAGTTTTGTCGATGGCAGGAAATCAACTGACTGAAGTCCCCGATTCAGTTGGAGCATTAAAATCGCTGCAAGCGTTGGTCTTAAACGATAATTTCATCGAGCAGTTACCAGCTAGCATCGCCAATTTGAACCAACTGAGATCCCTGCACATACACAAAAACAAACTAAAGACCTTGCCAACCCAACTTATCAAGTTAAAATGTTTGACAGAGGTTTGTATTATGCACAATCATCATTAGGAATGATATAACTATACAGTATAAGACACAAAGACTGATAAGAACCCTTAAACAAACATGACATATTGAGATTACATTTTCTCGAGCGCTAGCATGATAGTGACTAGTCAGATATAAGACCCAGAAATGTCTCGTTACTAGAATAGAAATAGATTACTTATAATAAGTAATAACATCACTCAGCAGGGCCCCCGCTACCATATTATGTGCAATGTGTGCAATGCACACGGGCGCCATCCTCTAGGGGCGCCAAATCGCCATCTTTAGGGGCGCCAAAACCAAGGACCGAAAAAATTTGCCAAAAGGGGCGCCAAAATCCTTTTTTTGCACACAGGCGCCAGTAGCCCTTACGGGGGCCATTAACATGCATTGTGTATACTGTGGTACGACTAAAGGGGCGGAAAAATTCTACGGATTGTTGCAGTTGTCGAAAATGCGACGCGAGCGGCGCGGCGAGCCGCAAAATACGCTTTCGATGTTAACAAAAATTTAATACGAAACTACCGGTGAAATAGCGTTGTGGATGCCTATTTGATGATTCTAGAATCTAGGCCAGCCTTCCCCAAATTGGGCGATAACGCCCTCTCGGGGGCGTTGAAGGTCTTAAGGGGGGCTGTGTGGGACCCAGAAAAAAAATGGGGGCGTTGTGTAGAGGCTTGGGGGGTGATTACTGATTAATTTCATCTGGATGCATTTTTAAATTAAAACAAAGGGGGCGCTAAAACATAATATTGTGCTCAAAGTGGGCGATAGACAAAATAAGTTTGGGAACCCCTGATCTAGGCTAACAGCAATAATAAATAAATCACAATTTACCACCTTAATGCGTTGCCATTTAAATCCTAACCTGAAACGTCTAACGTAATGTTTGATATTTCAGCTCAGTCTCCGAGACAATCCACTGGTTGTGCGGTTCGTGAGAGACATGACTCTCCAACCGCCCTCGCTCCTGGAACTAGCAGCTCGTTCCATCAAACTACACGAAATACCCATCAGAACGGGGGACATTCCAGTTACATTAATGGGTTATTTGAAACAGGCACAGTGCTGTGTCAACCCCAAATGCAAAGGTACAAACTTAATAACTAGATGACACCCCAACACAGTTGCATCAAAATTCGTTTATTGCGCGGGAACCGCACCTTTTTCCAGGATAAAAAGTATACTATGTCCTTACCCGGGGGCCGGGAATCAAAGTATCTCCATACCAAACAGCAAAATCGGTTCAGCAGTTGACGGTCCGACAGACAGACACACTTTCGCATTTATAACATTAGTATGGATGTAATAAAATTATCCACTAGACTGAATTACATGAACCAAGCCGTGTCGCAGTGTCGCGTAGCTTTGCTAGCGCGTAAAAAGGCGTTTGTCACAATGGTGACAAACGCCTTTTTACGCGCTAGCAGACAGAGATACTTTCGCTTTTTTTTTCACATTTATTATATTAGTATAGACAGGTACTACATGAAATTGACTTGCGGAAAAATTTACGATTCGCATGATTGTAAGAGCGCCAAGCAGCTTTGCTACCGCGTAAAAAGACGTTTGTCACCATTGCCCAAGAGAAGTTGTGGGTTTTACTTAAAGGTCCCAACTACAACTGCGAATTCGCATTGCAAATATTTGCGACAAAACTCATAATAAAAATGACATTGCGATGCGAATTCGCAGTTGTGTGGGACCTTAAGTAAAACCCACAACTTCTCTTGGGCAATGGTGACAAACGTCTTTTTACGCGGTAGCAAAGCTGCTCGGCGCTCTTACAATCATGCGAATCGTAAATTTTTCCGCAAGTCAATTTCATGTAGTAAGTACCTGTCTATACTAATATAATAAATGTGAAAAAAAATGCGAAAGTATCTCTGTGTGTCTGACGTCTGTCTGTCTCGCTTTCACGCCAAAACTACTGAACCGATTGTAATGAAATTTTGTACACAGACAGTCTAAAGCCTGAGAAAGGACATAGGCTACATTTTAACTGGAAAAAGGGGTGAAAATGCGTAAATTTGTTCAAATTAAGTTAGTTCCAAAAATTCATAATAGATGCGCCGTGCGTCTCCTACATCGGACAAGCGCTAACTCATACGTGTTTCTATAAGAGGTGGTAAGGATTAACAGTCCTTTTATTAGGTTTTTTTGAAGTAATAAGAAGAGTTGATGTACGAGTTTCGACTTAGACCCCACCCCCAGTTTTTAACCCACTACGAAAAAATAGGGGTGTTTTAAGTGTGATGTGTCTGTCTGCCTGTAAAGTGTAAACATTGAAATTTGAAGTAAGCGTACCGCGGAAGCACCTCTGTCTTGCTTGCAAATTGCATTAATGTAGCCTACATGGTTCATCGGGAACTACCTACCTACTATATAATGTAAGTTACTCTATGACGGGAACTACCGCGCGGTATAAGCTGAAGTCCACGCGGACGGAGTCGTGGGCAACAGCTAGTAATATTATAAAAAATCTTATTTCAGGTGTATTTTTCGACAACCGTGTGGAGCATATCAAGTTTGTTGACTTCTGCGGTCGCTATAGGATCCCGCTATTACAATATCTATGCAGTTCCAAATGCATCACGGGCAGCTGGGAGAGCCGAGAGGTTGACAGCAATCCCCACTCGTCCCACATGATGCGTAAAGTTCTTTTGGGATAAAATAATCCTAGGAAACATAGACATTTGTGGACCAAAAATTTAATCTAACTTTAAATTGACAGTTTATCATAGTCCATTATGTGATATCACAACCAAAAAGTTTTCTCTTTAAAAAATTGCTATGCTTAAAATTATTTACCAGTTGTAAAGGGTAAACTATGGAACCCTAAAAAGGGATAAATGCATAATACTCACTTTTCAATCATCATTTGCATAATATTGTAAAATAATGTTTTAAAGGGATACTTTTACCACAGGTGACTTTTTTTTAAATCTATGTTTTGACTTTTGAAGTAAAATAGTTTAATCAAGTGTTAATTTTACTTTATTCTATAGTCTATGCCTATGAAATTGTTACTATGTATATAAAATATGTTACTGGCTTCATCACAGTGTATTTATTAACTTTCCTCTTGTAAGAACTTCATCCTTGCCTCTTTTCCTCTCTTGATTGCTCCTTTGAATAGTTTACAGTAGAGTTCTATAGCCACAGGTGTATCGTCATTTCCTGGCACAGGGTACGTAATAAGGTTGGGATTGCAGTTAGTATCAACAATACCAATTGTTGGAATTAACATCTTTGCACTATCCCTCACTGCTGTGTGCTGGTTTAAAATATTATTCTGTGTATTCAAAAATATGCACAAATCTGGCAACCTTGTAATTGCACCAAATTGGTGGTTTGCATTGGTGAATATACCACCCCGCCAGAATCTTGTGTGGGCATATTCACCACACTCGATTGCTGTTTTCTCTACAAGATGAGCGTTGAGCGCATTTCTGTTAAAGAAGCATATTATACCTCCTCTATATGCCACATGGGCAGTAAAATTCAAAGCTTTTCTTAAGTGTTCAGCTGTTATGTCTAAATCGAAGATTAAATGTCCAAGTCTGGAGCCATATAAATATGGTATCATTTGTTCATTCAAGGAACCTTCTTTGTGACCATAATGTACTCTGGCATCAAACAAATCTTTCACAGTAAACAAATTGTGAACTTGAAAATAATCAGGATATTCCAAAGGGTTTTTCTTTTCCGATACAGTAGCTGTAAAATACAAACAACACAAAAGATAATGAAAACAGATTGTACTATGTTTGCAAACTGCACCAGCACATACTATTGTTTATTTGCAAATGGGTAAAGTTTGTAAATGGAAAGAAATAGAAGAGTTTAAAGGAGTGTCACTAGTTGGCTAAGTTTTAAGTCACTCGACGCCTCCTAAATTTATAATAGAAAATAAGTAAAAAATAGCTTGAGATAAAATCAGTAAGAAGACATCCCTCCGCCTGAGGGTCGAACGTCTGCAGTCTCGCCACAAGGTCAACTTCAGTTCCTTTGTGGTGAGAGTACCGACGCATCTTCTGTCGACCTTTGAAGCGGAGGAATTCTGGTCGACTGATGTGGTTTACCGAAGGTTCCGGGGAAGACTCCGGAATGAAGCGCGCGTCACGTCGCCGTTAATTCGTGATAAAGTGTAGTTATTAAGATTATAATTGATATGTATGTTAGACATTAAGGTATATATTGTATGGGCCTACGTAGCCTGATTTAAATACCGTAAATAAATAAATTAAAAATTAAAATTAAATAAATCATGGCATTTTATTTGGAGGTAATTTTTAACTTACTTGTTTCAGTATTTTCTATAGGCTTTGCTTCTGACGTAGTGGAACTTTTACGCGAAAATATGATATTCCAGGCCCGAAATCCTGAAAATAAAAAGGAGTACCTAATTTGTAAGGTTGCCATTGTTTTTATCAAAAAATAAACTTAAAGCTCTTGCACTAAAACTTACTCAAATGTTTTGCAAGCATTTTATTTAGATTTCTAGTCGGTTTAATTATATTTTATCCAAATAATTTCAATAAAAAACCTCATCTAAAAAACCTAACCACATTTATTTTGGAAATTTGACAGTGACATAAACCATTTTTTTTTAATTCGTCCCGGTCGGGACAGGCAAAGGGAGCGTTGCCCATGAATGATATATCGTTTTCGGCATCTGCACTGCCCCGGGGCAGGGTGGGCTGACAGGATACGGAAATAGTATCCTGTCGACCCACCCTGCCCCGTGGGCCGTGGCAGTGCAGATGCCGAAAACGATATTAGTTAAAGGAAAAAGCAATGAGGTTATACTATTGGAGGTAACCTTATATTTTGACAGTTGATAATGTTACTCTTTCTAACTTAACGATGCAGTAAGTTGAGTGACAGAGAAAGCTCATATCGGTGTATAAACGTCAAAAGTTTGTATAGTGCCACCAACTTATCTGTTCAGTAGACAAAATTGGAACTACAACTGCCATTTTGTGAAATGTCATTCGCTGTCTGTTTTTGAAGTGCGAGTGCTCTGTGTGTTTTAAGTCTTGTTTTATTGTTAAAAGTATCATTATCATGCCGAAACCACTAAAAAGTGATAAGCGACAAATTATTTTAAAAGTGTTAGCTTTTATGAAAGAAGAGAAACGCCTTCAGTCTCCGAAAATACCATTTAAAAACGTGACCGAGAGCAGCGTTGCAGTAGCTACATGTTCGTGTTGCTAGTTAATGAAAAAAAGTCCCACAGGTTCTACCTTTGCAATGTTGAAGTGACATTAGCCACTTTGCTGTATCTATTGACCGGGAGCCGGTATGTCAACAGACAGCCCTGAACTTTTACACACTTACCCATACCGGCTCCCGGTATGTCAACAGGGCGGGCGAACATGTGTTTATACCGGGAGTCGATATTTCAACATACGAAAGGCCATTCTATTCTACAATAATGAAGCTCAAAAAAACTTACCCATACCGGCTTCCGGTATGTCAACATGGCGGGCGAACATGTGTTTATACCGGGAGCCGGTATTCAACATACGAAAGGGGATAGCGAAAGTGACTCGAGTGATGATGATTATAATGACGGAGAGTTGTGTGAATCGTCAGGCCTGTCTACTTCTGGAATTTCTGGAGTACAGCTGTTTGAAGATAGACATCATGACCATAATTATTGTTATAAAATATAATAAAATAATATTAAAAAAAAAACACTTAGTACAAACTTTACATACGAACAAGCCAAGTCAAATAAAAGCTTGTAAAAAGATATAAATCAGTGTTGTTATTTTTATTTTGTTATAAGTACTTATCATACTGTTACGTACGTGTTTAAAAAATGCTTTTAATAAATTATTACTGTTTTATTTAAAAAGAAGCAGCTCTATATTATAGCGGCAGAAATTGTTTTATTGAACGTTTACAAAGAGTTCAACACTTAAGAAACTATTCTACCTATTATTATTATAAGACCGACGCTTCCGGCTGCGAGAGAATCGTACGTGTTACTCGTACCAGAGACCGGCGCGAACTGAAAGACGGCTGACGCAATACCCCGACGCGGGTGCCATACAGCTAATAGTAATACTCGGCTCTGATTGGTCTGCGTCTGTCGCGTCCCGATCGACGGATCGGTGTATGTGAGGGGGTGCGAGGCGCGGCGGGGGGCGCGTGTCTAGCGCTTCGCGCTATAGCCTCCCTCTCCAAGTCACAAGCACGACCCGTCTGTGACTTGGCTGAACGACCACGGCGGCGCTGATGTACAACGACAGTGGATGAACCCACATATGGAGTGAGGGCGCTGGCATGGTACTTGCCTCGAACAACTCCGTTCGCATCCTCGACAATAAATGACGTGGGACTCACAATATGAAAGACACGATAGGGGCCTTCCCGTTTTGGGGCAAATTTACTGGTAAACCCCTTGGCTGCATTGCTCATCAGATGGGCATCCACGAGGACTAGGTCCCCTTCTGCAAACGAAGGACTGTCTCGTCGCTTACTATCACCACTGGCCTTTCGAAGATCTTGTTGCTCTTCAACCCGGTGCTTAACATCAAGCAAAATCCGCGCAAACTCTTTCAAGTAAGGCGTAATCTGGGGAACAAAATTTTGTTGGGACACAATAGCTCGAAGGTCAGTGTGTACGGTTATAGGTGAGCGCATCTCCCGAGCAAAAGTAAGGTACGCAGCAGTCTGACCCGTTCCTTGGTTATGGGCACTAGGAATTAGGGACTGTTGGACTCCAAGCACAAACATAGCCTTTTGTATTACTGCAGAGACAAACTGGCTACCATTATCCGAGATAACTCGACGAGGTAAACCGTAACGCAGGAAGACTTCTTCTATTAGGACCTTTGCACACGACTCAGCTGTCGCATCACATAGTGCAAATAGCTCAACCCATCGACTCGCCGTATCTTCAATGAGAAAAACCCACTTTTTTCCACCTTCGGCTTCTGGAAGAGGTCTGAAAAGATCCATTGCAAGCACTTCGAATCGCTGCTGAAGTACGGGTGTCTGAAGCAGACCAGCAGGTTTTAAATTCGTCGCTTTGTACTTTTGGCACAAGTCACAGGATTTAAGGTATTGAGCTACATATGTCCTCATGTTTTTGAAATAATATTTTTCTTTAATTTTGCGCAACGTACGCTCCAAACCTAGGTGTCCAGCAGTGGGCGCATCATGGAGTTCTCCCATGAGCTCTGCCTTCAAAGACTCTGGAACCATAAGCTGGGGTTCCTCGGACACTCCGTCCGGATCACATCGATATAAGACACCTTGTTCAATATAATAGCCCCGGTCAGTCGAGCGTACAGCTGCTGCAGGGTCATCCGAATTCTCAAAATCTTCTATAATTTTGCTCACCTCAGAATCATTCATTTGAGCTTTTCGAATGTCTTCTGGACTACATTGAGGCAAATCGACGACTACGGGACAAATATCACAAGATTCCGTAATAGCTTCTTCAGTTAAATTGGTTACTGGACGACTGAGAGTGTCGGCGACCAAGTTCACTCTACCAGAAGTGTAATCGATTTGGAGATCGAACGATTGAATTTTCATTGCCCAACGGGCCAATCTACCGCTGGGTGTCTTTAATGACAAAAGCCATGTCAGCGGTTGGTGGTCAGTAGCCACATGCACCTGGGCTCCCTCGAGGTACCCTCGGAATTTATCCAAAGCCCAAACGACCGCCAAGGCTTCTCGCTCGGTGGTATGATAATTTCGTTCAGCCGCAGTGAGCAGCCGGCTGGCATACTCTATTGGTCTCTCTTCATGATGAGATGGGCTTTGCAATAATACTGCTCCTAGAGCATAGGCACTGGCGTCTGTCCGCAAAACAACGGCTCATCAAAACTTGGTTGTCGAAGAATGGGACTGTTTGAAAGGCGCACCTTCAGCTCATCAAAGGCTGGTTGCTGGTCCTCGCTCCACTGCCAACGTCGATCCTTCTTGGTAAGTTCCGTCAACGGACGAGCTAGATCGGAAAACTGAGGTATGAACTTTCGAAACCAGGAGCAGGTTTGTAAAAACGTTTTTAACTCTTTCAGGTTCGTCGGAGGCTTCATATTCATCACAGCTTCCACCTTCGTAGGATCCGGCTCGATTCCTTTTGAAGAGACGACGTGTCCCAGGTAATTAACCTCATTTCTAGCAAAATAACACTTTTTTCTGTTTGCTTTCAGGTTGAACAGGCGAAGGCGCTCGAAGACTTGCTGAAGATCCTTCAGGTGCTGCTCCAGATTTGGTGATATAACTAGAATATCATCTAAGTATGCCAGGACGCATACGTCCTTGAGACCAGATCTCATCCGGTCTATTAACCGTTGGAACGTCGCCGGTGCGTTTTTTAAACCGAACGGCATGCGGCGAAACTGGAACGTTCCAAAGGGCGTAGTGAACGCCGTCTTATGTCGATCTTCCGGGGCGACACTTATTTGCCAGTATCCAGCTTTTAAATCGATCGTTGACATGACGCAGTCTGCTTTGGTGTTCTGCAGTAACTCGTCGATAACCGGAAGTGGATACTTGTCGGTCCGTGTGACGCTATTAAGCTTTCTGTAGTCTACACAGAACCGGGTTTCACCATTTTTCTTCGGAATTAAAACCACAGGAGAAGCCCACTCCGACTCAGCGTCTTCGATGATGTCATTTTCCAACATCTTATCTATTTCTTCACGAATAATGTCTTTCTTAGCGGGAGAAACACGATACGGCGGACTAGCGACTGGCGCCGCATCTCCCGTATCTATACGATGTACGGCAAAATCGCTCGGTCCTCCCCCTGGAGTAAAAATATCCTCGTGGATATTCAGAAGGTCGGACAGACTTTCCCTTTCGTCCAGACAAAGATGGGATCCCTCGTCCTCGCGAAGACCCACAGACGAACAGGTAAGTGGCCGTAAAGGCTTGTTTTCAAAAATAATCGACTCCGGTGACCTATCGTGTCTCACATACCATACACCAAGATCGAAGTCTAATACCATACCAATGTCCTCTATAAAATTCATACCTAACAGGCTCTCGGTTGCATCCGGCAACATAATAAAATCTACCGCTTGCGCTACGCCTCGCACCGTTACATTAACATGCGCTATTTCAACATTTTGCACAGAAATCCGACCGTCCGCATACTTTAATTCAGTAAATACATTTTGGAACTGACAACCATGCTTAAATAAGTGGGCTCTTAGACTAACACTTCCTACGGAATGTTTAGCTCCAGTGTCTACTATTAAATTACCGAATTCACCACAGATTTGTACACGCAACACAGGACGCACACGCGAATCAATATTAGCGCAACTCGCGGACACTGATTGAAATGAACTCTTATACGGCGCGGGCGGCGCGCTCGATTTTTTCTCCTTACACGTTGGACAGTTCGAGCGTATAACTCCGGGTGTCCCACACCCGAAACACGTAACCGCAGGGGAACGCGCAGCTCCTTCAACTGGACCATATCTAATCTTTGCCTGCTTGGCAGTTCGCTGACAATCCTCCTTGAGGTGGCCGTACTGCTTATAGTACTTGCATTGAGGCCGAAACTTCCTCGTAGTTATACTAGGCTCCGCCTGAGCCGTTGCCGAAGAATAAGTTGCGGGTTTCGTATCTACATTGACACGCGGCCTACTCTCGTCTATAATATCTTCGACACGCCGCGCTTGAGCCAATAACTCGGCGAAACTATTAAAGCTAGCACGCGGGACTTTCTCTCTAATTCGACGGTGCATCAATCCATAGGCCATATCCAGCTGTACCGTTTACGTCAGTGTAAACTGCGGGAGCTGGGCGAAAAGTGCTCGAACGTGACCAATAAACAAATCTGTAGACTCGTTTACACGTTGCTCTCGTTCAAAAATTTTCCTATACAGTTTATGAGGAGGCAAGCAAGGTCCAAAGGTTTGCTTTAGAGCCTCTAGAGCAGCTTGCCACGACGAAGTAGTATCCTTGACTCCTTGCCACCAAGTAGCGGCCAATCCCGTCTGCAGCATCGATAACCCACGTCGGGCATTGTGGTCGTCAATACGGAGACACTCTTTATAAGTTTCCACAGAATCAATAAACGCCTCAACGTTACTGTTATTCTCTCCGTTAAAACGAGCCGTGCACTTGGCGAAATTGCCAGTAGAAATTGGTAATGTACTTACAGGCTCGCTGCGACTCAACTTGTCTATGAGTAGTAGAAGTTGATCCGTCGTCATGGTGACCGGGGCCGCTGCAGCACCACCAGCTGGCTGCAGGTCCTCCGCGGGCACCTGGGCGGCGTCAGCGCCGGCAGCGCATGGAGATGTGTCCGCGGAAACCGGCGGCGGCGTCGGCGTCCCGTCCGTAGACGATTCGAGGACAGCCGACGAACTCGCTTGTTTTGCATGGGCTGATCTGGTGTTCATCTTGATTAGTCACCACTTACGCGGAACCGAACCGAAATAAAATCTTATAGTCCACTCAGCACCGAGTCTTACGTAATTTGTGGACGACCCCTTACGTATTCGGTATTCAAAAGTCACTAATTTCACTATTATTATTATATCCGTTCGCGAAACAAAGTAACACAGCAAACCTACTGTTTACTCGCGGGGAATGCAGAGCGAAATGTTTTTACACTATAATTATTATTAGCGCGTGAAACCAAAGCTAACACAGCAAGTCGGCACACGCACGGCTGTTTAGTCGCGGAATATGTTATACCAGAACAAAGATATTCTAGAAAAGTCTATTAACATTTAACACTCGTATTGTTATTACTTAAGTTCGCGAAAACAAACTAACACAGTTGTTGAGATGCACACTGTTAGTTCGCGAAGAATACCGGTAACAAACTTAGGTATTCTAGAAAAGTCTATGTACACACACTGTACACCCGTTGTACACACGTAGGTATTTATTGTTATTAACACAGAACGCGGAACGAAACCGAACAGGAACTATGGGTACCTAACCACACCCACTGATCGGTTCGCGTTAAAAGTTAAAAACCCGAAACCGTCTTAGGGCTTCCGAAAGTCACTATTTCACACGTAGTGTCACAGTTCGCGGATCACAAGTTAAACAGAAAACTATTTAGGTAGCCACACCTACTGTTTAACTTCGCATTAGAAAAACTGTTACACTATTAGGTCTTTCCGGAAACCTAGGTCTTAAAACTTTTCATAAACTTTTCGGCCAAACGTTGGGCTGCCAGTTATAGCGGCAGAAATAGTTTTATTGAACGTTTACAAAGAGTTCAACACTTCAGAAACTCTTCTACCTATTATATAAGACCGACGCTTCGGGCTGCGAGAGAATCGTACGTGTTACTCGTACCAGAGACCGGCGCGAACTGAACGACGGCTGACGCAATACCCCGACGCGGGCGCCATACAGCTAATAGTAATATATAAACTCGGCTCTGATTGGTCTGCGTCTGTCGCGTCCTGATCGACGGATTGGTGTATGTGAGGGGGTGCGAGGCGCGGCGGGGGGCGCGTGTCTAGCGCTTCGCGCTATAATATGGGCCAGTTTTTAAGTAAGACGAACACAAATATGAAAACCGCATTTGACATTGACTAGATTTCCTGATGCGCGTACACAGACAGATATTAAAAAGAAAAACATTTTGGCTTCTAACGGCCGTGAAAGGACATCTCATGTGTACAGAATACAGATACAGCCCAGTTACAGTGGATTCCCTACAGTTTTGGTAAACATTCTTGAATAGCAACACTAAACGCGACACCACTGACCCCGGCTACTGAACAGAAAAGTTGGTGGCACTGTAATGTTATGTCCCACCTATCATCATAATATTGGGATTATCATTTCAAACGTAAGTTTGAAACAATGATTTTATTGAAATAAAAAAGTTCTAACGGAGAGCAAAATAATTGCATGATCAACAGCTCTCACACCTCCCCCCTGTAAGTACTCAGTTCGTTACGATCTACTTTTTGAAATTTTATCCTGACATTACTCTTTTTTAATAAGTAAAATGTAAAAATTTAATAAGGCTAAAGTCATAATCATTTAATAAAATAAATTTAATAGGTACCTCGAACATTTAATCCCAGACACAATAGATATTCAGTTGTTATGCGGCACCTGGGTTCCGCTTGGGGCTTACTGGGTTAAGTATGGAAAAGTTAAATAAAGCATATTGTCCCGTATATAATATAATATGTACATACATATTTTATTGTATTAAGTACATATTTTAATGATACTAAACCAACTAGTTTTTTAGGTTATTGGAATGCTCCTAAAGAACAGTTCAATATGGTGGTGATTTCTCAGTCACCTATAATGAAGATAATATTATTTTTAAGTTTAGATTATAACCGAGTATTCTGGTGGTGAGATGGAGTGAGGAGGGATAGTTTAAGTGAGGAAAATCCCCCCTTATCACTACCACCTTCAGCCACCTTCAGGAGACCCCCCCGTTAAGGAGATGTTGTCAACTGTTTTCAGTGTTTGAATATTTTTCATCTAAGAGGCCGGGTGCCATCGAAATTCTCATACATACGTAATACCATAATCATTTTCTTATACGAAAATATTAAACATGTTTGAGTTATTTTTCAGCTTAAAATAGTAATTACCTAGGTTCCTGCACAAAAATTTACTACTTAATAGTAAAGCACTAAAAAAATATAAATAAATAGTAAATTTACTACAAAATATTTAAACTCTAAAAATATTTTTTACTAAGTATTAAAATATTTACGTCATGACGTCATCAATCGTCGCCATAATGTACTGTGAGTACTGGCCACAGACTAATAAGAGATACTACGGTACTGGCGTTTCCGAGGTAAGACACTCGCAGTACTTTGATCACGTGATCAGTCAACTGTCAAAAGTCAACTGTCAAGTGTCAAAACCACTCGAGTGTCTAACGTTTTAAAACAATACGTACAGTTTAATCCCAAAGTTATAAATTTCTGTATTTAATTTGGATTAATAATAATAAAACACTGGAAGAATTGCAAAAATTAACCTTATTAAACTGTGTTGAAAATGTTCAATACGAGCTGTCAAAAATGCGGCTGATAGTATACTGGATTGCGTTCCGTTTTAAATAGTAACCAGTATACCAACAATATACTAACTATAAAGGAACGGCTTCGCAGTGTACTAAAATGACGTCACACTCTGCAGTGGTCGCAGTACATTTAAGAACATAGCCTTGGTATCAGACCATTAGGCCGAGTCCACTCTATAAAAGACAATGGTCTAATGTTTGTCTATGGTAAAACCTTTGCCTGTCCCGACCGGGACGAATTAAAAAAAATGTCTCTGGTAAAAATACGAAGAAGAAGAAAATTGCAAAACATTAGAAAATTCTGCATTTCTGCAAAAGATTTTACTAAAGCATTTTAATTATGTATTAATTCTAATAAAATTTTGTGATTATTATTTTACTACAAAATGGCAAAGAAAAAAATAGAGGATCTCGATTTGTACGCAATTCTTGATGTTCAATTTACAGCTACAGAAGCAGAGGTAAGTTTAGATTTATTGACCATATTAATTATACTTTATTTAATTTTACTGTGATGAATTAACCCATCAGTCGTGGCAAAACGAGACACAATAGCTTTTTCATTGTTATCGCGGCCGGATGTGGCTGCTTGGGGCTTCATGAATTAATTGAAACAATAAATTAATAATATTTCATAATTGCAGATCAAAAAAGCTTACAGAAAGAAAGCATTACAATGCCATCCTGATAAGAATCCGGACAACCCCAAAGCTGCTGAAACTTTCCATGAGCTGTCACAAGCCTTGGAAATACTTACCGATGTATCAGCAAGGGCGGCATATGATAAGGTAATCAAGGCAAAAGCAGCGGCTAAGCTAAGAGACAAAGAATTAGATAGCAAAAGAAGAAAGCTCAAAGAAGACTTGGAAAGAAGAGAAAATGAGGCTGCATCTGGTTATTCCAAAAGTAATTTAACTGATGAACAAAAACTAGCTGCTGAAATAGCAAGACTACAGAAGGAAGGCAGTCTCCTCTTACAGGAAGAGCAGCGAAGAATGAGAGAAGAAATCAAAAAAACTATGAATAACCTTAATGAAACAATATGGGATTCAAGTTTAAATAGAATTAAAATATCATGGAAGGCAGATAAGAATGATCCAGATAATGGAGGTTATAATGAAAACAACCTCAGGAGATTCTTAAAAAAGTATGGTGAAATTGTGGCATTGATCATATCACCAAAAAAGAAAGGCAGTGCTTTAGTTGAGTTTGCAAGTAAAGAAGCATCTGAGATGGCGATAGAGTTTGAAAAAGGTATGTATATTATTTATCTATAGAAATGAAAAGTTATTACAAAAAAAGACAATTACCAAACACTCTTAATTAGGCATTCTGCTTTAATCCTTCGATCGGGGATTCCAAGAATTGCTATTGTATTCTATTGTTTTTGCGATCACCGGTGCTCATACGGGGCTTGATGGGTTAATTCATTAAAAATATTACCTTTAGGAATTTATAATATATTTCTCTTTTTACAGGTTTGTCAGAAAACCCATTGACCTTAAAGTGGCTTCAAGATAGACCTATTTATACACCAAAGTCGGCTTCACATGCTTCGACGTTGGTTAACGATAGAGATTATGAATCTTTGGTTCTGACAAAAATGAGGCAAGCAGCTGAACGGCAAAGATTAATAGAAGAAATGATGAAAGAAGATGGTGATGTTAAATAACAAAAAATTAAACATAATTTAAGCATACATAGTTGTTATTATTGTTAGTGTTAAAAATAATTGCAAGTCTAGATTTTAGAAACTTATTTTGGAATTTCAATTATGTACAGTTAAAATTTTCATTCAGAAAATGATTTTTCAAATGGCTTCCATTCTTGCAGAAATTCTAAAACCTTTTTTCTTTGTAAATCTCCATATTCTTTTTGAGGGTTTTTCCATGTGGTGTGATCGAGGTCAAGCATACCTCCAATGATTTCCTGAAACACAAAATGTTTTTTTTTCAGTTAAGATTTTATTTCAGAATATTATTAAAATATGGTATTATTTCAAGAAGTTACCTCCGCAAAGTTCTTTGGGAACAGTTGTTGGTCTTCAATGATGTGAGCAAAACCAGGATCCATTCCAAAATCAATCCAAAAGTATGGCAAGCCTTTAGGTACACCCTTCCTAATATTTTTGCCTTTCAATTCAACCACTTTTTTATTCATAGACCATTCCGCTTCACATTCTAACAAAGCCTTCTTAAAGTATATAGATGCCATGTCACCGACATCTCTTGGTAGTGGGACACAGTTTATAACCATATGCGGGAACCGATGAAGTCTGGCTGCTGTTTCATAGAACACTACATCATGTTTCTTCTGGTTGTAAAACTGCGTGATCATTTTCCGGTAATTCTGTAACAATAATCAATAAAATATACATTCAAATGACAAAACAAATTCAACATGGTTTTTGTCCTTGTATAGGTTAAGCAATACAGTTTAAAATGTTTCTGATTTTTCAGTAATTGTTACTGCACTTGCCAAAACCTCTGTGTAAATATTATTATTAATTTTATTATTAACAGCCGTTAGTGTCCCACTGCTGGGGAAAGGCCTCCCCTGCCTCTTTCCACGTGTCTCTATTCTTCGCTGTATTTGGCCACTCTTTGTCTGCAGCGTCTAGCTCGTCGCGCCACTTTTTCTTGGGTCTGCCCCTGTTTCGCCGACCGTTTGGTAGCCACTCCGTAACTAGACGCGCCCATCTGTCCGGGTGCATGCGGGCGACGTGTCCTGCCCAGTTCCATTTTAAGCCAGCCACTTTCCTGCCCACGTCCATAAGCCTCTTTTTGGAGCGCAGAGTAGTGTTTCGGATACGATCCGTCCTTTTGACACCTAAGATGCTGCGCTTCATAGCTCGTTGACAAACTCCGAGCCGGGACTTCTGTAAGTTGGTCAAGGACCAAAACTGAGCACCGTAGGTTAGGATGGGCAGAATGCATATATCGACGAGTTTACGTTTGAGGCACAGTGGAAGATCCCCTTTCATGAGTTCTTTCATGGACCAAAAGCTTTTCCACGCCTTCTCAATTCTTTGGTTTATTTCTTTGTCCTGTCTATTATTGAAAGATGTTATTTGGCCCAAATATACATACTTGTCGACATAATGCATATCATACCCATCTACCTCGACCCTACGTTTCGTACTATTAGTCATAATCTTGGTCTTTGACCGATTCATCTGAAGTCCCGCCTCGAGGCTCGCCATGCTTAGGTCTTGTAGCATAGACTGTAGGTTCTGAGCTGACGTGGCAAACAGAACGATGTCGTCAGCGAAGCGGAGGTTTGTGAGCCTTTTCGTGTCGATAACGAACCCCTTGTCTCCCCAACCCATCGAGACCTTCTTGAAGACCTCTTCTAAGGCGCTCGTAAAAAGACGTGGAGATATAGGGTCACCTTGCTTACCACCCCGCTCAACTTTAAATTTTGGGCCTGTGGTTTCTATTTTAACGGCCGCTAAACTATGTTGATAAATTATTTTGAGTAATTCTATGTAAGTCGGTTCGATATTCTGATTAATAAGGGCCGAAAAAATATTGTCATGGAATATACTGTCGAATGCTTTATTAAAATCGATAAACGCTACATATAAGGGCAAATTGAATTCCTTACATTTTTCTATTACTTGGTTTACGGTGTGGATATGATCGGTTGTTGAGAAGCCTGGTCAAAAGCCAGCTTGTTCAGGTGGTTGGTTGTATTTGTATCTGTGTAATTACTAATTATTATTAGTCAAGTTTTCTGGGGTAGACAATAAACTATTTTATTGAATGATTGATGGACTTATTAATAAATTAAAAAGTCTCAGTTCATACATAATAAGATTTGCCACTATACTGCATATTTTATTTATTGATAAGTCCAAGTTCCAAACATCTTTTTACGCCTGAAAATTTTAGTAAATACAGAGGAAATGGCAAACGCAACGACCTAATATAAATTGTATTAACAGTAATTTTACTTTTGTAGCTAGGTAATTGCAATAATACTTACAAGAATTTCTTCCCAAATGTCCTCATCTAGACCAGTAACACAAGTGGAGTGTTGTAATGTTGTTATCAAGCAGTGCCCTTTCACCAGGGACTTTCTTGCTGGCAATGCTATGTACACCTTCTTGCCACAAGTGATGATAAGATGTTTGAGCATACTTTTAGAATCTATACAATGCTCGCAGCCTTCCAAACATTTTTCTAATTTGGTGTGCTGCTTTATAGCCCTTTGCCTCTCCTTCTCGGCATCATTAGATTTGTTTTTAGATATTTCATCCAAAAATATGTCTTCCAAATCATCATTAGGGTTTTTGCTCTTTCCTGCTATTTTAGCCAATTCCGCATCTTCGTCATAATTTGAACCATATTTTTCTTGTTGGAACTACAAATAAAAAAAAAATACAGTCATTGACATAAGATATTATATCAAGTAATTTACCAGTCACAACCATCTTGAGACTTGCATAGTCTGATGAGTGATGAGTGATGACTGATACTATCAAATAGTCTCAAGATATTTTAACCTAATTATTTAAATATAAAATACATTGGCACTTTGATATATATTACAAACTAGATGAAGCTTAGCAAAACTCATTTAATTCATGAAGCCCCAAGCGGCCACATCCGGCCGCGATAACAATGAAAAAGCTATTGTGTCTCGTTTTGCCATGACTGATGGGTTAATGTGCGAGAACACACAATTTTTCAATACACACAAACAAAACAAACATACATAGTCAAAGTATCTCCATACCAAATTTCAGCAAAATTGTTTCAGCGGTTTGGATGTGAAGAGGTAACAGACAGGCAGACTTTCACATTTATAATATTAGTATGAATTTGAACTGCACTTACCATTTTGTTCAAATCATATCGGTCATCACTAGCAAAATATTTTGTTCTTCCACTTGGATCATGCGTTTTGGCCTTACGTTTGCCACTATCCATATTCTTTTGGGGTTTCATCAGTGGTCTACTATTGCCAGTACTTGATGTAGACATCAGCATAATGTTATCTTCTTCATTCTCTGGCCCTGCATCAGGATTATTCTTTCTATATTCTCTAGCTGCTTCCAATTTAGCTTTTAATTCATTGACAAGTTTTGTATCACCCATAATTTCAGCTTTCACAATTTTTGCTCCCAGCTTATTCATTTTTTCATCCGATAGATATAAATTTGATGTAGTTTTTTTGGGTTTTGAAACTGGTTCATCTATTACTTCTGTTTTCTCTTCAATTTTACTTTCATGTTTATATTTTTCTTCCTTATCTTCATGTTGATATTTTTCTTCCTTACTTCTGCTCTTCCAGTTATATGACCTCCTATAGTCACTTGCCTCATCCTCTTTTTTATAATCTCCAGTAGATTTTCTTGTAAATCCGAAATCATTTGAGGGTTTAATGAATTGCCTTGTTGTTCGAATTTCTTGGGAAGTTTGTGGCACACCAGCACCACCATGTTTCCAATAAGGATTGAGTTCACGACTGCTAGTGGCCGGATTATATGAGTCAATAGTTTTCTTTTCTTTCTCCGCCTTTTTCTCCCGTATGTCGTCTTTTGTGTAGGTCTTCAACATCCCTGTCATGGACATCCAGTCATCTCTATTAGAAGACGTACTTGTAGAAGGTTTTTCTACCCAATTATCGGAATCAGAACCACTGGAAGAATCTGAACACTGAATAAATAAAAATGTGATTAGGGAATGAGGGAATATATGGTTTTATCTTAGTTTCCACTAAATTAACAATAAGTATGTACTTACACTTTTTTGTCTACTCTTCTTTTTTTCACTTTTATGCTTTCCATGCTTTTTGTGTTTTTTATGCTTTTTACTGTGGTGTTTTTCTTTCATATTATATTAATCAATAATCAATAATGAAAATAAAACCGATTTTAATGAAAATTAAAGCAATTATTTGTTTGTATATTTTCATCTTCTTCTTTACATTGATAATTGATTCTATTGCTTATGATATTTATATTTTTTAATTTAGCAACATCCATTAGCAGTGTGAGTGTCATGTTCTAAAATACCTGTCAGTTTTCTAAAATCTGACTGAAATAACAATTTTATTAGATTAAGACACTCACACTGACACACAAAAAAGCCGCGCATGAGTAGTTGAAAAATGAAACTAACACGGCTATTGAAAAAATCATTGATTGAAAATGAAACCTCAGTTTCCACTTTTCGGCCTTGTCACTTGTGTACTGTATGAAATATAAATGCATAATACAATCCTTCCCAAACTAATAATATTATAAATATACGAAATTGTGTCTGTCAGTCTGTCTGTTACCTTGAATCTCGCCTAAACTATTAACCCGATTATGCTGATTCAATCAGCCTGATTGCTGAATGGACTATGGAGTTTCCACGATGAGTTTCAGGTTTCCACTCCACTTTCGGTTCCCCAAATACTTTCCCAAAGGCAAATTCCCCTTGCATGAAGTTTTTTAAGCTATAAATTTTTGTAATCTGTGGCGTTGTTGTCTATGGTCTGAATTTGTTTGACAACCGTGAATTGTCAGTCATTCGTATTTCGTGTATTTCGTTGTGATTGTGGATCATTGTGGATTGTAGAAAGGAATTTCCTACACAGCAGTGCAATTTCAGATTTTTGTGCAGTTATTTTATTAGTTTTCAGCAATATTTGCATGTAACTTAGTAAATACAAAAATATAGGGGCTATTAATAACAAATTTCAACTTGTAATTGACGAACAACGATATCACAAGCTAAGGGCATGGTTACATGTTTATACATTTAAAGGTGCAAAATTTAATTAAAAGGCCTCTTTCGAGGAATGCTAAGTTATTTATAGGTAAGTGTATTATAAGTAGTACAAGAAATGTATTCTATTCGTACATCTGTAGATCGAAGTGCCAACACAAACAATTCGACAAGCTAAAGTAATTTCTCTTTTCGCTTTCATTTTTCTATTGCACAGTCGCGGAAACGACCAAATTATAATGACGACGTCGATAGTTACGTTTTTTAATAAATACAAGTTTCGTTTCCGTTTATGTTTTTAGATTTAAAACAGCATTATGTTTTCAAAGAAAAAGAAGAAGGTACTTATTTCTCCACCAAGCAATTTTGAACATAGGGTGCATACTGGTTTCGATAAGAGGGAAGGAAAGTTTGTAGGACTGCCACTACAATGGGCTTCTCTTGTGGGAAATAATCAGGTAAATTAAAAAAAAAAGTGATATTATCATCCGTAAAGAAATTAATTTTAATTGCATTAGATAAAAGTAACATTCACTCTAATCTACATTTAATTATGTAAAATATTGTATTAATAATAAGTGTTTATTTTATTAAGTAATAAGTGTTTATTTTATTTTATGTCAGATAACAGAATGGTTTATTTTATGACCATTCTGTTAATAGGCTAGATTTGATTTGATTTGATTTATGAATAAACCTATTAAGACTGTTGCTAATACATAACTGACATTTTAGATTTTGAAATCCACAAACAGACCTCTACCATTGGTCGATCCATCTGAAATAACACCTACAGAGATCCTCGACTTGAAGACCATTGTGCGTGGGGATCACAGAACAACATCAGTCGCTTCAATATCAAGACCAGTGTCTGCCAACCCGACCACTCAACCTGTACAAAATGGTGTCATTCTGCCGAAAACATCAAATGTGGCAAGATCAAACTCTCTGCGTAGCACTAGCCCGCCAAGAATCAGAAGGGACTTAAGGAACCAACCGAACATTCCCCCATCTGTGCCTGAAGAGTCACCACCGGTACCGCCAGCTCCTACTCAATATCCGAGCTTGAGAAGGGAGCAGAGTAACTATGCATTGAATAAACCAATATCGGACTCTCCGATTGAATGGTCTCATAGTCATCATGAGCCTGCGGTCCGACCGGTTTCCGAGCCTATTGACAATCAACCACCAATTCCTTATCCGAGTGTGCAGAATGCAAATGTACCATATCCACATAGCCACCCCCCTCAAATGATGCCAGGACATGGTATTAATGGAAACAATAATATGGGTAATTATCACTTTGTTATTTTTTAATTTTAAATTGTTAATTAAGTGTGCACTGTAAAGAATATTTAATTATTTATCTTATTTCATACTTATTACAATGGAAGGAAAGTGGTGCTATAAAGCTAGATATTTTTTAAATAGAATTACCTGTCTCTTTTGTTACTGTGACAATCATTTAATCCTTCGATCGGAGGTTCTAGGAATTCCCATTGTATTCTTTTGTTCTCGGGATCACCGGTGCTCGCGCGGGGCCTGAAAGATTAAATTTAAAATTAATTTGAAAATGTGTTCAAATTCTTGTTTTTAAATAATTTAACTAGATTAATTTTTGCCTTATTTTTGGTTATTACTATTAGAGAAGTTGATTCCTAGGCAGTTGACGGATCTGCATCATTTGGTCGGATTATGTCAATTCAATGTAGGTTGTGATCTTTCGGCTCAGTTTGACATAACTCGTCCAAACTACGTAGGTCTGCCATCTGCCTATAAATCAACTTCTCTGATGGTACATTTTGTATTCAATTCATAGGTGATCCATACCCGCCTGTCCGTCATCAACACTTGGTCCCAGGGGCTCCGGCGGCTGCCCACCTGCCCCTCTCTGCCTCTAAGCACGAGCTGCGCCTTACACATGAACAGGTCAGTTGATATTTTTATTCATTTAATAATGTCCAATACTCAGTAAAAACACTATTTTTTCCTGTTTTTTTGGAAAGCAAAAAGAAGGAAGGTCAGAGATATTATGCAGTTCTTTTTGCTTTTATGTAAGATCTTAATCAGTGTTGAAAATGACTAAGCTTAAAAAGTACTCCTTAGTTTTATTTAGGTTTTTATTATCACAACAGATTTTTCAAAAAGTTTACCATGAAACTAGCTATTTCATAAATGTACCGATAGTATAATTTAAGTGTCAATTGTTGGTAGCATACATGGGCGCCGGCAGAAATAATTTCCAAGGGGTGCAGATTTTACTTTTCTTTCTTTTCTTTTTACTTTTTACGAACAACAGTGACTATTTACGTCAACAGAATACATTTAGTGCCGAAACATTACGAACTATCCTTGTAACGGCATGGTAATAGGGTTACAAAATGCTTTTTATTTCTATAATTCCTGTTGATCCCGAGATTCCCAAGGGGTGCAAGTGCACCCCCTGGCACCCCCCCGCCGGCGCCTATGGTAGCATAGACTATAGTCAAAATAGTAGCTTAGACTCTATCCCATTGGTTTTAGTGTTAACACCTCTTTAAAGAACAGTTTCAGAATTGGGATGGATTCTAGTATAAATTATACAAGAAACAACTTGTACATAATAGTATGAATTTCATACAAGCCCCAGTTACAACTATAAAAGGAAGCGGCGGCCTATTTCGTCCCGCCCCGGGAAATGGCCCGTGCTCCCATTTAGTATCATTTGGGAACATTTGAGGGAAAACTACTTGACCTCCATATCCTTTCTCCTTTACGAGGCCAACTGCATGAAAAGAGGACGTAAAATTATGTCGCTTAATCTTATGTTATGGTAGAAATTAAGTAGAAAAAGAAACGCTTTAAAAATTTTCTACCATATAAAGCCATTTTATCATTGCAAGTAGTTGACAACTTTATGTGAGAAAACCATGGTGATAGGACCTAAATGTAGCACATCTTGATCAATATTCAAAACACGAGTCGACTCAATGATTGTTTCATTTGCGCTGAGCGGCGACTATTTGACACGGTTACGAAGACTTACCGCGCAATAATCTTTTGAATTCGAATCTCTTGGGAACTATGTATTTTGAAAGCAAGCTCTTTAGCTTGCTCTTGCTACAGCCTACAGCACCTGTGTGCTGTAGCAACATAGCTGCAGTAAATGGTTCCGACTATTTTATTTTTTTTATTAAATAAGGGGGCAAACGAGCAAACGGGTCACCTGATGGTAAGCAACTACCGTCGCCCATGGACACTCGCAACATCAGAAGAGCTGCAGGTGCGTTGCCGGCCTTTTAAGAGGGAATACGCACTTTTCTTGAAGGTTTGCAGGTCGTATAGGTCCGGAAATACTGCTGGTGACAGTTCGTTCCAGAGTTTTACAGTGCGCGGAAGAAAGTTACGCGAAAAACGCACTGTGGAAGACTGCCACTCATCAAGGTGATGAGGATGGTATGTTTTTCGCGTGGGACGATGGCGAAAAGTTGCAGGTGGTATGATTCCGAACAATTCCTCAGAGCACTCCCCGTGATACACCCAATAGAGGATGCAGAGTGAAGCTACATCTCGGCGTAATTCCAAGGGGTCCAAGCTGTTTGAAACACTATGGCAGTCAACAATTCGAGCGGCTCTTCGTTGGATACGATCCAGAGGGAGCAGTTGGTATTTTGGCGCCCCTGCCCAGAGATGAGAACAATTTCCATATGAGGCCGAACCTGCGCCTTGTAGAGTTGTAGGCGTTGGTCCGGACTGAAGTACTGTCTCGCTCTGTTAAGAACACCAAGCTTCTTCGAGGCTAATTTGGCCTTACCCTCTAGATGATATCGGAACTGGACTTCGCTCGATATGTTGACGCCAAGTATCTCAATGCTAGGGGAGATGGTTAAAGATGTGCCCTCGAAACTATTGGATGACTGTCGGTTATCTTATATCTTAGTACATATTATAGTCTTATCAATAATCATAGTTTACCTGTTTATGGCTCCTTGATCATCCAACCTTTAAATTTCTTTAAAGGTTGGGGTCTTTACGTCCTTGGCATAACGGTCTTATTGGGTCAATTTACATTGCAACGCCGCGCGCGATGCATTTTTAAATGAGCCATTTCAGGGCCCTTCCTCGCGATGTTTTTTTACGCTCGTTTGTATCGATACAAACGCAAGTTGAACGCTCAGCAAACGCAAGGAAGCCGACACGTTTTAAACTTTATATCTGAAAAAACGCGATGAAAACGCGCAGAAGACGAGCGCATCAAAAACGCGCGTCGTCAGTGCGCGAAAAATACGTCGTGTGGAAGGGCCCTAAAGGAACAGGTAGCCAGTATGGTCAATAAAGATTAGTTTTGAATCGGTCATTTAAAATACATAGCATTTTATCGACGCGTCACGTTGCAATGTCAAGTGATCCTAAGGTTAACTCATGTACTCAGAGAGAAGTTGATTCCTAGGCAAATGGCGGACCTAAGTAATTTGGTCGCGTTAAGTCAAACCCATCCAACCAATCACATTTGAATTGACATAAGCCGACCACATTGACGTAGGTCCGTCAACTGCAGGATTCAATTTTGTCGACGGTACCACCATCAACATCTATACTTATAAAATTACATGTCCTGACTGACTGACTGACTGATTGACTGACTGACTGACTGACTGACTGACTGACTGATTCATCATCGCTGAGCAAAAACTGTTAAAGTTACAGCCACGAAATTTGGTGAGTAGGGTTGTTTTATTAAGTAGACACCCACTAAGGAAGGAATTTCGAAAATTTTACCCCGAAGGGGGTGAAATAGGGGTTGAAAGTTTGAATGAAAGTCCGTCATTTCTTGAGTTAGAAACATGAAACTTTATTTTTGGGTTACTGATTAAACATAAATGGATACGTATTTAAGCGTTTTTGGAAATTCTACCCCCAAGGGGGTGAAATCGGGGTTGAAAGTTTGAATGAAAGTCCGTCATTTCTTGAGTTAGAAGCAAGAAACTTTATTTTTGGGTTACTGATTAAAAATGAATGGACACGTATTTAAGCGTTTTTGGAAATTCTACCCCCAAGGGGGTGAAATTGGGGTTGAAAGTTTGAATGACATTCCGTTGTTTCTTAAGTTATAAACTTGAAATTTTATGTTTGGGCTACTGGTTAAAAATGATTGGATACGTGCTTAAGCGTTTTTGGAAATTCTACCCCCAAGGGGGTGAAATAGGGGTTGAAAGTTTAAATGAAAGTCCGTCATTTCTTAAGTTAGGAACATGAAAGTTTATTTTTGGACTGCTGATTAAAAATGAATGGATAGGTATTTAAGCGTTTTTGGAAATTCTACCCCAAGGGGGTGAAATCGGGGTTGAAAGTTTGAATGAAAGTCCGTAATTTCTTGAGTTAGAAACATGAAACTTTATTTTTGGGTTACTGATTAAAAATGAATGGATAAGTATTTAAGCGTTTTTGGAAATTCTACCCCCAAGGGGGTGAAATTGGGGTTGAAAGTTTGAATGAAAGTCCGTCATTTCTTGAGTTAGAAACATGAAACTTTATTTTTGGGTTACTGATTAAAAATGAATGGATAAGTATTTAAGCGTTTTTGGAAATTCTACCCCCAAAGGGGTGAAATTGGGGTTGAAAGTTTGAATGAAATTCCGTTATTTCTTAAGTTAGAAACTTGAAATTTTAAGTTTGGGCTACTGATTAAAAATGATTGAATACGTGCTTAAGCGTTTTTGGAAATTCTACCTCCAAGGGGGTGAAATAGGGGTTGAAAGTTTAAATGAAAGTCCGTCATTTCTCAAGTTAGGAACATGAAAGTTTATTTTTGGACTGCTGATTAAAAATGAATGGATAGGTATTATAGACCCAAGGGGGTGAAATTGGGGTTGAAAGTTTGAATGAAAGTCCGTCATTTCTTGAGTTAAAAACATGAAACTTTATTTTTGTGCTACTGATTTAAAATGAATGGATACGTATTTAAGCGTTTCTGGTAATTCTACCCCCAAGGGGGTGAAATTGGGGTAGAAAGATTCAATGAAAGTCCATCATTTCTTGAGTTAGAAACATGAAAGTTTTTTGACGTTTGCGTTTGACGTTTGCTTAAATAGGGTCCCGTTTTTACCCTTTGTATAAGGAACCACAAAAAGGGGAAAGCTATCCATCTTTGTTATTATACTATGTTAACGCGTACGAAGTCGCGGGCAACAGCTAGTAGCTATATAATACAACAAAATAACTCCACAGTTCCGTGCGGCGCTCAGACTGGTGGTGAGCGAAGGGGACCCTCGTTCAACTCTGACCGGCTTCACCAAGATCGGCAAAGGCAGCACGGGCATTGTCTGCGCTGCCACTGACACTCGCACCCGACGCCGAGTCGCCGTGAAGATGATGAACCTGCTCAACCAACAGCGCAGGGAGCTGCTGTTTAATGAAGTGGTGAGTAACATTGACCGTACGTTAGTTTGCCTTTTGTATTTAAGTGTAGTTTCGAAAGGCCACTGACCTCCATTATACAAGTACGCTGGACATAAGATACCCAGCTGTTTTTTGTGCCTATTTGAAGCGGAATCAGCGCCCCCAATGCGGGGGAAGAGAACTAAATCTGACGTAACTTGCAAATGGCCGCTCAATCGCTATTGGTTGTAGAAACCAAAGAGAATACAATCACTACGGTGGTAGAAACTAGTATTAGTTCCAAGTACTCCCACTACTGCTATCAGCGCCAATATGGCGACTTTTAAACGTCATGTTTACGTCAGATTTAGTTCTCTTCCCCCGCATTGGGGCGCTGATTCCGCTTCGAATAGGCACAAAAAACAGCTGTCATTTCAAAGGGCATCATAGGTCCAGCGTACTTGTATAATGGAGGTCAGTGCGAAAGGCCCAATACAATGATGTCCTATGACCTATACGTTTAGTTTTGTGACTATTGAGTTTTAAGTTTTTACCCGACTGCACCAGAAGGAAGGTTAGGTTTTTCAAAAATATGTATGCATGATACGCTCTGCCTGCTTGATGGACCTTACACTTAGTAACTACGAATAATAAAAACTACGAAAGAGTAAATGACACAAAGAAATGGTTCAGCAAAATGCTAACCAAGGTGTACTTTTAGTTAGCATACTTGGGGGAAAAGTAACTGACACAAAGAAATGGTTGAACGAAATGTTTACCAAGGTGTACTTTTAGTTAGCATACTTGGCGGAAAAGTAACTGACACAAAGAAATGGTTGAACGAAATGCTTACCAAGGTGTACTCTTAGTTATCATACTCGGGTCAGTCATACAATTTTAGTTGCTTAAGGTATCGTTCCGATCAACGCGCCAAGCTACTGCGATCGACAAAGATTCAAATAAAATGCCACTTTATGAACTAAGCTTACTAAGCTATACATTTTATTTTCTACCGACATTCGTCTAGCGACCCATACCGCCGCAGCTTTGTAGATATGCGTAGAGCAAAATGATACCTACTCGTATAGGGCCGCGATACACCGGAATGGCAGCGGCGAGGCGCCGCCCATAGCCTAGGTTGCTTGCGGCTAAGATCGGAAAGTCACCTTTAGCTATGTTTTATGACAGTAACTGGAGCCATATTGATAACTATCATACCGAATAGCTTTGTCCACACTGGGCCTTTTTTTGTTCATCAAGGGCATGCGTTATAGCGCAGTCAACAGCGAACGTGAGGCATGCCCGTGACGCGCGTTGAAATCGTAGCGCTCGCTATGACACTTTTCTTTCAACGCGGGTGGATTTTGACGCATTCAATTATTGAATATGCCAAACGAAAGTTGAATAAAAAGATGACGAAAATTGAAGATGAAATTGCATAATGATGGACACTGGACATAGCTAATCCATGTTTGATAGTTCTCGTTCTATGCTTTATATTTACAATGGTGCTACCAACTTGAGCTACCAACAGCCCACCAAATGACGACCTCTGTGGCTCAGTTGGTGGGCTGTTGGTAGCTCGAGCCGGGGGTCGCGGGTTCGAATCCCGCCGACGGAACAAAATTTTTCAAAGTTCCTGTGTCATGGATGTATAATGTGTATTGAATATGTGTATCATATAATAAAAATCTTAAATATATGTATAGTATAAAAGCATTAAATATATTTCCGTTGTCTGGTACCCGTAACACAAGTTCTTCAGGTACTTAGCACGGGGCCAGACTGACGTGGTGTGAAGCGTCCATAGATATTATTATTATTTATTGTTAATGGTTGGTAACTTTTTTTCTCAGGTGATAATGCGCGACTACCCCCACCCCAACATAGTGGAGATGCACGCGTCGTACCTGGTGGGGGAGGAGCTGTGGGTGGTGATGGAGTACATGGCGGGCGCGTCGCTCACGCAGATCGTCACCAGGACGCGCATGGACCCCGAGCAGATCGCCACCGTGTGCAAGCAGTGCTTGAAGGTAATGGTCGATTTACACGGGTGACTAACGGGTCGATTTTAATCACCCGGCAAGTCACCAGTCGAATCGCCTGTCCAAGTCGAATCGCCACTCCATTTACAAAAATCGCCTGTGACTAGTTCATTCTGCGTGATATGTCGCGTCTGCGCTCGCTACAGTAGTATTCGCAGCAAGCGATCGCTTGCGACTGAGCGTTTACACGGTCGATTTTAGTCACCAGCCGCATGCGGCCATTGGCCGCACGACTTTGGGGCTTGCGACTTTAGCCGCATGCGGCGTAGTCGAATTGCCATTTACACGGTCGATTTTCGCCGTGCGGCGTAAATCGTGCGGCTTTAGTCACCCGTGTAAATCGGCCATAAGCTGTTATGGCGTTACCGGCATATGCAATTGCCCAGAGGCAGGTTAGGCCGAATGGAGACGAAAATAGCCGAAGTTTAAATTGCTACGTATTACTAGTACTAAGTCTAAGTGCTTCGTGGATCACCGGTTTTGTTCGGCTATTTCCGTAATCATTCTGCCTGCCCTGCTTCCCTGCCCCGGGGCAGCTCCAGATGCCGATAACGCCATTAAGGATTTTCTTTTTTTAAGCTTTTATTTTCCTTAATACAAGTTTTTTTTTTCATTTATTTACTTTTTCTTCTAATATATTTAATCTATATAAGGACCGTGTACGGGTCTGTACACCTTACACGCTGATAATCTACAATGATGATTGATGATGGAAACAGCTTTAAAATGATAACTGTTTATTGATACACATTACAAAGGTACAGTGATATAAGATAATTGATGTAAGAGAATGATATAAGATAATGATATAAGATAATGATAGCGTATTATAGCAGACACATTTTATAAACACAAAGATACTGATGAGTATAGCAAAAATTAAAACATTACGAAATCGTTCAAATATTGAGATATTTACTAAATTGATGTATTAATTATTATGCTGACAGCTGACCTAGGAATGTGCGATGCTTGCATCGTACAGACCGCCTTTGGCGGTAAAAGCCTCCTCCAAATTTTGCCATTTTTTTCTGTCTCGAGCCAGTCTCGTCCATAGGACTCCAGCTACTTCTATGATGTCGCCTTTGCACCTTTTGGCTGGCCTACCACGCCTTCTGGTTTTATATACAGGGCTCCAGTTAGTCACAGTCTGTGTCCATCTCTCATGTGTCGTTCGTTGAATATGGCCTGCCCATTTCCATTTCATGGATAGTATTTGTTTAACAGCGTCTCTGGCCTTTCTTTTTTTTTCCTAATGATTGTGCTCTTAATCTTATCTCTAAGTTTTATACCCATAAAGCTTCTTTCAATACCTCTTTGACAGGATTTTATTCTGTTTATATGTGATTTTTTCAATGACCAGGTTTGACTTCCATATGTTAAGCAAGGTGTTAGGCAGATGTTCATGGCTTTGGCTTTTAGTTTTATTGGTATTTTTCCTTTGATTACATTACCTTACCTTATTACATTACATTACCTTATTACATTACATTACCTTATTACATTACCTTACCTTATTACATTACATTACCTTCATTGACCAGTATTTGTTCCAAGTTATCTTTATTCTCCGTTCAATTTCTTTATCAGAACAGGAATTGAAAGAAATAATATGGCCCAGATATACATAGTCTTCTACATACTCTACTGGCTCTGACTCGATAAATATTTGTTTGTCGCATCGGTTCGTTATTATTTTTGTCTTGTCTTTGTTTACTTGTAGTCCCACGACCTTGCTATGTTGGCAGAGAGATGTTAGCATATCTTGCAGTTGTTCCAGGTTTTCAGATAGAAGCACGATATCGTCGGCGAATCTCAAATGTGATAGAAATTTTCCATTTATATTGATTCCAGCTTTTACCCAATCTAAACCTTGAAAGATGGATTCTAGAACTGCTAAAAACACCTTTGGTGATAGAGGGTCTCCCTGTTTTACGCCCCGCTCTTTTTGAAATGTTGGTCCTAATTTATGTCTAGTCGTACTTGCGACTTGCTGTTTTTATATATATTTTTAATCAATTCTATATAGGTCCGTTCTATACCTTGTTTTTTGAAAGCCTGCCAGATAGAGTTGTGTGATATAGAGTCGAAGGCTTTTGTGTAATCTATATATTATGCTATGTAGATTGGGAGGTCATACTCTATATATTTTCCAATTAACTCTTTTAGGGTGTGTTGATATGATCTATGGTTGAAATTTTTTTCATGAAGCCCGCTTGTTCGGCGTCTTAGTAGAGTTGTAGAGAATACTTTGTAAATACATGATATCAAACTTATAGGCCTGTAGTTTGTTATTAGCTTGGGATCTCCTTTTTTATACAATAGCAGGGCTCGAAAAACGTTATATTTTTCGAAACGTTATCGCCTTAAATGCCTAAAGAACATTTCATTTCGGTTTCGTTCGGAACGAAACGCTATTCGGAACGTTTTTTGAGAACGTAATGATTTTTTCGTTTTTGATCCTTAAAACGGTTTTAAACGGTTTTTCTCGTTTCCTCGATCAAAAGTTAAATATATAACAAAAACTATTATTTTTCGGGCATTCGTTTGCGGTATCACGGCGAGGCAATAATCGGCCAAGTGCGAGTCGGACTCGCTCAAGCAAAATAAGGTCAATAATTGTGTTTTTTGTATGGGATTAATTTTATTAATATTTTATTAGTTTTATTAATTAATAAAGAACTCATATAGTCAAGGACTCTATGAAAATTTCAAGAGCCTACCTATTATCGTTATTGATATCGAGCAAAAAAGGCCAAAAAATTACGGTTGTTGTATGGGAGCCCCCCTTAAATATGAAATATATCTTGTTTATTTAGTATTTGTTGTTATAGCGGCAACAGATATACACAATCAAATCAAGTCCAGCTATAAAAAATTTGGGATCGATTACGTTTTACCCTTTAATTTAAAATTGTCATACTACGTAATTGCGCTTTTAGGGATGGTTTTTTTACCCCCTTGTTTTTAAATATTTTTTTATCCCCTCCCCCCGCGGCCTCCGTACGGTTAACATCGTCTGACGTGCGCTCCGGGATTAAAAATTATTTTCGGTGGTTTTAAATCGGTAAATTCGTGCTGAGTGTGTGTAATTAGCTAGGTAACGGTGTAATCTACGTGTACTGTAAGTTTTTTAACACATTTGCTCGTACTTTATTGGATTTAACTCGGTAAGTAAATTTCTTTGTTCACTTTTATCAGTAGGGAATTGTAGGTAGGTAAAATATTGTGTGTGTCGGTACCGCTCGCGCGGCGCCGGCCGGCCTTGCGATCAGCTGACTGTGATTATTAAGCTAAACTTTTGTTCATTCTAATTTAAATTAAATAAGTGTAATTGGTACATTCAAATTTTATATTAACTCACAATGTCGAGCCAAAATAATATGCCGCCAGATAAAGATACAAACCCGTTTAATAGAAGCGATAAAACTCCTCGTTCTCCGACATTCTCGTCCGGTAAACGTTTGTTGTCGGAACTATCTCCTTCCTCCTTGTCACCTGTGGAGAAGCGTCACCAACCCACTAGGGATGAGCCTCTGCTGTCCCCCGTTACGTCATTATTAGACACAAGCCGCGCATCCGACGATGCTTGCAATTATTACGAGCTCGTCCGCGAAGCTAGCTCGTACTTAGCCAAAATAAACGAGTTCGCAAACGACACCGTGTCTCGCCGTAATAATTTTGCCAACAAGTCCGATATTATGAGTATGACTCAAAAAATAACTACGATCGTCTCACTTCTCGCCATAAAGAACTCCTCCTTGGAAACCAAGGTCGCTAATATGGAACGCGAATTGTTAGCTGCCAAAACGAATCCCGTCGTACAAACAGCTGCCGCCGCGCCTTCTACCTCCTACTCGGACGCGCTTAAACTAAGACTTGCGAAGTCAGTGCCGCCAGTCGAGACCCGAAAACCGCTTCCCTGCGTTATTGCCTATCCGACACAAGAAAAATCGGGGGAATTAAAATCATCGTCGGAGACAAAACAAGCTCTGATGGAAGTCATCAACCCGGCCGACGGTTTTCAATTTCACGGCGTCAAAAAAACAGCTAATTCGGGTGTGATCTTGCGACTAACTAGCGAGTCGCAAGTTAATAAACTTAAATCCGTGGAAGCGCTTAAATCGGCCGGTCTGCGACTTGAGTCGCCTAAAAGACGTAACCCACGTATTCTCATAAAAGATGTACCGCAACATATGACGGATGATAATTTCCTTCTCGCACTTTTTAATCAAAATATTAATGGCGAAATGAATATGTCTCAAGAACAATTTTTGCGTTCAACAAAAATAGTAAGACGTCGTAATTTAAATAAAGATTACAACAACAGGAAATGGATAGGTATCGAATTAGACCCCGCTGTGCGTAAACACCTGATCAATTCAAAAGAAAAACTGTTTATCGATTGGGCGATGTGTCGCTTCGTGGACGACGTTGAGCTGGTCCGCTGCGGCAACTGCCAACAGTTTGGGCACGTCGCTAAATTCTGTCGCGATCCTAATCCTTGCTGCCATCACTGTGCCGAAAAACACAGCTCGTTGTCGTGCCCCAACAAAGATAAAGAAATTTTTAAGCCAGTTTGTGGTAGTTGCCAACGTTATAAAAATCCTTCCGACCACCCCACGGGCTCCCCAGACTGTCCAACATATAAAAGCAAAATGGAGCAACTTATTTTAACTACTAGGTATGGATAGTTTAAATATAGGACAGTTAAACCTCCATAATAACAAGCACGCGACTTTAGAATTAGAAGAGTTAGTTTCTGACCACAATTTAGACTTAGTACTTGTTCAAGAACAATATCAACTCGCGTCGTTTCGGTCGAAAATGATACAAATTAATAACTTTGCTCGCGCGGGTATATACACACCTCAGTCTAGATTTTCAGTCACGGCCTTAACTAACCTTTCGACGTCGCATTGTGCGGTAGCCGAGGTATCGTGTCCTCAGTTTAGACTATACGTTGTAAGCTGCTACTTTCAGTACGCGGATACCGTAGGCCCACATTTACATCAACTCCGCCGCGTATTACAATCTCTCGCGGGTGATAAAATTATTATTGGCGCCGACGTCAATGCATCCTCGCCCTTATGGCACGGCCAGCTTAGGTACACTGACCGCGACCGTCGTACCGCTGTAGAAGACTTTATTGCGGAGTTTAACCTCCAAATTCACAACACCCCCGATGCACCACCTACCTATAGTAGCCCAACGGGCGAATCGTCGATTGACGTCACGCTATCCAGCGCGTACGTCCAGATTAGGCATTGGCGTGTCCTACCTGATGCGTCATGTAGTGATCACCGCTTATTGGTGTACGAGTTTTCTCGTGCGGTCCCGAGTGATACCGTAGTCAATTCTAATGACTATAAATACAACGTAAAGAACGGCGATTGGAATTTATTCCGCTCCCTCATTACCGCTCATGCCGGAGACTTCACTCGGCCGGATTTAAACGTCGATGAGTGCGCGGAAATTATGACAAACACATTTGTTTACTGTGCCGATGTAGCCTTGGGTCGTAGACCTCTTTAAAAAGATCACAACTGTAAATGGTGGAACAGTAACCTTCTTAATCTTCGTCGGGAATTTAGAAGGGCCAGGCGCAAAATCAATAATCTTCGTAAATCTGGCCACGATCGTTCGAATTATAATTACATAATTAGTTTGAATAACCTACGTATTTCAAGGTCACGCTATCGCGCCGCCGTTACGTTAGCGAAAAATAATATGTTGAAGAATGCCGCGAATAGACTGGATAAAGAGGGCCCCTGGTCCTCTTTATACCACGAGCTTAAACCCGGTAGTAGTAATGAGCCAAGCTTTTTCTCAAATATTAAAATTAACAACTCTTACACTGGTAGCTTAGACGAAACGGCGAAGGCATATCTAAACGTTCTCATCCCAGACGACGAGCCCTCCTTGGATGATGAACACCACCGCGACATTAGGAGTAGAATGCTAGACCCCATACATACACCGGCCTCAGATTTACCAACTTCGGAGGAGTTTAGTAAAATAGTAAACCTTTTGCCTATAAAAAAATCTGCGGGCGAGGATAAAATATCGAATATTATGATAAAACAAGCGTGCTTAGCGGCCAGTTCATCGATTCTACATGTTTACAACAGATGTATCGCAGAAGGTATATTTCCAAAAATTTGGCGCACCGGTTGCTTAAAATTAATACCTAAAGCGGGAAACAAACCTCCTGACGACCCAAAATCTTACCGTCCGATAACGTTACTGCCTTGCTTAGGTAAATTACTAGAACGTCTCATCGTACCTCGCCTGCTACCCGGTGGCCCTAAATTTCATAGTCATCAGTTCGGTTTCACCGCCGGGAAATCGACTGTTGACGCGGCTATGGAAGTTAGAAAAATAGTAAATCTTTCGGAATCTAAATACGTGGTCGCCATTTCATTAGATATCTCCGGCGCGTTCGATCATGCTTGGTGGCCGATGTTATTATTAAAACTAAAAAATCGAGGTTGCTACTCTAATATTTATGCCATAATACGTTCTTATTTTTTTAACGGTCAAACTAAGCTTCGACTTGGCCATTGTACACACGCCAAAGATTTAACATGCGGCTGCCCTCAGGGCTCTGTTATCTCGCCAAAACTATGGAATTTCGGATTTGATGATTTATTAAGTCTTCCCCTACCACCGCTGTGCGTACTAGTTGGCTACGCCGATGACGGTTTTCTCATCGTTCATGCAAATTCACGTTCCGAAATTGAATCTAAAGCCAATGATAGTCTTAATTTAATATCGAGCTGGGGTAAACGTAATCGCCTGAAATTCGCCGCGCATAAAACTTACCAAATTCTTTTAAAAGGGTCCCTTATATCTTCCCCTAGCATTAAACTTGACAATATTAACATTAAACGCAAACAGTCACTCTGTTATCTTGGTTTTTACTTGGAAAATAAATTTACATTTTTAGAACATATAATTCAAACCGGTGAGACAGCGAAGCGCAATTTTTACTCCTTTACCAAAATATCTACGTCGACATGGGGCCTCTCCTTCAAAACCCTAAAATTAATTTACACTGCTACTTACCAAGGCAGCATTTGCTACGGGGCCCCCGTGTGGGCCGACAGAGCAACAATCGGCGCGGCTCGTCGCAAGTTGCTACAAAGCCAACGTCTTGCTCTTATATTCTTATGCAAAGCTTACAGGACCACAAGCACCGAAGCCTTACCTGTGTTAGCCGGAGTTTTACCCGTTGACTCGTGAACGGCTATCCAAACATTGGATGGATATTGATCACTGCGTTTCTCAATTCCTGACCGGTCATGGAAATTTTAAGGCCAAACTTTACGGATTTAAACTAGTAGCATCACCCATGTGCGAGTGCTCGACCGAAGGCAACATGTTTGAACAAACCGCGCATCATGTTCTCTGGGAGTGCAGTCTCTGGCAGGACGAAAGAACTACTATGCTAAACAACCTATTCTGTACATCTGGAGTAGCATACTACGGTGATCTCGTGGACAGCGCTAGGAACTTCCGTGCCTTCAAGCGTTTTTGCCACAATTATTATTGGCAACAGTCAAACACAATAAACTCCAATATTAACTTAGCTTTAGCTTAGGAGTCACAATTATTAACCTTATTTCCGTGGTGCTCCCCCTTAAGTTCTTTGACTTTCGGTCATTGCAACTTTGTGCTGTCTCCCGCTTTTATGGGGAGGGAAATTGGAATCTTCCTACTCCTCCTATTTTCTTCTGATTAATTTCGTTGCGGGTCCCAAGACAGTATTAGCATGTCCCTCGGGCTCCCTGAGATCATATCAAAGGGTTTTCGTGGTTGGATGCCGCTGTCGATCCTGGCGATACAGGAGATACAGTGGTGGGAATGTGTGGTGGGCCAAAGCCCGATTAAAAAAATATTTTTTTACCCCTTTTCCTAAAAATGCAGATTTAACCATTCTGGCTTAACTAACTGTGTTTAATTAGGTAAAAAAAAGGTTTTTAATATTTGTATAATATGATTTTTTTATCATATAACTACATATTAGCTTTCTCGACAAAATGTGTTGTTTTGCCATAAAAAGTGTTTCTACTTCATCACGAATAAACTTTATTAATATAAATAAAAAACTTATTTTTATAAAAAAAGCTCTGGGAAATTTTAATCGAAATAGAGTGAAAAACATTAAAAAAAACATTTAAAATTAAAATAATATAAATATTTGAGGGGGACTCCCATGCACAAAACACAATTTTTGGCCTATTTTTGCTCTGTACCTAATGGTACGGAACTCGGAACCCTTCGTGCGCGAGTTCTGCTTGCACTTTGCCAATTTTTTGTATATTAATGAATGTACATTTTATAAAATGAAGGGTTGTATACATTTATTTTTAATGTTACATTATAGAAAAATAAAAAAAATAAAAATTGTCCAAAAATAAAAAATAAATGTTAAGGGTGAAGACTGAACAACCCTTACCACTAAGGGGTATGAAAAATATATAGTAGAAAATGCTCAGACCAGTAGGTCTAAGAATCGGCTGCTATCTATTTTAAACTGTAACGGCTTTACTGATTTTTACCTTTTAATTAATATACATGTACAAAAATATGTGCACATAGGTAAAAAATCAGTAAAGCCGTTAGGGTTCCCTAGAAGTTAGAACTTTTTTTTTATTATTATCAAGCTAATTTTTGTGAGTAGCTTCATTTTGATAAGACGAACAACATTTTTATTTGCGAAAAATCTTGATAATGGTAGCTAACAGAGATAGAAAGGACTTCATACTTTAATTTGATGGTCCTAAGACCTACATTATGGATTGTTCTATTTGTAGGACAATGTTACTCTTAAATTCACTTTCAATTTTTAACTTCCGTTTATTTTCTCAATTTTAAAAAGACATATACATGACGTGTATTTACTATTTACTAAGGACTAGATGACGCCCGTACATTTTTCGGGATAAAAAGTATCCTAATATTCCCGAGCCTCAAAAGTATCTTCATACTCAGTAAACCAGTTGAGTTGTTTGGGTGTGAAGAGGTAAGAGATAGACAAAAACACCTTCGCATTTATAATATTATATTAGAAAACGTATTGACACGTTTTGCTACAATATTTGCATCCCAATTCTCTGCTTCAAATTTAAAAAAATCGTTTTATCACAATGGCTCTGATAATTTTTAAGTTATCGGGTTCATTTAAAAAGCATTACAAAGGTTATTTCAAGTGCCAGATTGTTTTAAAAAATATTTTTAAAGCCCTTACTTTATAAAAGAAACGGGTTCACAATGTCCCGGTTGCATGGGTCTCGAAGTAAAAGTCAGGCTCTAGTCTCTACCTTGGTTATTTTTTATCTTATAGATATAAAAAAGAAACCAAAATATTTTTCAGAAAAAGATTTCAAATTTCTCCCTTAATCATTTTTTACGAATATATATATTTTTGTAGTTATTTTCAAAACAAAAAGATATTTAGGAAAATTTGAATAAGTTTGTATTACATGTCTTTTTTAAAAAACTAAGCATTCTAAACCAGGGAAAATTTTTGAGGTCATAGGTAACTTAAGTCAAAAGAAAAGTAACGGACATTTTTTCTTGTCAAACATAAATAAAAATAATTATTGTATTACAATATTTGCGTCCCAGATCTCTTCTTCAAAATTAAAAAAACTCGTTTTATCACAATTAAGCTCTGTTAATTTTGAAGATATCGGGCTCATTCAAAAAGCATGTCAAAAGTTATAGTTTTACGAGCTTTTAGAACGTTTTGAAAAATATTTTAAAAGCCCCTATTTTTTTAAATTTATTAAAAGGTCTTTATTTATTTAAAGGTCGGGATTAAAAGGTCCCGGTTGCATGGTTCTCGCAGTAACAGTTATAGTCAGGCTCTACCTTGGTTATTTTTATCCTTTAGAAATAAAAAAGGAAACAAAATATTTTTCACAAAAAGAACTCAAATTTCTCCCTTAGTCATGTTTTACGAATACCTATTCAATGTTTATGAAGTTATTTTCAAAACAAAATGATAATAAGAGTATAATTTCTTTTTTGAAACTAAGAGAGAGACTAATTGATGATAACCATAAAGTAGAATTATTGTAGGAATAGTAAAGGTTTTATTTTTTGTTTTTGCCAAAAAAATTCCAAGGTATCATCTTATTTTTACCATAACTTGCAGAATTTTCATGCTATCAACTTTCTATATTGCTCATTCGAAAGGTATTTCTGAGCACTTTAAAAAGTGTTCAGGAAGTACATGTCATAAAATGCATTGGTTTACCGTTATTTAAGTTTGAATACTTAGATTTAATTACTTGTCTAAAAACAAAATACGTATTCACCTATAGCTCACTAATTTGAAATAATATTAGAAGGTATTTCAGAGTAGTATTATTTTTTATTGACTTCTTTGGTAATAAGTAATAACATATTATTTTTCGTAAAAACTTATAGTTTTTTAGTTAATTATGAAAAACAACTTTAAGACAATTATTATTTTTCTCACGCAAAATCTTTGATTTTTAATTACCTATAACTCATATAATTATTGAATTATCAAAAAAATTGTACATAATAAATTATTTTTTGTGTGTCTATTGATTTCTGGGGCTTTTTTATTTAAAAAATTCACCCCTCGAGACGGGGTTGCATTCACCCCCAGGGCAAAAGCGCAAGTAGGTAGTATGCCACTTTTATTTCTTAAGTTATCCCCTTATACTCACCAAAGAAAATCGATTGAGGTTCAACAAAATCGGTGGTGAAAACCTTTACTGACTGCCCTATGTCCCGCTGTTTGGATTTAACCGTTTTATTTCGGTTTTCAAAACGTTCTCAAATACGTTTTTGTTCCCAAAAAACGTTATTGCAATGAACCGTTCCGAACGAATCAAAACCGTTATTTAAAATAACGTTTTCGAGCCCTGTACAATAGTGCTATCTCTGAGGTTGACCAAGAATCCGGTATTTCTTTCTCCTTCAAAATAACATTGAAAAGCTTAGTTAATGGTTTTATGATATTATACTCTTTGTTCTCTTTTATCATTTCATTTGTGATCCCATCGGGTCCCGGACTTTTACCTGTTTTGAGTGTTTTTATTGATAACTCTACTTCACTTTCCAGGAATGGTGCAACCGGGTCTTCGTTGAATCCTTCTGTTTCAAGTGTATCTATGTTCTTTCTCTTTTCTGTATATAGATCTTTGTAGAAATTAGTACTTAGCTATCATCATTATATCTTGTCTGTTTGTATAGTGGAGGCATTGAAGGTTTTCACCTCCGATTTCGTTGAACCTCCATCGATTTTCATGAAAATTGGTAAGTAGGTGGGGGATACCTAACGTGACCATACGTCCCGCTTTGGGCGGGACAGTCCCGCTTTCAGGCAGTCTGTCCCGCTGTCCCCCGCGAGGCCGAAATTGTCCCGCTTTTGCAAACAGACCAAACGACAATAATTGAAAAGTATTTTTATGTTTGAAATGCCTGTGCAATGCCTGGAAGTAACGCATACATGCAACAAACGTGATTATTCTGCCTTCCTCGATAAATGAGCTATCTAAAACTGACAGAATTTTTCAAATCAGACCAGTAGTTCCTAAGATTAACGCGTTCATACCACATACAAACAAAGAAACTCTTCCGCTTTATAATATCATAGTAAAGTTAATAATTTAAGATAGGCACTTTGAAATACATAATTATTAATGTATTTCAAAGTGTGTGGGGGGGGGGGGGGGGGGGGGGGGTTGTTATGTACTGGTCCCGCTCTGACGAAAAAAATAAATGGTCACGTTAGGGATACCTAACGTGACCATTTATTTTTCTTGTCAGAGCGGGACAAATACAGAATCCCTTTTTTTGAAAGAATTTGCAAAAGCGGGACAATTTCGGCCTCGCGGGGGACAGCGGGACATACTGCCTGAAAGCGGGACGTATGGTCACGTTAGGGATACCCTAAGAAACAAAAGTGACATAGTGTCAACTTGCGCTTTTGCCCTGGGGGTGGATGCCAACCCTTCTCGGGGGGTGATTTTTTTAAATAAAAATAAACCCAGGCATCAATAGACACACAAATTTTAAGCAAAATTTGTTATATAAAGTTTTTTGATTCAATCAGTACTTTCGGAGTTATTAAAGATCAAAGATCATGTTTTTGCGTGAGAAAAATACATGTCTTAAAGCGGTTTTTCATAAATAAATAAGAAACTATAGGTTTTTACGAAAAATGTGTCATTACCAAAATTAAAGCCAATAAAAAACAAACTTATTACTACTCCGAAATACCTTCCTTTATCAATTTAAAGTTAGCTATAGGTGATTATATACATATTTTCTTTCGGCGAGTACCTAAGTCTAAGAATTTAAACTTAAATAACGATAAACAGATGCATTTATGACATGTATTTCTTTAAGACCTTTTAAAGTGCTTAAAAGTACCTTTCTAATAAGCATTTTAAATAGCATCAAAATTGAACAAGTTATGATAAAAATAAGATGACCCTTTCAAATTTTTTTGCAAAAATCGAAAAATAAGGCGTTGACTATTTCTACAATAATTCAAATGTATGGTTATCCCCAAAGCCTTTTTTTATTTTAGCATAAGTAATGACCTCAAAAAATTTTCTTGGTTTAGAATGCTTAGTTTTGAAAAAAAAAAAAAGATTTAGTAAAATCGAAATTATTCAAATTTTCGTAAATATCATTTTGTTTTGAACATAACTTCAAAAATATTGAACATTCGTAAAAATTATAAAACACGAAATTTGTGTCCATTTTTAGGGTTCCGTGCCCAAAGGGTAAAAACGGGACCCTATTACTGAGACTTCGATGTCTGTCCGTCTGTCCGTCTGTCCGTCTGTCCGTCTGTCCGTCCGTCTGTCTGTCTGTCTGTCTGTCCGTCTGTCCGTCTGTCTCCAGGCTGTAACTCAAGAACGGTAATAGCTAGAGAGTTGAAATTTTCACAGATTATGTATTTCTGTTGCCGCTATAACAACAAATACTAAAAACAAAATAAATTAAATATTTAAGGGGGGCTCCCATACAATAACAAACGTGATTTTTCAAACATTTTTTGCTCGGTATCAATGATGACAACAGGTAGCTACTTGAAATTTTCACAAAGGCCTTAATTTTATGTGTTCTTTAATAATTAGTAATAATATTTAAATAAAATAAAAATTTAAGGGGGGCCCCCATACAAAAAACACAATTTTTGGCCTATTTTTGCTCTATAACGGTACGGAACCCTTCGTGCGCGAGTCCGACTCGCACTTGTCCGATTTTTTAAGAAATCTTTTGATTTCTTTTGATTTTTATAGGGTGAAAAATAACGATGATAGAGACGCTTAAAGCCTAACCTTTACTGCGAGAACCTTGAAACCGGGACCTTTTAACCCTAATTTTTTAAAACCAAGAACTTTAAAAAGTATTTTTCAAGTTGATCTTAAAGCTCTTTAAATTACCTTTAAAATGGAACATAAATGAACCCGATAACTTAAAAATTAACAGTGCTATTTATTTTTTATTAACGAACATTTTTTTTTAAACAATTTCGAAGCAGAGATTTGGGATGCAAATATTGTAGGAAACCCTGTAGTCGTGTGCGTACAAGACAAAAAAACGAGGAATACGGCTTTTGCTGAACCAAAGATTTCCTTTGGTAGGATTGATCTTTATATCCCTAAGACGGGTTTACGATGTGGAGCCACCTGAATATTTCATGCAGGTGGGGGAGGGGAGGGGGGGGGGGGGTTTAGCTTTAACAAGGTATGAGGTCAATAACTGCGTGGGATTTAGGTATATTGTCGAGTTTGGTATCATTTTCGATTGAATCGAATGTTTAAATGCCAATTTTGGAATAATATTTAAATAAAAGATATGATTTTCAACCAACGAAAACGCTGTTGACAGGGCTTAATTAATATAAGCAGGCTGATAGCCGCATTTTTCTGCATGCCAAAGACATGGTGATGAATGGAGCAATAAACATATTAATTAATACTAGACGTTCCGCGCGGCTTTGTCCGCGTAGATCTGAAATTTTATAATATTATAAATTAATAACCCATGTATCACGTATATATTCGTGTCAAATAACATAAAAATTGCTCTAGTAGTCTGTGGGATATTAGCCCTTTCAAATAATTTTACCCGTTTTTTTACATTTTCCTGTGTATCTTTGCTCTTATTGGTCTTAGCGTGATAAAATATAGCTAATAGCCTTTCTCGATAAATAGGCTATCAAACACTGAAAGATTTTTTCAAATCGGGCCAGTAGTTCTTGAGATTAGCGCGTTCAAACTAACAAACTAACCAACCAACTCTTCAGCTTTATTTTCACATTTTCCTCTGTATCTTTGCTCCTATTGGTCTTATCGTGATAAAATATAAGCTATAGCCTGCCTCGATAAATAGGCTATCAAACACTGAAAGATTCTTTCAAATCGGATGAGTAGCTCCTGAGATTAGCGCGTTCAAACAAACAATCTCTTCAGCTTTATAATATTACTAGACGTTCCGCGCTGCTTCGCCCGCGTAAATTAAATATTTCACAGACAAATTAGTCCACAATAAATAGCCTATGATCCTTCATGTTCCTACTTTTTATCTGTGCCAAATAACAGAAAAGTTCGTGAAATAAGCCCTTTCAAATAATTACCCCCGTTTTTTTCCACATTTTCCTCTATTTCTTCGCTTATATTAGTCTTAGCGTAATAAAATATAGCCTATAGCCTTCCTTGATAAATGGGCTTTCTAACACTGAAAGAATTTTTCAAATCTTACCAGTAATTACTGACTCACACTAATATAAGCGCGTTTAAATAATGCTTCTTCTTCTTCTTTTTACGTTGTTTAACATCTTTATCGTGCAAATATGAGTCCTAAAAAGAATTAAGCATTCTTATGTCATCCGAATATAGTACCGAACATGGAATAGTACCATAATTAATGCCTCTATACAGATTGAGACTCTATTTTTCTCCAGAGCAGAAGCTGCTAAAATTTTAAAAAATTAACATCAAAAATCGCGGTGGCTCCACATCTTAAATCCATCATTGGGCCATAAGGACCAATCCTACCAAAGGAAATCTTTGGTTCAGCAATAGCCGTATAATTTACCGTACACACGCAACTACTGTCAATAGGTACATCTATACTAATATTATAAACGCTAAAGTGTTTTTGTCTACCTGTTACATCTTAACACCCAAACGATTCAAGCGATTTTGCTGAAATTTAGTATGAAAATACTTTGAGTCTCGGGAATGGATATGGACATAGGATACTTTTTATCCCGAAAAAATGTACGGTTCCAGCGCAATTGCAGGCGTCATCTAATCCATACTAAATATACATTAATCTTTTTAAGTCTTTCAATATTCAGAAAGTAAACAAAACGGTAAATGTCTATTAGATAAGAAAGGGGCTTTTTATAATCACGTGCGTCTATGAAATATTTCAGCCTAGCAGATTCAGCCTTTCTGACAATTTTTTGCACAGAGGGTAGTTTGAAATCGTTGTTTGAATATTTTGCACTAAAGAATCAATGTTTGAAATATATTAATAAAATTTATCCTAACTATGAAAAAATATTCGAACTCATTAAAGCGGATAAAAAAGTTAAAATAAAAACTTACAGCTTAAAATTCAGATATTGGGTAGTTTACAGGGGTGAAAAATGTTCGCAAAAAAAAACTCAATAAGAAATTAATACTAAGTAAATAAACTGAAAAATTGGGTTCAAAAACTGAAACCTATTAAGTTTTTGAACCCAATTTTTACTTTTATTCCGCAATAAAGGTGTACTTTTAGGGGTTTATATTTCAGTCTTATCTAAAAATTATATCATAAATATTAAACAAACTCTTTATGTAATGTAAATATACGATTTAAAGCAAAGAAATACAAAAAATGTTTTTTTTTCACGATTAAAGGGATGGTTGCTAAAAGGATTGAAAAATTAATTATAATATAATTATAATATAATCATAAATCTTGAATAAAACATTAAAAACATTTATTTTATCAAATTAAACATAATTAGTTAAGCCAGAATGGTTAAATCTGCATTTTTTCTATTTTCAACAAAAGGGGTGGATTTCACCCCTAAAATAAAAAAAGCGCAATACGAGCGTATGTCACTCTTAAAGTAGAGGGCTTAACGTACTTAATCCCAAAATTTCATCCAAATTGATGGAGGTTCAACGAAATCGGAGGTTGCACCTGATTTTTGCCTTCATTTACTGTACTAGTAGTTGTGTTTCCTTCTTTATTTGTCAGCTGTGATAGTTGTTGCTTTATATTGTCAATCTTTTTATATGCTTTTTTAACACCTCCCTTTTCTTCTAAGTATTTACTAATTGTTTTTGATATACAACTCTATATAATGTGCTTAGTCTTAATTTTTCTTCTTTGGTTTTGTTTTTCCTGTATTTGAGCTCATATTTTTGGTTAATTAGCATCTCAATTTCAGGTGATATTATTTTTTGTCTTTTACATTTCGTGTTTTGTGCCTTTGGGCTTTGAAGTAGCAGGTTCTCGATCGCCTTGTTAAGACATTGTATGTTTTCTTCGCATTTGGAAAGGGGGAAATTAGAATACCATGTGGGATCCTATTGTGGTGAGGTTTTTGGTTGACTTGTATAAAATCTTCTCGTTCTCTTGTTGTTTTTCGTAGTCATAGTTAGTCTGATTAATCTATGGTCACTCGGGTGTTGTAGTTTGCTTATTACTTCTATGTTTTGCACATTCATGTGCGGGTTTGTGGCGATAAAATCTATTTCATTCTTTGATTTTTGATTTGGAGACATCCAAGTCCATCTTAGTTTATCTGGTTTTTTGAACATAGTATTAGTAATTTTGAGTTTATTTTGCAGACAGAAATTTATAAACATTTCTCCTCTTTTGTTTCTTTTACCATAACCATAGTTACCCATGACTATATTTTCATTCATTTTAGGTTGACCAATCTTTGCATTCATATCTCCCATAAGTATTATATTTTGTGTACATTTGCACACTGCCATTTCTAAGTCAGTGTACACTGTACATGTTTTCTATTTCTTCGAGAGAGGATTTTGAAGTTGGAGCGTAGGCTTGAATTATGCTATATGTCACTCCATGTATTTTTGTTATTAGTATTGTTATTCTCTCAGATACTGCTATGAAGTCTTGTACTTCTATGTAACATCTCTTTTTTTCTAGAAAGCCAACACCTTTCTCTCCTTTTGTAGTTCCATAGTAATAGAGAATATAGTTTTCTCTATCCTCGATTTTGTATCCTTCTACGCGCCATTAAGGATGTTACGCCCTTATTTTTATTCGCTAGGCCTAAGCAAGGTATGGTAGTGGCTGTTATTCAGACTTACACATCTGAGGGCCTAGACAAGTGGCAAGCGATTATCGTAAACGCCAACAAAATGGATGCGATTTGACATAAGTCATCGCTTCGCTGGCAAATACTAATGTCAAATCCAATAAAATATTTTGTTGGCGTTATCCACAGATTAAGTATTATAATATAGATGCCATCTTAGGCCGCGATCGCGTGGCCATTTTGTGCTTGTTTTCATACAAGTAGTGTGCGTGTATTTTCTTGAATATTTCTAAGTGTCGATAATTTCGAAGCATATTATAACCCTGAAAAGAAAGTCATTTGGTTCATGTTATCGATAAACTATAGTTAAAGTAATGTGCATTCCTAAACACACGTAAAAAGCTTTGCAATTTTTGTAGACAAATTATTATTACTTTGTGTGACATTTTTACCACTAACGCCATATAATATAGCACGATTAAGGGATTTTTAAACTTGTAAATTATCTTTTCAGCTTACAAAAATACCGATTAAAAAGCCCAAAAAACTTTGTTCAAAACTTACGTATTTAACGTTAAATCCACGTGTTTGAGGCATTCTTTGACCGTTCTTATGGTTTATTATTTAGTGGGACCACAAAACTTGACGATATAGATATGCTAGAGCATAAAATGTATTTAAACTTTATCTTCATTATTGTAATACACAGTATCGCTTGAGAAATCTACGGCCGCCCGTGGACGCTCGTGGCCGCTCGTGGCATCTTGCAGCCGCCGGCGGCGTCGATTTCTCAAGCGATACAATGTATTACAATAATGAAGATAAAGTTTAAAATCATATGACACTGAAACTGCTCGCCGCGCCTCTGCCATTCCGGTGTGAATCGGCCCTAACGGAATTCCGTATACGGAAAACGAAATCGGAAATCGCAAACGGAAAACGTATGTATGCGGCCAGCCAGGCATTTACATTTTCTGTTGCATATACATAACAAAAAATACTAAAAACAAAATAAAATATCTAAGGGCCCTCGTACAAAAAACGTGATTTTTTTGCTCGATATCAATAACAACAGGTAGGCACTTGAAATTTAATATTCACGGAGTACCAAGCTATTAGCAATGTTACTGACGTAGTCCGACTTTTACTTAGGTTCGATTTAAATGCGACCGCGAGAACGAGCGGTTTGGTCGCTACACCGCGAGAACGAGCGGTTTCGTCGCAACACCGCGCGAACGAGCGGTTTCGTCGCAACACCGCGCGAACGAGCGGTTTCGTCGCTGCACCGCGCGAACGAGCGGTTTGGTCGCTGCACCGCGCGAACGAGCGGTTTGGTCGCTACACCGCGAGAACGAGCGGTTTGGTGGTGATCTGATAATGTGATCTTTGAGGAATCGAGGGGACTCCTTGAAATTTGTATGGAAACATATAGTGATTTCGATTTTTTCTGAAGCATTCGAGGTAAATGCTACCAAAAAGTAAGACTTCGCACCAGGTTCTACCTGGATCCGAAGGTACCGAACAGAACTTTTGAATGCCTATAGGCACAGATTCGGGGATTTCGGTGTTGTTTAAACAACTGAAAGCATAAACCAACACATCAATTTGATTGATCATCATCATCACAACCATCATTATACCATGGGTCATCACACTACGACCCAATAATTGGTACTTTTCGTGATATTTTGCATCGAAGCAGATGTTTTTGATGATGATTTCGCTGTTTGTGGACCGATTTTCAAAATTCTCGTGTTGTTTTATAGGATATCATCTTAATTTTGTATAACAATTACGAAAGTGGTGATGTGGGATGTGGCTGATGATGGGATCTATGAGCAATCGAGGGAAATCCTTGAAATTTATCAAAACACTCATAGTGGTTAAAATGTTGTTTCTAGTACGTTTTAAATTTCGTACGAAGATGTCTCTTGGTCCAAAGGCACTGAACAGAATTCCTGAACCTTTAAAGATAAAAGTTTGGAAATTGCAGCATCGCTTAGATAACTGCAGGCATTTACCACAATTTCGCTTACAGTAACATAATGTGAATAGTTAACATTCGTATTGGTTATTTACGCATATAGCCTTATTTTGTAGATTACTAAAAAGAGTGAAATTATTATTTTTAACAAAAAATTTAAACCGACTTCCAAGGTAAAAACAATTGTAATATGAACTAATTATTTTTAACAAAAAATTAAAACCGATTTCCAAAGTAAAAACAATAAGTAATAATATGAACCAAAAAGTATTAAATAATTCTTACTCTTTGTTAGTGCCTCTTTCAGAATACGTCTAAATCTCAACTATTTCTGTACATACTATAGTCCTCATTATTTTGAAGTCGGTACCAGCTAATTTAATCGTGAGTTAATCAGGCAATGTCAGAATATATGAAACTTTTGGGACTGGTACAGACTTCAAAGTAATGAAGACTATAGTATGTACAGAAATAGTTGAGATTTAGACGAATTCTGAAAGAGGCACTATTAAAGAGTAAGAATTATTTATTACTTTTTGGTTCATATTATTACTTATTGTTTTTACCTTGGAAGTCGGTTTTAATTTTTTGTTAAAAATAATAATTTCACTCTTTTTACTTATTTACCGGTAAACATATAAGCTGTCAGTTGTAGATATACAGGGTGTCAAAAGACCGCTTCCGATAACTTCGTGGGGTTATTATAGGGCATTAGATATATCCATTGGTGCAAGTAATTTTCTTTAAATCGCCAGTTTTTAAAATAGTCAAAATTTTCAACACGCAATGTATAACGCTGATGTAAATGCGCGATATTATCGCACGCCAGTGGAGCCCCGGGCCGAGTCAGCCCCCACGCGCCGCCCGGCCCGCGCCGAGTCCCGCGCGCGCGGCCCTGCGCTAGACAAAACAGCTGATCGTGGTGTGCCCTAGCCCGTAGGTAGTGAATAAACCACCAATATTGTAATAATTATTAGATAACATAATGTTAGAATTTATTAATTACCGTTTCTTAGGTTATTAGTTTATTACTCAAAAATACTCAGTTTTTACTTCCGGCCAAAAAGGAAAAGAAATCATAATTCACATCACACAGTTACTTACACCTATCTATGGAAAAAATACTTGATAACATGTTCACTGACCTGTGATCAGCTGTCTGCTTTTATGAAATGCAGTTCGAGCTGTGCTCCATCTAACTCAATGTAGATTGCAGAGTTTTTCAACACGAAACAAAAGTAAACAGGAGACATTCCAATTCTTTAAACACTTTTTACTGCACTGTTTAAACCGCACTATCGTCTATCGACGACGACGCGATGTTCACCCCCGTTCCATAAAGGTTTACGAGTATTAAAAGTTCATTCACATTTCATCGCACATTCATCGGACACGTATCATGTCACGGCCCGTTATTAATTACAAACATAGAAAAAATATTAATTACAAACATCCATAAAATTACAAAACTTAAACAAAAACGTCACAGTACACAGCGCGGCGCGTGTTTACAGCCGACTGAACAAAATTGAATAAAAAACTTTGTAAAATAATAGGGATGTATCCCTGTGCATATTTTGAGTTATCGCTAATTTCTATCGATAAATCGTATTGTTTTACATACGAGTACGTTTTGATTTGTAGTCAAACTAAAAATAAGCAAATACCTACTCAATGTTAAGAATAGCGACAATAATTAAAAGTTATTTAATTAATTAGCTATTATTAAAGTATTTTCATTGCGTACGTAGACGCGCATAACTTTATCACGGTAATGTCGGTATCGAAATTATCGAATGCAACTTGACTATGTATCCCGATAAAAACTTTCTGAATTTATAACCTCTTAACCCATAAGTCGTGGCTAAACGAGACACAATAGCTTTTTCATTGTTATCGCGGCCGGATGTGGCCGCTTGGGGCTTCATGAATTAATAGAGTTAATTTTAAAAATGAGAATAGTAGACCTACTAAATAATAGCTATAATTTTTATTATTTAATGGTAATTTAAATATCGACTACATCGTTTTGAATTTATAGGGTACAACACTTAGATTGTCCTTGAAATGGATTAGCGACACGTGCGTCGTACATCTACAGCGGCCGGCGGCGAGTGCGGCGGCGCTTTGACGTTGCCGCCAAGCGGTCTGGTCGTCCCGTCGGTATCTTTGAATTTACCGAAAGTCGATACATGTTTTTAAAGACGATTTTCGCATAATTAGACTTTAGTTCCAATTTGCATCTTGAGGTTGAAGGTTGTCCGTTGAGTTATGTTTAATTAATAAGCGTATTACGATCTTTTTAAAACGTATTATTGTGATAACTAAATGTGTAAAATGTAAATTAATTAACTATTATTTCTTATTTGTTTGCGTTGAAAAAATAAGACGTGTCGTGTAAGATATCGTGTAAAAAGAGATGTGTTGTCATTGGTGGTGTTATTGATTGGTGATATGGACTATTTTCAAAATGTATAGAGAGCACATTCAAAAATCAGAATTCAACATTTTTCACGTAAGTAATTAATTAATTGCTAGTTTTTTCATACTGTATCGTCTGTAGTAGTTAAAAAGCGATAATTGTAGATCTAGGTACTGTCCATCCACAATCATCGTTCTGCATAACACGGAAAATGTGTTATTATTTTTTTGTTTCAACTTTGTGTTGTGTTAGATTTCGTGTAAGAAACGTGTTGTTGTTGGTGGTATTATTGCTTAGTGCTAAAGAATACTTACAAAATGCATAGAGTCTAGAGAAATAAGAACACTTTAAGAACTTAACATTTTACACGTGAGTTTATTACCATAGTTTTACGTACGGAAGTTTTCATGCATCGTCTGTAATTTCGATAGAAAGCCTGACTCCTGAGATCCGCATTCGCATATCACACAAAATCGGTTTTGTTCCTTACGAATAACTTTTTAACTAATCAATAAATAAGTTGTTACTCATGCTCAGAAAGTTAATTACAGTTTTGTACATGAGTTAGAATTAAAGTTTTAACCCATTAAGGCCCATACGAGTACCGGTGATCGAGACAACTCTAGAATACAATAGCATTTCCAAGAATCCGCGATCGAAGGATTAAATTAGCCTAGGTAAGAGATCATAGGTCAAAGTTCTGAGTTACTTGAGAGAGTTGAATCACATGGTTCTTGATAGGTTGGAAAGAGCATAAGGTTAAAAACTGCCGCGACCGTACAGTATGGTCGTTTACGACCTTATGTTATTAAGCGCGCTACATTTGATATCAATGACTCGCGTCTTTTAGATTACGTATCGGGATAAAAAAAATAAAAGTAAAAAAATATTTTAAATATTTTTTGTAAATGGTTTATGGTTTTGTCTAAAGGTTATTTATTATAAAAAATATATTTAAAAAAAATTTTTTTTTGAAAAAAAAAATTAAAAAAAAAATACATTTTTGTAATCAGAAAATGTAGTATAATAATACCCCAAAGTTATCGGAAGTGGTCTTTTTACACCCTGTATAGGATTTAGGTATGAAACTATCACAACTACTATACTCAGGCAGTTTTCAAAAAAGTTTTTTCCTACGTACCTCATAGATCCCATGATCAAATTGCCAACTTGGTAACCGCAACACCAAATTTAAATCATTTACTTTTGTAACAACATTAATATAATTTTCAAAATCACTCGACAAACTCGAGTCTCGATCGAAAAGACTATGAAAAGTACCAATAATAGGGTCATTACTCATAACGATGCATCGTGTGATGGTAGTGATAAATGATGATGATGATGATGATGATGAATGTAATTTGCATAGTAGCATATGCTTTCAGTTCTTAAAACATCGCCGAAAGTCCCAAACTTGTATCTATAAGGAATCCGGAGTTCTCTTAGTATCTTGGGAACCATAGCATGCCTTGGTGCAAAATCTTACTTACTTACTTTGGTAGCATATGCCTAGGATCCTTCACATAAAACCAAAATCACTATATGTTTCCATATAAATTTTGAGGAGTTCCCTCGATTACTCATGGATCCCATCATCAGGTCACCACTTTTATGAACATGGTACCAAATTGGAGTTGAACCCTATATAACAAAAGAAAAATTTTGAAAATCGGTTCACAAACGGCGGAGTAATCGTTGAACATACACAAATAAAAAAAATAAAAATAAAAATATCTACAGCCGAACATATAACCTCCTCCTTTTTGGAAGTCGGTTAAAAAGCATTAAATAAATCTTACTCTTTATTAGTGCCTTTTTCAGAATTCGTCTAAATCTTTTCGGTACCAGTCCCAAAAGTTTCAGATATTCTGACATTACTGAACTCACGATTAAATTAGCTGGTATCGGCTTCAAAGTAATGAAGACTGTAGTATGTACAGAAACAGTTAAGATTTAGACGAATTCTGAAAAGGGCACTATTAAAGAGTAAGAGTTATTTTATACTTTTTAGTTCATATTATTACAATTGTTTTTACCTTGGAAGTCGGTTTAAATTTTTTGTTAAAAATAATAATTTTGTTAATATTCTTCGCGGTAAGTGGAGGAATCTCGTCTTCCAGTGCCGGACATTTTTGACAGGTGCTTCCCACTGCCACTCTTAATGTCTAATACTTTAAGAAAGTTTCTCCGGTTTCCTATCAAAATAAATTGTTTCTCAAGCTTTAAAACTTGACACAACCTTATAAGTTACCGCCGACACGACAAGCCTTTCGACAGCATGCGCTAAGATCGAACTAAACGCTCAAGTCGCAAGGCCCACGCTTCCTGAACCCATAGGCTGTGGCTAAAAGATCGAGGATACCAATCTTTTTTTGATTGCCAGATATTTCATCCGTAAAATCAATCTCATTTGAAAGATCTCGAACTTATAATATCATGTCAATGTAAGTAAAGCTTGTTGCCGTTCATCCCGTTGTGGATAATTGGATATTATGTCATGTCGGTTACAAATGTAATGGCCCTTATAAAGACTTTTGTTACCAGTGTAATTATTCAGAAGATACAGATCAGGTTAAGGACATTAATAAAATATAAAAAAAAATGTTTAAATATTTTCAATAATTTTATCAGTAAGTTTAGTGCAACACATACCTACCTATAAACCTATTATTATGTTGATCACATTAATAAAAACTGTAAATACAACCTATGAATAAGTACCAGCTTACTTTTATATATTTTTATTACTATCGTTCATGCTTTTTACTCAAAATTCTATTATCATTCTATAGAAAACCAGCCTAGTAGCTTAGCTACCGGTATAGCAGCGCTACCGAGGCTCATTCAAACGGCTGCAGTTCCGTCGTTTATAGCTTTATTGTAATGATTTAAAGTTCATAAAGTGCCCCGCAAACGATCAAACATCAAACACGTCAAACACCATATAAACTACGTGTTTGACGTGTTTGACGCGTTTGAAGAAAATTTGGATTTACTACGTGTTTTGACGTGTTTGACGGTTTGATGTTTGATCGTTTGCGGGAGACTTTAGAAAGCTGATAAAAGTAGCCAAATATTTTATAATAACCTATACTTCCATTATCCTAACGGTTACCAAGTTATACACATAAGAAAGAAAAATTTTGTTTTTGAAATTATGTTTTTCCGAAATATTTCCCTTGGTACTTAATTCATATTGATAGTTCTTCGGAATAAAATGATGCTTATTTAATAACCTTTCGTTTGACACCCTATTTAAGTAAATCGGTTCAGTAGATATTAAATAATCTGCAGAATAGAATAGGCCCGGCGGCCATCTTTGTGACGTCATAGCTACCCCCTCCACACACTTAGGAAGTGACTACCGCACTTTTCGTGTTCAGGAAAATATGCCTCATAAGTACATACCAATAATTCGTATGGCGGAGATGAGTTGAACGAAAATCATTATTTGAAGACTTTTGTGCAAATGGGTCTCGTACTATTACTAAAAACCTTTATTAACACTTTTATTACATGAAATATGCAGACCGACTCCTTTGTTATGACCGAGTAGATCGGTCGCAACTTGACACGCTTTTCACGCATATACACCGATATAAGGCTCTCTCCTATAGTCTATCCTCCTAGCGATAATCGCTTGCCACTTGTCTAGGGACTAGGCCAGCAGGTTTCTTATCAGAAGAACCCTTAAGATAGGCGAGATAGGTATACTGTGTTTCGACAAAGATGAACTGGCTTGATCGAATAAATAACATGTACTATGTACACATTTTATACCCACAAAACACACGAAATAATGTTTAAATTGTATTTTGAGTTAGTTTATGGGAGGTTTTGGGTTTTCAAACCAACAACGCAAGTGCTCCGATTTTATCTTATATATAAAATTCTCGTGTCACAATGTTAGTCCACGAACTCCTCCGAAACGGCTTTACTGATTTTTACCAAATTTTATATGCATATTCAGTAGGTCTGAGAATCGGCTACTCGGTACTTTATATATTGATAAATGATAAGTGCATTTGTTGAATAAATAATAGTAAATTATTACAACCTGAGACTGACGGCGACCATTGTTTGTACGACGGGATGGCGATCGACGTTGCCATGGTGACATACTTATTTAGTCACTTCAATAAAATAATATGGCAAATATATTATGGCAAAGCAACGTTTGCCGGGACAGCTAGCCCCCCTCTCCCCTACTAGTAATTTGTACCAAGCTGAAAATCGGTAATATTGATTACAATATCTGGGGGCACGGCAGTAGAGCGCGAAGCAAACACTGCCGTACCATCATTTACAGGAACCATTTCGCCGCATTTTAGGCCCCTATTTGAGAACCTCTAGAGGTCATTAAGTTTTGAAGTTAAGCTAAAGCAAAGTTTCTCATTTATGACACTCACTCAATCACTCACTCAAGATCATCAAAATAGAATTAGTACTTTAGAGAGAGCTGAAATTTGGAACAGAGTTAGGGTTTAATGGCCACATAAAGGGAAAACTATAAAAATTGGCCAAGTGTGAGTCGGACTCGAAATAAGATTTTTTGTATGGGAGCCCCCTTGTATTTTGAGTTAGTTTATGGGAGGTTTTGGGTTTTCAAACCAACAACGCAAGTGCTCCGATTTTATATTGCATAAAATAGTAGTGCACCTGCAAAATTGTTTAACTGTTAACATGTCCGTCGACTTGTTTACTTGTCTACTTCTCGCCAAGATTTTAATGCTTCTTAACTACTACAAAATACAATACAACACACAGGTTGGAGCAAGACAAAACGGTGGAGAATATGTGATAGGCAAGTCCGGTCATGGAAAAAAGAAGTCGTAATATAGTACTTACAAAATAGTAAAGTATGCAATTGACTGCCTACCGCAACTTACATGATCAATATTATGTCTTGTATAGTCTGTCAAGAAAGTCATGACAGGCGGGAAATTTTTTAAATGAAATAAAAAATATGAGAACTTTATTAATTCGAGATAAAAATGTACAAGGTGACAATATTTAAAATGTTATAAGCGTTCTCTGTGAAAATACAAAGAAAAAAATACACCTTATAAGCGTGATTACGTTTAGAAAATTTTCCCGCCTGTCATGACTTTCTTGACAGACTATAACTAACATCCTGAAACGGCCCATTCACTATCCTGCATTGCAGTCCGCCGTGCAGGCCTGCAACACCATCCACTATCCTGCGTGCAGTCCGCCGGCTTATGCAGGATAGTGAATGGTGTTGCAGGCCTGCACGGCGCACTGCCACAGAATACATATTAGTTTAACAACAAATTCCACACTCCCGAAACCCGTTTAAAGAAATAACGACGCAAGCTACGATACTATAAAGTTGAAATTCCGACGTGCAATGCTAAATTGCCTACGGATAAATTTACCTACAAGTGCGCTCTCTTTCTATCGCATAACGCGTACCTTTTCTTAAGAAATCAAGGTTTTCGCCTTTTAGAAAACAAAATATTTTTTTAAATTACTATTGGTATGAATAGCAAACCTTTTTATAGTAATATCAAATTTCAGTAAAACAACCTATATTTTATAGTAGTTCTATATTGGATTATAATATTGCAGGAAACTTTTACAATTTAAACATAGTAACTTGTGTTTATTTCTGTTGGATGAAATTGGTTTATTTGCTATGTTTGTATAGTTTTATCTACTATTTGTATTTAAATACTTTATTCAAATATAATAGGTACATATTTCATTGGCTTTTTTAATTGTTCATTTTTATAAGATTTATAACGATTTTGTCACAGCGGTTAAATCAGTATCATATTGTATTAAATTCCTCTTTGATCAGTATACAGTAGATACGCGACGAAAAATCTTGCGCGTGCGTCACCGCTCGCTTGTGAGTCCCTTATGATTTGCCACCCGCGGGTGGTACTTACAGTTCGATGCCTATACGCGCGAGTGGGACAGGCCTGGCACTGCAGCAGGACTGCAATACAGGATAGTGAATGGTCCCTTTAAGCCATCTATAATTCTCTATTCTGTTTCGCAGGCTTTGGCGTTCCTCCACGGCCAAGGAGTGATTCACCGCGATATAAAATCCGACTCCATCCTGCTGACGGCCGACGGCAGAGTCAAGCTGTCTGACTTCGGATTCTGTGCTCAAGTCTCTCAGGTATATTTTTGTCACTACATATTATAAAACAAAGTCGCTTTTTTTCCTTCATGTCCCTTTGTTCCCTTTAATCTTTAAAACTACGCAACGGATTTTGACGAGGTTTTCTTTAATAGATAGAGTGATCCAAGAGGAAGGTTTATAAGTATAATAATATTAATTAAATAGTGGAGAAATACTGTTATTGTTCGGGTTTCTAATGTGATGTCGTAAATAATTACAATTTTTCCGCTTACATTGCAAACGCAGGCTGAACCCTACGGGATTTATCAAAATAATGTACCAAGTATTGTACACATTGAAAAGGTCTACAGAAAACTCCGCGATGGTATATGTCTATCTATTATGGATATCCTACAATAACATTTTCTGTCATTTACTTTTTACGACAAATAGTGGCTAATTTTCGAAGCAATTTTAATAAATACAGCATTAATCCTTATCCAATTAAATACCTTAAATACATTGTTGATTTATGATATTAAGTAGATCTATATGGCCCTTTACAGCATATAATTTAATTGAATTTTAGATGAATATTCGAAAATATTTATTTAAATTTTAAATGAATATTTTTGAAGATATTACAGATTTAAAATTGCGGGACGTAGCGTTTGCGCGGTACCGACCATGCGGGCTACAGGTAGTAATAATGAATATAAATCAAAACTGCTGAATCGATTTTAATCATTTTTTTTAGTGGCTATATATACACACACTGGCAAAATTAGCGGAACATAGGTAAAAAGGGCCACAACTTGAATTCAAATGGGTCGGGCTGTGTTAAATCCTTTTTTATAGTTTTTAATATCATTTAAGAAATAAAATATTGAACAAAACTGGTAAGTTGACAGATTTTTATTGCAATAATGCCCTACTAAGTGTTTTTCGATGATTGACGTTGTAAGTGTTTCTGATAAGAATGGCGTTTTTAGCGGGGTGCAAGGTATGCCAGCTCATTTGATTGTCAGCTCATTTGATTGTTTGGTTTTTGGAAGAACACATTGCTTAGATCAGTGTTTGTGACCGCGACCCATCTACAAGAAAGTTTTAAGTTCACGGCCCACCTTGTGTCATGAAGACAAAAAAGCAGCGGTACCTATGTTGCTGCCGCAGCATTTACGCGTTAATTCTTATCTTAGTTCACCACCATAGCATCACCGTCAGCCTTACTTACTTACAATTACGTTTACGTTCGAATGCCCCGCCCCGTCCCGCACGCACCCACGACGACGAACGAACGAGTAAAATGGCAATCGAACGAGTAGGACAATCGCCCTATAGTTCCAGGGCCCACCCAAAATCTACCCGCGACCCACCAGTGGGTCGCGACCCACACTTTGGGAAATACTGGCTTAGATACAAAATTAGTAATTTTCCAGCATCTACAACAGCTAGAGCTGTAACCACGATAGAGAAAGGTCACAACTACCGTTCTGTTAGACGGTCAATTATAAACCTCTTTTTAAAAAAAGGATTTTATTTAAACACACTTAGTTTAATTCACAATAAGAATTAGAAATAGATTTTGAAATATAGCCCGATAACAACACGATAACACCCGATAACAAGGCAGATATCGGGTGGCAATGGTTCAGGATGACCGTTTTGTAAGGGTACAAGCCTTAAGAAATTGAACTCAAACTGCTTTGCAGAGACGAAACCTGTCGGAACAGGTCCGAGATGTACGTGTAAGCAATTGTACAGTAAGAAAAAGACTCAAAAAAGTTAAATTAAACTCAAAGGTGCCAGCAAAGGCACAAAAACTTGAGACAGGATAGCACAGAGCCAGGCTAAGATTTGCGCGTGAAAATCAAAATTTGGCAAGTGAGTGAAATCGTGTGCTGTACAGTGATGGGAGTAAATTCTGTGTAAATTTTGTTGACAGGCGATAAAGAATGTGGATAAATCGTAAGGAACACTATAGAGTTATAGACCATCAAACTTAACGGAAACAGTGGCCTATCATGCGGGCTTCGTAATGGTTTGGGTGGCATATGATTTGGAGCCCGCACAGAGCTGATGATTGTTAATGATGGTACTTTGACAGTACAGGGCTATAGCACAGACATCCTAGAACTGCATGTTGTGCCTTTTACACAGTTTTAGGCAGTAACTTTAATTTTATGCGCGTCCATAGAGTAAAAAATCGGGCATTATTACCTAAATGATGCTGGCGTAGCCCAGGTGGAGAGGTCAGCACAGTCTACGGATGTGGATCCGATTGAGGACGTGTGGCACATCAATGGGTGAACGGTACGAGTTAAAACTCCAGCTACAAAATGTGTTTAGGAGCTCGAGTTGGCGCTACTGGAGGAGTAGAAGAATATCCCACAGGAAATGATTGACAATCAAAATGCAAGCATGGAATGGCGTATCCAGACTCTTTTGAGATCCATAGAAGGCATTACACGCTTTTTTAACATGGCATTTCTTAAGTAAAAATGAAGAATTTAACTTTAAAACTTACTACTGAAATTTCAAATTTTTTTCTTAATTTTTGATTTTTGCAGATTTTTTCTATTTTACACGTTTTTATGCCCTAAATTTATATAAGTTTTATTTTTTTAATCATCAATTATTATAATATACAAAAAACAGCGAATAATTTTCAAAAAAAAAAAATGTTATGTTCCTCTAATTTTGCTGGTGTGTTTATTTTATACCCGTGCGAAGCCGGGACGGGTCGCTAGTTTATCATAAAATGATTTCGTGTAATGCGTAAAGTAAAAAGTTAAAAAAAAACCTACCTGCAATCTATGAATATTCTATGTGCCTTTTGCACTGCCCTAAATCTACAGAATATCCATGAATGAAAATCAGTAAATTTATAATAATATCACAGTTAATATAATATGTAGTTTAAAAATCTGTATTAAAAAAGTAACAAAACGATTAATAAAACTTTTATATTTTGTCCAATTTATCTTGATAATCGAATGTTCTGAGAAATAAGATTTTGTATTCAATTAAATTGATTCTTACATTCAAAACCTTCCTTGATATTTTCAGGAGCTGCCCAAACGCAAGTCCCTAGTTGGAACTCCATACTGGATGTCTCCGGAGGTGATATCCAGGCTGCCGTACGGACCGGAAGTGGATGTGTGGTCTCTGGGCATCATGCTGATCGAAATGGTCGATGGAGAACCACCTTTCTTCAACGAACCACCTTTGCAGGTAATGTTAAATTGTTCTAAAGTATATACATTGCATAATAAGAAAAAATTGACGTTGTGGAGTCCGACAATACATGCTTTAGAACAAGGGTGGCCAACCTTTTCGACACTTGGGCCAGAATTCGGAAGTAGAATTTTACCCCGGGCCGCACTATCAATTTTTATGTATACTCTTAGTGCGCGCCAGACAAGTCTGTCTGCTCACAGTCAAAATCGGATACTAATTTTTTTGTTAAAGTTTGTGTTTTTAAAGTTTGCGCGGCTAGCGGACGCTCAGTGCGTTATGGGTGAAGCCAAACGAGCGTAATTTTGTGAGTCGTGAGTCGCAGAATTTCGGTCGCGTAAATATCTTTTCATACAAATGACTCACAAAATTACGCTCGTGTGAATCAAACAGGACTTTTGTATGAAACTGAATACAGCAGAATTTCTGCCAGCCGAAATTCTGCGACTCACAACTCACAAATTACGCTCGTTTGGCTTCACCCTATTTTAAAGTCAGCCCCACTTTTGTGTGTAGATAAAGCATGTGTTGATTTTAAAAGTAAAAGAAAAGAAGTGTTTGCTTTTTATAGTACTAGGTATGATAAGGTAATTTTAGTATTAACTTTTTTTACTTTAAAAAAGTGTGCTCGGCTCAGCGGGCCACAAGGTCACAGACGGCGGGCCGCGTGTTGGCCACCCTTGCTTTAGAAGTTTAACATAATATAATAACGTAAACAATAATGTGAACAGCTGCTTATGAGTTATGACATTTGAGTTATTGGCCAATTCAAAGACATAAATTATGTATTGACCATTTTAGTCACCTTAGAGCATACTCAACAGACTCCTAAACATGACTAGAGTTTAGTTGCGCGTCTCCTGTTATTATCGTCCAGTTACTAGTTTACGGACGGGAATGTAGGATTTATGAAGTTTTGTAAGTAACCATCGAAGAAACTATTGATTTACGGGCAAACGGCGAATTTACGCTGTGCTCATGAAACAATTACAATTACATACATACAAGTTATCATGCTTTTCCTATTACACATACGATACTTTTAAAAATACAATATATTTTCCCCGCAGGCGATGCGTCGTATCCGCGACATGCCGCCGCCGAGGCCGCGTCGCGCGGGCGCCTGCCCCCCCGAGCTACTGTCGTTCTTGGAGTGCGCGCTCGTGCGCGACCCGGCGCAGCGTCACACCGCCTCGCGTCTGCTCCACCACTCGTTCCTGCGCCGCGCCGGCCCGCCAGCGCTGCTCGTGCCCCTCATGACGCCGGACGATCAACCGCCTAATTAGTGCGTCTCCGTGCGTCGCCGTGCGCTATGCTCGACAATCCAGGCTACGCGTAGAAAATGTGCGCTGCGGTGCGTCGTCGTGCGCGACCCCGCACGGAATTACTTCTCACTTCTCAGGAAAAAATGCCCGACACATTCTTGTGACATTTTTTCATGATGAATAATAATCGTGACACCAGCCTTAAGTTAAGCACCAGGCGCTTAACTAAAGTCGTATTCCCCGCGTTGGTAAAATAGGAGGCATTTTGAGAGTTTTGATCGTTTTTAACATCAAATGGAACTCGGGGATTATATAGCTTTGATCCATCTGTCATCTAGGGCACATTTTTTGCTTAAGTTAATTTGTTCATAGGCGCCGTTGCACGGAAATGCCATTGTACAAAATCGGCGTTGTCATCTCTTTGCCAGTTTAGTGGTTTAAACGGACTAACTTCCGCGCTGAGAGACAAATATTATTTACTCAACTGTAATTAAATGAAGGTTTTGACATAAGCCCCATACAGTATTTATCAAACTATTCATTTCTTATTACAGTTTAACGCCTATAGTACACCGATGCTGCGATACGCGAAACAGTGGCGAACCGATTTGTTGTCTCACTCGCCACACGGCAATGCGTTATATAGCATCTCGCTCTATTCGTGTCGGTCGGTGTACTAGAGGCGTAAAGGTGTTCACACACAGCAGTTATATAACGTTATTAAAAAATGTGTAACATGATAACATTTTATAACAGCGTATAACCTACGCTACAACATGTCAAGAAATAAACGTGTCTTGTTATAATTTGTGAAAAAAAAGTTAGAACAAAATTATTTGTTGTCTAACTTTTTTTATATAACATTTAAAGTTATATAACGATAAATAACTGCAATTTGGGAACACCATAAGTAATTAATATTCGCCTCTGAGTGCAATAAGACGCGTATGCACCGACGTCACAAAATCTTGTCTATACTCGGGATCGTAAGTAAATCCAAGTAACCAATATCCTGTAAATATTTTTATATACTGATTTTTTTACTAAAATTGGCACTTTTGATTCACAGTTTAACTTTGTACCGCTTACCCACCGCTAATATATTTGCACTATAGCAGCTGCTAGAAAATATGTCACTTAGGGCCTGTTTTACCCCTTCCTGATAAGTGCCGAATAGGATATTCACCACTTAACTTGACAGATCAAGTATGGAGAATCTGTCAAAAAAGTTGAGAATAGCCTATTCGGCACTTTATCAGAAAGTGGTGAAACAGGCCCTCAATATTTATAATCAATGGCCTATCTTTAGAAAATAGTATCTAGACGTCCACATTGTGCCTTTAAGAGTAACTTTGCACCTCTAGAATATTAGAACATAATAATATTATATACAAAATTTGTAGTCGATATAATATTAGAAATAATCTTCAATCTTTAATATTTACAAACGTTTGTAATTAAATACTTTAAAATACTCAGACCAACTTGTGTCTACAGTGAAATGTACTTATTGTACCTTTAATTTTATGAAACATTCCTTAAGAGAAACAGATTTTAATGAAGTTTCCATTGTAGTAAAAGTACTATCAATAAGACGTATGAATATACTTTGTTATAAAAAGCAGAGAAGAGGCAATATTTTTGCATTCTTTTATAAAAAAAGTTTACATTAATATTAACTTTTTTTTAAATTACATTCAAACATTTCCACAAATCAATCATAAAAATCCAGTGAAATCATTCCGTCATAATCTTAAATATTATGGAGTAATTTACGTTTAAAATAAATTAATATTTAACTTATTGTGTAATGTTTAGATTAGATTAATATTGTTGAATGTTATTGTTACAATATGGCCATAAAAGTTTGATTATAATATGCTAATTAAGGACCTATGTAACTAAGTTCTATATTCTTATTTCCCGTCCATTTGTGAATTTTGTGAGATTGTTGTTATATCAATGAAATGTTCTTTACAATTGTTATAGAAATGTGCCTCGACGAATTTTAAAATCAGTATTATGAAATTAAATTATTTTTATAAATGTATGAAATTATGTGTGAATTTTACAAATGTGTTTAGAAATCCTCAAAGCAAAAATATGTACCCAATACCAAAGGGTTACTACTATCTTTTCCCAAGTAATGATTGGCTACTCATTTTTATCTCACCAAAATACTTTTTCTTCGTCATTCCAAAATCTTTCGTGTTAAGATAAATAACTTAAGTTTTGTTTCTGTAATTTTCTACTTATTATTATCTAAAGAGATTAACATTTTCTACTTATTATTATCTAAAGAGATTAACGATTATGCTATTAGCTGTATTTATGCTTTTATTTAGATATAAGGCAGCTAGATTGTACTTATAAGTGTACTTAAGGTCACCTAACATACTTCCGCCTTAATTCTTCGGAATTATTTATTATTGTTTGACGAAATACTTTTAACTATCAATATGATAATCACCACGAGTTTTTTAATATAACGCAAAGAAATGTAGCCAGCTACTTGAATTGGCTAGCCAACTTGACGCCTGAAGTTGTTGAGTTTCATATAAATCTAATAGTGTTGAAGAAAAGATCCAAGAACTGCCAAAATACTGACGTACATAACGATGAAAAAATATCTAGGTTAGCAAAACCTAAACAAATAAAGGTATTTAGTGCGTTGCTCTGGGCGTCAAGTTTGCTGGCTTATTCATCTAGATGACAAAACAAAACATAGACCAATATAATGGGCCCTCGACCCACATTTGTATTCGAGCATATTTTGAGTTCTTGGACTTTTGTACACGCCTTATGCAATATGCATTCAGTACCACATTCCAATAAATTACAATATTTTTTTATATTTGATAAAATATTCAAGAGCAAATTTTAATTCTACTGATTTTTGGGTTGATCAAGTATAAAAATAATAAAGCACCTGAAAAAAATAAAATATGTAGTATTTTAGCAAACGCTAGACAGTGACTGATTATAATGAAACATGTTTCTAAATATAAGGCCTATTTATTCATCACAAGTATCATGACAGACAATGTAATTAATAAGATCAATTTCTAAGGTAGCATGCCAAATATATTGTAATATCGCATTGTAAAATAAGAACTGTTATAAAATATAGATTTTCCAATAAAGTGGTCTTTACTATTTCTCGCTTACCTACACAGTTTTTAAGTAATTTAAAAATATAACAAAAGAAATAATGTAAAAGTTAAGTAATCAGTTTTATTATTATTATTAAGATTTCCATTACAATACTAGATTTACTTGTAGAACTCATATTCACTTTCGTCCTTCTTGATATTATTCTTGTAACCCTTTTCAAAGTCCTTAGGAAGGACAATATACCTGGAGAAAAATGGATACGTTAGTACATAATTTTCAGTAACATTACATTTTTATGAATGAATTTTTTTGCAAGAATTAGTAAACTTATCAAAATAATAGGCTACTTGACCTATATTTAATTTCATTGAAAAATATTTCTAGTAGAACTTGGCCTAGGAAACCGTATTTCACCCTTATCAACAAATAAAAGCTTATGATTCATAAATAAAGTCGATTTGAAAATATGATTTTATGAAAATATGAATTGTACTGACGAAAACGCTTTTGCGGTACTTCCGATTTGGATGTGACGTCATCTCATTTTTAATTTAATATATTTTATTTATCGCGCTCGTTATATGTAAGTTTATTTGTACATAAATAATAAGAATAAGCCTAGAAAGATTTGTAAAATATATTTTCTTGAATAATTCAAATAAAACATCAGTTTTATATATTATCTCCATTTATTGTAGTTGGGAAATGAAATGGCCAAAACTTTTCTACAAAAGTGTTCAACATTAAAAATTATTTCTAAATTCTTTTCTAATTTTTTGGCACTGTTAGACTCGTACGCTTAGCACATAAAACTTTTTTTCAATAAAGAAAGTATAAAACACAAAAAACATGACGTCACACTATGGCGGCACAATGGCGGACAGTGTTTTCGGCGCCATTTATAAGGCATATTTTTCAATCAACATTTTTATGGTTTTCTACTGTGTAAAATATTAAAATATTAGTTTTTTTGGTGCAAATGAATGATTAAGAAGCGATTAGAATGAAGAAAAAAAGTAGGTCAAGTAGCCTATTGTGTAACCATGAAATCTTTGTTACTAATGATATTATTTCTTATAATAATACATAAATACAGATTTTTAGGTTCTTGGAGAGAATTAAAAAGGCATTCAAAGTTATATACATAGTATTACTAAAAGTAAAAAAAAGTAATAAATAATTGTGTTGATGTCTATAGAAAAATACTCTATGGGCATTAGAAAAGTATAGCAATATCTCCTCACCTGTTCTCTCTCACAGCTTACAGATGGCGTTGACGTCTATAGAAACTGCACAGTCTATGTTAGACAAGGACAGCAACATCTCACCTGTTCTCTCTCACAGCGTGCATGCCGGCCTCCTGGTAGATGGCGTTGACGTCTATAGAAACTGCATAGTCTATGTTAGACAAGGACAGCAACACCTCACCTGGTCTCTATCACAGCGTGCATGCCGGCCTCCTGGCAGATGGCGTTGATGTCTATAGAAACTGCACAGTCTATGTTAGACAAGGACAGCAACACCTCACCTGGTCTCTATCACAGCGTGCATGCCGGCCTCCTGGCAGATGGCGTTGATGTCTATAGAAACTGCACAGTCTATGTTAGACAAGGACAGCAACACCTCACCTGTTCTCTCTCACAGCGTGCATGCCGGCCTCTTGGCATATAGCGTTGATGTCTGCGCCGGAGACGCGGTCCGGTCGCGCCACGAACTCCTCGAGGTCAACTTCCTCTGACAGATTCATCTTGGCCGTGATCGTCGAGAAGATCAGACGCTTCTGACGTCTGGAATGTAAAGTGATATTATGAAAGGATTTTGTGTCTCGTGCAGGAATAGTCTTTTTAACACGCTTTTATTTGGTTGGGCTGTATGTAAAGGAATCATTGAGCACGATTTTTATCTATCTTCAGTAGTCTCATTTTGCATACGTATTAAGAGCCAATAGCCGCGTACTGACTAAGCGAGCCGCTTCGCCGCGGCAGCCTCGCGCGCAGTTGCTCGGTCGGTCAGTACGTGTTAGTGCGCGGCAAACGTACCGAGGCGCCTTTGAGCATCGTACAAAAACCGACAACTCTCGGCTCGGCCGCGGCACGCTCGGGTGAGGCAGCGAGGCTGCTCGCTTGGTCAGTACGCGGCTAATGACAATGCAATATGTAATTTGACAACCTCTGTGGCTCAGTTGGTGGGCTGTTGGTAGCTCAAGCCGGGGGTCGCGGATTCGAATCCCGCCGACGGAACAAAAAGTTTTCAAAGTTTCTGGGTCATGGATGTGCATTAAATATGTGTATCATCAATCATGTAATAAAAATCTTAAATATATGTATAGTATAAAAGTATTAAATATATTTCCGTTGTCTGGTACCCGTAACACAAGTCCTTCAGGTACTTAGCACGGGGCCACACTGACGTGGTATGAAGCGTCCATAGATATTATTATATTATATTATTATTAATTTATTAAAAAAAAATAGAAAAAAAAGAAATTGTTATCAACGAAATTGATTCGGATATTGGCTGACATGACACATACTTTATGATATAATGGAAGTTTCAGAATGTGGAAAGTTACGGAAATAAGATTTACCTGTCGGGAAGAGGGAACTCAATTTTTCTGTCGAGACGGCCGGGTCTGAGCAGGGCGGGGTCCAGTGTGTCGGCACGATTTGTTGCCATTATAACCTGTACACAAACAATCAGTTTATTAACCCATCAAGCCCCGTACGAGAACAATAATATAATACAATAGCATTTCCGAGAATCCCCGATCGAAGGATTAAATGATAAATATAATGTTATATTTTTTTTTCAACAACCTATGCAAGTTAGCTTACATTCATTGTTTTACAAAAGCACAATTTTGTTTCAATATCCATAAATATTCTCATAAGCAAATTAGCATTTTTTCTTGTTTTAACACCTCCATCGTGGGTATCGCAGACACAATACATCTTCGATTGTTATTATGCAGCTGGCTGCCGCTTGGGGATTGATGGGTTAAATGCACACTACAAAAACTATTTTGATCTAGTTTTAATCTTAGGCCGTGTTTCCACCTGCAAGCAAACTCGCGGAAGTCTTGTGCGAGTTTCTTGCAATATTGTTTACATTTGGTACTAATTCCTGCAATTTATTGCTGCAATAAATGTCTTGCGAGAAGCTCGCGGATACTACTATCACAACTTATCGTGGAGGTGTTTACACACGAGAGCTTACGAATGTCGCGATAGTAACTACATCATTATTTTAAACAAAAACACAAGGCGTGCGCCAACTTGCTGCGAGATATAGCAGCGAGATCTGTCGCGAGTCCATGCAGACGTGTTTAGACATGCTTTCGCAACTACTCGCAGGAAGCGCTTGACAAATTGTCGCGACAGCACTTGCTACGGGGTTTACACTTGCAAGCTGCTGTCAGACACTTCTCGCGACAGTTGCCTTGCAGGTGGAAACACGGTCTTACTTTGACATTGGTGGTTTGATCAAATCCATCCATCTGGTTGAGAAGCTCCAACAAAATTCTCTGAACCTCTCTGTCAGCACCAGTTTGAGCATCAAATCTGTAAATATAAATAAAATATATAGTTATTGTTCGGTTCACATAATATAATTGCTGCTTGTGTTAGAAATTGTTTATTTTTAATCTTTTGGAGGAACTTCCGGTAGAAATGGCGCCACTGACTAGTTATAAAAGTTCAATGTCGCCATTTTGGCAGTTCAGTCGTGGATCATAACTTGAGGCAGTAACAACTTGTATAATAATTAGAGATAAATATTATTTGTGAAAATAAAAGTGAAGTGCAAGGAATTTGTGATTTTTATTCCCGAAAACCTTCTGGTCGTTAATACCTAGTAAAACATCTTAATTTCATCTTTAAAGTTGAAACATGAATTTATAATATTTGATAATTTACGTAATCCTTCGATCGCGGATTCTTGGAAATCTATTGTTATTCTATTGTTGTCGCGGTCACCGCCCACCGGTGTCCTTAGGGGCTTGATGGGTTAAAGTTGAAATTAGGTAGTTATTGAAGAAAGGCATTTTGCCTACATTAAAAGGATCGTCTAATATCAAGCCACAAGTTTATAAGATAAACTAGATGACGCCTGCAACTCCGTTGCGCGGAATCCGTGCATTTTTCCAGGATAAAAAGTATCCTATGTCCTTTCCAGGGACTCAAAGTATCTACATACAAAATTTCAGCAAAATCGTTCCAGCGGTTTGGGCATGAAGAAGTAACAGACAGACAGACACACTTTCCCATTTATAACATTAGTATAGAAGAATACATTAACATACCGTTTAGTTGCAATAGCATCAATTTCATCAATGAAGATGATGGCAGGACTGTTCTCTTTGGCTAGACGGAAGACGTCTCTCACCATCCTGGGTCCCTCACCTAAGTACTTCTGTACAAACTCTGAGCCGACGACACGGATAAAGGCCGCTGAAAAGAAGAAGTTTAATTGTATGACATTTATTTATGAACTAAGTTGTTATAACTTATATTCAATATGGAAGTAATACAATATATTTTAATGTTATGAAGCTTATTTTTTGCATAATTAGTGTCACTAGACCTATAATACATGTTGTGATATAAAAGCCATATTAGTAAATGTGCAATCACAATGTTAAAAACAACTAAGGGGTTTTCCAATAAAGACTTTACAACTTTTTTTTTTCAAATAAAATTAAAACCATTTGAGATATTCCAAAAATTTTAGTATCGGATTGAAGTATAATGAAAACATTTTTTAATGGAACTCGACTTCGCTCATATGGCCACCGCAGGCACGTTTGCAGCGGTGATTCGTTGAACCCAATTTTCTATGACTCGGCCACACATTTCAGCTATTTCGCGTTTTATTTTGGCTCTGAGCTCTTCCTACGTCGTCGGCTTATCTAACGACTTGACGCAGCCCCAAAGAAAAAATCTAGAGGCATTAAATCGCACGAACGAGGCGACCAATCGACTGGTCCATTTTTTGAGATAAAAAGCTCATCAAACTTGTTCTTCAATAAATCGATTGTAACGTGTGCTGTGTGGCTTGTGGCACCCTCCTATTGAAACCTCATGCTGCCTAAGACAACATCTTCAAATCCGGGCCAAAAATAATCCATTATCGTGGCCAATCTGCCTGTCTACAAGGGCGAGAATTACGATCGAAAATCGGAGTTAACGCTCTTAAAGTAGCGGCCACCGACTCCGATTTTCTGTAGTAAATTTTTAAGATTTGCAGACGTTGTTCGTTCGTGTACTTCACCATGTTAAAAATGTTATGTCTACTGAATAAACTGATAGTGACAGTTCGATATTAAGTGAAAGGGTGCCTCCACAAACTAAATTCAAAATTGTCAAGTCCCTATTGGAAAGCCCTTTATTATGGTATTTTCGATTTCAAACCAAATTTCAAACAAAAATTTCAAATTTTATAAACAATTAGTTTATAAAATAATCAACCCACAATGAAGAATGTTACCTAATTTTGATTATTAGCAGTCCATATTCTCTGTCAAAAAAGAAAAATACTAGTGAAAGAATTACTTGGATACGTTAATTAGTTTCCGATTTATAAGCAAAACAAGTTGTAACTGTACGACGCGGGCGCCCGGTTACGGTGTGACGTCATATCACAGTTGCGCGCGCGGGCCCCATACAATAAACGTGATTTTTTGGCTTTTTTTGCTCTTTATCAATAACGATAACGAACGGTAGGCACTTGGAATTTTTACCAAGGCCTTAATTATATGTGTACTTTAATAATTAATAATAATAATATAATAAAATAAAAATTTAAGGGGGGCTCCATTACAAAAATCTCAATTTTTGGCCTATTTTGCCCTATAACGGTACGGAACCCTTCATGAGCGAGTCCGATTAGTAAAAAAAATACAAATAAATAATCGGCCAAGTGCGAGTCGGACTCGCGCACGAAGAGTACCGTACCGCTACATAGCAAAAATAGGCCAACAATTGTGATTTTTGTATGGGAGTCCCCCTTAAATTTTTATTTTGTTTTAATATTATTATTAATTATGAAAGTACACATATAATTAAGGCCTTGGTGAAAATTCCAAGTGCCTACCTGTTGCCGTTATTGATAAAGAGCAAAAAAAGCCAAAAAAATCACGTTTATTGTATGGAGCCCGCGCGGTGCAACTGTGATATATGACGTCACAAGCGGTCACGGGACTATTAGCGGGACTCGATATTTTTCGAAGCTTTGAATGCCTATAAAATTAAAACTACTAGGTATTTTTGACTACAGCAAAAACTAGTGTATTTGTATACATACAGGCTTTAAGGTGACAAAATTTCAAGCAATTTGGCATACCTAGTAACATTCTCCATTACTGAATACTTGTACAAACCTGTAGTATGATGAGCGACAGCCTTAGCGAGCATAGTTTTGCCGCACCCCGGTGGTCCGTACATGAGTACACCTCGGGGGGGTTCAATACCGATTTGGCGGTACAGCTCCACATGTGTCAGAGGTAACTCCACAGCCTCTCTGATCTCCTGTTTCTGAGTATCCATGCCTCCGATGTCCGAGTACTGAACATCAGGCTTCTCATCTGTAAATATAAAAATATATGTTTACACAATTTTGTAGTTATTTGGAACATTATATCTGAAAAATTAGTAGCTTTATTTACTATGCATATACACCAAACAAAAGCAAAGGCAAACATTGGGGGCTGGATTTGAATAATAGAAAATTTCTGAAAGAAAGGATCCTTAGAAACTTTCTATTTAACTGATGTTTCATGTTAGCATTTAAAAGAATAAGATCTTTTTGTCTACAAAATACACATAAATTAACTTGGCACCTGCTTGCATAGGCATCCATTACAAGCTCATGCAAGCGACAGTCAATTCCGTCAATCATGAATTATGTTTGAGTGATGGTGACTGATGGACTGACGAATTGTATTAGACGGTCACTCAATTCTCTTCAGTTTTAGGTCAGTCAAAGCCAAAATTTTCAAAGGTATATATAATGTTTCTAATTTTTTTCCAATTTTGTCAGATGTGACAACACTCACTCAAAATTCGTGACTGATGGTTGCATGAAGCAAAAATCAAAATATCCAGATTTTCGTCAATCAGCTTCATGCAACCGTCTGTCACACTCTTACATGGTAGGTTAACCATCAGTCACAGCCATGACTGTGGCAAAACTGACAGCAAAACCTACCGTGTAATGGATGCCATAGAGATTCCTCGCAAAGTACCATCGAGGAAATTGATTCCTAGGCAGTTGATGGACCTACGTCATTTGGTCCGCATATGTCAATTCAATGTTAGCTGTGATTGGTCAGAAGTGTTTGACTTGACGCGATCAAATTACTTAGGTCCACCATCTGCCTAGGAATCAACTTCTCTGATAGTACCTAGTTAACTTCTGCATAATATGAAATCATGAAACTTACCAGCTTGCAACATAGAGATGGAACTGTCAGCTTCTGGAGGCAATACATCAACAAGGGCATTGGAGTGCTTATGCAGAGCTACTGATGCAGATGGTTTCAGCAACTCTCTATCGATCGTTGATAGAATGCGTACATAGTAGTTTGATCCTGTGGTACTGCCAACTGAAAATATTTAAAAATCTATTGTGTCTGGAATTCCCACGTTTGAGGTATTAAGTAATATTTATAACAGTAAGCAATTGTTTTACTTTGTAAAATGCCCATGGTGTATAGTAATGAGATGATTTAAGCAAAAACTAACAAAAAAAAAAAAGAAAATAATAACAAAAGAACAAGACAAAAAGTAATGTCTAAGTAAATGAAGTATAAATTGGCACATTATTTGTTGTATTTTTGCAGTAAATCATCAGGTTTATTTTTAATTGGTTAAGAGCCTACTGTCAAAACGCTAGCCCCGCCTATACACAACGCTATCCTCCAATCGTGATACAATGATTCCATGAATCGTGCTCCCGGGCAATCTGCTTTACACTGCAACTAATAGTGAACAATATCGCGTAACAATGGTTCCCGAATCATAGCACGAAAGTAAAGGTCATAAGTCCTAAAATTGTTTTTGATGATTACTTAAAAATTAAATATAATACTAATATTTTCTTTAGCTATTATTTTATAAAGTGTGTGATTGTAGTAGTGCAAGTTATTTAATGATAGTAACTCAATAAGTGTAGCAGATATTTGTTATATTTGTTGAAAAGTCCAAAAAGATTCATAATTTTGAAAAATAAAACTATCAAGTCAAAATAAGTGAATCATGTTTTCCTTTGGCTAAATATCAGATAAATATACAATGATTAAGTAAATCTCAATTTCATTTGAGTCAATCGTCTTTTGGGATTGTTATACGTAAAAATTAGAAAACACAGCAAAATTTGACAGCCCGCTCTTAATGTAATCACAGCTACAACATTGGTTTTTTTTTGCCTTTTTTCACTGATGACTCACTCACTGACACCTTGATATAAACTATAGACTATGACTTATGAGAAACTTACCAATGCCAGTGTTTTGATCAACAGCCTCTAGGAACTGTCCAATAACAAGTGGGACCGATTGGATTCTTTTTACCTCTTCCTGGGCATGCAGGTATTCCTTTTTCAAATTCCTTTGTTCATCTTTTATGTACTCCTCTTGCACTTCAAGAAACTCTAGCATGCGTTGTAGTTTCTGAAAAAAGAAGTTGAATAGATAAAAAATGCATTTTCTTAAAATATTTATTCTTTAATATTAAGTGTACTGCATATTTGTGTAGTTTATACTGTGCTTCGCTTACATTCAAATGAATTGATACAAAGTTAATATAGTTTTAATAAAAACAAAGTTGATTAGTAATATTGTACTAGAGCAGAGTTAGGGTACAAATACATGAAGTGCTAAAGATGTCTTAGCGAAGTAACATGCGCACACAGAAACTTACTTTGTATTTGGTATACAGATCTTCGGATTCCAATTCTTCAAAAGATTGGGGGCCCGCTATTGAAGCGCCTTTAGCATCAGTGATTTGCTCATCCTGAAATTACATCCAAGTTAGGAGGATTTACACATAAATAAAATATCAACAAAATCTCAATGACATTACGTACTTTCTCTGCAATTATAATTCCTATTTCTTCCATTTTTTTGATAAAATTAAATTATTATTTAATACACCAGGAAAATATTGCAATCACTTTGTTTCAAGAACGAAAGCTCTATTTTTGAAACGTCAAACACAAATTGCAAATGCAAAATGTCCCGTCATGCTGTCAATGTCATTATTTTTTATATTTTTTTCTGTGGCAGATGACTGATGACCAAGACAAAAGTAGTTTCAGACGACAAAATTTAAACATTACCGTAAACTACCAGTCATTGGACAGCTAAGGATTTTTTTTACAGAAAAAGCTCTAAAACATTAAATACTTCACATGAAATAGAAATAGATATCATATCTGTGTTCGTAAATTATCTAACTTTAGATATGCAAACATAAAAATGCGATGGTTTTTCAGTTTATATTGATTTTTTGGTAAAAACTGAATGGTAGGTAAAACACAGTCATGGGACGGAATTACGATAGTTGGAACACCCAAAATCAGTAGTTGGACAAGCAAAGTTTGATTGAAATTTGATTAAAATTGTTTGAAACATAATAAATAATTGTTGTTTTCACATATATTTTTATTACTTATTGTAAAATAAGGTATTTTAATTAAATATTTAACAAAAAATGACTTCAAAAAAATTCTTACCAATATTTCATAGTACTATTGTAACAACTAATATTATAACTTTATAAGTATGAAAGTCTGTTCGTTTGTCTGTCTGTCAATTACTTCTTCACGCTCAAATCACTGAACGGATTTTGCAAAAATTTGGTATGGAGATACTGAGTCCCGGGAAAGGAAAATATTACTTTTGGTCCCGGGAAAATGTACGGTATCCACCCGATAAACGGACCTTGATGCAATGGAGTTACGGCCGCCATCTATTAATATTAAGTCACAGGTTACACGGTCAAATGTTCATCAATCTGATCCATCAATCCGGTACAGATTGACGAAAATTTGATCTTCTAACCCACAGATTGATGGATTGATCATATTCTTAATATGAACTTTTTATAACCATCAATATTCCGTCAATCAGATTGATGGATCAGAATGATCAGATTGATGAAAATTTGACCGTGTAACCTGTGACTATAGATGTGAAAGGATGTCCGTCTCTTTATCTGTACGTCTGTATATTACATTGTTCAGGTAAAACGTAACTGAAATAGTTAGAGATTTCAGATTGTCCTCATCGAGCCAATCGGCATACTCAGACAATATTTCAATATGGAGCACAAAGCATAGCAGCTCATTTGCCTGTCGCTGTAGCCGTACTCTACTTTCAGGAGGAAGTTGGGTTTGTCTAATAGATTATAGATCCCACAGGTTGCACATGTTCTTGAGTCTGGATTATACTGATGGGTAGCAAAAATTTTGTATGGCATTTGTTTAATTTAATTCATTATACACAAAGTCGAGGGATTTCATGAAAATATATAAACTAAAGGCTTGCCATTTGCCTACTTCAGCGACAAAAATAATAGGAACGTACTACACAATCCAGTGATTTCCTAATAAAACATAAACAAAAAGGGTAGCTGATTTTGAAAATTCTTATTACTCTATAAAAACGAAAAAAAATTAACGCGTTGTTTAAAATATATCAGCCCTTGACCCCAGACAGGAACGATAAAGTCCTAAGTCACATAGCGGGTCGTGACCTGTGATCCTCAGAGATCGGCAAAAATAAAATACCAATTAATAAAACGTAAACCTTATAACACTAACTTAGTCCTAAATAGATTGCTAAAACCCAACCTGGCGATTCCACTGGCTGGCATCTGGTAGATTCGACACAGAACGATATATAATCTATTCTATGATATATATGTAAAGAAAAAGTATTTTTCTTTATTTGCATTTTGCCGCCATTTAGATGATTATTTGACGGATCCTTCTGCTCTACGACTTCTATGTAATCTATGAAAAGAAAAGATGACCGAATGGACTAAAAACTAGAAAGTGTTATCATTGATTTCGGCGATTGTTAATTTAATAACACTAAATGTCGTTTCATTGTTTTTTCCAGAAACCCAATTGTATTATTATTTACTACGTAATCGTCGACAATCCTAAGAAATAATAACCTTATAAAACGACATTTATTGTCAAGAAAAGAAAATATGGAAAGATTGAAATTCGCATTCCAAGTAAAACCAACATCAGACGGAAAGTCGAACCACATTGCCATAACCTCAATCAGTACACGAGATGACAAGATTTTTCTAATTCCTGAAGAATATCAAGCAGTGTCACTCCACAAACATATACAAGCCAGTAAAACCTTTAGTACAGTCAAAAATACACTGAAAAAAAGACACCAATCCAGAAATGTCTGGATAAAAACTACGGAAGACATTTTAAAAACTTATGTGGATGAGGATAAAAATATGATTTTCCAGGACCAATTTCTCGAAGAGATAAGTCAAGAACAATTTGCTAAAACCAATACAAAAGTAACAGAAGTCGACCCAATTGTATTAGAATTTTCAAAAAGAGAGAAGATACTAAACCATATATAATAAAAGTGTAGCATTTGTGAAAAATTAAAAAAAGGTGTACGTTACCACTCGGAAGATTTATGTTGGTTTAATCTTAAGATAAATAATGAAAAGGATAAAAAGCAAATAAAACTCATCAATAATTCAGAGCTAGAATGTGAACTACAGTGTGAAGATAAAAAAATCGGCCAAGTGCGAGTCGGACTCGCGCACGAAAGGTTCCGTACCATTATAGAGCAAAATTAGGCCAAAAATTGTGTTTTTTTGTATGGGAGCCCATCTTAATTTTTTATTTTATTTTAATATTATTATTAAATATTAAAGAAGATATATAAGTAAGTACTTTGAGAAAAATTCAAGTACCTACCTGTTGCCATTATTGATATAGAACAAAAAAGGCCAAAAAAGTCACGTTAGTTGTATGGGAGCCCCACTTAAATATTAATTTTATTTTGTTTTTAGTGTTTGTTGTTATAGTGGCAACAGATATACATAATCTGTGAGAATTTCAACTCTCTAGCTATTACCGTTCTTGAGTTACAGCCTGGAGACAGACAGACAGACGGACAGACAGACGGACAGACAGACGGACAGACAGACGGACAGACATCGAAGTCTCAGTAATAGGGTCCCGTTTTTACCCTTTGGGTACGGAACCCTAAAAAACTAACTGTGCCGCCATTAATTAAAGTAAAAATAGTTCTTAATAACAATATTGAGATATTTGGAATCTACGACTCTGGTTCTAATGTATCATTGATCAATTCAAAGTTATTAAAGATATAGTCTAAGAAAATTAGTTTCAAAATCGTCGATCAGACCGAATAATTCGTGTAGTTTTGAAAGTTGGTACAGTTATTCCTAAAGGTGTCCAGATGAATATACTAAAAGCCCCCGAGGGAGGGGCACGAGCCGGCGGTGGGGGAGAGGGGGAAAGGTCCCCTTTTCATGTTTTTTGCTTGTGACTCGAAAACTATTTATAATATCTCTTTAGTGACTTCTACATTAATTATCTACATTAAATTACCTATAAATTACGTCTAACATTTTTACTGTACGATCATTACTTTAAGAAGTACAGAGTATTAAAGGTGATAAAAACAAGAAGTTTTATATTTTTACAAATTTTAATTCAAAATTATTAAACTTGCACGAGTATGCCGACTTATCAATCAAATTGTGTTTCATCCTCGTCATCTTTATCATTAGTACATTTCGGGCTCCATTAGTACAAGCTCCTAGGCAGCCGTTACAGATAAGACTACAATTAATGTCCGCTTTTCGGCAACTGCATTTTCCAGAACAACCACTTATACATCGGCTAAAAATTTAATTTAACAACGCGTTAGGAGCAGGAGGATCCAAGGTCGTGATTGATTCTATGTTTCCATCGACTCGTCGATCGAAACAACATCGACACGTTACCTCGATTTACTGTACCTAGAGACAGATACAGTAAATCGAGGTAACGTAGTCCTCTGATTCCTCCTTCAAAATAGAGCTTATCTATTTACATTTTTTTTTTCAAATATCTTCAGGAAGAGTGAGTCTATGCCGCTACGTTTTTATTTTATCTTAAAGATCTATCAAATTTGTTTTATGTTCGGTCGATTGGCGGGGTACGGGGCATTCATTTTTTCGCGATTTTTAAAGGGTCATATTTTTTATTTATTAGTAAATTTAGAAGAAAACTAACGTAGATGCACAGCTTTAACAGATCCCAATATTGTATAAAAAATAATTTGTCTAGACGCATTGTCCAGGGAGTAAATTGGGGAATACGTTTTTGTATGGAATTATTATTTTTAACAAAAAATTAAAACCGACTTCCAAGGTAAAAACAATAAGTAATAATATTATGAACTAAAAAGTATTAAATAATTCTTACTCTTTAATAGTGCCTCTTTCAGAATTTGTCTAAATCTCAACTATTTCTGTACATTAAAAAAATTTTGTTTGTTATTATTTTTAGCAATATTCCGCGAAATAAACTTCCACCTTTAAGTAAATGAGTGAGTGTACGCATAGGCATGCGTACAGCACCTCCCTCCTCCCACACTGCCTATGCGTACACTCGCATGCAAGAACTTGCAAACACCACCACCACACAAGCAATAATGTTGGCAAATCCGTGTTGTCCTGAATGCGACATGCATATCGTTGTTTTTCATTATTTTGGATAAGCGTCCAGATACCTCTCCCATGTAGGTCAAACTGGACTTATATCTAACTACCTCCTTATCAATAGGACCTGCGTACCAGTTCTTTCTTGTTTTTATTCTTCAAAATATTATTAATAATTTTTGGACTGTATCTGTTGGATATCGCAATTTGGAAAATGATATTAAGCTCGTTTTGATAATTATCTTTACTAAGAGGGATCGATAATAATCTATGAAATTAACTATGAAAGGCCGCGAGTTTGTGTTGCCAAGGATGACATGACGATGCATGAATAGTAGTATTAGTATATGTCGGCTTGCGAAAGATTCCAAAACTGTGTTTATTATTAACTCTAGTAATAGATAAATCGAGAAAATTTAGGGTGTTATTATCTTCACATTCTAATTTGAATTTAATTTTAATATGTTTTTTATTTAGTTCTTTAACAAATACGTCCAGTTGTCTCTGTGTACCCGTCCAACAAAGAAAACAATCATCTACGTATCTAAAGTAATATAAAATACTTTTATTAACGACGATATTTCTTTGTTCAAAATCGTCCATAAATATTTCGGCCATCAAAGGACTTAAAGGTGAACCCATAGCTAGACCGTCGTCTTGAACAAAGAATTCGCCGTTAAATCGAAAGTAGTTTTGTTCTATGCAGGTTTTAGTAAGAGTAAGCAATTCATTACTTTCACCAGGAGGTAAACGTTTTTCTAATGCATTCCTTAAAATACCCAATGTTTCCTTACGTGGAACATTAGTGAATAAACTATCGACATCAAGTGAAACTAATTTGCAACGAGGTGGCAAAGTCACATCTTTAATTTTGTTGACTAATTGTAGACTATTTTTTATGGCATAAGGTGGCCGAAATGAGAGCTTTTCTTTTATTATGAAATTAAGTGACTTTGCCAGCTCGTATGCTGGTGCACCTATGTATGAGACAACTGGACGCATGGGAATATCAGTTTTGTGAATCTTTGGCAAGCCGTACAGTGATGGTGCGTGAGGATTCATTGGGATGAGTTTTTTCTTTGATGATTCAGTTTGAAAGAAATATTGATTATTATTAATTGCTAATTTAAGCTTAGCTAAAAACTTGTTTGTTGGGTCAGAAGGAACCCTTAGAAATTGTTCACCCTGAATCACGTCATTAACTCTGTCCAAATAATCGTCGCACTCCATCACTACTACTGTGTTACCCTTATCCGCTTTCGATATTACTAAGTTATTATTATCTATTGTTTGTTTTAATGACCTCAAAGCCACTCTTTCGGGGTTAAAAGAGGAACCGGAAGGAGTACCTTTGATTTCGTTGGCTAGTAGGCCCTTAACCATGTTATCTTTCTTATTAACTACGGCAGTTATTTCCGAATCCACCGCAAGCATTTCCAAAGCATTCTGATTAATATTAGGAGTAATATTATATTTAAGACCCTTTTCCAAAAGTGTCATCTCATCCTTGACAAATTGTACGCTGGTTAAGTTTTTGACGCGAGGGTGGAAGGAAAAAGGTTCAGACCTGGATTCTGTATGTGATTGGACAATCCTGTTTTATTTACCAAAGTCTGAAGCTTTTTCTTTTGACTTAAATATTTAGCGTGCACTTCGATTGCTTCGAAATGGCGTGCCTTTTCATCTAAGCGATCGAATTCGATATTATGTAATTTAAAAGAGAGCTCGGTATACAGAACTTTGAGATGTAATTTTAAATTATCCCTAACGGTAAACCAATGACGTGTCTCTTCGTTAAGCCAGATAGTCTCGGCTTTAATATAATATTACTCCTAATATTAATCAGAATGCTTTGGAAATGCTTGCGGTGGATTCGGAAATAACTGCCGTAGTTAATAAGAAAGATAACATGGTTAAGGGCCTACTAGCCAACGAAATCAAAGGTACTCCTTCCGGTTCCTCTTTTAACCCCGAAAGAGTGGCTTTGAGGTCATTAAAACAAACAATAGATAATAATAACTTAGTAATATCGAAAGCGGATAAGGGTAACACAGTAGTAGTGATGGAGCGCGACGATTATTTGGACAGAGTTAATGACGTGATTCAGGGTGAACAATTTCTAAGGGTTCCTTCTGACCCAACAAACAAGTTTTTAGCTAAGCTTAAATTAGCAATTAATAATAATCAATATTTCTTTCAAACTGAATCATCAAAGAAAAAACTCATCCCAATGAATCCTCGCGCACCATCACTGTACGGCTTGCCAAAGATTCACAAAACTGATATTCCCATGCGTCCAGTTGTCTCATACATAGGTGCACCAGCATACGAGCTGGCAAAGTCACTTAATTTCATAATAAAAGAAAAGCTCTCATTTCGGCCACCTTATGCCATAAAAAATAGTCTACAATTAGTCAACAAAATTAAAGATGTGACTTTGCCACCTCGTTGCAAATTAGTTTCACTTGATGTCGATAGTTTATTCACTAATGTTCCACGTAAGGAAACATTGGGTATTTTAAGGAATGCATTAGAAAAACGTTTACCTCCTGGTGAAAGTAATGAATTGCTTACTCTTACTAAAACCTGCATGGAACAAAACTACTTTCGATTTAACGGCGAATTCTTTGTTCAAGACGACAGTCTAGCTATGGGTTCACCTTTAAGTCCTTTGATGGCCGAAATATTTATGGACGATTTTGAACAAAGAAATATCGTCGTTAATAAAAGTATTTTATATTACTTTAGATACGTAGATGATTGTTTTCTTTGTTGGACGGATACACAGAGACAACTGGACGTATTTGTTAAAGAACTAAATAAAAAACATATTAAAATTAAATTCAAATTAGAATGTGAAGATAATAACACCCAAAATTTTCTCGATTTATCTATTACTAGAGTTAATAATAAACACAGTTTTGGAATCTTTCGCAAGCCGATATATACTAATACTACTATTCATGCATCGTCATGTCATCCTTGGCAACACAAACTCGCGGCCTTTCATAGTTACATTCATAGATTATTATCGATCCCTCTTAGTAAAGATAATTATCAAAACGAGCTTAATATCATTTTCCAAATTGCGATATCCAACAGATACAGTCCAAAAATTATTAATAATATTTTGAAGAATAAAAACAAGAAAGAACTGGTACGCAGGTCCTATTGATAAGGAGGTAGTTAGATATAAGTCCAGTTTGACCTACATGGGAGAGGTATCTGGACGCTTATCCAAAATAATGAAAAACAACGATATGCATGTCGCATTCAGGACAAATAATACTTTAAAACATCATTTATGTCATAACAAAGACCGGATTGATGAAAAATATCAGTCCCGTGTCTATAAGATCGATTGTCCTGAATGCGATAGTGTATATGTGGGTCAGACTGGACGCAGCTTTGAGACTCGGTATAAAGAACATATCGCGGCTTATAGGAATGGTCATCCTGATAAGTCACATTTTGCTAAACATCTTTTAGATAGTAATCATACCGTGCCCGATGGCCATTCCTATAAAGTTTTACATAAATGCGATAAAGGCTTTCGGCTGAGCGTGATGGAACAATTAGAGATCATAAAAGAAAAGAAAAATAACAGATTTGCATTGTTAAATGACCAAACTTGCTTGACTACGTCACCGCTTATTAATATGTTCGGGGGTACTGGTGAGGGTAGTGGGGGTAGTAGAGGGGCTCGATAGGGTATAAAAGGCGGTGTTTTGGCCGGTGGCGGCACTTGACGGACGTTGTTCGTAGAGTCCACATCCTGAGGATGCTCCGGTGTTGGAGCGAAACGCGCGTCGAGGTTTTCAACCTGCATGGTGGTGAGGGGCCTTGCACGGATTTGCCAACATTATTGCTTGTGTGGTGGTGGTGTTTGCAAGTTCTTGCATGCGAGTGTACGCATAGGCAGTGTGGGAGGAGGGAGGTGCTGTACGCATGCCTATGCGTACACTCACTCATTTACTTAAAGGTGGAAGTTTATTTCGCGGAATATTGCTAAAAATAATAACAAACTAAATTTTAAGCTATGGATTTCCGCAAAGTAACGCCTGATTCCATTAACTATTTCTGTACATACTATAGTCTTCATTATTTTGAAGTCGGTACCAGCTAATTTAATCGTGAGTTAATCAGTCAATGTCAGAATATTATATGAAACTTTTGGGAGTTGGGACTGGTACCGACTTCAAAGTAATGAAGACTATAGTATGTAAAGAAATAGTTGAGATTTAGACTATAGCGACATTGTCTATCGACATTGCACTACTGTATGTTATTTTATACTGTCTATCAACATTTTACTACTGTATGTTAACTTATGTTGTCTATATATTATTATGCTATGTTATATATTTTACATGTTATATTTTGTGTCGTTGGCTGTACAGTCTTATACTAATAATTGATTGAAATAAACGTCTCATGCACGCCACCGTACTTTAATTCCAGTCACCCCGCTCAGTCTTTACAGTGGTGACCCCGACGTGATTTCGAAGCGGCGTGATGTGACGCGATCGGGTGCGCGACGCGACGCGATGTAGTGACTTTTTAAAGACTGAATTTCGGAAATGACTGGACAGTTGTGATTTTGTTACTTTTGGCGATCGTGCGGTATTCTCGGCAAAATGATGAAGGAACCGGGTCTTGCACCGTCCGCGCCAGCCCCAGTGGGTCCTGCAGGGGAGCTAGCAGCTATCACGCTTACATCGAAGATCCCGGAGTTTTGGACCGACTCTCCACGTGTTTGGTTCATCCGTATCGAGGCGATGCTTGCGCCGCAGAAGCTGTCGGACGACGCCAAATTTGACATCGTAGTGTCAAAACTATCCAAGGACGCCATCCAGTAAGTTTCCGACATGCTAATCGACCCGCCTGCAGCAAAGAAATTCGACGCTTTGAAGCAGCGTCTGCTGGCCATATATGAAGAATCAGAGAGCCGCCAACTCCAGAAGCTGATAAGTGAAATGGATCTGGGGAATCAAAAGCCCTCCCAGCTCTTGCGGAGGATGAGAGAGTTGGCCAAAGGGAAGGTCCCCGATGAAACTTTGAAGTTGCTTTGGCAGGGACACCTGCCTTCCCAGATACGCGCTGTACTGGCAGTGTCTGATTCCAAGGACCTAGACAATTTGGCTGCGGTAGCTGACAAGGTTTTTGAGACCACCCGGACAGTGCACGTTAGCGCGATCGATCAGCAGCCTTCCGACTCTTCCAAGGACACCGAGCTCCTGATGGCTGAGATAGCGAAGCTCAGCGGCAAGTTGGCGGACATAGCGCAGTCGCAGAGGTACCGGCAACCACAACGGCGCTTCAGGAGCCGTTCGCGCTCCGTCTCCAGGAAGCGGCGCGACCCGTCGGCGCCACGCAGGAATCCGGACAGCCCGGACTGGCTATGTTTTTACCACCATCGCTTTCGAGCCAGAGCCAACAAGTGTGTGGAACCCTGTGCGTGGAAGGGCGCCCGCCCTGGTGACTGACTACTAGTGCCCGCGACGTCTCCCGAAGTTTGTGATCTACCCCGGAACATCAGCCCATGTCATCGACTACGTGTTACGGACCGGACCAGCGGCTTGCGGTTTCTAGTGGACACCGGAGCCAATATATCTGTGCTTGCGGCTGAACAGGTTTTAAAAAATTATAACAAGGTAGAATGTAATGACTATAAATTATATGCAGCAAACGGGACGAAAATTAGAACGTTCGGAACAAAAACTTTAGTGTTAGATCTGGGTTTACGTCGCGCATTTCGATGGACTTTTGTGATAGCGGAAGTGCGACAGCCTATACTAGGGGCTGATTTCTTAGCGAACTTTAAGCTTTTAGTGGATATAAATTCTCATAGATTAATTGACGAAATTACGAATTTAAAAGTGTCGGCGAATGTAATTAGCAGTAAGGATTTATCTATTAAGACCGTAGATATAAATTGTCCGTATGCTAGCATTTTAAGTGAGTTCCCAGATATTACGAAGCCGGTTTCATTTAAGGAACCACCCAAACATAGCGTATACCATCACATCGAGACCAGTGGACCGCCGGTGCACGCTCGGGCGAGACCGCTGCCACCCCATCGCTACGCTAAGGTAAGGGATGAACTTAGATTAATGCAGGAGATGGGTATCTGCAGGCCGTCCAAGAGTGCGTGGGCGAGCCCGCTACATGTAGTTTTGAAGAAAAACGGCAACATGCGATTATGTGGGGATTATAGGGCTCTTAATGCCATAACAAAAGCAGACCGTTACCCTATACCCCGTTTGCACGATTTCACATATTTGTTAGCCGATAAAAAAGTGTTCACTCGCCTCGATATTTGCCGAGCCTACCATTTTATTAGTGTCAACCCTAGCGATGTAGACAAGACCGCAATCATAACGCCGTTTGGATTGTTTGAGTTTCCGCGCATGACTTTTGGTTTAAGAAACGCAGCTCAAACATTCCAAAGGTTTATGAATCACACGGTGTTGGCAGGGTTAGACTTTATTTATTGCTATATCGACGATATTTTGATATTTAGTGATGATGATATGCAACATGAACAACATTTAAGGGAAGTGTTCAGTCGTTTAAACGAGTTTGGAATAACTATAAATTTAGACAAATGCATTTTTGGTAAATCGAAAATTGACTTTTTAGGCTTTGAAGTTTCGGTACAGGGTATTCGGCCGCTACCGGAGAAAGTAGAAGCAATAAATAGTTATCCCAAACCCGAAACAGTTGAGCAACTCCGACGTTTTTTGGGAATGATTAATTTTTATAGGTTACATCTACCTAAGGCCGTTGAGTACCAGGAACATTTAAATCAGTATTTAAAGAACTCTAAAAAGCGTGATAAAACTAAAATAGTCTGGACAGAAAAATCAAGTGAGGCATTTTTGCGTTGTAAATCTAGTTTGCAGAACGCGGCAACCCTAGCGTACCCGAAACACGATACTCCTTTAGCGCTTATGACCGACGCGTCGAGCACGTGTGTGGGAGCAGTGTTGCAGCAGTGCATAGATAGTAAATGGGTTCCGCTAGCGTATTTTTCAAAGAAAATGTCATCGGCTCAGACCAAATATAGTACGTACGATAGAGAACTTTTAGGCATTTATTTGGCTATTAAATATTTCATAAATTTAATTGAAGGTCGTCACCTTATTATTTATACCGATCATAAGCCGTTGACATTTGCTTTTAAAAAAGTTAATAGTAGCAATGAATTACCCCGTAGGATTAGGCAATTACTTTATATTAGTGAATATTCCACAGAAATACGTCACATCGAGGGCGACATGAATATTGTCGCCGATGCATTATCGCGCGTTCACGTTGATACAATTACAGGTCCCATGGTTTTAGATTACGTTGCGATTGCGAAAGCGCAACGTGACGATGAGCAGTTAGCGCGGTTTCGCGAACGTTCTATTCGTAATAATGAATGTAATTTGATATTTAAGGAGATAATGTTAACTAGAAGCGACATACCTGTAGTGTGTGAAACTTCTACAGATAAAATTAGACCGTACATTCCAGAGCCATTTAGAAAACAAGCTTTTGATTCGGTACATAATTTGAGTCATCCGGGAATTAGAACTTCCAAAAAGTTAATTAAAGAAAGATTTTTTTGGGAAGGTATGAATTCGGATATTGGTAAATGGGCTAAGGAATGTGTGAATTTTATTTCGCGGAATATTGCTAAAAATAATAACAAACTAAATTTTAAGCTATGGATTTCCGCAAAGTAACGCCTGATTCCATTAACTATTTAAAATCGGTGAGCATGACCGATCAGGCACGACTCTACATTAAGTTAACAAAATTACATCGTATAGCCGCCCAAAATGTTTGGTTCAATCAACAATGCAAACGTTTAAATGTCGTTCCTAATTATATTAATGTAAGAACCAACACGCACAGCCGAGCCTCCAATATTGCTATCAAAAAAGCCGAGACTATCTGGCTTAACGAAGAGACACGTCATTGGTTTACCGTTAGGGATAATTTAAAATTACATCTCAAAGTTCTTTATACCGAGCTCTCTTTTAAATTACATAATATCGAATTCGATCGCTTAGATGAAAAGGCACGCCATTTCGCAGCAATCGAAGTGCACGCTAAATATTTAAGTCAAAAGAAAAAGCTTCAGACTTTGGTAAATAAAAACAGGATTGTCCAATCACATACAGAATCCAGGTCTGAACCTTTTTCCTTCCACCCTCGCGTCAAAAACTTAACCAGCGTACAATTTGCCAAGGATGAGATGACACTTTTGGAAAAGGGTCTTAAATATAATATTACTCCTAATATTAATCAGAATGCTTTGGAAATGCTTGCGGTGGATTCGGAAATAACTGCCGTAGTTAATAAGAAAGATAACATGGTTAAGGGCCTACTAGCCAACGAAATCAAAGGTACTCCTTTCGGTTCCTCTTTTAACCCCGAAAGAGTGGCTTTGAGGTCATTAAAACAAACAATAGATAATAATAACTTAGTAATATCGAAAGCGGATAAGGGTAACACAGTAGTAGTGATGGAGCGCGACGATTATTTGGACAGAGTTAATGACGTGATTCAGGGTGAACAATTTCAAAGGGTTCCTTCTGACCCAACAAATAAGTTTTTAGCTAAGCTTAAATTAGCAATTAATAATAATCAATATTTCTTTCAAACTGAATCATCAAAGAAAAAACTCATCCCAATGAATCCTCGCGCACCATCACTGTACGGCTTGCCAAAGATTCACAAAACTGATATTCCCATGCGTCCAGTTGTCTCATACATAGGTGCACCAGCATACGAGCTGGCAAAGTCACTTAATTTCATAATAAAAGAAAAGCTCTCATTTCGGCCACCTTATGCCATAAAAAATAGTCTACAATTAGTCAACAAAATTAAAGATGTGACTTTGCCACCTCGTTGCAAATTAGTTTCACTTGATGTCGATAGTTTATTCACTAATGTTCCACGTAAGGAAACATTGGGTATTTTAAGGAATGCATTAGAAAAACGTTTACCTCCTGGTGAAAGTAATGAATTGCTTACTCTTACTAAAACCTGCATGGAACAAAACTACTTTCGATTTAACGGCGAATTCTTTGTTCAAGACGACGGTCTAGCTATGGGTTCACCTTTAAGTCCTTTGATGGCCGAAATATTTATGGACGATTTTGAACAAAGAAATATCGTCGTTAATAAAAGTATTTTATATTACTTTAGATACGTAGATGATTGTTTTCTTTGTTGGACGGGTACACAGAGACAACTGGACGTATTTGTTAAAGAACTAAATAAAAAACATATTAAAATTAAATTCAAATTAGAATGTGAAGATAATAACACCCTAAATTTTCTCGATTTATCTATTACTAGAGTTAATAATAAACACAGTTTTGGAATCTTTCGCAAGCCGACATATACTAATACTACTATTCATGCATCGTCATGTCATCCTTGGCAACACAAACTCGCGGCCTTTCATAGTTACATTCATAGATTATTATCGATCCCTCTTAGTAAAGATAATTATCAAAATGAGCTTAATATCATTTTCCAAATTGCGATATCTAACGGATACAGTCCAAAAATTATTAATAATATTTTGAAGAATAAAAACAAGAAAGAACTGGTTAAGTTTTTGTACGCAGGTCCTATTGATAAGGAGGTAGTTAGATATAAGCCCAGTTTGACCTACATGGGAGAGGTATCTGCACGCTTATCCAAAATAATGAAAAACAACGATATGCATGTCGCATTCAGGACAAATAATACTTTAAAACATCATTTATGTCATAACAAAGACCGGATTGATGAAAAATATCAGTCCGGTGTCTATAAGATCGATTGTCCTGAATGCGATAGTGTATATGTGGGTCAGACTGGACGCAGCTTTGAGACTCGGTATAAAGAACATATCGCGGCTTATAGGAATGGTCATCCTGATAAGTCACAATTTGCTAAACATCTTTTAGATAGTAATCATACCGTGCCCGATGGCCATTCCTATAAAGTTTTACATAAATGCGATAAAGGCTTTCGGCTGAGCGTGTTGGAACAATTAGAGATCATAAAAGAAAAGAAAAATAACAGATTTGCATTGTTGAATGATCAAACTTGCTTGACTACGTCACCGCTTATTAATATGTTCGGGGGTACTGGTGAGGGTAGTGGGGGTAGTAGAGGGGCTCGATAGGGTATAAAAGGCGGTGTTTTGGCCGGTGGCGGCACTTGACGGACGTTGTTCGTAGAGTCCACATCCTGAGGATGCTCCGGTGTTGGCGAAACGCGCGTCGAGGTTTTCAACCTGCATGGTGGTGAGGGGCCTTGCACGGATTTGCCAACATTATTGCTTGTGTGGTGGTGGTGTTTGCAAGTTCTTGCATGCGAGTGTACGCATAGGCAGTGTGGGAGGAGGGAGGTGCTGTACGCATGCCTATGCGTACACTCACTCATTTACTTAAAGGTGGAAGTTTATTTCGCGGAATATTGCTAAAAATAATAACAAACTAAATTTTAAGCTATGGATTTCCGCAAAGTAACGCCTGATTCCATTAACTATTTCTGTACATACTATAGTCTTCATTATTTTGAAGTCGGTACCAGCTAATTTAATCGTGAGTTAATCAGTCAATGTCAGAATATTATATGAAACTTTTGGGAGTTGGGACTGGTACCGATTTCAAAGTAATGAAGACTATAGTATGTAAAGAAATAGTTGAGATTTCATAGTCATCCGACGAATTCTGAAAGAGGCACTATTAAAGAGTAAGAACTATTTAATACTTTTTAGTTCATAATATTATTACTTATTGTTTTTACCTTGGAAGTCGGTTTTAATTTTTTGTTAAAAATAATAATTTCACTCTTTTTAGTTATTTACCGGTAAACATATAAGCTGTCAGTTGTAGATATATAGGATTTAGGTATGAAACTATCACAACTACTATACTCAGGCAGTTTTCAAAAAAGTTTTTTCCTACGTACCTCATAGATCCCATGATCAAATTGCCAACTTGATAACCGCAACACCAAGTTTAAAATTTAAATCATTTACTTTGTAACAACATTAATATAATTTTCAAAATCACTCGACAAACTCGAGTCTCGATCGAAAAGACTATGAAAAGTACCAATAATAGGGTCCATAACTCATAACGATGCATCGTGTGATGGTAGTGATAATTATGATGATGATGATGATGATGATGAATGTAATTTGCAAAGTAGCATATGCTTTCAGTTCTTAAAACATCGCCGAAAGTCCCAAACTTGTATCTATAAGGAATCCGTAGTTCTCTTAGTATCTTCGGAACCATAGCATGCCTTGGTGGAAAATCTTACTTTTTGGTAGCATATGCCTAAGATCCTTCACATAAAACCAAAATCACTATATGTTTCCATATAAATTTTGAGGAGTTCCCTCGATTACTCATGGATCCTATCATCAGGTTACCACTTTTGTGAATATGGTATCAAATTAGAGTTGAACACTATACAACAAAAGAAAAATTTTGAAAATCGGTTCACAAACGGCGGAGTAATCGTTGAACATACACAAATAAAAATAATATCCACAGCCCAACATATAACTTCCTTCCTTTTCTCCTCCTTCTTCTTCCTTTTTGGAAGTCGGTTAAAAATAGTGCGAACGTACCCTTTTAATACTCTGTACTTCCTAAAGTAATGATCGTACAGTAAAAATGTTCAGACGTAATTTATAGGAAATTTAATGCAGATAATTAATGTAGAAGTCACTAAAGAGATATTATTAATAGTTTTCGAGTCACAAGCAAAACCCTTGAAAAAGGGTCTATCAGTTAACCCTAGCAAGTGTCAAGCTATTTTATTAGGTAGTCCTCGCAATATAGGTAGGGTAGATGTGGAGTCTCTTTCTCCAGTAACCTTTGATGGCTCCATAATCGATTTCAGATCCAGTGTTAAAGATCTTGGATTATACATCGATTCCACTCTCGATTGGCAAACACAGACTACTTCAGTTTGTCAGAGAGTTACCGGGATATTACGTTCGTTTTATCGTCACAAAAACTTTTTACCGAGACATATCAAAACGTTGCTGGTCCAGACTATTATATTTCCCATAATGGATTATGGTGATGTGTGCTATTTTGACCTCAATGCGGACAAGCTTGACAAATATGACCGACTTATCAACAACTGTATAAGGTTTGTATACAACCTCCGGAAGTACGACCATGTATCCTCCTATCGTACCAAGCTGCACTGGTTGCCTGTTCGACAACGTCGTTCAGTGCGAGCTTTGTGTGTGCTCTATACACTCCTACACTCTCCTAATTCTCCTGCTTACTTAAAGTCACACTTTCAGTACATGTGCAATAATCAAATCAAATCAAAATATTTTTATTCAGAGTAATTTTTTTACAAAAACATTACCGAACGTCGATACTACGGTGCCTACCACCGGTTCGGGAACTAACCCGTCGAGAAGAACCGGCGTAAGAAACTCGCACGGGTCCATCTTTTGCTAAAAAGATGGAAAATTACAATTAAAAACATATACAGTATAACACGGTCACATTAACCTGACGCACCACTGGAATGCAATATGCCATCACCGTGCCATCATGGAAAATCCCTCCGCTCCTCATGTAATGCTCGTCTCGGTTGCCCATCCCATCGCTCCAGTCTAGTCCATTCCTCTTTCCACGTCCAGGCTACCTCACTTTGGAACGCTCTACCTCCGGAAATCAGGTTAAGCCCAACCAGAGATGTACGTTTAAACGTAGAGTTCGACTCCTATATTTAAAAAAATCAGCAGGATTATAAACTTAGTACTTATGTATTTTATTACAGTATTTTATATAATATTATGTTTCTATAAATGAACTTATATATTATAAGTATAATAATATTATTAATTATGTATATATTATGTGTAAGTTATATTATGACAATATAATATAATATTGTAGTACGTAGGTATTAGTATGTAAGTGAATGTGTAACTCAATAATATATAGTAGGTCTAGTATTTATTATTATATATTTTATCAGTGTATAATGTATATTTTATTATGCTTTATCTAAATGTGTTTTTGTTTTTCTACTCAGAAAGCACCTGTGATGTTAGTTTTGTCTCTGTTACCACCCAATGGTTGACTGGTAGAAAATGCCATATGGCATTAAGTCCGCCATTGTACATTGTGCAAGAAGTGTAATAAATAAATAAATAAATAAATAAATAATAAAGATCCTAACTTTAGTAACAATGCTAATTTGAAAACAATTGATGGCGTTAAAAAAGCGAACGGCATAATCAAAGTTAATATAAACATTTTTGATATGGAAAAGGAAATGAATGTTTTTGTGATAGACAGAAAGAATTTTGACTATGACTTTTTAATAGGACTAGACTGCATAAAAGAATTTTACTTGTGTCAAGATGAAAATTTGAAAGTACATCAGAAACTGCCTGGTTCTAAAATTCAACGGTTATTTGAAGAAAAAAATAATTCAAATATGTATAATAAACTTTAATGAACACTTATGTGAAGAAAACTTTCAAATTTATATAAATCATCTAGATTTCAAGGATCAAGCACAGATTGAGGAGTTGATATCAAAATATAAATCTGTATTTGCAAAAGATAAATATGACATAGGGAGAGTATCGGGTTATGAGGCACACATTGATTTACAAGTGGAAAAATATTGCAGTAAAAGACCATATCGTTGCACTATTCAAGATAAGAAGGAAATAGAAAAACAGGTTGCAAAGTAATTGGAAAAAAATATAATCGAGGAATCATATAGCCCTTTTTCAGCACCTGTTACACTCGCTAACAAAAGAGATGAAAATAAAAAGTCCAGATTATGCATAGATTTCCTAGAACTTAATAAGATAGTTATCCCGCAATCGCAACCATTCCCTCTTATTGAAGACCTTATAGTGAAAACAAGAGACTGCAAATTTTTCTCTACGTTAGATTTGAACTCCGCTTTTTGGTCCATACCATTGCGTGTTACTGACAGATACAAAACTGCATTCGTCACACAGGAGGGCCACTACCAATGGACCTGTTTGCCTTTCGGTCTAAAGACAGCACCAGCCATTTTTCAAAGAATAATGTGTAACATTATATGAAAAAATAAGCTAGGAGAATTTGCAGTAAGTTTTATAGACGACTTATTAGTATTTTAAAAAACATTTTTAGACCATATAAGACACCTAAAACAATTATTTGAAGCCATAAAAAATGAAGGCCAGAAACTCAAATTTTCTAAATGTATGTTTGCAGCACAATCAGTCAAATACTTGGGTCATATAATACAGAATAACTCAGTCAGACCACTGAAGGATAATTTGATATTAATACAAAATTTCCCAATTCCAAAAACACAGAAACAGGTAAGACAATTTTTAGGGAAAATAAGCTTTTACCATAAGTATGTGCCAAATATAGCAATAAAACTAGAGCCTTTGCATAATCTTTTAAGAAAAGGACAAATATTTAACTGGACTGAAAAATGTCAACAGTCATTCGATGAAATGAAACAAATTTTATGTTCTCAACCAATATTAACAATCTTTGATCCTAATCTGCCTATTCACATATATACAGATGCCAGTATACAGGGACTGGGAGCAGTCTTGAAGCAGCCACAAGACAATAATGAAGAAAAACCTGTTGCATACTTCTCTAAAAAGCTAAATGAAGTTCAAAAAAGGAAGAAAGCAATATATCTGGAATGCCTAGCGATTAAGGAATGTGTTAAGTATTGGCAGCATTTATTGATAGGTAGAAAATTTACTGTATTTACTGACCACAAACCGTTAGAAACTATGAACATTAAATCAAGGACAGGTGAGGAATTGGGTGAACTTACATTCTATCTGTCACAATATGATTTCCAAATTAAGTACTCGCCCGGCAGATATAACATTGAAGCTGATTGTCTGAGTAGAAACCCTGTCCTTGGACCAAATGAAAATCAAGATGAACAATTAAAAATAGTAAACACAATAAAACTAGAAGAAATCTTAGATCAAGAAAAAAATTAAAATATACAGTGCAAGAAAGATAAATTAATATCAAAAGACAACATTTATTATAAGAGAGTAAAGAACAAAGACAAAATAATTTTATCTGAAAAATTTAGCATACAATTCATAAATAAAATACATAAAGACATGGGTCACTTAGGAATTAGGCAGATGCAAAGTATGATTAGTTCATTACATACAGCGGAGAACATCACAAAGAACGTAAAAATAATTTGTGAAAATTGCTTAGTGTGTATAAAAAACAAATCAAGAGGACAGAACAAATATGGATTAATGTCACAATTGGGACCTGCCACAAAACAGTTTCAAATATGTTCTATTGATACAATTGGAGGCTTTGGAGGTATACGGTCGACGAAGAAGTATTTACATCTGCTAGTGGACCATTTTACTAGGTATGCATATATTTTAACTTCAAGTACACAAAACTCAAATGATTTCATCAAACTCATAAAAAACTGTGGAGAAATTCATAATATTGAATTGATTCTATCGGATCAGTATCCAGGTATTAATTCTAAAGAATTTAAAGGATTTTTGGACCAGGAAAATATCTGCATAAGCTTTACAGCAGTTAACTCGCCTTACTCAAATGGTCTAAATGAAAGACTTAATCAGACATTAGTCAACAAAATCCGATGCAAAGTAAATGAAAATGTTAATAAAGTTGCATGGACAACCATTGCTCAAAACTGTGTAAAAACTATAATGAGACAAAACACTCGGTTACTGCATATGCTCCAAAGTACCTATTATATGGCACAGATGTATCTCTTTTGCCGAATGAGATGAAGCTGAAAAAGACTGAGAATGATTTAATAAAAGACGGGCAAAAAGCTTTAGAAAACACAATAAAATCACATAATTACAACCAAGAAATCTATGATAAGAATCGAATATGCATAGACTTTAAAGTTGGTGATATTGTCTTTGTGGAGAATGGTAACAGACTTAATGGAAAAAAACTGGATGAATTGAAACTCGGACCTTATCAAATTATAGAAAAAATATCAAATACAATCTACAAGATAAATACTGATCATAAGAAGTCGCAGTCAAATTTTTTTCACATCTCGAAACTAACCCCAGCTCCTGATGGCATCTAGTCTGAGAGTTTGCGTGACTAAACACCTGATTATATTTTCTTTTGGGGGGGAGATGTAAAGAAAAATGTATTTTTCTTTATTTGCATTTTGCCGTCATTTAGATGTGAGTGGTTGACCAAAAAGGGACCTGAAGGTAAATAATTTGATTTTGAGTAAATCGCGTTTGAAGTTTCGTGTTTCGACTCGTGCGCGGTTCACACAAAAATTCATTAAAAAAACTACGGCACCTTAAAATATTCTGGTTAGACCAAAACAAAGCTAAAAGACCACGGATTAAAAAAATAAAAAAATAAAAAAAAAACGTTTCCAATCCTTCAGGTCCCTTTTTGGTCAACCACTCACAGATAGAGATGGGCAATCCACCTGGGTGGGTTTAAAGTCTGGTGGGTAAAAACCGGGTGTTTTGGGTTTATTGGGTTTAAACCCCATAAAGACCCAAATTTTTGGGTGTTTATGATTTTGTACTTCATCATCGTCATCTCAGCCGCAAGACGTCCACTATACTGGACATAGACAATATTATTATGCAGCCTACAGAATAAAAAACTTTTAATTTGATTTTGAGTTTATTAAGAAAGAGATGAAAGTAAAATGTAAAACTACAGTCAATCACTGTCAGATTCAGAGTTATTACAAGCGATGAATTGTATAGGTTCGATAGGCTCTATTTCGTCTAAACTGTTATGTTCATTTACTTGCTCAATGAAAGCTTCTAAGGTATTTTCTTCATTAAACTGAATGTCCTCGCATTCAGCTTTATGTTTAAGATTCCAGTTATAACAAATGAATGAAATTTTTTCAGTTCTTTCAGTTGTAAGTCGATTTCTTTTGTTATTATGTATGTAGCCTTGGATACTAAAGGAACGCTCAGTGGCTGCCGAAGTACAGGGAGCTGATAGAATACGAATCGCTACTTTGCTTAACTCAGTGGAACCACAAATACCTTTCCACCATATTAGGGGCTCAATGCTATCTAATGAGCTCCATACAAATCCTCTGGCCCAAAAGTTTTCTTTAGCTTTATAACACGCCAAATCTGCCATTACATTTGACAAACTTAAGTGTTGGCTTAAATTGTAGATAAACTCCATACCCTTAAGTTCTTCCTCTTGAGTAAGTTCGACTCCTAGAGTCCTGGGGTCTAGAATATATGCTGCAAAATGTATTGGCCTCATTGCCATATTGCATCTTGAAGATACTGATGTTAGAATCTGCTGTTTGCTTTCTTCGCTCAATGTCGAAATCTCATTTAATGCAAAACGTATCTTAGCTTGTACATCTCTAAATGTAATGTATGTGCGATGCAAACGATTCTGGTCGCTCTCTAAGTAAAATATGCTTTCAGTGACTGGTTCCAAAATACTTATACATTCCCCTGTCTTCGTCCAGAAATCATCACTTAGAATTAAATCTTTAATATCTCTTGAAATTACCACATCTTCTTTAACTGTTAATATTTGCAAAGCTATCTTATTTGCTTTCAAACTTTTTAACGAAGTAACATGACTTCCCCATCTTGTAGCACAAGGCAATTTTAGTGTTTGTGTAGAATCTTCACCCTGCCTTGATTTTATCAACAAGGAACTTAATCGTTGACTCCTTTTAACAGTTTTTATTATATTTATGGCTTGCATAATAAACACAGTTACTTCTTGTATCTTTACAATATCTTGGCACAACAAGTTAAGGATATGTGCACAGCAACCGAGAGGAACAACATGTGGATATTTGAGTTTTGTTAATTCGAATGCCTTTTGTATATTTCTAGCGTTATCGCCAATAAGTACAAGAAACTTATTTGCTCCATATACTTTCATTACTTTTTCAACTTCTTGGCTAAGGTATTCACTAGTGTGAGGATTACTTTCTGTATTCAAACTTTTAACGTATGCAGGTTGAGGTTTTGATATAAGAAAGTTTATTATTCCTTCATTTCTTAAATTAGACCAGCCATCGCACTGAAGGTGTAAGTAACTACAAGCATTTAGTTCCTCATTTAACTCAAAACGCATTTCTCTATATATTTTATCTAAGTATTTTGTCGCTAAAGCTTTACGTGAAGGTATTTTAAATTTTGGTTGCAATTTTTCGAAAAATTGTATCCATAAAGGATGTTGCACCATCGATAGTGGCGTCCCTGTTACAAATATAGCTCTCGCTAATTCTGTTTTTATATGATCATCGGTGTCTTGAAACTCAGCATTTATTGTAGTGTTAGCAGACGACGAGGGGCTTATAAAAGAATCATTTGTCTCTATCTCTGACAGTCCAGACATTTTGGTTTTGGACGAGCTATCTTTTATAAGTTTCATAGAGTCTTTTAATGTTTCTGGAGATTTTGGACAAGTGATAAGATGTTGAAGCATTTTGGCAGCATTACTGAATTTGTAGACCTTATTACAAAGCTTGCAAGAAACAGACTTGTTTGGTAAAGTACGGTAGTGCTCCCATATGCGTAAATCTTTAGGTCTCCCCATTGAACCTAAAAAAATGAACGATGATTAGTTGGTCTGACGAAAATTCAACAATAGAGTGCCTATTTTTTTACAATGATTATTTCTTGTTATTTACAATAAATTTTTAAAAAAAAATTAAAATAAATACAAAAAACCTTTGTAAAGTTACATCTCCTCGGAGGATTAAACGCAGACGCTAGTTTATTATCGTATTGTTCTGTATTTTTCTCAGCAACTTCTTTAATTCGATTAGGTACTTACGCATATTATGTTAAAAATAAATATCTAGTACACATCTTAGGCTATCCACCATTATTATCCAAAGACGACTCTCAGCTAACTATGCACTATCATCCAAAATAAACGTGTATGGAAAATTTTATCCCAGTCGGTTGAGGATTGAGGATAATTGCATCAACATACGAACATACCTACATACTTTTATTTACATAACGCAAGCTAAATAAAAGCTTGTAATAATACATCTAATTTTAAGTTAAAATTGTTAAGTGATCATGATATAATTGTATCATTCAAAAATCCACTTACCTTTAATTATTTCTTGTTAAGTATAAATATTATTTCAAATCTGCTCCCTTAATATGCACTTTTTTACTGCTTTTCCTACCTAACACGTTACCAGGAAGTCACGTTATCAGAGTCAGAGTAATAGTGAACACGTTTGACAGTGATTGTCGTCGCCTCATATTCAGCGTCGACGAATAGGGGAATCCCCAGTCATAATGTATTGCATGCGTGGCGGTCTTACTTCAAATCCATAAACAAAGAGATAATTACAGAACTCGATACTAGATGGCGCTGTTTTTGTTTGAAGAAAGTTTGCGGGCTAAAATACATAGAATTTCATCAATGACTTCCACAAAGAACAACATTTCTGTTTTTTCTAAGTCCGTATCTCTTCCGTATATTTCATAAGATATAAGCTTGGGCTACATTGTTATGCAACGTGATTTTGTCGCTGTCTTGCTAGCAGGGTTGACAGATATACGATTTAAATCGTACTCATACTATTATTTGTCTATTTTTTAATGTACGATCGTAAAGATTATGATCGTAATTCGCACAAAAACATACGACTTTTTGGTTACCTGGCAACATTTTTATTATGAAACGAACATGCTCACATCATCAGTCACATGCAACAATTTATTGGGGATTTCCCCTTCACATCTGGCAGTCCTGCTTGCTAGAATATAGGTAAGTCAGCCACAGTTACTGACGATCGATATTTAAAGGGTATTGTTTTTGTGCTAAATATTTCATAAAAACGTTATTTAATACTTTGTGGATTATTAATTTAGTTGATAATCACTGGAAGTAAAATGGATGCTAATTTGAGAGATCAAGATCTTCGTATAAAACAGTTATTAAAAGAAAATCTACGTAAGTACTCTTTTTATACCTAGGTAGTTAAGGTATAATAAACACAAAAGGTACTTAGATCGCGTGAGTTCGAAGCATTTATTCTAATAAATTTAATTTAAAATTGTAGAAAGAAAAAAATGTCTGCCAAGCCGTAGCCGAAGCCGATCTCCAAATATATTTGGCGATAGTGAGACCCAGTGTCCAGATGATTTACCCAGCGTCGTCGCAACAAAGAAAAAAAACGAGGATAAAGTAAAAGAAAATTTACTGAAAGAAGAAACAAACTGTTCTAAATGCTTAATTTATGGAGAAGAGGATAAAAGAAATGAGTATTTCGGACTGTTAGTGGCTCAAGAATTTAAATATATACGGCCATGTGTGCGAACGAGGTGTTATGAAGAAATTTTAAAGTATCTACGGGAAGCAAAAGGCCAACATGTTGATCAACTGCAACATGAAAACACTGAAAATTAATTACTTTCATTTTATTATATATAGATTTTTAAAATTTCCTGAAATATTATTAGTTAACGTTTTATTTAATATTGTAGAATTCATCAATACAATTTATAAAAATAATTTATTGGTATTACTTACATATTTTCAAAAAAATACGTAAAAACCTATTTTTTTGGGTGATTATGGGAGTTTATGGGTGTTTATTGGGTTTTTACCAAAGCACCGGGTTTAAACCCGGTGCTTTGCCCATCTGTACTCACAGATGATTATTTGACAGATCCTTCTGCTCTACGACTTCTATGTAATCTATGAAAAGAAAAGATGGCCGAATGGACTAAAAAGCTAAAAACTAGAAAGTATTATCATTGATTTCGGCGATTGTTAATTTAATAACACTAAATGTCGTTTCTTTGTTTTTTCCAGAAACCCAATTGTGTTATTATTCACTACGTAATCGTCGAAAATCCTAAGAAATAACCTTATATATATTTAAAAAAAAAGTCCAAATCAAATATCCTTGGTGCAAAAAATCTAAATAATAAAATAACAAAAAAAGGATATGGGCGAACAGCCCATAGACGGCCCCAATTTTATAAAAAAAAAAAATATCAGCCCTTGTGCAACGCACCGTAGCATTTTACAAGGCCCCCAAATAGGCTACTTCACCTACTTTTTTTCTTCAGGCTAATCGCTTCTTAATCATTCATTTTCACAAAAAAAACTAATATTTTAATATTTTACACAGTAGAAACCCATAAAAATGTTTATTGAAAAATACGCCTCTTAAATGGCGCCGAAAACACTGTCCGCCATAGTGTGACGTCATACGCTTTGTATTTTAAACTCTCTTTATTGAACATTTTTTATGTGCTAAATGTACGAGTCTAAAAGTGCCCAAAAATTATAAAAAAATAAATAAGAAATTAGAAATCATTTGTAATGTTGAAATTTTTGGAGAAAAGTTTTGGCCATTTCATTTCCCGTCTGCAATAAATGGAGATAATATATAAAACTGGTGTTTTAAGCGAATTCTTCAATAAAATATATTTTAAAAAATCTTTCTAGGCTTATTCTTATTATTTATGTACAGATAAACTTACATATAACGAGCGCGATAAATAAAAGATATTAAATTACTATAAGGATGACGTCACATCCAAATCGGAAGTACCGCAAAAGCGTTTTCGTCAGTACAAATCCTATTTTCATAAAATCATATTTTCTAATCGACTTTATTTATCAATCATAAGCTTTTATTTGATGATAAGGGTGAAATATGGTTTCCTAGGCCAAGTTCTACTAGAAATATGCATTTGTTCAATGAAATTGAATATAGGTCAAGTAGCCTATTGCGTTACGTTCCCTTATTCATTCCATACAATACAACTAACGGCAACAAGTAGGTTTTTGAAGTATTCAGAAGTCACACTTCATTGAAGTATTCATTTAAGATACAAGTCAGCTGCAAATGAGGGATTTTCTTATTTTTTTAATTTGATTGTCAAACAGTTTCCATTTTAGTAACTAGATGGCGTATGGGTAGACAACTATCTGTAATACCAGGGAATACCATCAATACTTGCTACAAAACTGGGCAAAAGAATGTAAAACTTGATACATTTCAATTTGAAAAAGACGCAATAATATTCCAATGAATAGAATAATAGAGTTATTATAACGATGTTTTAGTTAAAACTCACGGAAGAAATAGCCCTGTTTACCGATATTCACACCAAATGTCACAGGAAATATACATTTTGGTTTTGACAACATCTTACCTGCGCTTGTGCAAGATAACGGATATTTAATGGCTAATATTTTACCAATAATGAACATCAAAAACACAAATAACACAATTTGGGAAAAAATAATAAAAACCACACCAACAATATAAAGTAGAAGAAGTTTTGAAAGTGACATGCCCGCCAAAACTCTCTGTCAGTTGTCAGTTTTCAGTTTGACAATTTGCGTGTTCCTAAACTGTTACCAATATACTGGCCTAATCGCTTAGGCCAATGATGGCTTAGATTTAAGATATTTTGATTTACATCACACTTGACAGTACACTGATATTTTTTTGAAACACTACCAATTTTTTTTTTTTTTTTATTAATAAAATTTTACGGGCCTGGATTCTAGTCCTTTTAGCCCAGTCCTTAAAATACATTTCATTGTTTTTAACAACAAGTAACTTAACTTAACATTACACAGGGCATTACGAAATTAAAGTTTTTTCCCAACATTTTTTAAAAAGCTATAAAGCGGACCATAAAAAGTCTTTTTTTGAAGTAAATCTTTCAAAGACAAGTTGTCTATGTTTATATCACTGTCACTGTCATCTTTGTCCAAAAATTCACTGATTTCACTACACATCATTAAGCGTGCCTTAGGACTTTGCTCAAAGCTTGCGTGCTTGGTACAAGTATCGGGCAATTTTTTTAGTTTTTTGCAAGGATTCTCCCTTTTCTCAGTGATTAAATCTTCATCGTTGTGTTTGTTATTGTGCCGTCCGTGTTTGTGGTTGTTTGCTTGCACGTAAGTAACGTAGTTATTTAGTTTACAATGGATAACGACCCGCCGGACCCCGGCGGCGGTAGTTCAATAGATGTTTGTGTTACCCCTCCTAGTGGTTTGAGCAGAGTAGACTTAGACGAAATCCCAAATAAGCGTCCTAGACACTCATCACCAACCCTTAATAATCCAGCTTCCTCACAAAATGATACGATGATGTTTATGCGACCAGATTTTTTTAACAAGCGCAAATATTCGCCGTCCGATTGCGCCCCTTACATAGTACACGTTTCAAAAACCAATACTTCCAATAATAGTCAGATCCGCCCTATGGAGTTTGGCCGCTACCTATACCAAAACAATTTTACGACCGTTTCTCTCGGAGGAGTAAAACGTGTAGGCAGGAATCGTGTCTCAGTAGAATTAAAAAATGCAGATGACGCCAACTCATTTTTAGATTCCCAAATTCTAACTGAAGCAGGTTATACAATGTCCATCCCGTCATTTAATGTATCGCGGATGGGTATTGTAAGAAATGTTGCAATAGATATTACTATGGAGGAACTTGTTAATAGTTGTATTGCACCCTCAGGTTATGGTGATGTGATTAAGGCACGTCGAATGTGTAGAAAAACTGTAGATCCCAACAGTGGAACAAATTGGATCCCCACTCAAACTGTTGTTCTAACTTTCAACGGCCAGAAACTCCCACCACACATTTATTTATTTTACACCTCCCTTCCTGTAGAAATATATAAGCTTCCCACTATACAATGTAACCGCTGCTGTAGGTTTGGCCATGTGAAAACAATATGTAGATCGAACCCTAGATGTTATAAGTGCTCTCAACCACATGAGGGTGACACTTGCACAACCCAAGCAGTTTCATGTCTTTTTTGCTCTGGTCCCCACACGGCTAACAACCAAAAATGTCCTGAATTTGTACGACAAAAGGAAATTAAGGTTATTATGTCTCAAGAAAATATTTCTTATGCAGAGGCATCTGCAAGATTTCCAAACGTGCGTAGAGCTTTTAATGATGTTGCAGCTACACCTATTAACACAACCTCACGGCCCCATCTATCCACTCCTTCTCCAACCACTCATCCTACTGTCTCTTACAGAAAAACTGTTTTCACCCCTCGACGCGTTATTCCCTCTCCTCAACCCGGTTACGACCGACTAGCCCATCAATCTATTATCCAAAATCCTATTTCCGAAACTCCCAATGGATCTGCTTATTCTGACAACTCTCTTTCTATGAACGACAATTTCCCTGAACTCCTCTCCACCCTGTTAGTAAATCTTGTGTCCCGTTTTAGTGATACTGGAATGGGTATATCCAATACACTGAGAGACAACTTGACTAAGCTAGTAACTATAACTAATCTTAATTCAATAAATAATAATGGATCAGAGGATCCTAATTCAATGGAACTCACATAGCTTACGTAATAAATTTAATGATATTATACATTTAACAAATAAATTTAAACCCCTTATTTTTGCCATCCAGGAGTCTTGGCTGAGGCCCGGTTCTCAATTCAGGGTACCTGGCTTCTCTTGCCTCAGGGATGACAGAAGTGACGGTAGAGCTGGTGCAGCAATTTTAGTTTCTAGTTCTGCAATTTATAATTTTATTACACTTCCACCTCACAATGTTTTCAACATAGTGGCTGTCAGAGTTCTTAACATTTCCTTTCTCTCTATATACATTCCTGATCCTAACCCTACAATCCTCTCTGATCTTCTTTCCATCCTTAACCTAATCCCTCCTCCGATGATCCTTTTAGGGGATTTTAATTCACAAAATACCTCATGGGGCTCTTATCATTCAGATCCACTTTCCAATGCTTTCCTGGATGCTTTACATGATTTAAATTTAATTATATTAAATGATGGGTCCCCAACCCGAAGAGTTATTCCACCTCAAAATCCAAGATCCGCAGTAGATCTATCCATCTGCTCTCCCTCCCTTTCCTCCCAAATAACCTGGTCCATTCTTTCTAACTCATACGGCAGTGACCATTTCCCCATCCTTCTCAATTTACAGTTCTCTACAGTTCCAAGTATAATAAGGAATCCACCCAGATTTAAATTTAAAACTTCAGAAGCTGATTGGCCTCAGTTTACATCGCTGGCTGCGGAATTTTTTTTTATCTCTTGAACCCGTCAATATTCAAAATGTTTTTGCTATTTACCCTCTTTTAATTCAAGCACTTCTTGACAGTGGATATGCCACCATCCCTTCTCGAGCTTCAAATCAAGCAGATCGCGTCTCCTCTCCCCCTTGGTGGGATTCAGAATGCACTTTGGCATGCAAAAAACGTAAGGAGGCAGAGAGGATTTTCTCTGCTGATATGTCTCTTGAGAATTATAACAACTGTAAAAGAATAGCTGCTGAAACCAAAAGAATGCTTTCTCACAAGAAGCGTCTCGGATGGCATAGATTCTGTGAAAGTTTAGCC